>CM021776.1:12670460-13262440 GCA_011076525.1 Nettapus auritus | reverse complement strand
CTTAGCTACTTAAACATGGGTCAAGAAAACAGATCTTGGAAAAGGAAGGTAGCAAGGGATGCAACGGGGAAGGGAATTCACAACAGAAACCGATGGTTTGCACTGTGGATAGACCTAGGATTTATCTAAAACAGGTAGAAGTGGCGAGGACACCTGTAAATACTAGGATGGTGAAGACCTAGTAGACCTAGTGATGCCATCCAAAGTAAAACAAACAGCCAGGACAATAGAGCATACTTTTTTTTCCAGTCTTCCAGATCTCCACTGGTCCATGAAAGACAGTTTAGAGATCTCAGAATGGCTCAGCTGAGGGTGAAGAGGCTCATTCCTGGTCATGTTGTTTAGGTCTGATTTCTGATACATTATTTTCACCTCTGAATATAAGGATGGCTAAAACAGCTGAGATCTTGTGTCCATCCAGGCCAGGAAACTGTCTTTGACAACTGCCAGAACAGATGTATGTGGAAGGGTGAAGCTATAACACATGGAAAACCTGGTGGTACTTCACTTGCAGTGCTCTCCTAACACCCCACAATTTGCAGTCTAGGGACTTTCTGGTTTCCAAGCCTGAATAGGTCTATATATGTTAAAGTTGATGATGAATTTCTCTCCTGTGTTCAGCCGCTCCTTTAACACACAATAACTTTTACAATCATCCGTTTCGCATGACAAGGCTACCCAAAGCTCAACCGTGCACTGCATGATGATGTGTCTCCTTCATAAACGTGCTACCTGATAGTTTAGGCTGGCATCTCCCCAGCTCTTGTGCTGGAAGATATGGTGAACAGTTGATTATTACTCACTTTTTCCACACCACTTGAGTTGATAGATACCTGATGTATCCTCCCCCAGTTGTCTTTTCCTAAGCTGAAGAGTTCTAGTCTTATTTAATCATTCTTCATAAGAAAAAGATTTTATACCTTTGTGCTTTGTCCATCTCTAAACTTTCTCCAGTTTAACTCTATCGTGGTTGCCTTGTCCAACATAATTTCAGTACCGTCCTTTCACCTTTATGCTTGGATAAATCAATTTTTCCTTTATCAATGTTAGTTACAGCTGTTTTTTGTTTTGTTTTGTTTTTTTTTTTGATAAGTTGCATGAGTGGCATTCTCTAAGCTTCATGTCCTGCTTTTGTTATGGGTGTAATATATTTGTAAACATGTTTCTTAACTTACTTCAAAACATGTTTGTTCTGCCTCATTTATTTGCAGATAACTTACTGTCTCTTGGATCTTTAGCTTCTTGTTCTAATGATTGCTTTGAAATATTATTTTAATGAACCTATGAAACACATCATTGTATTCTTTTTTTGTGGTTGGACTGCTAATGATACTCATCCATTAAGTAAATGGTTTTGTAAGCAATACAAATGTAATAAATAAAGTTAGTCAGTTCTTTTTTTTACCACTTTTCTGCTGATAGGCATACCACATGCTGGGAAGGTAATGTTTCATGACCAAAATAGTTCACTTTGTAGGCAGACTGGGAATCATTTAGATTTAGATTCAGTCAAAGAGCTTCAAAGAACATCATGAACTATAAATTATATACACTAGAATTTAAAAATTTTAATCTGGTTGCAGTATAATATATATACTTCAGTCTGAAGCATCATGGTTGGTTTAGGCCTCACTTTGCCTGGTCTTTGATGGAAATAGTGGAACTGAATTATATATATATACACATATATATATATTTAAAATCTTGTGTTATTTGAAGTCATCTCTGAAAGAGGTATTCCAGCTGCTGAATCTGAGGGCTCTGAAATGTGGGAAACATTTCCCTGAGAGAACAAGGGTCTTGAGAGAGGGAGCTGCAATATGTGCAATGAGAAACTGTCTTATTTGCCACAGGCCACAGCTGGGCAAGTCTCCACCCATGTTTTCCAACTGAAAATAGTGGTGGTGCTTTTTTTGTCTCACAAGTGTTTGGAGATTACTTCATTAATTCTGTCATGTGGTGAATATGGACTTCACATAAAATGTTGTTAAAACAAATTACTTAAGAAGACTGTATATTTAAAAGAATAACAAGTATAGTCAGAGTTATAAATAACTCAAGGAGGAGACTGCAAGATAGAAAAAGGCTCCCATTTCAGTGCTTAAACTCCATCTTGAACCGCTGACAATGTCTGATGTCTTCACTGGAGGATGTCAGCTCTCTTATTTCAGCAGGTGGCACTAGTTCTTACTCTTCCCTGTGAAACATCTGGTGGGGGTCATCAATACAAATTACATCCTGGACAGATAGATGGTGAAACAGAGCCAAGCTGGCACATTTTCTTCCTACACCTTATAAATGGGTATAAATAATGCTATTTCTGTCGACCCACAAGAGTTGGCATTACCACTTCAGGTACTTCTATTTAAAACAAACAAAAAATAATAGCATGCTGCCTGCAATATCATTCAAATGATTCTCACTTTGCTTTAATTTAGTATTTCTAAGATGAGAGCTTATAGGAATAAATCAAGATGGAAGGTAGAGATGGATAATTAGAATAGAGCCATAGCCTCCGCCATCCTAAATGGGGATTTTTTATTATTATTTTTTATTTATTTTTTTAAAATGAAGAGAGAAGCTTTTTTCTAAATTCACAAGAGATCAATAGGAAATGTCACTGTGCAAAACTTCTAGGGTTGTGCCAATGGCATAAAAAATCAAGCTGGTTATAACTTATAAATGAGACATTTGCTTGAACTGCTACAGATGATTCCCTAATTTGATTCACATCTTGGTTTATTTTTTAATATATTTTAATTCTCCAAGGATATCAGAAATATGTAACTTACAATTCTGGAATATAATCAAACTTAGTCATGAGAAGGCCAGGTTTAGCCACGCATATGGAAATGCCATAATATTTTACCAGGTAATTATAAGTAGATAATTTAGGTTGAAGGGATAGGTCAGAAGTCTTCTCTGAAATGTTATTAATTCACTGAAGAAATGAGAGTTACTATAAAAATTATTTTATCTCTCTCAAAGAAAGTAGTGTCTTTGCACTGCTCTAAGTTGTTCATTAAGACTTACACTAGATAGCATAAGCAAGAGTTCACTCCCCCCAAGAATTTGAAGAAACATGCCACTAAGGAGCAAAAATGAATTTATCAGTGTTTTATAAGGTCTTCCACAGTCACTACTAATTCTGAAGCAGACAAAGGGAACCATTGCCAGCAAATAGGCTTCTACTGCCCCAGCTTTTTTTTTTTTTTTTTTTTTTCCCTAGCATTTTAAAATGATTGCCTCAAGCATTTATTCAGGGAAGGAAGTACAGAGGTGATGGAAAATGGAGATTTTCATATGGCTTCCACACATTAAGATGATTTGGGAAAATTATCCCATTTTCTAAATGTCCCACCATCATGAAATGCACAAAAGATTAGGATTTGCTTTGATTGAATGGCATTTTTCTTAGGGTTTGACTGTGTTCTGAACTCTTATGTCTGCTTGACTGGGGATTGAAGTACAGTGCAGGCTGCAGTTGCAGGGTTGAAGTTTTTGGTTTTCAGAGTTTTTTATTTTATTTTATTTTTAAATATTCTTTATCTTCTACAATGCAAGGGTTTGTATATTGGCTTAATAAAGCTAAATAGAGGTTTGAGGTGTCGTTTTCATTTATTTTCTATGAGTTGATCCAAATTGGATGGATAAATTATTCCAAAGTGTGAATATTTCAGCAGAGAAAGAAATTAAAGTGGATTTAACAAGTTAAAGCAGATTTGATAATTTTCTTGCATACGGCAAGGAGATGTTGGATTCTGGGCATATCCTGGTAGGAAGGAGAAATCACTCAGTATCTTGCTTCTGGTACACAGCTACAGATTATGCTCATACTGCGGAATATTTTGACTGGAGTGTGTGTGTGTGTGTGTGTAATATATATTTATCCTTAATTTATTCTTCTCAAGTTCTGAATCAGTAAGCTGTTTTCTTGCAATCCATTAAGATCAGATTTTTTACTTATGTTTAACTAGAGTATATCGGTTCAATACAATACAATAAATACAGCACATACAGTTTCAAAGAGACTTGAATGTTCACTTTGAGAGCAATACTATCCCAGATGCTGCACTGATAGTGGAGAAGTGTCTGAATCACTAGACACTGGAATTGCTCTAGATTCCAACATTTCTGTAACAAAGTATGAATTGGAGAATGATAAGATACCACTAAGCACAATTTGCTTTGTTTTTTATAATGACAGTGTCCTTTGGAATTGACATAAATACAGAATACATGAATGCAGAAGTTCAGTGTTTGCTAATAAAGTGGTACGCATGAACTGAAGACAATAAATGCTTCACTGAAGACCTTTCCTAAATGATGATTAATTACTCTTTCAAGGGATATTTTCCTACAGATATGCTGAACAACTCAGCAGTGATTAGAAATTGGCAGACCATGGACACTTTGCCGTCTGCCCTTCTTCTGCTGGCCAGCTTTTGTTGGAACATTGCAGTTATCCCATTTGGAAGCGAAGTGGGAAATGTTGTCCTTTAAATTTTAGCTGTCGTGTCAAATTAGGTCAGACTTTACAGCACATCATAACACAAAGTGATGCAGCATGTTATAAACAGAGCCTTCTAAAAGTGCATGCATTATATTGCCAGTTGTACATTATTTGAGAATGAAAGTGACTTTCTGCTTATAAATCTTCATTGGATTCATAGCTCTTCTGAAAAGATGAATAGTGGGAATTACTGGGTTCTGCAATGTTGCAAATCACTTGTGTTGTTTGACTGTTCTGTTGAAAAATCTATTGCAGTCAACAGCACAAGTTTTCTAAAGAGGGCTGAGGTTTGCACAGAGCACTGAATCACTTCATTTAATTTTTTTTGTGTGTGTGTGTGCAGCAAAGTTAAGCGTAATACTGTTTGAAAACACAGAAATATTGCAGGTGGTTTTACTCGTTTACTGACTTGCAAAAATGATTGAATTTATTTTAAAAAGGTAAAGTTATGGTTTTGTCTTGCTTGTGGACAGAAGACAGTAAAAGAGAATTCCACCCATTACAAAAAATGAGGTATTGTATTAACAGTCTGTTAGGCCAATCTGCCAGGCATGCTGGCAGGAGAAACATGTAATATTGTACTTCTGAGACTGCAAGTTCTGTAACAGGAAAAAGTCATTCAGTGTGTCGAACCCAGACAAAAGTATTTATGGGAAAATATGTTAACATATACATTTATGAATGTAAAAGTGTATCCTGTTCCATTCTCCTTAAAACATCCATCAGAAAAATGGATTGACGTTCAATATCTAGAACTGTTTTGGATGTTTTACACAGAAGACTCATAGAGTTGATTGTGAAAAAATATTGTTGCTTCTCAGCTAACCTGGATATGAATTGAACTGGGATTATTCCAGTCCTTTCAGCAAACCCAAAAGAGGACCACATAGCGTGTAGTATTTGATACACACTATCCTGATGTTGATTTGCTGCTAGATATGGGAAATTAGTCAGATATAATTATGGTTCTTGCTATACTAGGTGGGATTGCATGTTACAGACCATACATTGTGATACGTGCTGCAAAATCACAGGCATTCCCTACCACCAACGGCTTCTTTAGGAATACACAATGCAAGAAGGAACTGCTAAACATAAATTTAGAAAGTACCAAGACCAATGGGAGAGTATCAGTCAGCATGACTGCTTGTGCTAGAAGTTTACTTAAAATCTGGTGTGTTTTTACACGGCATGTCATTAAAAAAAATGAGTGAAAGATTGTGCTTTGCTGTTCCTAACCTGCCTTGTGTGCTTGCAGATGACCCAGCCACACGTACCTTTCGTCTCATGTCTGGCAATGAACAGTGCAGTGCTCTGGATTAAGCTGCTTGAAGTGCAGCTGAAAACTGAGAGCCTGTCTGCTTGTGTGTCATGGTAGTTTAGATAAATTTGAAAGATAACGTGACAGGGTTCAGAACAAGTGCAGATAAAGAAGTTCTGGCTAACAGCCTCTCTATCACTTAATACTCTGATAAACCAGCAATGCTGACTTTCACAGTTGTAGGTCAGGTTGCTGAGTACGTAATGGCTCCTGTGTTTGCTTGGCAAGAACAGACGCTGCTCTACTTCAGCTTGCCACTTGCCGCTAAAAGCGGTAGCTATATCTGTGTCTGTAATAGGTCTACAGCTAATGTTACTGTTAAAGGCGAATACAAATGCATGAAGCCAGAAAACCCCGTGTGTGCACACTCATGTTCCATGCATTGTGGATGCTTGTCATTCCACACTATGGACTAAAAAAACTGTGTGACGTTCTTAATTTATGTTTTCAATTTTGTATTATACTAGCCCAGCATATTTTCTCTGCCTCCCTCTTTAGCCCACCTACAAAATGAAGAAGCCACCCACAGAAATGCCTATTATTATTTGTATCAATGGCAAAGTGTAATGGGCCAAACCAGATGTTTGAATTTCATCACATTTAAGTGCCTGAAAGGAGATTAGCTCCTGCTCTGAAAATCTTACCATCTGGAAAGGCAAAATCCATGAAGACTGTGAGAGGAAAAGGGAGATCTGAAGGGTGAACAGACTTGGTCAAGGTTAAAGAGCAGATTCATGACCTTCATGACTTAAGTTACATCAAAGTTCTTCTTGAAAGGCTTGAATATAGTGAATCTGGTTTCCTTGCAAATCAAAGGCATTAGAAGCAACATTTGCTTGAACTTGACTCATTTGGCTCAGGATATGCTTGGTTCCTGATGGTTGTATCCACTGATATTTCAGTTTCTTACACAGTGAGCAACCTCTGCAGGCAGTCTTGAGAGCTTCACTCTGTCAGAAAACTTCAGATTGTGATGACTTGGAAACCTCCTGTAAGCGACTGGAAATTGTTTTGAGCTCTCACCCACTGAGGAGGGAATTGAACCTGGATGACCTTGTCCAAGCTGAATATCCAGACTACCGGGCTGTTCAGTGAAAGAAATCAGAAGTTGGTCCTTTAGCAGTTCTGTGATTGTTTAGCTTTGAAAATTCTTTCTGCAGGTGATATTGTTAGAGATGCTTTATCTGTATGTGCAAAAGGTGTGGCAGTGATTCAAACTGCATTGTTTAGTGAACTCACCAAAACTAATTCCCTCTGTCTCTAGTTTTGAGAAGACCTGACTGGTAAGTAGGATAGAGAGATTGGAAAGGTAACAGTTAACAAGTCAACTTAGTCTACAAGGTACTTCTCTGTATTTATTTTCTAGGCTAAACAAAAATGACTGAGAATTGCCAGTATTCTGCTGAGATTTTCAAGTGTATTCACTCCCTTTTACAGCCTTACATACCAACGCGCTCCTTTATAGATTCAGTGACAAACAAGTAAAGACCCATGTTGTGTCTGTGGATCCATAATTGTTTAAGATAAATATGCCTAAGTCCAGTAAGTCAAAGCTAAAAAGATTTTGAAACAAGTGAAATCATGCTTCAAATAGGATTGAAATATTTGTTTGAAAAATCACCCCAGGAAGCATAACCCATCTCATTAGACTGCACTTGCTGATTGGCAGTGCACTGCTCTGCCTTTTCTTAATGAGAAAAATATATGTTAATCATAGTGAAATCACTGTTCTTAGGCATCCCAAATGGAAGAACAATTCACTAAAGTTATGAGCAATTATGAGTAATAAAAAGATGAGAAGATGAGACATCCTGATCTTCTCGGGGTTGATAAGTGTTATCAGTGGATGGTAGTAAAGATCCAGGAGCCTTTCTGGGCGCATCTGTTCAGCAGTGCAGTTAGTTTCAGTTATTCATGTTTTGATTTACAGATGTTAAGAAACTGAATCATCTTTTGCTGTGTTGTTTACAGATAGTGTTTTTTGATGGCTTGTTTTTTTGTTTGTTTGTTTTCCCATGCCAATAGGATTTTTCTTCATACTGTGAGACCTAAAGATGGAGAAAGAACATTTTAAGGAACTATGGAGATGTGATGTGGGCTATTCAGAGAGTTTGTTTTGCTATGGTGCCTGAGTAGAGTTGAATGTTGAAGGAGCCATGGAGCTGTTAGAGATCAAATGCTTGTAAGACAAGCTGCACTTAGAAAGGAGGTGCATAACTATAATGCATGTGCTAAAGGAGTTTGGAAGTTACAGAACACAGGTGGAGCAACAGACCTATCGCGGCTTGTAATTTCGTGTATTGAATGCCTGATAGGCAGGTCATGAGTATTATTTTCTCTCCTACTAAAGGACAGGGGCATTGAAAATATGCAGTAAGCTTAAACACACCTACATTTTCTGTCCAAATATAATGACCCAGTAGAACATTTGCTTTAGTATTTTTTTAGTATTTCCCAAATTTTATACTGACTTACTTCTCTGATTTTCCAGTGAGGTGTCATACCTATATGTGGACTATTTACTCTTCTGGGACATAGTTTCCCTGCAGCTGCCTGAGCTGTTAGTTGGGAAGTAATGATTTAAGAGAACTGTTTTTTTTGTTTGTTTGTTTGTTTGTTTGTTTTTTCCTGTATTGTTTCCTCTTTTCTGTTTTGTTCTAACACAGTATTTATGCGAATTACCAGGAGGAAGCAATATGTGGCTTGCCGCCAGCTCCACCCAGCTAAGTTTAAAAACTTTTGTAAAAGATCTTACATTTTTCTCTTCTGTAGTCACAAAGGAGAGAAATGTGACAGAATCTGGCAGGTCTGGGAGAGAGCCAGCAGAAGCTCCAGGGAAGGGTTTTGCTCATCTTTCATTGCACTGTACAAGGTTGCTCTTGCTTTCCCTTGACATAAGTTTCCTTTTTTTGGTTAATTCATGCTGGCCCTAAGCAACTGTTTATCACTCAATGTGATCAGACCTTTTATAAGCAATATTATTCACAAAGCAGAGTTATATACCCTACGTGCATGTGCAGTACCAAGCTAAACCTGATAGATGCTGTTTTTTTCAGTAAGTAGAAAACATTTTATGCATGTTTTGAGTCCAGAACTGTCATAGTCTGAAGCAGATATTTTAGCATAATTATTACATTTTTAATCTGTTCCATTTATCATGTTATGAGGTCACAGACCAGTTCAAAACTTCATCATTTCAAAAGTACGTTGCCCTGGAGAATTCATAGATCACCACATATGCAAACAGTGATTCCAGAAAAATGCACTTTCCTTTTCATCTCTTCTGGATCTGAGATATAGTGATGGTGCGCAATTCTGAGCCTGAAATGAACATAAAAGAGAATTAGATGTGTTTATAAGCACATCTGAACTCTACTGAGTAGGAAGGAAAAAAGCCGGAAGATTGTTTTTGCCTTGCAACATCTGATGTTAGGGATTTATAGGATGGCATTATCCAATTAGATAGCTGTCAGGAAAGGCTATTCTTGAACATGCAGCTTGTAGACAGAATCTTGTAATACCCAAGAATTACTAAAACCCCCTTTTAAAAGCTCTGAGTTTCATAAGGAGAACGACACCTTTTGTTGTACATTCAGTTTGAACAATTTTAACTTAGAGCTGAGGAGAAATCCAAGCCTCCTGGAATAAAAATAAATAAATAAAAAATGGGAAGGGTTAATATGAAAGATTTAATAATTCCTCGAGTTGCTCATGTCATTTAGTTACCAGTGAAATCTTTGTGTGTGTGTGTGATATTTAACCTGGAACTTAGATTAAAACCGAACTACATCCCTATACACATTGCGCTAGATACTCTGTTCAGATTCTCTATCAATAAAGATGCCAAAGAGTTTCCAGCTGGAAGATATTCCCAGGTTTTACCATGTTTTTAGTGCAGATACAAATGGACAGATTGCTGCTGATTTAAAGCATGTGGAAAAAGCCCGTGGAGATTTATATTTCTTTCATGATTGAATGCTGGTACTTGGTGTTATGTGGAAAAGCAGTCACTTGGTTTAATAGTTGCACAGCTGGTGTTATCTGAAAAATAATCATTATGATAGAAAGCACACATTTTTCATGTTTTCTGTCAGGTCTGTCAGAATATGTTCTGTGCAAAGTCTACACACTTCATCTGACATTCCTTAAATTAATATATTAACATATAATACTTTTAAGATTGTCAAAGTTATAAAATGTGACTTTAATTTAAAATATAACAGAGTATGGCTGTGTAAAACAAAGCAATTTGCAGGACGCGTAACGTGAGAAAGTCACTATGATGCGTGTTTGGAAACAACATGACATTATTCTCTGGAAAGTAAGTAAGCAAGTGACAAATTGCAAGAATTAAAATTATGCATAACCAAGTCAGCTTGGTAATATGTGCTGATCTGAACATCTTTAAATTACAGTGAATATGAAAATATTGATTTGAAGTGCAAAACAGCTTGATTACAAAAGGTGGATTTCTCTTTGTTCCTCTGTACCTCTTCAGACCTCAGACCTCTTAAGCAAGTGAGGAGAGTGATCAGTGAAGTCCTTAAATGAACATGTAATCTCACTTTTTGAGGATCTGGATACTTGTTGGATGTCCATTATTTCTGTCTGCAGTAAAAGGCCAGTTGATCTTTGCAACTTCTCAGTGCTAGTGGCAGAGGTCTCATAGGGGAAAAGTCGTTTATTTTCTGTCTTCTCTCTTGATGATATGTTAGTGGACAACCCACCAATAGACAATTCTGTCCCCTGTAGAATTCCAGCAACCAGAGGATGGGTGAGGAAAGGGTAGAGTGTGAACGCAAAATGATCACAGCCGTGACCGATAATGTTATAGGTTGTTCCTACTCACGTTGCTTTGTCAAATGGCAGAGGTTTAATGTTCCAAATAAAGAGATTTTGTTGTATCCAGAAGGATTTTTATTTGTTTGTTTGTTTCTGAATTTGAGCTCTCTTAATCTCATGAACTGGAATTTGAGCAGCTCCATGATGACTTGAAACTTCCCACTGTTATGGGCAACTCTGTGTCATGAAAGGAAGCAGGCAAATAAAGTTCCATTTACTGGATCTGATGCCTTCTCCTTGGACATTTCCTACATCCTGTTCCTACTGGAAACTTCTGAAGATTTTGTGAAAAAAGAGGCCTAATGAGTAGTACACTAATTCTGAACTCAGAAAGACCTATAGAATTTACCTGAAGCAAAAACCTTAATGTGTAAATGGTATCGAATGTAATCTGTTACTACCAGAAAATCCAAAGATTTGACTTATGAAAACTCATAATATTTATATAGCTTGCTTTTGCATTTCCATGACATTTTTAAAGCTCTTCTTCCCAGTATTTAAAAGCTTAACCCCATACTAAAGAGGTTGCATTTTTGTCATTAATATTTCATATCAAAGAAGAGTACAGTAAGCTCAATTCAAATAGAAAAAATCAGGATTTACATGGACGTGCTCCAGCATATGTTATTGTTCTAGTTTAGTTAGCTGCTTTAGTAAAAATCCTATAGAAAAATCACCTTTCCAGACACTAGTAAAAATTTCCATGCACACGTAGTTTGGGTTCGTTCAATAGAGTAGCAGTAGCTATCCACTGCTAGTTTTCATACAGGCAGCAAAAAAATAAGGACAATGCAGAAAATTGAAGAACTGGCATGTCACAAGACTGTCAACTACCCTTAATTCCCATGTGCAGCCAGGAAAGGATTTTGTATCATTTTTATGACACAAAATGGAAGAACTCTTGAATACGTCCTTAATATTGAAGACAGATGCACCCATTCAAGAAGTGCAGTTCACAAAGATTTTTCTTTTATTTTAGTAAGTGTTTCTTTGTAAAGATAAATAGCTTTCTGCCCTACTAAAAATGGTTGGCATTCTGTTACTATGATGGCTTTAATTTTGAAGGTGGATAGTTTGCAAATATAACTCTGTCGCCTCTCTCCTTGCCCTTGCTCCTCTAGGTGGAAATTTTTGAAGTGGAACTGAATATTGAGCTAAGTGCTAATTTTGCATTAGGTATTTTTCATCATGTATAATTTATCCTCAGAGACACTATGGATCTGCTTGGAAATGGTTTGAAAGAGGAGGAAATATTATCAGTATGAATTCTGATCCATTTAAGCAGTACTTGTGTCAGGAGTACTCACCTCTGTTGTTCTGGTTTTATTCATTGATGTGCCTGTTCATGACACTTTCCAGTGCCCTTTGTACCCATTTTTATAGGAGCATAATCTTAGGTGCTAGACATCAAGCCATGGTGAACCTGTACAACCCCTCTGACAAAAAGAGCTGCTCTAGTCCAACAAAATTGGTCCAAGATATTGCTGCAGTTGTGCTTGTCACCAGTTCTGATCTCCACTCATTGGAAAGGGGGTTGAACTGACACCACCATCTACACGATCTATACTGTGCTAAACCCTCCTATAGTTATGGGATTATTTCTGTGAACTTCCAAAAAGAAGCCTGCAGGAGCTGATACCAAGCAAAAAGCAAAGTGTCTTTAAAAAACAGCATTGCATTGCACCAGAAACACAAAAGCTAACAGACTTAATGTTTAAATAAATGGACAGTTTGGAACAGCTACCTTGCTCCCGTACTTATTTTTGTTTTTAAATCTTTGTGTGTGTGTGTTTTTGCAACATAGCAACATCCTGCTATGTGTAGATCAGTCTAAAATATTTTTGTTGGCCAGGAGAAATATAATATTTTTATGAAAAGGAACTTGTAAACTTAATCTGATATTTTTCTATTCAATTGTAAATTTACTTAAATATTCCCTGGTGACTTAATGAAGTGCATGTTCATTCTTAGTGTTTCAGTAAAATGTCAAGCCAGATTTTTTCTTCCCCACAACCCTAAAGACACTGGGAATTCAAATACATAGAAATTAAAGACCCACTAGTGTGGTTTCATATCACAAATAATTGGTGTCAGCAAAAAAATGCCTCGGTAGAAAAAATATTTCCTCATTTTTAAATGACCATAATAGTCAACCCTGTATGTTCTATCTTGGTTACACATACAAAACTCTTCTAGCATTTTGCTAGATTTTTATGAGCCTAGGCTTCGCACCTTCCCAGTTGTTCACAGATGTGTTCAGCTGGCATAGATCTGGGTAGAAAGTTACTTTTGCTTGTTATGTGCAAGAATTCAAGAGAATATACTTTCTGTGAACTAATACCAAGTTACATTGCAAGTATTGTCCCCTCATCCCCCCTTGGTTTTGCTTTGCAGCAGCAGTGGTAGGCTCCCTTCTCACCCACCTGATCCAAGACCTCAGGCATCCTTTTGATCATAGCAGTGGGCTTTGCACTAAAGCTTTTCCTGCTTTTGAAGTGAAAGCTTGTTTTTCCAACCATGTTTGGGGCCTTGCACACACTAGAGAAAGAGCAGAATTTAGCCCTTTTATGTTTATATGTTGGATTTTGTCTTTATAGAACCCAAATCACTTCACAAAATTAATAGGCTGGAAGAGACCTTGAGAATTTATCCGGTTTATCCCCCTGCCAAAGGAATGCTTAGCTGAGCCTAAGTTGTAGATAGATGCTTGTCCAGCTTAAACTTCGGCAGCATTTCTAGGCTTCTTATCAAAGGACAATTATAAGTCTTTACAAATCTGAGGGTATTTTTAAATTTTTTATTTCTTCTGCATTTTGGTGGAGACTTTTATTATAAGGATAATCTTTCTCCTGCTACCTGTACTGGTTTAGGAAATGAAGTTCCATTTTAAACCGAAAGGGCACTGCATGCTCCGATTTATTCTTAGTAGTTCTTTTTCAGTAAATCAGGTTACACAAATACTTTGAACAGTTAAGTCAACCCCAAACTTGTGTATTTGCTGGACAGGGCTTTGATAACCAATACTGGAATTCTTTCCAATTTTTATTTTTTTTAGATGTATATGATTAGCTGTATGTTATTTTCAGAACTTTCTGGCATGCTCACTGTGTATATAACACATTATTATCTATTACTAAACAAGGTCACAGAATCTGTTCACAGTAATCTGCCTTGAGTATGGTAAAACAGTTTCAGATTGCTTTGGGCTTATCTGTTTTGTTTCCCATACATTTTTTTTTTTTTTTCATAAAATATGTGGGATTAGAAACGAATAGATTGATTTTCAGTCCTACTTCGTTATGGGTATTGATCAGATTCAAGGTCTTCGAAGAAAGTTGTCAAGAATTTTAGGAACAGAGGGCTTTTGTAATAACAGCAATGGCCATGTGAGCCTCATTTCTCTTTATTGTGCTGCTGATATTAGTGATGAAAACTGAGCTCAAGTAGCTTATAAAACCCTATTATTGAAATACAGCTACTGATTTGGTTTATCCTGCTAAATGCTACTTTGATTTATGCTTTAATGTTATGGAATATAGTCAGAAGATTTTAAACTTAAAAGTTTTACGTTAATAAAATATATTTTATCCACCCACTATGTATAAATAAATAAATGTATTTTATGTATTCCTGAATTTTCTGATAAATGTGCAATGTGAGGGAAGTTTGGTTTAGAATTGAAGCGATAAGAATAACTTGCCTTTGCCCAGACAGAGAGAAGATTGAGGCCTCTAAAATGTATGTGTGTGACTGTCAGTGTGTGAAAGCAACTGATGGGTGCTAAACACAGCTCTCTGATGTGTAAGCAGTTTTAAGCTCATGGGAGTGCCAGCTGTCCCTGAGGGAGGCCAGCCAGAAATGATGTTTAAGCATTTCTGTGGGGAACATACCTGTAGACAACAGATGGATCAATCAAGCAGCTAGACCCCTGGTAATTGCAGAAGGTTTGGGGCTGTGTAGATTAACTGGGCTTCACAGAGACTAGGTGGAAAGGCAGAGCCTGGCTTGTTCGTTGGTTTGCACCACTAGGTCTCTGGATATGTTGGCACTGAAATCTGCCAGGAAGCCAAGAGAAAACTAGCAGATAGCTCATGGTCCTAAGCAAGAGTGGGGAAACGGGAGAAACGGATCCTGGGACTCTGCAGGTGTGGAACTGTGTGGTTGTACGATGATGTAGAGAAAGGGAGCACTGCCTTTCTTTGCCTCCGCTAACCTTTAGGTGGAAGGTTTTATAAAGCCAGTCAAGCCTAATGTCAAATTATCAAGATCCTTTTCTAATGAACAGTGGTTTGTTGTTGTTGTTGTTGTTTTTTCCCTTTGCGTAAGAGCATAATTAGATATGAAAACAGTACAATAAAAACATTGTGTCCCAAGCTGCCAGGATTGTGTTAGGCTTTTATTTCAAGCTTGCAGTGTATTATAGCTGCTTTGGTTATATGCCAGGTTATCTGAACAGTTGCAAAAGCGAATGTTTTGAGTTATTCTGAATATTTCTGGATGTTTGAAGACTAGTTTCCTTTCTGTGTGCTTAAAATGAGGCCTCTGAATCCTGACCTGGGTTTCAATGAAAGATGTTCAACATTCAGGAATGCTCTGCTACCCTCTCAGTTCCTATGCTCAGCAACTGGGTACTCTGGCACCCCTTTCTTCTCACTTGTCTTCAAGTTCACTTGTCTTGAGGAGCTTAGACCCCAGTGGTGACTTCAGCACCCAGGTTTAAAAGTCTAAGTCTACACTGCAAGCAATGACAGTATAAGGACCACCTGCAGAGTTCTGAGAAAGTCTTAAATTACCATCGCAGCAGTTATGATTAATATATTTGTCTCTTTAGGGTTTTTGTGGCACTGATAATATTTGCTGTTCTCACTAAGACTCGATTAAATGAGTGCCTAAGACTGACGGGGAGTTTGTCTGTAATGACAAGTGCTTGACTGTAGCAGAAAATGATGAGCTGCCCCAGGGAGACATCACCACCCACTTGAGTGAGATCCATGAAGGGTTTATGACCCGTTTGAATCCTGATTGAGCATCACTGTCTTGACCCTCAGGGAGCCAATTGTCTGGAATACTTGCTCTGTCAGTCTAAGCGATGTGCTCAGAATCCCTCTGAAACCTGTACAGCTTGATTGCATGTAATACAGTGAATTATCAAAATGGTATAAAGATGGGGAAATATTTTATCACTGGGTGTCAGTATGTCATGTTTAGAGAGCATGCTGTTTTACTTGTCAAATAAAATGTACAGTTAGTTTAACCCTTTCAGAAATAAGTTAATTCAGATCTGGCATTCAATGTATGAAAATTTCCTTTTGAAGCAAACTCATCTGATAGGTGATTACTGAACGCAATTAATTTCTGTGAGCAGACAACCAGTGCCCAGAGCACTTGGGAAATCTCAGGCCAAATTCACTTCTGGGAGTTGTCAGCACCCCTCCGTAGCAACCCACAGCAAGATGTGGGCCCAAGCTGGCTGCAAGGTGCTGGCCGCCCGTTGAGCAGCTGTAAGCTAAAGCCAGGCTGACAGGGATGGCAGCACCCATGGCCTGTACTGCCATGGCCTTTGTAATTTTTCTAATCATATGGTTTTGTAACTCCACTGCGAGAGTGGAGCTGGAATCCTGGCTCTGTAGTGAGAAGTATTAGAAGAACCAATTCAGAAGAGTGTTGTAGGCTGAGATAGCTGTTGTAGTCTTTTGACTCATCAGTAAAACCAGAATGTCATATACTAGCTCTGCAGTAACCTCACTGCAGGTGCTATACCCCTTAATGTTTATGCTGGGAACTCCTGTGTTGTTACTAACCAGCAAAGGCAAATGACAAGTGAAAATGATTCCTGCATTAAGAGTTAGCATTTAGCTAACCACTAGCAGCTGGACAGGAACTAGAACACCAGGCTTGATGGTTGTTGCAAGTCTCTGTGACTTTTCCAGGTACTGTTTTAAACTTTTTAATGTTTTTGCATAGTGGATTTTATTTATTTATTTATTTTTTTTAATCTGAATTACTTTCTTCGTTGTCTGTCTCTAATCTGCCTCCCTGCTGTGCCCGTATAGGACAAGCCTAGCAGCATAAATTCTTTGTGACTTGTCTTTCAAAGCAAGGGAAATCTTTTCAGCTGTTATCTTCTGTGCTCTTTTTTGTTATTGGCCATTTACATCTAGTGTGTTTTTGTCATACCAAACTCAAGATGGTTATGTCTTAATGTCTTGAGCAGAAGGATTCTGTAGAGATATAGTAACTCAGAACCCCTCTGATAAAGGGGGCAATAGAGGTGGATATTGGTGACTGGTTGGGTGGGAGATTTGGCTTCCTTGCTTTCACCAACAAACATGTCTGCTATACTATGTAGCTGGTGAGACATGAGGCCACTAGATGATCATCTTAATAAAGTATCCCTCATCTGCTAGGCAGTCTTTAGATTACATACATATGTTTCAGGAAAGAGGGAGTAAAATGCTTGTAACTGCAAGGGGAAAAAAAAAAATAAAACTAAAACCAAATAAAACATCTAAAAACCCTTCCCTCCCTTTCCAACTCAATTCCCCAAAAGCAGAAAGCATCTCAGGACCAGAAATAGGAAGAAAAAAAAGGGGGGGGAAGAAAATCTAACCCCATAATGTAGAGATATTCTCCTTTGTTTTATAGTTAGTATTTCACAGCTAGCTAATCTTTATTATTATGGTATTGAAGCAATTAAACAGATTAAACAGGATTAACTGTTGTTTTCCTACTAACATAAAGATGGCCTCTTAATTTCAAATGCTCTTTCTGCTATGTAAATTGTACTTTCATACCCAATTACAAGAAAATTGGGGTGGGATATAAGTTTATGTCTATGCAGGTATTAGCAATGTGTTTTGTTTTTTTTTTTTGTTTTGGTTTGGTTTGTTTTTTTTTGAAAATGACCAACTATCATGTGCGACGAAACCATGTTAAAAAACTCATTAAATGTTAAAGAAGGTTAGATAAATTAAAGGAAGTAGTAGCAGAACTCTTGTATAACTCAGTACAAGAGAACATCAATATTGCTCATTGAACAGTCTATTCTTCTAATTTGAAAAGAACAACTATTTGTCATGGTTCCTGTCCTTGGGCTGGCAGTTATCTAATTAAATGCATATGAAATTCAAAAGCCTTTACTGAGGGACAGTAATTTTCCTTGGTTGTTTTTAAAGTCACCAAGATGAAAGAAGAATTACATTGAATAGATAATAGATGAATTCCTCTATTGTGCATTAAGGTCTTGAATTGACTAATCATCCCATGGTTATTAATCAATGTGTTATCTTATAGTTTGAAATTAAAGGTTCTGTTCTCATTATTGCTGACTCTAGGTAATAACACTTCCAGTCCTTGATTACCATGACACTGCAATGTACTGCCTTGCAAAATACCAGAAAAGTAATCAAAAATAGATCAGATCTATAAAGAGTACTGCCACTGCATTATATTTACGTGATTCTTCAGCAAACTATTTTTTAACCTAGTCTCTTCAGAATGTGCTATATAATATTTTTCACATTTAGGTGCATGCAGTCAGTTTTCCATACCATCCAAACATAACATCCTGATTTGCATTTGGTGATACTGAAAGATAGAGACACTGTCCAAGGCTTTTGCTTAAAGGAGATGATTCCCTTGGTCGTGCCAGAATAATCTCTAGTGGTGGATTGTTCCAAGTACCCAGTAAACACACACAAAATATAGACAGTAAATAACATTTCAGAGTTATGATTTCTGTACTAAATATAATGTGGTGGTCAAAGTGTGAACTTGTAGACGCTGGCTGTACTTTGTGAAGGTCATCTGGCAAGACTGAAAAGACATCAACATGTGAATGTAAGTATCAGTACAATTAGGCATTTATTCTGATATTTCTGATGACCTGTTTTTAGCTGTTTACTATATGTGAAGAGGAAAAAAACATTACAACAGCAGATGTGAGGATGGATTCATGGGAGAATTTAGTTACTTCTGCCCCCTTAGCTGAATTCTTCTTGCTTTAGTGTCTCTTGTCCTTTCTTTTGACATAAAAGTCCTATAAATCTCTAGTCTTAGTGTACTTGAAGATATTCTCTTCTATGGCTGTAAGTGAAGCTATTTTATTTAGAGAGCAAAATAGTCCCTGGTTCTGTAACTGAAGATTATAAGGGCATCATACAGATGTAAAAACTCTACTATTCATGTGCAGCTGGGATCCTAGAAAGTGGGATATTATGGTTAATTGCATCTGGAAATAGTATCTGCAAAAGGGCAATGGCAACAATAATAAAAACTGTATTGAATCCTTATTTCTGACCTAAAACAATCAAGTTAAACAAGTCTTGATCTTTTGCATAATTACAGTGCGCAACTCAGAGGATGACGTTGGGTTGTTAGCATATCTTTGAGATTTCCTGGTATGACTACAGCATGAAAGATATAAAACAGTATAAAATGTTTTGCATCAAATTCTTAAAGGTTAGTGTTCTGTTTTAAAGATCAGAACGCCGCTTCTAACCCAGATTATCATTTAACTATCTGCTCAGGAATGTTCTCATATTGAACTCCTTTGATGACAGAATAATGCTGCTGTTGATAGACTCGTGCTCCTATTTTTGGTTTTGTCTACATCAGTGTCATGTTCAAAAGCTGTTAAATAATCCCAATTTCAGGGGTTGTTGGTGTGAATATATACTCTGTACCTTATTTAAATACTGGGAAAGAACATTCAAACATCCTTTCATGAGTAGTGAATGTGCTTTAAACACCGGCATTTTAGAGTTATAGCTTTCAACAGAGCTGAATAATGGTAGACACCAAATTTAAAAAATAAAATATCCATTGTATTGAAATAAGACTGGAAAGAGCAAGTTATTATGCAAAATCAGATGAAACAGCCTTTCTGTGCTATGTTCAATTTCATATTATCTATTTCAGCCTTAACCTAACATACAGCAACAGTTATTTGCTGTAATTAAATCACAGAAAGTGCTTAATTGGCCTCCTGATTTCAGTGGTCTTCCACTTGCTTGTATTTTGGCTGTGCTTTAGCCAACACCAATGCAGAAAAAGATGAACTCTTCAAATGAAAATATATCCCAACATGTCAGAGCAGAAAAACTACACAGCATTAGAATTATACTCTGCTGGAGTCTATAATGTCCTAGAGAGATTTCATTATGTTTTGTACGCTGAAGTTTGTACCAAACTCCAATGTAAGGTTCACACATCTGATAAAATATTAAAGAAGGACAAATGTAGGGCTTGCCAAGCTGAGGTGCTCTAAACTTGTCCATGCATATTTGGCCTTTCATGACTTATTGTGCATCTTTATTTATTGTTTCTGAACCAAGTGTATTGTCATGAAAATGACATTGTACTTGGAAAAAACCTATCAGGCAAAGTCAACCCCTAAAATAAGTGTTATAATAAATATGCAGAAATGTCATTCTTTACATTAGCCCAAAGGTTTTGTATAGCTTAAGGATATGTGCAGTAAGCTAACTATAAAAATAGAAGCTTGACAGTGGGGATGAATGTGTGTGTCAAAATAATATTACTCTTTCTGGGAGGATGGCAGAAAAAATGACACTACATCCACCAGCATGATTTTTATAGATCTGCCTCTTTGCCAGATGTCACCTTTTATAAACTACTTTATAAAAACATGACAGCGTAGTGAAGTAGTGTGTTTATAGCTTGATAAACTTTTGTAATAAAGTTAGGATTGGCTGAAAATTAAAGCCATAGAGGCTGCTCATTAAGCATTTGGGAAGCTTGCTCTAACTTAAAAGCAAAAGATTAAGGAAATATGCAGAATGAGTCACTAGCGGTAAGTGGCCTTTTTCAAGAGTGTATGTCTTCTGGTAGTGTTTACCAGTATGCCATGCAATAACCTATCCAGATATATTACTGGGATTTTAGAGAATAAAGTTTGCATTACTTTAAATGTAAACACATGCAGACAAAATATACAGTGTGTATTAAATTATATGTTTCTAAAGAGTACTATGAGGACATAGAGAATTATGCCATAAATATCTTCCCAGCACACAATTGTTTTATTACATAATAAAGGTCTGTATATTACCCTCTGCTGTACTATGCAACACATAATTCAGATTTTTCATGACGTGTCTAATTTATACAAGTCTCTGGCTCTAGAAATCATACAGGAATAATATCTTAAACTGTTACTAGCCTGAGAGACTTCAACACTGGAATTAATCTGCCACAGCGAAGGTTTGTTTGTCGAGCCTGGGGTCGCTGCCCCGCATGCCTCACTGCAGTGTGCAGACAAGGTTCCCCTCTGGTCTCCAGTAGTGTTTGATGGACACCTTAAAGGCAGAGATGCAAGAATCTCCTGCATACCTCCTTACCTTTTGGAGAATTTCTGTTATACCTCCTTCCGTCTTTGCTTGGGGAAACTTTCAAAAATATTCTACCAAACTTTTGTGCATAAATATTAATAGATGGTGAAGGAGAGGGTATTGGCAGTACATGCAGCTGTGTTTTATGCATCAGCAGCCGTGATATGGAGGCTCTCGTCAAGCCAAATGAGGTGAAGTCTTTTGCTTACATGTGGTTTGCTCATAACTGGATGTACTGATGCACTGAGTAGTAGAAATGTGACTACTTGAAAGAACCAATGCTTATTTGCTCTGCTTCATTCTTCTGACAGAAGTAACTTCACAAAAAAAAAATATCCTGTAACATATAAGATCTTGTGTATGGGATGAACCATAAGCAAACTGCTTTTTCGTGAATTATTTCAACATCTCTAAGTGCAGCAGCCATGTGAAACATGTTCAACCCAGTACTGGAAAATCTGACTATCCTCTTGGCTATATTTGAAGTTCTTAACCTTTCCCACTTCCACCCACCCAGAGACATGTTTTCTTTTATATTTTGAAATCAAAACAGTGACTTTCTCTTGGGCTATGTAGGTTTGCCTTTTGTGGAGAAGAACACACACAAATACAATGTAGAATCACAGAAAAATAGGCTTGAGTAGTATAATGCGCCCTGCTGTCCCAGGGCAGTATCAGCATGTGTTGGGTTATGCTGATGCTCTGTCTCTCAGATGTTTGTTTAACCTATTTTCACAGACCTCTGGTTATGAAGGCTCCAAAGCATCTCTAGGTAAATCTATTTCTATTTATTTGGGGTCATGTTGGGAGGAGTCTTTTTCTTGTGTCTAACCAGTCTTGTCAAATCTCCAGAAGCATTTGTATGTATTTATACATTTGTATGTATGTATACATTTGTATGTATTTAGTTATTTATTATTAAATAAGTAGTTAGAATAAAGAGAACCATATTGTCAGGATTTGCTACTCAGGTTTGTAGCCTCCATTTACCTGGAGAAAATGTGCAGTGCAGCAGCTAAAGCATAAATTTGCCAAACAACTTCAAGCTGGTTTACTCCAGTATTTAGTATTAAAAAATAAATAAATCCAACAACCTTTTGTCCTAGAATGAGCAGACAACCAGATATTTCCCGAAAGTATGTTTTACCTAAATATTTGGAAGTGTAGCAGGGAGGATGTGTTGCTGTAGAAAACATTAATTTGGTGTGGGTTTGAAGCCAGTGGGTACTCTGACTTATTTTGGTGAAGCATTTAGTTGAGTGCATAGTCCCTGCTTGCTTGCAGTCTTCTGGCACTGAAATACTGCCCAGGGTGATACCTGCCTTCTAGTAGAAAAATATAGAATTGCTTTTATTGGTGCTGGTTTTTATATTATAAATTCTTCCTGTATAGTTTAATCTCCATAGACATCAAAGCTCTTCAGTATTGAGATCTTCATTTCATTTAGCCCAAAGGGATGCTGCAAATGACTAGTGGAAGAATGCACAGCAAGTAGGTGCAGGAGCCTAAAAAACCTGACTGAAACCTTGAAAACAAGACTGAAACCTTGGGCTAAGCTGCATATTTTTGAGTGTTGTTTGTTTTGTTTTAATATAATAAATCCTCTCCTACATTTAAAATGTAGATGTCACAAGTAACATCCTTATGAGTGAGAGTTCTTCCTTGCATAGTATGATAGGAAAACTTTCTTATATGATTAATGGTCTCCTGCTGGTGGATTCCTACAGGGCTGCCTCTGTAAGTGTGAAAGACTACGTGATAGTATGGAGGGGACACGATACTGGGCTTTTCCTGGGAAATGTTCCTTGCAACTCAGCCTACGTGAGCATGGGCTCCTGCTGGGAGGCATCTGCTGCTGTGCTATGTTCAAAGTGCAGAAAATCCCAAATGGTTTCAACCCTAAAACACATCTGGCACATCAGGTAACAGTGGTAAAGGAGTTGTGTTTATTGGTGGTAGCAATTGCATGCTGCTAGTATCCGAGACACAGCTCTTGTTGGGAGCAGGAATGTGGCAAGAGATTGAAGTGGAGGAGCTGCATACTGGTGGTTTGAGGCTTTGCTCAGAAAATAGCCTGGAGACATACCTCTGCTTCTTCTGCAGGAGCAGACAGTCCAACTTCTGACAAACAGGTCAGGTTTTTCATCCATGGATTTTGGTGCTTTAAGCAGGGCTGACATACAGGATGGCCTTCCTGCTGTGCAGAGGAACCAGCCTCATTTCTTCCTCACAGATAGGAGCAGTCACAAAGCTCTGGGTTCCAGGCCACAACCTTGCTGTACTGATCTTCTGAACCCCAGCCCATCGATAGCTAATGTGTCCGGACATTGCTGGGTATTTCACATCTTAGGAAAACTATAGGCTGTGACAGAGACAGATTTATTCCCTAAACTGTCCCTTCCCTTTTTAACTAGACTGTGTGGATTTTGTCAATGATGATAGATAAGTGGGGAAGACACCTAGCTGCTTGGGCCCCACGTCCTTCTTGTCTCTGTGTATACCCCATTGTTTATACAGTTCACTAGCTGCTCATGGTGATTATCAGATAGTTAAATAACAGTCCCTGCCTTAAAGAGGCAACAATCTAGGTTAATGGAAGAATATGAGGTGTTCTTGTAACTATCTCGGTAGTCATTAAAGATTCAAATGCAAACAGAGGAAAATTTACGTTATGGCCTTGGTATGGGTTAGATGTTAGGATATATTTTTAATGGACTGAGGATTAGTTCTGTTCCTTTAAGACTTTATATGGCTTTAAACATTTGATCTTAGAAAATGTTTCTTCTAACTGCTGATCCAGAGAAGCTTCTAGGAAGTGTTAGAGGCTAGTTACTAGGCAGACCTTTTGGCTTTTACTGAGAGCGACGCTGGAATTATAAACAAGCCTTGTCCGTTTTCTATGCTCATTCCCACAATCCAAGCAGAAAATAGTATAATTCAGGAGTACTTCTCTGCAACTGGTGTGCTCTAAGTGACGCTACGATGTCCAGGTATTCGAGCAGGTTGGGTGCTGCAGTGCATGAAGACAGATGTCCCCCTGGAGATGGCAGGGTGGATGTTGGATTTCATCTCCCTGGGTGGCAGGGAGCAGAGCTGAGGGGTAACCAGCTGAACTGCAATGCTGCGAGCAGCAGCTGTAGTGGATTGTTGGGGTCAGGTGCACTGGAGTTCTTCATAGGAGTTTAATGACCATGCAATTGTACACAGGTTCCAATACACCTGTAAATTTCTTTATTTGGACACTAACATTTGCATATTAAGGGGTTTGCAGGTGTGTGTGTTCTACTGACAGAGGGAACTTCTTGGGTTGCACGTGTTGCACTTGAGCCATGCTGCCTATTTTCTTCTCGCATGTTTGCTTTTCCTTGGTCCTTCTATCATGTTGCTTGTGGTGGCATTTAAGTCATGAGATGAAGTCCTTGATGGAAAATGTAATTTCTATGCATGACTCCAAAGGATTGCTCAAAAACCAGCCTTTGCTTTATTTAGTTTTAACATTTTAAAAACAAAGCAAAACCCACCACCCCTTCCTGATACTTATGAAAAGTGATCAAACTGAAAATAACAGTACCAAAATCAAGCTATGGGCTAAGTAGCCATTTCCTGAATTCTGTTTGTAGATATTTCTTCTTATGTATACTAATTTGAGTGAAACTCAGACTGAATGCATATAGAAATACATAAGGTATATACCTCAAACATAAGGTATAGCTCTGGTTGTGTCTGTCTTGTTGCCTTTCATTCCACTCAGCTCCTGCAGTCCATGCCCTACACAGTGCAAGTCTTTCATGGGCGCTGCAAAAATCACAAAAAGCTGGGGGATTGACCTGCTGGGTTGGTTCACAAATCTGGATTTAAAGCTTAGAGAAATATATCTATGTTTTGTTTAAATAATTTCATTTTGAGATACTTCCTGTCAGCACCGAATGGCAGGTGTAAAGATAAGGAGTGATTCTACATCATGCACAATGCATTGTTTTGTTTCGTTACATATATTTAATACTTTGTCACTTATGTTTTCACTCTCTGGTCCTTGACAGTTCCTTGGAAAACACAAAGTGAAGTTTTGTAGCTGTTTTTGGAAATGGAATTATGCGAAGTTCCATCAGTTATATGTTATTATTATTTGATATTCTAATACATCTGCTGCTTCATTTGTCCAAATTATTTTTTTAGAAAAAGATGAGATTTCTTCAAATTTTATCTGCTAGTAATTTTTAAATTGCATATAGCCAAAAATACAAAATAATTACAAAACATAGTGAGCAGGTGGTGTAGCCATTCTTAGTGTACCTAATCACTAAACATAAGAGACTTAAGCCAAACATTTTGAACATACATAAACATTTTATTTTTAAATTGTTGACATTTTTAAGCTTAATTTTATTGTACATGTCTTACAATTATTTGGGGAAAAAGTAAATTTTCACGACTTGTAGGCAGTGGAACTGGCTTTTTTTGGGGGGGGTGGGGGTCATTGTCAGTTATGGAGATTCCTCTCTTGGGGTTTTTTAGCTGAGTAAGTTCCTTATGAAAATCAGTGGGACAGTCTGTATGCTGTTTCTAGAATATCACAAAGATGCATTAAATTCAGTTTATCTTAATCTACAAACCTTGGTTTTTCTTTCCGTCAACAGAAAATATTGCTCACTGTCTTCATCGTCTCTCCCTTTGGGAGATTTTAGACAGCAGTTGAGGAGAAAGGCAAGGAAGAAAGGCAACAAAGAAGAAATTCTGTTTAAGATCATGACTGCTGGGGGAAAAAAAGAAAGTTAGCAAATTCTAAGGTTTATTAAAGCCCACATATACCTTCTATAGATGAAAGGTGCCTGTTTAACTTTATTGGGTTTAGCATTTGACCCTAAGTAGGTCAGTGGTGGGATGATATATGGAAGTGCGATGAGATTGCAGGGAATTATCCCAAAAGCAGGATGATCTCTGAATTAGAAAAAGCATATGAAGGAATGGATTAGGCAAGGGTGTAAGTAGAGTGTTTTTTAAAATACTAACAATAACGTTTTTAGATTAATATTTTTGATAAAACTGACAATGTTCTTCTCAATAGTGAATAGATTTATTTATTTTTTTATGAGCATTTATTTTTTTTTTATGGCAATAGATCATTACTTAGTTGAGAAAATCCTGTCAGCAAAAGGATATTGTGCTAGTGGGAACTAGTGGGAAAGCTTTTACATGTGATTTCTTTTTTTTTTTTTTTTCCCTACTTCTATAGTTATGAAACTGGTCTCAGCAGTGGCGATGTCTGATGTTGTTTTATCCAAAATCTGAGTAAGGGTTACAGAGATGTTCACAGGACTCAGAAATACTTTTTTAATGCAGCTTATTTTCTCACTAGATGAGTAAATAATATTTGATGGTATATATTAATGAAAAATACAGCCAGCAAAATGCCTCATCTTTACATCTGAACAATAGATGAAATAAATAAACCTTGTATGACTGTTAAAAAGATTTAGGTTCTTTTGTTTTTGTAGCTTTGGCAGCGATAAACTGGGCTTACTTTTGAATAAAACTGCTTTAAATAAAGAAATGATCTTCCTGGAAGTACAAGAAGCCATCTGAATCATTGCCATTTACTATTTGAAAATTTGTAGTTCTTGGCAGATGACTCATTTTGACTTTCCAGTAGACTTTTGATTACATATGTGAATGGCTTCATTTCCTTTTTTTCTGAGGGGGGAAAAAAAAAAAAAAAGAGAGAGAAAAAAATCTGCTCAAAATATCAAAGTACTGTTTTTCTTTGCTCTTATATTGACTGCCCCCAAATGATGACTGATGTGTGTGATGTGTGTATTTTAATAACTTTAGAGGAAGGGTCCACTTAACTGCATCTGTTTTTATGATACAACTGGCCAAGATGAATCATCATCTCATATCTGCAATCTACCCTTTTTAAAAGAAAAAAATAATAATCTTGGTTTCTAACAGTGGCCATGTTAAGTCTATCCAAAAATATCAACTCTGCAACTATGGATATACCAGAGCTATTCACCTGAATTTTTAGAGGAATAAATGTTATTCCTGTGCCCCATTATTTTAGAATAAATATTTGTCGGTCTCATTTTCTGCAATGTGTAGCTATCTCGGATCTTTTGATACGCAATATGAAGACTGTAATGATTTTCCAATATTTCATTATATCGAGGTAATAATTATTTTCTTTTAATGTTATTGGAATTGATGAGAAATATTTTGATCATGAAGGTGCACTTTTCCTAAGTAACAATAACTCTATTCTTTTGGAAATGTATTTTAAAATTGTGCAGTAGACATAGCAAGCTATTCCAATATAGGTAATCCCAATCTCTTGATAGGCATTAAGAGAGGCATGTTGCTCTAAAAGAGAGCAACAGAGAATACTGGAGTTATTGCTGTAATTTCAGGAATATCAGTTACTGAAATTAATTTTCAGATAAACTGTCTAATTTATTAAAAGAAAAAAAAAAAAGTTTGTAGCTCATCCCAGAAACTGGGCAACCGGCTAGTATGAACAATTTAAAAGGAATACAAGTTCAGATTTTGATTAAGGGACTTTTATTTGGCCTGCAGTTTGCATAACCATTCATGTAAGAGCCCTGGAAAATCCATTGCAAACAGATTTGAAAAGGAAAGTTAAACAACCTCCATTTGAACCTCAGACAGAATGTATCTTCTTAATCACTCTGAACTCCTGCCATTAGTGCTGAAGTAGGTGATAAATAGCCTCTCAGAGGTCTCAGTCCAGCCTTCTCCCTTTTTATCTTTGGTACTGCAACATGTTAAGTTTCCTTTTCTTTCTGGTGAGCAGTGAGACCATAAATAATCTGTTCTCTTAAGTGGAGTTCATACTAATTATATTGACAGCAAAATCAAGTATCTTAATTTTACGCTATTGATCAGAGAATTCTTTGGAAGACTACACAGCTGAGATAGCTTTCTGTTGGACCTGGGCTTCCTTTGAAGGCCTGTAGAGAGGCTGTTAGCCTTTTATTGGCCTCCATATGTGATCTAATTTCTCACTTTATAGGTGCTTTGTGTAGTGACCAATGATGGTGTGTGACTTTCTGCATTTAAGGGGTCAGTTTGTAAGGCACACACACATTAAAAAACCCCCCACCTCTTTATTTCAACCTCTCACGTCAGCCAAAATCTCTTGAGAGAGCAGTGCAGCTGAACGTGTTTAAAATGGTGTGAAGGAAGCTCCAGAAAAGGTTAGGGCTGCGTTAGGAGCAGACTTCCTATCCTGGAGGTAGAAGGCTTTGAAACATCACATTGTTAGCAAAGTTAATTCTTTGCTTATTTGTAATTAATCATGTGCTGTTGTCTGACAGTACATAATAGAACCACAAAACAATCACTTAGAACGGGAAACAACTGTCAATTAATACACTAATGAATGAAGTTTGCCAAAGGTTAAGCAACTTAGACTCCCAGTGGAAAAGTATTAAATGCGTAGCTTCTGTGCACAGAAAATTCGTCCTTTTACATCTCAGATCTGTTTTGTTTTGTTTTCAAGCCATGGTTCCTCACTTGCGGTTTTCACTTTAGTACATGCTGATGCTTTATTTACAAGTGTTTAAACTATTAAAACATGATTAAATCATACCTCTGTGGCACAGAAAGTCTGTGTGTTTATTTAAATGGAAACATGAGAAGGATCTGAAATCAGGGCTGGGCTTCATTCAGCAATGGTTTTAATATTAGTCAAATGAATTGTCAGTTTTGTTTCCAATAGGATGAGTCACATAAGCAACACGGTGCTTTGCCAGACATTAACTGTAGCAGGTAATGGTGCCATAGGTGTGCCAGAGAGTGTAGGTGGTTTTTTTTGTTGTTGTTGTTGTTGTTTTTTTTTTTTAATTTGGATTTTATTGGTATCTTGCAAATGGTCTGAAGCGTACCTGGATATTTGTGTTTGCAATGCAGTGTACCCTGCCACAAGCAGGTACAAAGAAAAGTCCAAGATGCTTCCATTTAGCAAAGTCTCTTGAAAAGTTGGCATTGTCTTGACTTCAGTAACCTGCATTTTGGATTGCTGTATGCTCTGTGGTGTTATTTCATGTTATTTTTGTTTCCTTAAAAAAAAAAAAAAAAAAAGAAAAGTTTTGTGACACTCAAAGGTATCTTTGCAGTAAGAGGTGGCAAATCTCAGCTCCTCGCTGTGAAAGGGATGCAGAATCTATGAAGGCTATCAACACTGTATATTGCCCTCTGGGCTGGGGTGTCCACCACTGCACAACGTTTTCCATCGCTATGAGGGCAGCAAGGCTGTGAAATGCCACATGTGTGAATTAATGCAAGTTCAATTTATAGTTAGTTTAAATTTGTTATATATTTACCTCAGTATTTCAAATTTAGGTGACTTGTATGTTTAAAATGCTACAGGATTTCTTGGTTTTGTTTTTGCTTCATTTTTGGATTCAGGCTGGTGGGTTTATAGGCTAATTGTATCCACAGCAAGCTTATAAAATGGATCTCCATACCAAAATCTTTGTAGTCCTGCTACTGCAACTTCATGCATCTTTACTTTGCTACCTGTGTTTCCCCTTTGACTTTGGTGTTATCTGACTGGGGGATATTCGTTTTTAAAATTCAGGATGCATCTCATCTGGTTTGCTGTAAATGTAAGAGAAACAAAGTGCCACGTCTTCAGTCAGACAAGTAAATAAAATAGATCACAGAGCAAGTTCCTGAAGTGCCTGTAGGAAGCTGTGCAAGAAGAAACCATGCACGTTTCCTGGGCAAATTGTTTTGATAATTTCAGCATCCTTAGTCTGGCTTGAAAACTCACTGCAGGAGTTATACTAACAGTGTTCACTAGCTGTGGAGACAGCAGCCAGCCATGAAACTCAGGGTGTGACATTCTATCAACCCATTCTAATTACAGTACTATTTAATTTCACTCATTTAAATAGTAGATACATCTGTTTCACTTGATTTTGGGGGTGCTTACTATTTTGATGCAAAATAACTTCCAATGACACATGATCATAGGTAAAAATGGCTCCCGGAAAAAAATGGACTCAGCCTTTTAAACTGGCTTTTAACGTTATTGCAGTAAGTGCACTCCTGTAGGTTTTACTTAGGAAAATGATGCATGGTCTTAGAAGTGCACTTGTTTGATAATCTTGGTAAACTAGCTTTTTACTGACTGATGTTGTGTGTATTAAGGACAATTGGAATTTGCTTTCAATATATGTTTAAAAAATGAAGTTTGAATATATATTGTATATTTTTGAATAGATTTTTCTTTAATATTATACTCTGTATCTGCTTTAAAAGTAGCTAAGTCGGGGAAAACTATTTTAATATAAAAATTTGTTTAATTCAGTATGCCCCGTCCAAGTTGACAACACAGCATAAGTAGTAAATGATGTTGCTTGTTGACTTTGAAATAAATATAAATAGTCTTGTGTTTCTCCTGCTCATGGCATTTGGCAGTGTATTTCTTATTTCCAGAATATTTCAAGATGTAAAATTTCTAATATTCCAAATAAGCTAGTGTGTAAAACACGTTGTCTTGGAGCTCCATGATGAATGGACAATGGGAGATGTTGTTCCTTTAAAGCACCAGCTGAGAGACTCCATTAACTGTGTGGCAATAACGCGTGGGCCCACACAGAGCACAGCCGTGGACGAGATAGCAGCAGCCTGAAATGTCGTTATTGGCAGGTTCCTGAATAATTTCACAAAGGCACTTCAGGCCAGGAATCTTGTTAGTGGAACCCGGTCTCACTTCAGTCTTTATATCTCCAGCATGTAAAACTCAGTTGTATCCTCCTAAGACTCTGAGTATTATTTTTTTATTCAATTCACTAGCTGTGATTGACAAGGACCTCTTCATGAATATGTTAAGAAAGAACTGTTTCCTGGATATTATGTCCTTTCATATCTGTCATAGCTAGAATATTCATGATGCTGTTTTTAACAGGCCTCCTATTGTAAAAGAAATATCACGGAAACATGCTCTAGTTTTTATAAAGTCCAGGGAAAAAGAATGCCTTAGGGGCCACTAGGTAAGGGTTTTTTCTTTTATTTCTTTCTTTTTTTTTTTTTTTTTTTCCCCCCTAACAATTTAGAAATGCAATGTGACAGCTAGCAGGATATATATCAGCAAGCAGAAAGCTCTTAAATATCGCAGTCCTGGGCCTAGAATTGATAAAGTAGTGGGCATTATTTATTTATTTCTGATGGTTGTAGCTTCATAATAAGTTTACTGTACACTTCCCCATTTAAAAATGTAATTATGATGTCAGGTTTTCATGTACATTTTTATTTCTAGACACTGAGTCTCTTTTTCAGTCAAAGCTTGCCCAAACTCAGGAGTGCACAGGCATACATGTCTTTGTTGAATGGAACTGCTGGGTTGGTGAATGCCAAATGCCAACTGCCCTTTGATGGTTCAGTTCTGGCATCTCTAGTGGTGAGCTTATATGTTAGAGGAGAAGGCAGCAAAATAGAAAGATTGAAGAGCACACCCTTCTTTCATGCTGAAACAAGCATACACAAAAAAATAATAATAAAAAAAAAAGTGAAAACGCCTAGTTTTGGAGTAGGTTGAATTACTTGTGGAAGATGTTTTTCACACACAAAATACATAATTTTGTTGAAAAAAAATCCATTTAATGAAAAATACTTATTTGGTCAAAATACTTCTTTCTATAATAAATACAGGAGAGTATTTTAAACGTATTTCTTACAGTACTTTAATTCCAGTTTGAAATGAGATCACGTTTTATAGTCACAATTGCAATTCTGGCTATGCAATTTTGACTTCAGTTAGTCAAAAGTAAACACAGCTTTACAGATGAATTGAATAGTTCCAGTGGACAAATCTCTCTTATTTGTTTTCCCGCATAAAGCTTCTTCTAGGGAAAAGTCTTTTTTTTTTTTTTTTTTTTTTTTTTTTTTTTTTTTAGCTGATTCTAATGATTTCTAAAGCTAGAAGCACTATCTGCAACTGAGCCGTGCAGTCATTATGGCTTTATATAAGTAACGAAGTTACATAAATGTTAATTTTTATCTGGGGGTCTTGCGGTATATTTCCAAACTGGGAATGAAAACTCTCAGAAATGTGTCACACAGTTAAATCCAACTGAGGAGGTTGTTCCTTTGACCACTGTGCCTTATTCTGGAGTTGTTAGGGTCTTACTCAGCTCATTATTTCAAGAGGAAAAGATTAGTCTGACTAATGCCTGCATGGCAAGTAACTGTTTCTTAACTACTGAATGCCATTAGTTTATTCAGAGGACATGATTCTTATTTTTATATGAAAACATAATTGTTCATAAAAAGCCCTGGATTTACTACTGGAGAACCATTCTGTTTAGTTACTTTGTGGCTGGTCAATCGGCATCTTCCGCCTTCCTCTGGAGCAGGCTGCGTGTGAACGAATTCTCCTGGGCTGCAAAAGTGATTAAGGCCCTCTGCATACCTAATGAAATTGCACCTGTCACAGCAATCTCATGCAACAAATGGGATAGCCCTGAGGTTTTCTGGTTTTAACATAACAGGAATAAACCTGAGAACGGCACTGTTTCACATAGGTCTCTGTACAACTCATCTTGGCTTTTTGTCAGCAGGAGCTGGCTTCTCCCAAGAGCTGAGAGCTCTTGTCCCCTGCTGAGTGGCCTGAGCGTCTGCAGGAGCCGAGGGCAGTTGCAGCATGTTGCAAGATCAAGCTTCATAAGCTGGGGTGAAATTGAAGGCACTGACCTACAGGTGAAAGGCTCCGTATCCTATTAGCAATCTTAGTATCATACAATCCCCCAAAGTAAGTATCATTCCTGATTAAAAAAAAAAAAAAAAAAAAAAAAAAAGGCATGAAAACAACCCTTAGAAGCAAGTGCAGACTTACTTTGTGGATCAGCACGCCTAGGAAGGTCATGCCTGTCTGTCTTGGGTAGCGAGTACTGCTGGATATTTTCCTCTGCCAGAACTAAAACCATGTCTTTTGCAAGGAACAGTAAGATGCACGTACTCTTGCCGTTTTGTTTTGTCTTCAGATGTTTTCTCAAAGCTTTAGTATTCTTCTGCCAATAGATTATATGCATCACAGGATGTTGAGGCTTCGCTTTGCTTAGCTTAATTGATCCAAGCAACACAAGGGAAAATACTGGTGTTCTGTTTTTATTATGGATGGGTTTTGCACCCTTCTCATGTTCAGCAGGATCTGCGTTGGCATATGGTAGATGAGATTGACCAAGGCTTGTAATACACTTTGCATGTCCTAATCCCTATCCTGCATGGATACTTGTATTAGAAGCATTAATGTTTTATTTCTAGTAGGTAATGGACTCTTAAAGACTTCATGAACATTTTGCTTCTTTATGTCACTGTTTTTGCATCATAAGTCACTACTGATTCATTGAGATCTCAACATAGGTTCACAGGATTCTTCCACAGGCGTCATTGAACTAAATACTAAATTACCTTTTCCTTGGTCTTTGTAACCTCTGTCTCTAGCTCTAATGGCTAAAGGGGAAACGGCAAAGCAGAGCCTGGATGAGTTAAATCTGGATGTTGTCTGTCTAAAACATGATTAAGTAGAAAAAAAGGAAAGCAATCAAAGTGGTGTTTTAATGCCAAAAGCAGTGACTAAAGAATACTGCTGGCTTCTGTCTTAATCCATAAAAATCCCGTAGCTGGAATCTATATGGAATAATCCTATATGAAAGAAACATAGGAAGATAGAGAAGCCACATCTGGCTTATAACGATCCATGAGTGTTAAGCTATGGTTGTCAGCATTACAAAAATACACCCTTTTCTCCCCCCCCCTCCCCCCCCCCCCCCCCCAAAAAAAAAAAAAACCAACAACAATTAGCAGATTTATTGCTTGCAGTACTGTATAGGTGGATTTCTTCTTAGGTGTATGTAACTGTGTTTCTTGCTCTTGATTGACATGGCAAAATTCAGATAAATGAAAAGAATTGTAAACTCCTATACTGATCAGATTTGAGTTACAAATTTTTCTCCTGCTTTGAATAATGCATTTTAGGTAGTGTTAAATGAGTAGTATAGTAACGAAAGAAATAATAACAATGAGAAACGGTATTTTATTTTAATTTTTTGTAAAGAGGTTCTGCATTTCTATGAAAGTTCCATCTTTAAGGCGTTAAGTGGCTATAGAGATGCAAGAACAAAACATTTTTTACCAGGTTTCCCAATAGTTTGAAAAGGTAAATCATGTCACAGTTAATATGTGCAAATGCCCTTTCGTTGTGTCTGTAATTCACAACAATGTCTATAGGGAACATCACTTTTCTAGGATTTGTATTTAATTCTTCTTAGACATGTGGTTTTCTGAAACTACACACACCTTGGTGATGTATCTATATTAAGAGATTTGAGATAAAAAGTCTACGAAATCTGTGTTTGAAAGGTTGCACACCCTGGACACTTGAGAATTGCTGGCATGAAGGATAAGGGAAGAGGGAACCTCTTAGCTGACCAGGAGAGAATTGAGCAGCTTCAATGTAAGAGCAAAATGGTGGGGATAGGAAAACTGGGAGCTGGGAAGAAAAGAAATGGTATTCAGAGCTTTTGGTTAGAGGAAGATGCAAGCAAAAACATGTTCAAATCATCTTAAAAGATAAAGCTGTAATGGCTTCTTAAGGTGGGGTCTGTTTTACTGTGTAGCAGCACTTACCACATCATACAGACCCGGTTAGGTCATGTCCTGCTGCAGCTCCCATGGGAGCCCTTAACTGCAGCGTGGATGCTGCTGGAGATGCTAGATGTGTTTGCAGCAGATACTGCTTTCCATTTTGGAGCTGAAGGAGTGACCCTGACTGATGGCAGAGGGCTGTGCTGCTCACTGTGCCAGTGTTCATACGGGATATAGACAAAATAGTTTCAAATGACAGTGCCCTGCATCCAGGTCAGCTAAACCTCAGTTCCCAATAAAATCCTGGTATTCATCCTAAGCCTAACTCTAGGGAGTCTTCCAGTGCTATAATTCCGAAAAGACAGGGAAACATTTTAATATACTGCAGCATTTTCTTAAAAATAATAGTGCGAGATGAGTGGGGCAGAATGTGAGCAGTCAATTAGAGTTGAATGTAGCATAAGGTGATATCTTCCCAGTCATCTCTGAACAGAAAACAGGAAAACATCTCACCAAATAGTTTTTGTATCGAATGAAGCAGCTCATCAGCCATAACAACCATTCCATAAAATGTTCACCTAAAGCCTGCATTTTGCTAGCCACCGTTTTAGAAGATGTTCAGGAAAGAACACTGTATATCTTTTGTACAGCACCTCCAATTCTGAATAATTAGAATAGAAAGACTTTCAAGTTGGCTTCAAGTTTTAGGTTGTTATATAAATAAGTTCACAGGAATCTCAAATGCTTTACATAAATCTGACAGCAACTATAAAAGGCTTTTGAACATTTTTGTTGCCAAAGTCCCAGGGATTGCTGGAATCTTAAATAGCCTGTTTTAAGCTTCAATTCAGAAGCTTTTTGTCATGTTTAATAATGTGGTGAATAATTCCTTTTCTGTTAGTAGTTTCCATTTTATAATCCACAAGGATCTCTGAGGCATGGAATGGATGCTTTCCAGACCTAGAAATGAATGTTAGGGGTCTTTCCTTCCCCAAACTCAATACTTGCTTTTCAAGTTCTCTTTGTATTAGTCTGTCTGTCTTTGTGCCTAGCTTCTTCTAAGGAACTGTCATTAGAAGATGCTGAAGTGAAAAAGTCAATTGTTGGAGGGAACTATATATGAAATATCAAAGTATCATACTAACCATGAGGATAAATACATCTTAAGACCAAGTGTGTAACATGCAGGTAATAATCGAGAAGTCTACAAACAGCAAAATGGAGGGATCTGTGGTTCAGGTGCAGTCCAGGGAGTCTCACTCTGCTGAGATGCACCCATATGGTTTTAGGGTAAGAGATATTGCAGTGCAATGTGGTAATTTAAAGCCAAATACGTTCTGGAAACCCAAAAAGCACAAAGTCCCTCTCAGAAACTCATAAATGCCAGTGTCTATCCTTGGTAGAAGATGTGGGATGTTGTTCCTGCTGTCGCTGCCAGGCCGTTGCTCTAGAGCTGCAGGTTCAGAATTTCATTTCAGTCCAGTAGAAATGAGCGGAGCCTTACCTGTTTTAGGTGTATTTTTTGATGCCATTCTTAACATGAGTAATGCTGTTCCTGTACCCTAGCCAGATCAAAATTTGAAATTAGCTTCATGCTATCTATTGTATTTCTTCTGATTTTTGTGCATGCTCTTAACTTGCACTGATGTGTATTTGTTGTGGTCCCAAAATAGGCTATTAGGAATCACCTTTCATAGGTAGGCAGATAGATTCTTAATAAACAGTTTGCTCGTTGAAATTTAATTTGCAAATATAGAGATGTTTGAATGTGCTTAACTTTGTGCCTTGTGAATAAGTCTTGGGAATATTAGGATTTAAGACAGTGTTTGTGAAAATACATCAATATTGGAGTTGAAACAGTTTTTTCTTTGAAGTTTCATTTCTTCCTCTTCATTGGCACCATGAAGCAATATTAATTCCCATAGCTCTGTGGAGGACTTACTTTCTGAAATGGTTTTGCTACCAAATATCTTGCTTTATAAATATGTGGAATGGTAAATGTTCTTATGTATCTCTTTAGGGCTGCAAATATCAAATAGTATGTATGTTGTTTATTTCTGATAGTTGAAGTCCACACTAAAGCTTTCTGAAAACCTCAGAAATAATAAATCTAGAATATGTAAGTATTCTGGTTAGTGCCTGAGATCCAAAACCATGGAATTTGCCATATATTCATTTTGCTAATAAAAACAACTTTAAGAAATTTTAGAATAATGAAGCATATATTTTTAAATTGCTCTAAAATGAACTTTGTTTAATTAGAAATCGTGGTATAAATGGCATTTTCATCTTGTGATTGAATAAAGGGTTTATCTGTGTATATTTTGAAACCTATTACTGATTCTGCCTCAGTGATATTAATGCCCCGCATTGTTGAGCTCTCATCAAAAGACACAATAAAATTGTTTTCTTTTCATGAATAGACCTGCTGTTTTGCAATCAAACCTCTCTCTGCCATTTGTCATTGTATTCACCACTTTCCAGTGTCACTCTTTAATAAGGTTCTTTTATTTGCTGTTGTACACTTTCTGGGAGTAATTTTTCCATTTCAGGGAAAAGTTTTGGTTTATTGTAGTTTTTTTAATCTCCTCATATGATTCTACAGACTCATACAATGAGATTGGCTTTTTTTTTCCTCCCCACTTTGTTGTATGGCCTTCTTATTACATAGTTTCCATTATCTTATGACACACTCTTCTACTTCACTTTGCAGTTATTTCCGACAGGTTTAACATTTAGCTGTCCACATCCACTTTATGGGTATGTATAATGTATGGATGGCAGTACTGTCCCATTAATTTTTAATGAATGGGCTCTTTATCCAGTGCTATCTAATAAAGATAATCATCAGAGTGCATTGTCATACTGCAGCACCCAAGAAACTTTTAATATTCCTTATTGCATATGCATAATCCCAGATTCTCTTTTACTCTCCTGTAGCATGCCATGTCTCAACCACATTTTAAATTTTTAAAATGTCCTGTGAACACTGGGTACCCAAGCTCTTATTTTATTCTCAACTTTTTTCCAGAACTGAGAATTACTAAATTAACTTCTGGGCTGATTCGTTGAAGTCTTGGTGTTTCTAATTGCTTGGCTTTCTCACTGATGTTTTCTTCGTGTCCACTATGTAACTGGAAGATGTGACGCTGTGGTGAGACTGGGCAGTAGAAGAGGCAAAGTTACTCATTTCTAAGTTAATCATAGTTCTGCAGCTGTGCTGGCAGAGAAACCCTGAGTAAATAAAATAAGTATTTATACGTATTTATTCATAAAGTTATTTTGTTCTGTCTTGAAGCTCACTACATTTGCCACCAATAAATGAGCTTTTTTTTTTTTTTTTTTGAAAAGTGTTATTTTAACTTCTTAAAGTATGTAACTTCTTCTTTGTGCCATAAAGAATGCTACTTCCCACTCGCACTTTATCTGTGTTGCGCCTGTACAAGTGTAGATTTAGCACTTTAAAAAGACAAGGATGAGCAGTTTCAGAGGAGAAATTCTCCGTGCAGCTACAAAACCAGGCAGCACAACTGCTGACTCTCTCCAAGCACCCTTCATTTTCTTCCAGAGTCAGTTTCCACAAATCTTGCTTAGCTGTGAAATGTCAAAATGGCCAGCAATTGCATCTGTGCTGTAGACAGGTGTCTGTGAGAGCACGGGGTGAAACTGGGAGTAAACTTTATGGGGATCATTCAGGTGGTCACAACTCTCAGTCACTCCTGGATTTGAACCAAGAACAAGGATGGAAGCATCTATGTAACAAACACTTGTTTTCTGCTCATGCACAGATGCATACAGTAATTGTAAATATTTCCTTTAGATTGCATGTTGAGAATAGGTTGCCTTTTATAATTGGAATTGCAGCTTTAGTATTAAAATATAGTGGACATTCAAGTTCCTGAAGTCTTACATCTCATCTTCTCTCTGCTGATTTTGGTGAGAACAATGACTTACTACCAATCTAAAACTTTAGTATATGTAATTAAACCTGCTGCATCAGCTCTTAAACTGTTCTTATGCTGGTAACTCTTACAGACATCTTTGTTTCCCAGCCTGCCCTCCATGGCTGGTCCAGGGGCAGTCTCCTCGGGCCCTGTCGCACTGCCTTGGACTGGGGAGCCCAGCCCATCTCCTTCACCTCCTTTTCCCCTGTTGCTGAGGCACCTTGTGCTTCTGGCTAGCAAAACTGAGGGAGAGCAGGAGCGTCATCACCCTCCTCTCCATGCCAGTGGCAGCACCTCAGCATGTCCCTTCTTGTACTCTTTCCAGTGCAGGTGCAGGGCCACAGTCTTGTGCTTCAAACCCTTCCTCGGACCTGTGGTGAATTTGTTAAAGTAGATTGATTTTATTACCATGTAGTATAGATGTAATCATGTTCTGTTAGTTGTGTGTTTTGATAATTGATCTTCAGATACAAACAATTCTCTTGGGAATAGAGATATAAAACTGCCAGTTGGGCTCTGAATATTCTGAAAGGTATATGAGTCTGTTTCTTTCATAAGAACTAAAGTGCCATCTGTGTATCAGTGTATATAAAAGTCCCTTCCTGTTAAGTAAGTGGCTCTTAAAACTCAGGAGATAACATTATTTTAATTGCTGCCTTGAATGGATGCTGACTGTCATCATTATTAATGTTGACTGAATCCGTAGTACTATTTGAATCATCAGAGAGCAGGTTTTTTGTTGCTTAAACAAAGGCATTTCAGCTCTAATTTGCTAAAATGCTTTTTAATGCTAAGGTTTGTTTAAAAAGAAAATAGTGATAAAAAGAAAATTACTAGTAGATTTTCTATGATAAAAATACATGTATCAGATCCAGGTAAAGCTGGAAAGAAAGATAGCTATGTTCTTCAACACGTATCCTATGTGGGGAAGCCTTTTTGGTAGCTTCTTAGGCTAAGGGTTTGAATGGCTTTTGGTTTGCTGTTGTGTTCAGAGGGCTTTGTGCTTTTTCAAGATCTTAAGAATATGAAATGTTGCTGACCTTTTTTTGGTATCTATTGTTACAACAAATATTGCAAAGAATAGCTTGGTTACTGAATCTCGACTGAAGGAATGAAACAATAGTGACTGAAATAGGAAAAAACATGCTTTTCTGGCCTAAGAGCAATACGGTTTCTCTGGATACTGCTGTACTGTGGATGGGGGGAGCTCTTGCAGTGGTGTTGAATCATAACTGTTTCTAAATTCAGTGCCAGTCCAACAGTTGGAATTTAAGAGCAAGTCTAAAATCTTCAGTTTATCTATAGTTTCTCTTAGTTATTTTAGAATGAGAAAAGAACAACCACAGCTATTGAATATTGGCTGTTTCACAAAGATACAATTCTTTCCAGCGAAGTAGATAAAACTCCCCAAGCCCACTAGAATACATTCTCCAATCCTAAACAATGTTATTAGGCTATCATTATCCTTCCTGTAGTCTTTTGTATTTCCCATTTTGCCTAGTAAGGCATCTGCTGTTTTTATATGACCAAAAAAACACCCCAAACCAACTCGGTACACATGCCAGTATATTATAGTGAATAAAGATTCTTTGAAGATAGTGTTCTTTCTTTGAAATTTTGTTTCACTGGCCAAAGAACTGGCAGTTGTAAAGACTGAGATGATAGGGAAGTTCTGATAATGCTCTTAGTGATTTCAGTGGGACTAGGTTTTTACTCTAAAAAAGAATAATTTGGCTGTCATTCTCGGAATGGGATGAACATATGTCATTTTCCTGCTGAGTATGTAATGTGTTAATTTTGTATGAATTTAACGTTGTCTTTTCTGGTCTTATTTTAAACTAATTTGTTTGAAGGTTTAATATTGCCATATATCAGTATTATTTGAAAATATTTCATAGAAAATACAAAGCAGCATGTCCTTAGAGTTCATACAGTATTTGTAAGCTCTATTTTCAAGACACATCCTGTTTTAGGGACTAAGGACTTTGATAGTTTTTTAGTGCTTTGGATGGAGGCTTATGATGTTCTGGGAAATATGTGGCATTATTTCTGTTTGAGAGCAATCTGCTTGGTAAGTACCTGCTGTCTGGTTTGTGCAGAATTTCTGCTTCCTAAGGTTATCCCATTAGCTTAACTGTTATCCCATCGGAAGGAAAAGAAGGGCAGTTATTGTAAGAAGCTACACAGATGCTTTATCTCACTTTAGCCAAGAAAGCAGTATTGAGTGAGAATGGGAGGGAAATCCCCGAGAACACACAGCAGCCATTTCTGTGTGCTGTCCCCAGGGGCGGAAGCCTTTCTCTGTTTCAGGTCCTTTTAACTCTCTCCTGGAGGCCATGTTTACCTTATGAAGGAATTCGGTAATTACTTGTGTCACCAGCTTGACATGTTTCAAAGCAGACAGATGATTTCACAAGAGACCTAGAAATCTCAGTTGTATGTGCTTATTTTCGCATCCGATGCCTTCTGTCTTGTCCTCCTCGTTCCCTGATCTCCATCACTGTTGGTGTTTTCCCAGGCAGCACTGCTCTGGCATTTACAAGTTACAATAAAAAACAGGTTATTTTACCATTCTCTTAAAGTTTGTTTTCAATATGCCTCACCCTCTAAGACTATTTGTAGAAAAACAATAACAGGTTATATAATTTCCTTTTCAAGGAAAGAAATGAAATAAGCTTCTTTTATATAGAGTCAAGTTTCCCAAACCTGATTACTATTTTTTGTGTGTGTAATTCACACTCACAGAGGCTATTTGTGTATGAAAATGTGCCATTTGCCCACTTATGCATGCAATCAGTGGTGCCTGTCAAACTTTTAACTCAAATATGTGAATAGCAAATCTCCCATTTGCTCTCAGGGGAGCACGGGCTGGACCACAGTAAGGCTGAACCACATTTTGTCCCTGACTCTGAAGGTCACCTGGTTCATGGGGGTGGAAGCTTTGGTTTGGGGTTCAGGGAGCTTGTAAAGGACTGCCAGCCTGCATCAGCTTGTGCTGTTTCATTCTAAATTAGCATGGTTTTCAAATGTGTTACTTGATCAGAATAGCTGTGATTTTTTTTATTTTTATTTTTTCCCTGTAGTACATACAGGAATTTATCTTTACTCTGGAATTTTGACTTAGTTTGTAAATTCTCAGGAGGCAAGCAAACCCCAGAAACTTCCAGAGAGAGGATGTGTTGAACCAGAAAAAAAACAGACCTGCAGCTTTGAGAAACTGAATCTCTCTCTTGATAAGAGCTTAAGCCCTGGGGCATACATATATGTATGTATAGCCAAAAAACACAATAAATATCAATGCACAAAGTGTGTCACCAGAAAAGGAACTGAGAATTCACTCTGGGAGCAAAGATCTGCAAATCAATGAAAAAAATGGTGAGGGAAGGTCTCAACATTAAACTTAGTGTATTTCAACCCCCCTCCCTGCCTCGCCCCAAACTCCCATGATAACCAAGAACTGGGTTAACTGGGTTTTACATTTAAAGCACTATAGAGGTAAGTTGAGCTGTAACTTGGCCAAGCTGCCTCTATTTTTCAAACTGTTAAAATCTTATGCATATAAAATCATCCTATTGAAAGAAAATGATCTTTGAGCCTGGAAATGTTGCAAGTCAGTGACTAGCACAGTAGTAAAATAACGTTGTGTTTCTCCTGCAAGCAGGTACATTCAGCGCTATACTAGGTTTTAATTTGGTTGGGCTGCCCCCTTATAAAATCATGGCACACCTGCCGTCATGATCTCCAATGGTATTATTTATAATTTACATGAAATTGAAGATTTGACAAATGCTTTACAAACAAGTATGTTTATGTGGCTGCAGCCATGTGTAGCTTCTCACACAGAAAGCTGATCCGCTAAAGGGAGATGAAGAAACCGGAGCATGTGAATTCAGCAGTGGTTTCTTAGACCCAGCAATTTGGTGGCTTTATTACTTGAAGTGGGGAAGAGGTCTAGCTAGATACCTTTACGTAGGAGGAGCTTTACACCGAACAAGGGGAAAAGCTTCTGGACAAATGTGGAGTTTCTGTATATAGAGGAAAAAAAGATGAGGTGTGAATGGGAGAAAGTAGAGACCTTCGTGAGTATGGAGATGAACTATATGGGAGCAGGAGGACACGGTTGTGAGAGGACGTGAAAAGAGGGAGGTGATGTTGAGGAAGCAGAGTGGCTCAGCACACTTAGCAAATGAAGCGTTTAATGACTGAGCTTTCAATGGAGGGGAAGGTAGTTACGTATGTGGAAATGAATGGATATATTTGGGAGCTCAGACACTGAAACATGTAATGTTTCTTATGCAATTGATCTGAAATGGAGCTTACAAGAGGCTGGGGCTGATGAAGACAAAAACAAGATATTTTGCTCTTTAGTCTTCTAATGGGTAACAAGCTTCCAAGTTGGAAATGCTCTTGTCAACATCCTGGATTTACCAGTGGCAGAACTGGCCATGGTGGACAAGTGTGCTTGGTGTCACCCCATTCTTTATCCCCAGTGGCTTTCTTTTAGCAAAAAGAATTCTGCAAGATAGAACACAGGAAGTTCCACATCGACATGCGAAAGAGCTTCACGGTGAGGGTGACGGAGCACTGGAACAGTCTGCCTAGAGAGTTTGTGGAGTCTCCTTCTCTGGAGATATTCAAGGACCGTCTGGATGCCTACCTGGGCAGCCTGTTCTGAGGAACCTGCTTTGGCAGGGGGGTTGGACCCGATGATCTTTCGAGGTCCCTTCCAACCCCTACAGTTCTGTGATTCTGTGAAATGCATGCCTTTAAAAAGAAAACTCTTCTAGATTTGCATACTGCTTTGCAATACTGAATATGCAAAAATGTTAAACCAATCACAAAGAACTTCTGTGGTGGAATGACTTACGGGTTTGTGCTCTTTTGCTGATTGCCATCTATGTGACCAGAATTTGTTCATAGCCCTGGCACCTCCTTGCCAAGTTCTGCACAGACTATTTGTTCAACACTGGCTTTACGGAGGAAAGTAGGGTTCCACCTTATTTAAGCACTTTCCTACCAGTAAAGTATAATCAAAGATCAGATATAGCCTAATTCAGGATTTCTTCTGGTCATTGTAACCCAAGATTAAAGCTAATTAATTGATAGTATCAGTCAGTCAATCAAAAATCCTTGTTAAAATCAATATAGCTCATAACATAATAATATCCTTTGTCCGGGCTCTTTATATATCATCTACCACCTTAATTGGTACTGATGTAGAGCCACACAATGGCTTGAATCTGGCCTGATTTGTTTTAGCAGTGACACTTTACACAGCTAATGCAGAATCATTAACATAGGTTTTCCAGTTACTGACCTTGGAGCAGCTGTTCCTAGTTTGCTTATGAAAATTGTCATTACCTGTGGTTGTTCTTATTCTCCTTATTTTCTTTCTGGATTGCTCTTGACAAGAAGAGTCCAGAGCAAAGTCTTGACTGGTGAATTTTAATTATTTTGCAGCAATCGTAACTAAGCAAAGTTAAATTTCTTGAGTGTATGACCTCCAAAATGACTCTACACATCATAAGGCTTACGGATCAGCAGTAAGTGCCTAAAAGGAGACTGCTGCTTAACTTACTCACATCTTGGTCCCCCTGTAATGTATATTAATACAGAATCTGACAGGAGTTGTGCTGGCCTTTCAAAAGCATGGAGGAAAAAATGTTTAAAAAAAAATTCATAAAGCCATTTGGATTAACCAGCTCACAGACACCCAGTGTGCCAGGTGACCACTCAGACTATAGCGATAGCATCTTCCAAACGCTTCTGTGCCTGAGAAATTTATCAACTCTGTCACATTCAAGCATTTTCTCTTCCTGCGATATGAACATTACTACAGGGATTTACAAATTTAGCAAAAGCTTTGCAAATAAATGGGATAAATCCCCCAGGCCAAATCCAGGTTTTGCTGAAGTCAAAGGATATTGTGAAACTGATTTTTGGAGATGAAAAAGTGGTTTAGCATATAGCCATATATACACTGGAAGCTGATGGCTACTGGAACAGGGCAGATGAGATTGGCAAGAAAAATGAACACAGCTCTAATTTATATTGCTACATGATTATTATACAATCTTTACAGGCATAATGGTGATTGACAATCAAAACATGTACTGTAGAATATAGCCTGACATAAGATACTTCATGCTCAGTGAAAACTCTTTGCTAATTGTCACTTTAATACAAGGTGCCATGTCAACAGACAAAAAGTTTTGTATTGAATATATTAGCTAGGCATATTTGGTTCAGTTCTGCTAAATAATCCTGCAAACAGAGCAACTTAGAATCGTTAGTGTGGCCTTTTGGTAGCATTTGGGGGTTTGGTGGATTTGTTTTCTACATAAATAAAAGTATGCTATATTAAAATATCAGAGTCTGACAGAATCTGCTGATGGCTGACATACTCCACTAGTCACTAGTAGGGATGGGGCTTATACAAGGCATCCAATACATTATTTAAATATAGAGATATGTGAAGGACCTTTCCCGTTAGATTTCTTTAATCTTCATGCCTGCCAGTTTAACAGAAACAATGACCATGCTGGAAACGTGACCTTAAAATGAATTCAGGGAAAGCAGTGAGTGCAGAGTGCAATGGACCACATTGTCAGCAGTGCATCTAGCATCTCCTCCTGCTCCTTCAGGCAGAAGAATTCCCAATATAATTCCACAAAGCACTGTTGGTTCTCCCTCAGAACTCTACTTAAAGACTTCCCTTTCCATGATGTATACATGGAAAGCTTAATGCTTTTAACAGTTTAATATTATCAGGAGGGGCTGCTAATGACTAGGGGCTACTGTTGTAGACATTGGGAGGCACCTTTTTTGTTTTGTTTCCAGCTCTTAGGGTTCCTTGTCTTCTACTGGATCACAAGATTTTCAATCAAAATGTCCCATCCTGGGCTTAGTCCAAGTGGTTGTGGTCCTGGGCTCTCATTTCCTATGTGAATGATGATGGTGGTGGTCTTGGGTTTGTCATTTCAGTGCCTTACCTACCTCCTAGCCCTTGAAAAGCGTGGGGTAGAGAACCAGCTCCTCATGGTGAGGATTATTAGCAGTGAATCCTGCAGGAACGTGGTAAACTCTTCAGTGCTGCTCTCTGGGAACACTGTCGGGTTGCATTAGGAGCTCCCTTTTCCCCCTTAGCCTCAGTGAGTCACAGTGAAGGTTTTTTGCTGCTTGCAAGGAAATGATTAAAAGTTGCAGTAGTGGCAAGGTGGCCATCACCCATTCTTTGCGTTTACTTTGTGCAAGAAAAAAAGTTGTTTTGTTTTTTTTTTTTTTGCTTTTCTTTTTTTTTCTTCTTTAGATATGCACAGCATAATCTCAAGATCTAATCAAGAGACTTGACAGAAAAAAAAATCCACTAGATCTAAAACACAGGTATTTTACTTCATCAGGGTCTATATTAATTAGGTGCAATTTACAAGCTTTAAAAGAGAAGTAAATATAGCTGGTATTAGTTCAGCATTTAGCTGACTTAAGTAAAGAAAAACAACCTCAAAATAACCTTCCTTTAAGTCTCCCCAGACTTGTCTACCACATTTCATTTTCATATTTACATAGGATGGAAAAAAAACACTAAAACAGAATATTGCAGTAATTCAAAACCCTTTCATCAGAGTGTCTCTCAGCATGTTATTCACCATATCACAACAGAACCGATCACACCCCTCAGATTTAATTGGCAAATCCCATTGTTATGAGGCCTCAGCATATACTGAAGTGTCTCTTTTTGCAGTGAGCATGCCATGTGCTATTCTCTGTTGAACACAATGAATATTTATATTCTTCCATTCTTTTCTGGGAGATTCAGAGTTGTTTTGTGGTAGCCTCATTCTTCAGGACTCTTTCCTTTTGTTTCCCATTTCAAACCTTAATATTTTAAGCGACTGTGAAAATTTCTCTTACTGGTTCCTTCTATCACCATCAGGTCTTGGTTCGTGGATTGTGCTTATGGTACCTTCCTGGAAAAAAGCACTTCTTTGATGTTGTTGCTCAACATAATGAGAAGCTGAAAGATGAGCAGTAACAACAAAAGACATCTTAAAAAGTAATTTGTTACGTAGCACAAAAAAAAAAAAAAAAAAAAAAAGTTCTGTGCAAAGGGTGTATGCACCTCCTACCAACCTTCCCATAATGATTAGCACAGCTTCCTTGTACCACAAGGGTCAGCTGGAATCTTGCCATCAGTGTGCAGTTTGTGAAGTCACTTTTTGCAGAAGATAATAATTGTATCTCAAATTAATCCTAAAACTGTTTAAGTTTCCTTTGATAATGGAAGAAAAAAAAAAGTCAAGTACGTGATATCATTTGGAAAATATTCACAATAGTCTATTACATCTTTAAATAACTTCTGTATTGTGCTTGAGAATATAAGATTAAGAATAACTCAGAAGTCACGTTAAATACTGTGCAATTGCTAGAATAATCCCAAAGCTATCTGCTACAGACAATTCCAATTTTATTTAAATTCCTATTTTCACATAGATATCATTGTCCTTTCCGAGCGATACAAGGTTTTACTATTGATTTTACAGGGGTGTTGTCAAGAGTATCTGTAAAGCTTGAATTGATTTAATGTCAAAGTCCAAATACCACATTACCCCTCTGGAAATCTAATTAATTGAAATATATGCCATTTTAACATATTTGTAGTGAATTCTGTTAACCAATACATGAAACAAACAGTTTAGCTGCATTTTCCAGGGTAACAGAAATGATGTTGTCATAATAGTAAAGAGCTTTCTTTCTTATTTTGCATAGGGTTTGCTGCGAATGAGTTTTATTTTTGTGACTTCCTATTGATTTAATTATGTGTCCGTGCTACATATTCCCAGTATCTCTTTTCACATGGATTGTACAGCATATATTGCTAGACCATCTACATACAGAATAGTATTTGTATGCAGTAAACCTGTTCTTCAAATAGCTAGAATAAAAACAGCAGGTCAGTAATTTGATTATATTTGACAAAGCCGATTCTGTTGGAAAAGTGTTAAAAATGAAGAAAAATATTAATAAAGATAGTTCATAGCAGCCAGTGTCTCAGCGTTACTGTTGTAGAAGCTTATGATACAAGGATTGGAAGCTTGTTTGAACTGTGGTCAACTCTGCAGGTTTTTGCCTTGATATATTGTTGAAATATATCATAGGGCCTTGGTTTTTGAGACTTAATAGAGTAAAAATCACAGTAAGACTGTTTGAACCCCTATTCCGATTTAAAAACCTGAAATTAGTGCCTCAATAGAAATTTTTAGCCTAAGAATTTTTGTGATGGTGATATCCTATAGATATCTGTTGTGTAGCAATAGCATGGTTAGAAACCAGAATGGAAATTTTTGAGATCCATGTTCCTGGAACTATTTCATGTTGTATAGCGTGTGTCACTGTACTTTCCAAAGTATCAAAGTTGATCTTTTAGATAACCTAGCTTTAGTTATTGCATTTTTTTTTTTTCTTTTTGACACAAACTGAATTAATTTTAAGTAGATCTTTAATTATACTGAAGAATTTAATTTGAAATACTCTGAGGAAGAATGTACCATACTTAAAAACAATAAAACATTTAGAAAATTTAGACATTTTCAGACTATTGCATCTAAGTGACATGACTAAAGCCCACAGGCAATTAATGGTATTGTCTGCCTACTTCTCAAGGGATGCTTTTAAAATATACACCTCTGGCATAATGATGAAGAGATACAATAGCATGCTGTCATCATCAATAATATTTATTTTTAAGAGTTTGATCATGCATACTGACAATTTAATGATTTTTCTTGAAGACTTCAGACTGGTGGAACCTATGTATATATTGTTTAGTTACCTCATTTGGAAGATGGCCGCATACATCAATATTCATTATCTCACATGCAGCAGACACCCAACATTAGCTTTTGTTGGAAAAAAAAAAAAAATAGTTTCTTTCTTTTGACCAACATAAATCACAATAGAGTGATTGGAGGGGACAGTGGGGAGAGAAAAATACTTAGTTACAATGCAGTTACTCCGAGATGAGTGCCCAAACATGGCTATACTCTGAAATGTATTCCTGCGTTTCCCAAATTCTCAGCTGTATCTGGCGCTAACTGCCTAAAAGCCTACTGGTGAGAATGGAGCTCTACTGTAAGCATCATTGCCGCAGTGCTTGGTTAACAAGTCACTCGTGACTTCAGCAGATGCTTTTACCTTTTGGCCAGTGGGAACCATGTGAACCAGCTTTTCTCTTTCCAGTAACAAATAAAGTACAAACAGCTAAAGCAGATCTTTTCTGTTTTGTGAAATAAAAGTCTCTTTTTATTAATATGATCACATGTGCCACATCTTTCTATTTCTTTGTGGTTTTAATCTTTCTTTTTTAAAATAACATTATCAGGCCCATCAAAATCTTTTGATTTTCTCCATATTGAAACAAGGTGGGTTTAAAATAGTGCGTATGGAATTTCAAATGAAATGTAGATCTCATTTCCATATCACTGTTTTCTTTACTCTTTTTTTTCATCAGAAAACAGTCGAGGAGTCATTATATTTTCCAGCAAGCTGTCTTGTACACCCTGAAGGGAATATTATAAGATTAAATGCAGAGTAGCATTCCTCTAGCAAGGTGAATGTTTCTCATTACAGAGATCCCTAGTTGATCTCCTAAATATAATTCCCTGTAATAATGTGAAACTTCTGAATTATTTATTGTTTCATATTAGATCAGGAGTATAATTTCTGAAAATAAATTTATTGTCATGAGCAAATCAGCTTATGAAGGTTATCTGTAACCACGGAATGAAAGAGAACAGATGCTGTGTTTTGAGAGACTATCTATTGTAGCTACTTTTTGGCTTTTAGGAGGAAGCTCTAAATGTGGATTTAAAAATTGATGAACCATGATTCTGCTAATGTGCAAGCTTGGAGTCATAACACTCTGTATCTTTGCTATTTTATTCATTTGAATAGAAATGTCTCTTTGAGTGAAGATCCATGATTGTGTCCTTCTCTGGCAGCCCATGTTACTGAGGATTGCCTGGGCACTCTGAGGTGATGACAGTACAGCGTAGCAACTCTTAGCATGGTGCTTCTAATGCATGAACCATGGATGACGTGATGATACCATCTGTATTTTACAAACCAGTGAGGTGCACGTGATCTTTTAATTTAGTCTCTTTGGAAATTAATTGCCTTAGTTGATATGACAGGTGACTTATTTCTTGCAATTCCCACTCCTGCAGCTGCAGTATGCAGTGCGTGGATGTGTCCCAAGCTTCCAACTCCATCAGTTGTTTCCTTGCCTCACTGGTGCTCCTTTGGTCAGGGTCTTGAAGTGATCTTTCTCAACAGGGGATCAACACTGAATCTCTTTCAAGTTTAGTGGAAATAAAGAAGGGGACTTTTTGCCAAGCATTGAGGCATGTAAATAAAGGACTTGGTAGAGATGGAAGTTCCCATTATCTTCTGGTTACAGTAGCTGTGGTGTTCAGGGTGTTCTGGGTGTTAGAGAGAGGGGAGAGCATCTTCAGGAAGGGTGTAAACTCCTCTCTTGTTTTTTTTCCCCGATACATTAATTCTCTGCGTTTTGGTGTATGTTTTCAGACTCCCCATACTGCAACAATGTGTGAGCAAGCAAGCTGTGTGTCTATCTCCTGTTTACTGGGAGAGGACACAAGTTTTGAGTTTTCTTGACAATTTTTTTTCCCTCTTTCTGTACATATCTTGGCCCTTGCAAGCTGTGTGCATTGCGCTATCATCTCAGGGCATTCCTTAGAAGTGTTTAGTAGCCACTTGTTAACAAGTCGCAAGTACAAACATGTTTCAGCCCATTAGTAAAATGAACAATGGTGTGCAAAATCAAACAGATTTTTGGGCTGACACGCAGCCACTGAAAAACCTTTAAAAAATCTTCCAGAGAATGACTCCTGCCCCAAAACTGTGGCTATTTTTTCAGATCAGGCCTTTACTGTTTTATCTGTTCAGACACTTAGGAAAAAATGTTAACCATATTAGACTGAAGGACTCAGCAGGTAAAGTGTCAGTCTCCTGTCTGGGACAGAGGTTTAAGTCACAGTTGAAGTTTCAATTAACAGGACCTCATGGTTTCCTGCTGTGATTCTAATGGATAACGGTTCACATTAAAAAGATCTAAACATAATTTAGCACATTTTGGTGCAGATGGCTGTCTATGTAGAGGAGATGGCCACCTGGTGACTGTATTATTTTTCCACCCCTGAAGAATGGTTGCTGAGGTCAAGTCTTCAATCATTGGCAGGGATGTGGAGAGGCATTTGTGCTGTGACTCTGCATGCCACCTGGCCTCTCTGATTAAGGACTACCATTTTCTGCTTTCATAGCCACTCTTCCCTGGTATAAACAAAATTCAGTATGATTACAAACATCCCTACCTAATGAATGCTTTCTGGATCCGAGAAGGCAAATGTGGTGATTTTTAGCTTTGTTCATTCTGTTTTGTAATTAAAAATACAGAAGTAAGGGGGGAAAAATGTTTTGTTCTGCTTCTGCCTTGAAGTATACTTCTGGGAACTGATCTGAAGTTGAAATCATGCCTACATCATTGCAGCTGAGCTACAGCAAGCAACTGCAGAACTCCTGCATGCTGCACTTTCCTTAGCTGACTTTTAAGTTGGGAAAGATACTTCCACGCCATTCGTGCAAGAATTTTGCTACAAAATGTTTTAATTATGAACAATTAAGTAGTTAGCTAAGAGTCAAAAAATGCATTTTTTTTTTTTTTTTTCTATTTTAGTGCATCTAATTTCCTATCCCCATAAAGCTTTGAGGACAAATTCTGATAGAAGAGTTTACATAATGCATGTGAAAGACCTTCCCTTTTAATATTAAAATATAAAACTATAATTTCAGCATCAAGCTGGGAAATGATTCATTATTTGGATAATCAGAGAAACAAAGATGTGCTGGCTCAGATGTATTATGATCCCTTTGTGAGATTCATTAAATAGAGACCCTGACTTCAAGAATCCATATCACTGTTCTCTGTCTTAGGGGGATTAAATTCTGTTATAGATTATATTTCATTCAACCATAGTGGATTAGTTGCAGTTTCTACCTTTTAATTAAACAGCTGCTGTAACTAAACACAAATTTGAATTATTTAAAAGTCCACAGTATTTTAGTCAACTCGCAGTACTTGGATTTTTAATTATATGAAGCTATACATTTTTTATGATGAAGGCTTTAGTCAGATCAATCGACAGCCACTAATAGTGTATCCTTTTTAGAAAGCTAGTGCATTTTAACAGAGCATTAAAAAAAAAACAACCACAAAAGTAAATTAAAAGCCAAGCCTATCTAGGAAAATGTCTACATCACCTAAATATGCTTTGTGGCTTTTGACAAAATGTTGGTTTTGTTTTGTTTTTAAAAGTATTCTATTGCCCCAGTGCAGAGTCCAATTTACGATAAGAGTACATTATATCCAAGTGTAAACAGAGCAGTAATGCTAAAAAGGTGGTAATTGTACTATATTAATGATCATCAAAGCTCCGATCAAAACATTATAATACTGGGAATTTAATTTAAGTGTCAAAAAGAATTTACATTTAGAAGTTTTGCTGAGTAAGAATCACTCTAGTGAATACACAGACTATTTCTTATCACTTATAATTAAAGCAAATCAGTCTTTTTATCCATTATCAACAAGAATTAACCCGTATGACTGAAGTCATTCTTTATACTTGGTTGAGGTTTTTATCTAAGACATTGCTCATTTTTTCCTTTCTTGGAATAAGCATGGCTAAATAATTCAGAGTATGTGTGTGAACACTATATATTAAAAGATTCTAAAAGCAATTATACAAAAACTCGTTTTCCCTTCCATTGTGAAAGCTTATTCTATAGATTGTACACCTGTCTTTAGTTTATTAAGACAATAATTGGTGTAAAAGATGTTTGTGGGTAAATGTCTTGAAGAAAATATATGGTACAAACAGTAATCCAGCAGATAAAATATTGGCGTAGAAATTCCTGTGTTGGTGCATGTGTATTAGCATTTGTTCTTTGCCATCCATGCAAATGGCGAACAGCACAAGGAATAGAAAGAAATACATGCCAATACGAAGTTTGTTGTAGGTGTTTAGGAAGATTCTTCTATTAAAAGCAAAACCGTCTACCTTTCAAGCAGTACTAATAACAATGATCATAAGCGGGAATTTCTTTGATCCATGTGAACCACAGGAAAACACTATTGAAAAAGTAGTTAACACCATTACACCCAATTGTAACACACCTTCATTATGTACATTACCATCAACACCAGAGGTGTGGTCTTCATGAAGCCTGAATCACAGTGCCTATGGAGGAATTTATAACCTAGGACTTCTTGAACTTTTCCAGCTTGGTATCAACATGCCATGCTTATATTTATTAGCTGAAGTGGTTTTTTGTTTGTTTTTTGTTTTTCTAAATTCAGCTGATTTTCACTTCAGCCTGGTTTCACTGGTGTCAGCAAAGCTGTGTGTGTGTGTGCTGCTGCATGGATGTGAACCAATTGCATCTTATACTTCAGGGGACATCTTCTCTGGCAAAAATAAAAAAATAAACATAAAACGTTCATTTAATGAAGTGCTCTCTCTGATGGAGAGAGGTGTGCCTCAGTTGCACTGCTGTAATCCAACATGGAAATCAGCTGTTTCAGCATTAAAAAAAAAAAAAAAAAAAGTGGTGCAGGACTATCCTTCAGTTTGGGCTCTGCGTACAGTTTTGCTGTGTGTTTCAGCTGAGCAGCTTGTTTAGACTTTGGGAAGATAGAACGGTAGAGTTTATCCAAATGTAATGTTTGCTGCTGAATACCAAAAATATAGCAGGGGTGTTTGTGTCAGTGCTTTGGGGTAAGAGTCCCTGTATAATACAATAAATGGACAATGTCTGGAAATAGTTTCATTTTTTTTTTTTCCTTTTTAACACGTATTTAAAACAACAACAACAACAACAAACAAACAAAAACAGTGTCGAGGCCTTCCTCAGCACTGTAGAGACTACAGCAGCTTATGCTCAAGCTAGCTATTCAATAATGCCGCTAGGGTTAACACAGTGCATTACCACAACAAGCATATTTTGAAAGAAATGCAAGAAAGAAAAACAAGAAAGATGACTAAATATTGTTGGCACTTGAATAACAAACAAACAAACAAACAAAAAGTAATAATTTCCCCAGTCCCTGCAGTCATTCTTGAATTTTTAATATTGCTCTGTTTATTGTACCTTTACATTGCAGTCATGTTGTTTACCAAATAATTTCAGGCCATTGTACTTTGAGAATGATGGCTTCCCAGAGTCACATTTTCCAGACGTCAATAAGTGGTAGGGGCTTCTGGCTGGGTTCTGTTCCTGGTTGATTCATTTGATTGTAGGCTGTCAACTTTGGGGGATTTTTAAATAATTTTTTCAATTGTGAGGTTACAAATGAGTCACTCTAAAATGTTTCCATTTCAGTGTTTTTAATGTCTGGGAAAAGTAAATCTAAAAAGATCTTTATGTTTTTTCCTTACTCCTTTATTACCAGACCTTAGAAGTGAAAGCCCATTTGCAATTACTTTTAAGGTATCATTAAGGCCCTGTAAATATATTTAATCAAATTTCTTAGAAATTGTGTAAAGTACAAGCTGTACAGATGTTTCAAAGGTAATGTCGTATTATTAAGTTTTGGTTGTTCTCTTTTTTATTTTTTCTTGTTTCCAGGACCCACAGAAGCTTATTTCAGGCTCTTTTATGCCTAAGAGAGCATAAATGACCTAGTACAGCAATCACAGGTCCATCTGGCCTTGTTTCTGAAAGGGGCCAACAGAACAGGGCAAGTAAATTGGTTTCCCAGCAATACTTTTCCAGCTTCCAGAGTGGATCTTTCTTTAGTATAGTTGCTGAGTTATTTATGTTGTTGAAGGAGAGAACGAAAAGGGCCGTACACCATACCTCTGGAAAAAGGGAAAATCACACGTGTTCACAGTAGAGATGCCTAACCAAACTCACTGATTGTATTTTTAATTTAGCTCCACTGTCTTGATGGGAGACATGGTGTTTCCACATTTCTGTATTAGGCAATGTTTTCAATTAGTTGCTTTTGACACTGTCTCCCACATTTCAAATGTACAATATGTGTAGGTTGTATTTTATGCTTCTGCTGCAGCATCTTTTGCTGAGAGAAATCCAAGCACTGGGGAAGCACCTACCTAAAACGTGTAATCTCCCCATAGCGCACTCCATCCTGTTACTTGTATACCAGGCCCTACGTTTCTTGCTCAATTTTCAGTCTTTACAAAAGCAATTTTCCTGTGATCTATATAGGTGTTTGCTTGAGTGAAAAAGGAGTTCAGGTGCCTGATTCAGCTCACTCATGGCTGAGATGACAAATATACTGAGAATGCTGTTACACCTAGGGTTCTCGTGGGAAGGGTGGATTGAAGTTGTGCTTACATGTTTAATTTGTATGCACACATATCTGATTTTTAGAGGAATAGATACATGCTAACTATAAAGAAAAATAGAGTTAATACTCTTTCTTTTCTCGGAGTACAGGACTATGAAAATGATTCTACTCCAGAGAGTTTTCTGTTGAACCCACAGTCAGAATAATTTGCTGGAATGTTTTTGACCAGCTAAAGCAAGAACTTCTGGACTATTGCCTCTGAGCTGAGCATCCTTTTACAATGATGAGAGTAGATGGCTACTGTAGCCAATTCATACTTTTTCAGACAAGGAAGGACCTTCAAGGTAGCCTGGCTTTTTGTGTAACAGAGGGAATGGATGGATCAGTGTGCTGCCAGTGGGAGCACCTTCAAAGAGAATTTGCTTGATCTGTGTTTGTTTCCTAGTCTGGAGCATGGTATAAAGCGTTTCTAAAGAAGGCTTTGGGCAATTTGTATTTAAACTTTTGAGAAAAAAATTATGCATGCAACTAGAAATCTGTACACTATACCCATGTAATTGCAACAGTAACATGAAATTACATTAAAGGAGGAACTTCGTTATCGTGCAGAATAATCAGGTACTGCTACCTTCTGGTCATTAGTTTTAACATTTAAGAAAGAAAAATCATGGTTCAGGAAGATGCATACAGAAGAAATCTCTAAACAATCTTAAAAGTACCTGCAACTAATCTAGTACAAAGAATGAAGTATTTCTCAAAAGATGCTGCGTATAAAGAAGTGAGTGCTACAAACAAGTGGTGGACAACAACCAGGCATGTAAGTCCATCACGAATCCTCATGATAGCAGAGACTTAGACCCAAAAAAACGTTAAAGGTCATTGATAAGAATCTTAAAAATCAATTTTTTGAGCAACATGAAATAACTGAAAGAAAATCAAAGCGTACTTAATATGCTGAGGTTGCTTAGCACTTGATAAGGCTGTTGCACCTGAATGTAAAGTATGCTGAAGTCTGACAGAGGAATATTCCTGTAAACCTGCAAATACATATTTAATAACCAAGACATGATGTTATACATTTACCATATGAACAAACAGCTGCCACATAATGTCCTCAGTACTGCTGAAGGGAGCCTATGAATTCTTCTTCATCTTTCTGATTAGAGTGAAACCAGACACAGTCATTATAACTGTCTGCAAATGAATGCTTTCAAATATACCTGCTCTTTCTCTGGCTCAGATCTTCCCTAGCTTATTTTAATCTTTATCCATATTTTGGTCAGGCAGAATAGAGATATTTATTCTTTTATTATTTATTTATTTTTGTCTTCCCTGTGATGGCTCTAAGGTTCTGGGGAACCTTTCAGCTTAAATAGGAAAAACTGACCTAGTTTATAGCATATTATTTATCTCTAAGGGATTTTTCCTTACAATGTATCTGCCATATACTGAAGATTTTTGATGTAGATGCTGTACTTTGATCTGAAGTCACAAAAGGAGCATAGAACTGGTTATCATTAGGGGAGATATTGGAACTTGTGTTCTTGTGAATAATGCAGGTAGTTGAAAGTACAATAACAAATATTGGATATAGCAAGATACTTTAATGCAGACTGTAGAGAATCACTGGAAGGAAGAATAGTCTTTCTCTTTGCATCTGTCTAGACTCTAAGCCTCTGCTCATCAATCCAAACTGTTTGAATATGGGTAATTTACAGTTAGAATAGGACCAGGCATTAAAAAGATATATATATATTAAGCATAAGCTTAATATTGCTTTGCAATATTGTATATGCTTTCCTTAAGCAGTAGAAACTACCTCGTAAAAAACTCTGGTTTGGCCCCAAACATAAACATTTTAAATCTGGAAGTGAGAGTAATTAGTGAGTTGCCTTATCATCGCACTTGAATTCCAGCTGGAAATACAAAGAGGAGAAACAGAATTGGATATTGTTCTTATGGTTTTCCAGTTTTTCAGAACTTGCTCACTCTTTTTTTACTTGAGCCAAATCACGTAACATTTTAGATAACTCCTTTTTCCAGAACTATCAGAATAAATTGTCTCAGGTCCAGTCAATGCAGTATCTCACATCTGATTCTGGGCATCCTGGAACTGTTTCAGAGAATGGTGCAGTAAGAGTTGCCTTAATGTAATCCCTAATAGGCTTCTTTCACAGTCCATGGTATTTTAAACGAGTCTGAAATTTTCTGTTACCATTAACTCTTTTGGCTGTCCCTGTTTGCCATATAGTTAGTCTATGCCCTTTTTTTAAAAAAAAAAAAAATAAAAAAATTATTTTTTGGAATGCCTGCTGAAAGTATAGTCTGGCTTTTCACAGTGGGGCAGCAAAGCCAGTGCAGCTTGGCTATGCCAGTGGCAGAGCTGTGCTGCTCAGCAAAGCCGTGCCGAGTCTCCTTCCTGTTGATGGGGAAAGTGGGTGCCTGCAGAGACAGATGAGTTCATGTTGTGCCATGTAGAGTGTTTCCTTCTAGAGACTGTGTTCAGAAACAGGGATGTCTAGGCAGAAGGCTTTTTTTTGCTCATATTCTAGCTTTATGTTTGAGCTGTGCATGAGCGGGGAGTTTGCTCCTGGGAGAATATTTTACTGTTTGCTTGCCCAAGTGTCAAAGCTGTTGAGTGGTTAATGAAATGCAGTGTCAGCAGCACCTTCAGGAATGGGAAGTTCAGAAACAGTAGTAACTCTGTTGATACGTGTTCTCCTTCTCTCTTCAGCTAAAAAAAATGCCTCAGCTGAATGATAGCTTTGGGGGAATGAGGTAAGTCCACTTTTTCACATGCCAATTTATTAAAGACTGAGTCTAGTGGAGTCAAACCCATGGGAGCAATGGAGGTTGCCAGAACTTTCATAACCTTGAAACACCATATTTGTCAAGAAACAGTTAATATTAAAATGATGCATTTAGTCTTTGATGTTCCTCATAGCATACATGTCCTCAAATAAATGAGATTAAGAAAGAGTTAAAAACAAAATAAGGCATTTGTCCATTAGCACATGTAACAAAGGGGGAAAAGTTATGCCTTTCTGTTCACCTGTAACCCTACCAAAGAATGCAAGACATAATTCATCTCTAGCTGCCACATAAAATATCTCCAGAAAATATAGTGTTAGCTTCCCAGAAAAAGACTAATCTTTAAGACAACAATAAAAGGGCAAGGAAGAGAGAAAGAATGGTTGATATATGAGTAATGTGCAATGTATTGCACCTGCTGGATTTAAAAACCAGTTAGATCACAAAAGGAATACGTACCAAAGCCAAGATTTTCAGGAATAGGGAACTAACTGTTGTTTGGATATAAATGTGTGCTAATAACTGCTTTGTGCTTCTGAAAATCAGGCAGGCACCAGAATCTGTATTTAGGAACCAAACTTTCAATTTTCATTATATTTTATCTTAAATCATCATGATCTGCATAATTCTGCACATATGACTGTGTTTAGTTGCCACTGAGGAGTTATCAAGAATAAGCGCTCCTTTGAGCTGAGCACTGTCAGTGGTCTGTTGTTGTGATACTGGGCATTCTGAATCTCGTAAATGGAGTGGAATTGCCAGATGAAGCACCTATAAAATTGTCTGTTTCAGTGACTGAATGATAACGAAAAGAAAAAGAGGAAAAAGAGCCAGGTTGATGTACTGCATATTGCCTGGGTAGCTCTGTGCCAGAATGAACTTACATCCAGAAGAGGCTCTGGGCATATGTATTTGCTCTCAGAAATTTATGTGGTATGAGCAGCTTAGCTAGAAAATATCATGAATTCTTGGAGTTCAATGTGCCTATTCTGTTTCTTTGGAGTGGTTTGAGCATATGTTTAACACGGGAAAAGTTTGAGTACTGGTTTCCCACTTCCATGGTGTATTGAAAACTCCAGCGCTCATCTGTGTTTCTCCTCATTCTCCTGCCAGTTTGCTTTTTCTTCCCTCTGATAAGTGAAGGCAGTGTCACACTTCTGCTGTTAAGTATGTGTCTCACTTTTATTCTTGCTCAAGTTATATTGATATTTGTTCTCACGCTGTCTGTTGCCAGTTCTGTTGCATGGTTCAGCATATTGTTCTGATTTCTGTCTTCTCATCCTCTTCATTAACACTATATTCCTGAGGTATATATTTGTGTCCCCTCCGTTCAGCCAACTTTGTGCTTCCTATGTGTCTGAAAATGTTGGCAAGAGTCTCACCAGTAGACAGCTGGCTGTTGCCAAGTTATTTTCTTGAACAGGTTGACCTTACGCTACCAAAATGCATCACACTGGTATGGTATTCAGGCATACATTTAATAATACTTATGTAGGATGAGTATTTAGTCCTTAGCTTTATTTGAGATATTTTGTTATTTTATTGAGTACGGTCATTTCCCTCCAACCACGCAAGTGTAATGCAATCCAGTGTACTCATAGGTACAGTGAATAAAGCCAGTTGAATATATCCATTCAGGCAGATGGATTTTGGAAAAAGGGGTGAAGGTACAATACATTATTATTATTATTATTATTTAACTACTTGCACAGAGATTGAGTTTATTTTAGAAACAGCAGAGGTTGCTGTGTGTTTGTAGAACTGCACAGGGGCTAGATACACCTCCTGCAGTCAGTGGATGGAAAGCACCCAGCAAAAGAATTTGGTAAATGAAACCAATATGTATTTTGCAGGTATTTTTGTGCTCCTTGTTCCCTACAACTTCCCACTTCAAATGGTTCTTTGGGTTTCAGGTTTGGGTTTGGGGTTTCAGATTCTGAAGATGCATTGACTTCTAGGTGTTGTACCTAATGCTCTTTTCTTCACTAAGCATCCGTAGAAATGTTTTGTTTTTAAAGAAAAGTCTAATAATTGTACTACAGGACTTTGAAAGATAATTGAGTTGTCTACCATAAACTAATGTTTCTTATTCACCCCTGTTGAAAGACCACAAATCTTTATTCAGCATGAGCTAGTTCTTATGTAAATTTTAGTAAATAATATATGAATGTATATGCCAGCTAATGTAGGACTATACAGTGTTTGGTTTTGAAGAATTGTACGTACTTCCCAATGCAAACACTTAAAGGAGGAGGGAAGTGCAGTTAGTATTTCATATGTATGCATTGCAGGAAATAAAAGTTACAGCTCTAGTAAAATTCATATGCTAGACAACTGTAGAGCTGAAGAGACAGAGAATCCCAGAGGGTTAACTCCTCCTCACCTAAGCAAAGTAAATTATTTGACTTTTTGAAATGTCTTCTGAAATGTAATAAAATCTGAAGGGGGTAAGGATCTTCATCTCATTAATACAGGGTCCCAGCAAATGTCATTTTCTAAGCTGCTTTGGGAAATGGGATTCTTTTCAGATTTCAGCGAATAGTTCGCAGTCACAGTGCATTACTTTAGCAGCACATTTCTCTTCCTTACACATTACATGCAGCACAGTTTAAACAGTAGAGTGAGCTTATTTTGGCTTCATTTCTTTATATGAACAGAGAGAATTTTGATTTGCTATATATTTCACTGCTACTAGATTCCCTCTCCATCTTAAATGGTAGTTTATTAAGATTAAGTGCTTTCTTATGTAGATGTATTGAAAGGACCTTTGATTTGGTTTAAATTAAATTTGATTCAATTAAAATGTAAGATAGATTGAAGCACTTTCATGAAGAGAAAATGAAAAAGCCTCTCTGAAAGAGAACCAAAGCTACAATAGACATGGAATCAGAAGATTGCTATCAGGTAGGCAGGTTTTGAAAATTGGGTACCAGAAACACTACTTTCAATGAAAGGCCTAACCTTGTGGTATCTGGGTGGAGTATACAAAGAATGAATCACATGGCTTATACCCTAAGAAGTTATCCAGAGCGACTAACTGACTGGGTCAGATCTTGAATTTCCTTGTTAGCATTCAGCACCACTGCTCTGGCACGAAGAAGAAAAGAAGAAAAGAAAAGAAACATGAAAGGAGAGATTAAAGGAGGGGGACAAGGCAAATAAAAAAGAAGGATTTGTGAAAGTGCTATGAACCCACTCCTTTTTTTTCTTTGTACTCTCCTCAATCCACATTAAATCCATATATCAGGCTGCTAGGATGTCCTTTGGACAGGGCAGAAGAGGACTTTGTGTTGTCATGTGTGTTGAAGTCTCCGCTGGAGACCTCTGAAGAACTGCCCTTGGTACTGAACCTTTGAATGGTTTTACCCGTGTGCTGTGGGATTTATGAGCTGCCGTTAGACTTTAGACTGACCAGAAGCTGTGGGTCTGGAGCCCAGACATTTTGCTAAAACATCTATTTAGTCCTGGAGCTGATGAGCGTGTGTCTGGGGAATGTCTTCTGATCAACATAGAGCAAGTGATGCACCAACTACTCAACATGTTGTGCGGCAGGGCATTTGAGAGGGAGAAAAAGCATTCTTTTTTTTTTTTTTTTTTTTTTACTTTGATGTCCTTTCTGGAGCTGACTATGTTTATACCACTATCATAATATTCCTGTGGAGCCAGCAAGGCCATTCTGGGTCTCATTACAGACGTTATACAAACTGAACCAAGATGGTCCCTGTTTCTGTTTGTAAAGTAAGAGTTGAACAGTAATCAGAAAAAAAGGTGATGAGGGAATAGAATGGAACATTAAAGTGTGATAAGGCTCATTTCTGTTTCTCTGCAAGTCACAGAATACGTCCAGCTCTGGCCTCCTAGCAGAGGCCATGTGGCACTGAGGAAGAAAAAAAAAAAAAAAAAAAAAAAAAAAAAAAAAGCTGAAGAAAAAAGCTGATTGAATCTCATTGTTTCTTAATTGATGGGATTGGGGCTTGAAATTGCTATCCAGTTCTCACCAAAGGACATATGATACAAATTTGAACATCCAAAACCCAGAGGTAGAAATGTATGACCTCTCTTTACTGTCTGAATAAAAATTTGTCAGGATCAAGCACCCCAGACTGCGCCAGCAGTGTGTTATAGTGCAGAGAAAGGACACGTGTCTCTCTCCCTGACAGCTGGCCCTGACTTCCAGCCTGGTGAGAAAGTTTTCTGGTGTGAGAGTCCTTACCCGCTACTGCAAAGTCACCAATTTGTTCCATGCAGACCAAGTCAGATTTAAGCAGCTTTTGGTCATTTCCAACACAAGCTGAATTTAAATCTGCAGTCTTCAAACAGAAAGTATTTGGTTTTATTGCGAACAGCCAGATCTGCTTAACTGTCTGCAAAAATCTTAGAAAAGAGGGTGTTTTTTTCCCCCATTTCTTTTTTGTTCCCCTCATAAATGTACACTTCACTTCACACCTGGAAATGTTTAATGCTTTTACATGCAGTGGCTTTGTGTGTGTGTGTATATACATATACACACACATATACATGTGATTTTTTGTGTGTGTTTAACTTAAACCATCATATGGTTTAGTCATAGTGGGCAACTTAACAGTAGCTTCGGTTTAGCAATACAATACCAACAGGCCAGCAGAGGAACAATACGTTTTGTATGTTATGTATAAACTGTCTTCTCACTTGCGTAATTAAAATTCTTAGAAATACTTCAATATTTTTTTGGACTATCAAAGTTAAATATATAAATTCTCAGCACTGCTTTAAAGATTTTAATTTCTTGTTTCTGAGGGAAAGCCAAACAAACTTTGATGTCAAAACCTTGATTCTAGAAACAGTTCTATAAGAAAGCCAACTTCAATGTTTTGTCTTAATTCGGTGAATGATATTTAGATGTTTTAGTCTGTTTATTGTGATATTACATATAAAAATACATCTAACCATGTTGACTTAGATTTGACACCTTTAATATTATACAAGTTCAAATAACTTTATAAAGTTTTTTTTGCTGTAGTGCTTGGCGGCAAAAAATGAGGATTTGTCTCTAATTAGGTTGTAAGCATTGGTTTACAGCCTTTCTTTTAAGAAATACATTTTCTAAGACGGTTGGATTCTTAGTACATTGGCAAAAGGAAACAATAAGTTTTTTTTTAAAGAAACCATTAGATACAGATATTTGTATGTATACAGAGTATTGGAATAAGTGCATAGATGCATGCTGTTCTTAGGAAAACGCATACCATGTTTTTTGAATGTATATTAGGAAGAATAAGTAGACTGTGGAAAAATGTATTAGGTATTATATAGGTCCATAATATATAACATGCATTTCTGTTAATTGATGTAGCCAGTGCACAGTATAATAACCGTTATGGTGCATGCTGTGAAGGCATATTAAAACAATACACAAAAGTCATTTAAATTCTAATAAGTCCTTTAACATAAAGCAATATCAGATCCAAGAGTGTATCTATGATTTTCCTGTCTCAATGGGACCCATTGTAATTTTTATTTCTGCAATATTAGTAGAAAAGAAATTATGAGTACTGCTAGTGTATGGACTATATTATGTGTATACATATTGCTTTGTTGTCTGGTAATATAAATTTACTTTAGGTTAAAGTGGATTGAATAATCTTTGTGCTTTTAATACAAACATCTAAACAGCAATTTCTGATAGTACAATGCTGTTAATTACTATGAAGAGACTATACTGATTAAAAAAGCAGTTCAGTATGGTTCCTTTAAATGGCCGAATACCCCCTTGCTCATTTAATTCAATGCATTTCGAGAATGCGAGACGTCCAAAGCTTTTGACCTCAATAAATGCAGTAACACTGGATAAAGAATTTTTCAATTACTAGAGACCAAAACTTGGTGGCTAGGATGAAGTCAGATACAGTATCTATGGCACAAAAGGAAAAATGGGCAGTGAACAATGAGAAAGGTTAATAAACAGGGTAAATACAAAAAGTGTTATTTCCCTTGTATAATCCTCTGCACAATAGTGTATTTTAAAGAACATGATGCCCAGAAGCAGCGATCACAAATTAATCAAATATCACCTGAAAAGCAAAAATAAGGCTAAAAGGAGCAGAGCTAATAAAGCAAAGGTGAGTTTAAAAAAACAGCATTGCATGAGAAATGTTTATCTATTGGAATACAGCAATAAAGATGAGTGTTTTTAAAAGTGCTGTAACTTAATATCTTACAAAGAAATATTGTGATATTTTTGTAGTTCTACTTTTAATCTCCCTTTAGTGTTTTTTGTTTGTTTGTTTTTTACACTGAAAAAAAATAGTCCTTTTACAGTAGCACCATAAAGGAAACCTCCTAATCCTTGTCAATGACTGTGTATCCAGTTATTGCACTGGTTCCGAATTTTTTGATGAATTCCCTTGCAGTCAAACTTGGAGCAAGATAGTCGTGGTTGTCTTGAATCAGGCCTTAGAAAAGCTGTTCTTTCGGTATGAAACAGTGTATAGACTCTTTGAAAGTTCATCTAATGTATCTGATTTTATACTAAAGAACTATTGCTACTTAGCTGTCACCTCCCGTTTGTCTTGATTGTACCACAGCAAGACTGAAAGTTCAAAGGTGTGCATCAGAATTTAGAGCAGTGGCAATTCTTGGAGTTGAATTTAAGGTAGACCTGCAAGCAGGATTTACAAACGTGTTTTCCTGGAGCTCTATTTTCTCACACATCTAATTATCAGTGATTTGAAGTGTCTGTGAAAAGCTTAGTTTGAGAATTATTTGTGCACCAGGTAGTCTTTCCTGATGTTTACACAACTGTGCTTTTACTCAATGGAAAGAGTTCTGTTAGCTGGATCAGTTTTAGGCAGACAAAAGATAATTTGTGCTGGAGCCTGAGCCCAATCCAGAATTTCAGAATCGTACTCAGAAAATATAAATCACCTATCCCTATATTTGATTTCACAGAGCAAAAAAAATGGTCCATATCTGCTGAGAATATGTGGTTGTGTATGCCTTGGTAGCAAGCCTGGACAAGAATTTTGCCTACCTTGAACAAAATAGTTTCCAAGCTCTGATACCGGCTTCAGTTTGAAAAAGGGGAAAAGGTATTTGCCAGTCTCTAATGATGCCTGGCCACTGTTACCACTTTCCGTTGTGTATCTTGTTTTTTCTCCTACTATTTTTTGTTAACTTCTGGATAGGACCATACATTGAGATTATTGACAAAAAATGTCTTCCATGAACACTGAGCAATCCTTCGTTCAAACAAAAAATTACCTTTTTGCTGTTGTGTTGGGGAAAATCCACAAAGCAGGGCTTCTTCTTCACATATTGTCATGTCCCCCCCCCCCGTTTAAAAAAAAAAAAAAAAAAAAGAAAGAAAGAAAAAAAGAAAAAGAAAAAGAAGTAAACTCTAGCTATTTTGTTTGTCCTTTCTCTGATGGACCAGTGGAGCTTTTCTGCTTTATGCTGCCCTGCTGATATGCAAGCTGCCAAGCATTACCACCTCTGTGTCTAAAAAAGAGCTGATATCACATGTGAAGGGGAGCAGGCAAGTGCTTTCTACCCAGCAAGCAGAAGAATGGGAAAGGGATCACCATGGCAGCAGTGTTATTAAGTGCAAAGCCTCTTTTCAATCACTTTCATTATATACCAACTCCCCAACAGTATTCTTTTCCCCTAAAGGTGGAAACTGTACTGCAAGCTGGCTGCAAGGCACAGATGCCAGGTTCAGAAATGCATTACAGAGTTAGCTTTGAACCCAATAAAAATGCGATCTTGTAAGATCTCTGCTACAGGCTTTAGGCTGGTGCAATGAAGGATGTGCACCCAGTTTATGGGACTGGTGTCAGTTCACATTTCTTCTGGATTGTCTTCCCAATTCAGAGGAAAAAGGAGGTGTGTGGGTTTGTTTGTTTGGTTTGGTTTTTGTGTGTGTGTGTAGGGTTATTTTTTGTTGTTGTTGTTTGTCTTTTGTTGTTTCTTTAATTTTCTTTTTTTTTTTTGATTCTTTTGTTTGTTTTTATTTTATTTTCCTCCTTGTCCAGAGATTATCAGTGCCTCTTTTTTCAATGAGACACAACAGGGAATAAGCTTGTGGGTGAGACACCTTAGGAGCTAGCTACATGAAATGCACTTATGTTTCTCATAAAGTCCTGAAACTGCAATAGGTTTGAGATAATTACACTACTATTATGCTTGATTGCTTAAATATACTTTAAGAATTCATAAACAAGCATAGACTGTTCATGAAATAATAATGAAATAAACATGGAAGATGCATATTTCCATTTCAAATTTAGATGAGGTGCCTTTGAGTTCAGTTCATCATTAATTTGGCTAGAATACTGTATATGTAATTTGGCTAATTAGATGCAACATACTCCTAAGTACATTTTGGCCTACTCTATATACATTGTGTGAATGTTACTCACACTCTCCCCACTTCTCCATGTATCATTGTATATTTCATGAAAACTCTGCTGTGTGTGTGCATGTGTCTGATATGCTGCTGTTTCTTAATTACTCTTGAGGATTTTATTGGCTCAGAATTTAGACTGAACCAACTGTGCAACCTGAAGAGTATATGCCACAAAATCTACAGGAAAGTGATTGATCTCACCCTATCCATACTGTCAAGGCCTATGCCAAAATGCAAAACAATAGGCTCTTTGGCTCCATTTCTCAGTGTGGCTTTTGCTCGTTAATGAGCTTCTTCATTTTAGTTCTAATAATAAGAGTAACTGGAGCAAGGTTGTTGCCTGCATTGTCTACCTCCTCATCTCCTGTAGTTGTCTCCTAAACAGATTCTGCATCTTCCTCTGCTTCTTGATTTCTTCTCTGTAGTGTGTGCAATGAGTTATTGCTGGATTTTAATTTTTACATTGCTCTTTAAACTAGGGGAGTTACTCTTCCCTAGACTTTGGGAGGGAATATACAGTGCTTTCTGTTCTGCTATGAATGCTGCATCTTCCATTGGTTCGGGTGCATCTTCTGCCTGATATAGAGATTTAAGCTAAGTTGTGCTTTCTACTTCATTAGAGAAAGTGACACCATTTTGATCAAAAAGGGCAGCAAGTTGTATAGTAACAGTATCACAAGGAAGATACTCAACACTGATCGATGGAAAACAGAATTTGGCATTTCAGTGTAGGTAGTTTTAATACATGAACTGACACAGCTAGAAAGAGAAAATATTCTGTTACGATTTAAAAATAAACATTAACTCTCAATACCACTGTAAATATTATTTTTTATTTCAAGGAAGAAACAATTGCAGTTAACTGAGCCTGATAACTCTTGATAAATGTTGTTTGTTTAAACAATAACTGTATTGCCCAAAGAAAATAAATAAGAGAAGTTTCTCAGTGAAACAACTGAAATTTACCTGCTGCTCTAACAAGCTTTTTGCATGACGGTGAGCAGAAGAGAGCAACTTACTGGTTGAAACTTCCTGTAAAAATCATGGCAATGGGATAAGCAGGTATCTTATCACTAGTAAGGTATTTAAGTAACTCGGCATACTTTGCTTCTCTCAGAAGCATAAAGCATGGAGCTCACCTAGGGATTCTTGAGAATTACCAGTCCTTGAGAACAAAAATTACAGACAATTTTCCTTTCATCTCTTTTTTCCCATTTATATTTCAAGGTCATTATCCTCCCCTTAAAATCAGGACCCCTCCCTATAGCAATATGCTAAGATTGCTCTTATTTTCATGGAGGTAATGCTATGAAATTACATATGGTCTTCTGGTAATCTACACAGTCATGTGGATGAAATCATATTTTTCCTAGATGGATTGCTATCCATCAATAGACTGTTTTTCTGCCATGTTACAGAAGATTTACTGAAAACTCTGCACAAAAAAAAAATTAATGTGCAATAAACGCGGTATTCATTTTTAATGTATTTTTGTGTCTTTATGTACAATAACACGACGTTTAGTAATTAAGTATCTAGGATGACTTTGTCATGTAAGGACTAAGAGATTTTTGAAAGAAGTTATTGCAGGATTAAAAAATGTTAAAAAAGAGAATAAGACTTTCCAACTTTATTTTAATAGAACAATTGCATCTAGGTTTCTAGCCTTTTGATCAAAACAAACAGGTTGGTGCCAGTATTCACCTGGCAAATGTTCATATTACAATTACAAAATGCTAGAGAAAGTGCTCCTCTTGTTAGTAGTAGAACAAAGAGTGCTATTAGAATATGGAAAACATTATCTTCTGTACAATGCCTTCTGCATCTATAAACTTTCAGAGTTTTTAAAAGCTTTTTTTTTTTCTCCTTCCCAATTTCAGAAACAGCATATATGTTTGTATGAATAAAAGGGTAATCCTGTTAACAGTGGTCATGAGGCTATGTATAACACCAAACAGCATGAAATTCTTGTAACAGGAAAGGTTAATGAAGGCAAAGAGAAATGGAGTTATTTACTTAGTGTCACACAGCTAAGTTTATGACAGAGAAAGAAGTTGAAATAAGAGTACTTAATTTCCTGCCAAATATCTTAATCACAGGATTATCTCTTTTCTTTTGGGAAGTGAAACAGCACATGTTGAATTAACATTTTTAGGTATTGACTTATGGGCCATTAGACACAAAACAGTCCTTATTTTTGAAAGGACAAGACTAAAAGTACTCAGGCAGTTCTTTTGCATCCTCAATGACACACAACCTAATACCAAAACATACAGTTGACACAGAACTTGTTTGGACATAAATGTGCAAACCCAATTCTTTTGTTTTTCTGCCCATCAGGAATTGCATGTCAGCCTCCATTCAAAAAAAAAACTCCCCAAAACTTTGCAGAAGGGTTACTTAATCACATTTTTTTGTGGGCAGCCGAGCTGAGTTCTGCTGAGTGAAAGTCAATTGCATTTTGTTGCTTTATTATTTTTGTATTTATAATCCATGGTGTGGATTGAAATTGATAATTTCCATTAATTGGGGTACATATACACATTCTCTCTCTCTCTCTCTCTCTCACACACACACACACACACACACACACACATTCTATTGTTATCTCATTTCTTATTCTGAGGCCTCTCACTTCTTGGAGGTAGCAAGGTGCAAATGGATTTTCTGATGGACTAATTACCTCTTTTTTTGGTCTTCCAGTATCTTACCAACCTGCCCATTGCAGGAAATTGCTGTGAATGGAAATTATTGTGATTCCATGTATACAGTCTTCGCCTATTCAGGCAAAAGGAAGGCATGCTGGCTTCTTTTTAACATCCTGACCCTGCAAATTTAGGGACAGAAGAGTCTCAGAATAACTGAACCAGATAGGTGGGAGACGAGGGGGCGTTAAACAAGGTGATAGTAGCTTCCCATGCTATTTTACATGTTGTTTTTCATGTTGGTCTTTTCCAATTTCTAATGTAAAATGGAGGACGTATGTCCAGGAGGTGGTTTTATGGTTGGCTTTTGCTGTGCCTTTCCTAAATAAATCCCCCTCTCCCCCAAGAATTTTAAGACTCTATTTCTGTTTAAGACTCTATTTCTGTTTTCCAGTCCATTTTGTAATGCATAAATGGTGGTCTGTAGTGTCTCAGGTTGAAAGATACCATATACGTAGATTGTAGTTGCTGTGTTCTTACTATTTTAGATAACTTATCATTTGAATAGGCTTAGTAGATTTTGCATTTTCTCTTTCAGATTTTTACTTTCACTCTAAGTCAATATCTATTTTTAAAAGTGAGTTTACAGATACAGTTGGGCACTTCCAGGGTACCCTTGGCTTACCTCACACTTGGCAAGCCATCAAAAAAATTTGAAAGGTTTCCAGCAATGATATACCTTTATATGCATGCTCCTATAAAAATGTAATTAAAATGTTTAATAAGGTTAGGGTTTTGCTCAAAGCATTATGAGTTTCTTTGACTTAGCACATCTCCACTGTAAGTAAATGTTGGGCGCTCTTATCATATCCATTGTACAGATTCAATGTAAATACATCTTGAGTGATTGATTAGATGTAATCTCCCCTCTCCAAATGTATAATTTTATAGCTATAGTTCTGCAGCATGCACATATGTACGTCAGTACACATTTTGGTATTTGTAGATAGCATGCACCTGTGCTTTTCTACATGTAGTCTGAATGCCCATGTGATTGTGTATCTGGATGCACTGGATACACCCCAAATTTCTGCCTGGTAACAGACTCTTTCAGGTTGCTCTTTAAAACATTTGCATGCCAAAGAGATGTCATCCTTCTGCATCCAAATGAGGGATTTCACTGTCCAAAGATAATATTGAATATTAAGTCAGGGACCAAATTAATATACAGTGTTTTCCAATACACCAAATCCTTAGCTTGAGCTTTTCAGCACTGGCAGCAGAGATTTCTGACAGCCTTTTCTAGGCATAGACGCTTTGGAGAGAAGGTGCTTTCTTCTTGTTATACTTCCATATAAAGAGACTACTTCAAGTCCTTCCTTCACACCCAGGCATGTAGAGGAGAATACTGAAAAGGGCTGTTTTCCCAAAGACTCCAGTTTCAACACGAATGGCCCACTGTGGCTCTGGATGAACGTCAGATCAACCATACCAAAATCAGCTTAAGAAGATTTCTCAGCTTCGCTAGTTTTGTAAATTCAAGAGTGCAGAACACAAAGTGAACATAAAAGAGTAGCTGAAAGCTTTTGTGGGCTACATATTTCAGGAGCTTCTGCCAAACTGTCTAGTCAGCATTGTAGCAGGGAATTCCATTCTATAAAAATTCACTCAGATTTAAGTGATGTTAAAGCTTTCATGTTTGCTTACCGTGTCATTTGGTATCTCAAGCAAAGAGATAGTAAAAGCAGACCCCCACATGCGTGTGCACACACACACAAAATAAGTGCCATTTTCCATTCTGGTGCACTCCTCCTTTGGATGCATATATGTTAATTTAAATTTTTGTTTGTTTGTTTGATAATGTTATTTTCCTCCTTATATGGAGACATGCAATTATTTTTTAACACCTGCCGTAGAGACATGGTGCAGTCTCACTCACTTTTTCCTAGTTACCAGTGCACAGTCAGAACAGTCTGAATTTCTTGTGTTAAGCAAGGCCTAACTGAGTAATGCAGTCATTTCAAACTTTTCGTGATAAAGCATTCTCAATTCATCTTCCTTTACTTGCTTCTTGAATCTATGTAATTTAGAATGTATTTTAAAAAAAAAGAAGAAAAAAAAAAAGTCTACATTGCCATGGCTGGAAACTCTGGGCATTGTGATGAGCAGTCTCTGTATTTACTTTCCTTTGAAGCCTTTTGTATCTTTGTAGTCTACTTTGAAAACACAACTGTCACCCCTCTTATTGCTTTAACAAATAATTGTGCAAAAGGAAGCTGACAGAACTCATTTGGACCTTTTCCCTAAAAGATGCAAACTAGCAATCTTTGCTTAAACATTGTGTTATTCCATAAATATTCTTAATCTTGGCCTTTATTTCACTTTAAATGTTAAAATGAAAGGATCTAACTTTAACTGAAACAATTCTCATGGAGAAGTGAAAATTAAGTCTACGTCAAGGTTAGTCAAATCGGTTTATGAAATGTTGTGTGGCTTGTAAGACAGTTCAGATTCTGTGTGGTTATTAACCACTGGGGTTCTTTATCTGGATCATGGATGAACAACTCTAGACATATATACAATATATAGCAAATATGTAATTGGTAGATAAAATTTAACAAATGCATGTAGTGCTTGCACTGCTTTGTTCATCTTCCTAGCAGTTTTAGGAGGATATATTGTCAATTGTTGTAGAAATATCTGAGTCTCTCACATGAGATTCATAGCTGCAGTGAAGTCCATGTTCTCACTTAGCACTTACAATGGAAATTGAGTATTGCAGAGGTCTTGCAATGTCTTTTTACAGAGGCATGAATTTTCATCCTGTGTCTAGTTCATGTAATGGTGTAAGCAAAGATTAATTTGACATATCAGAAGTGGAAAAGATAGCTACATTTAGGGCTATAATCTTCTCTTATAACATATTAATGACAGTTTTATATCTCTGTCAACAGGAAAATGTACCTCTTAATACTCTTACTAGTGTAGTATATTTTATTTATTTTATTAGGAAGACAAAGAACACAAGATGTGAATTGGTATTTCAGCCAATTGTCTTAAAATTACATAGATTGAGGGTATAATTGTTACCTTCAAAATCTAGCTGGAATTCTTAATGATGCCTAAAGGTTGTGGTACCACGTGAAGCAATTACTACTGTGTCTCTCACTGCTGCCCTTTAGCATTGGTGTAGCAAGAGGCCTAACTGCAGAAGTCAGAAAAATATCAGCACATTAAATAGACTATTTCTTCAGTTGTAACAACTAGGGATTTAACTGCTGTATTTACTTTACAAGACATTGGGACTCCAAGGCCAGAGCGAATAACCACAGGCTTTCATTTCCTTGTTGAAAATCCTTGGTTTTCTGTGTTAGTTCAACTTCTTACAATAGGTGGTAAAGGTGGAATGGCAAGATAAAATCACTTGTTAAAAATATTTACTTAGCACCTTAATGAATCAATCCATATCTGAATATTTTAGAACAAAGCTTTTTGAGATGAATAATCCCAAATTGCCTTTGAGGTTTTTGAGAAGATTGAAGGCAATTTCTCTTATTTTTGAATGAAATTTTGAATAATAATAATGGCTGGCTGGAAGATATCAATTCCAAGATGCACAAAAACCTGATACTGTGAAATCAGTTTCATTTTCACTGGAATGAAAAGAAGGCCTTTCGAAAGGTTTTACAAAAATACATGAGCAAATAACCTGCTGCACTTCAAAGTTACTAAGGGCTTAGGGCATTCATTTGGCATGAACCAGATGCAAGCTGCTGAAAGAAGTAGAGCAGTGACTTGAATCTGGGTTTTGTGCATCCCAAATGAGCATTTTCAGCTTTAAAAAGTATATTGGTCTCCCCTTCCTCCCCCGAGGTTGTCATCTGCTTAATAAAAGTATTTTTTCTGCATGCTGAGTATAAGTAATTAAAGAAGTAATGGTTTCTTGTTGTCCTTCAGTAAAAGTAAAATAAGCTTTCAAACTGAAATGCCTTGAGATGGAGGATTTGGGGGTCACCCACTCTTTGAGGGCTTTTCAAACTTACTTTGTTTAGGAGGCTGTAAGTGCAGCCCTGCCATGTTATATACTATATATATAGTATACTCGTTCGCTATAATGGAGCTTACGGAGTTCCGTAACAATTCACTGGCTTTGCTGAGGAGATACCGATTCCCGTTAGCTCCTTCAGCTTCCTCAGAAAATCTCTCTGGGCTAAATTTTCACAGGTGGTGGTGGTAACTCAGAAATGTGGTGAGCTAGGTTGTTGGGGTGTGTTTGTGTGTGTTTTTCCCTTTCTTTGTGATACTGCCTTATGTGAGGGGAGATGGTTCCAGCAATATGTTTGTTGTAAATATATGTTTTAAAATCCTTCATCTTGTTTGGTCCCTTTCAAAAAGATGGAAAGTGGTCAGTAGAACACTTGATTGAATTTTAGGCTTTCTAGTCCTAAAGCTTTCCCCAGGCTGCATTATAATTTCTTAAGTGGAATAGTTCAGTGGTTGATTATACTACCAGTTTTGCAGTGCATAACTTATAACAGAGAAAATCTATTATATGGCTGGAAAAATTCATATGGGAATGGCCCTTAGCTGCTATCTCACAGCTATGCCACATCAGTTAATATTAAACTCCTGGTAGTTTTGTATTTTGTATATAAAGTGCTGACAGTAGAGAAATGCTGTTTCAAGTTGTGGTTTGTTGTTTTTTTGTTGTTGTTGTTTTCTTTTTTTTGGTGTTTTTGTTGTTGTTGTTTTGTTTGTTGTTTGTTTGTTTTTTGGTTGGTTGGTTGGTTGGTTTTTGGTTTGATCAGTCCTCTAATCATCTTCGTGGCCCTCCTCTGGACTCGCTCCAGCAGGTCCACATCTTTCCTATGCTGGGGGCCCCAGAGCTGAACGCAGTGTTCCAGGTAGAGTCTCGCAAGAGTGAAATAGAGGGGCAGAAACACCTCCCTTGACCTGCTGGCTACACATAAGTGATTTAGAAGAGATTGAAAACTAAGCAAGTACAGAGTAGCAAATATGGCAGGAGAACAGGGTGCAGAGATAAGATGTCATTTGGAAAAGAGCTATGGCACGTGAATGGAAGAGCTCAAATAGACTTGGGCATCCTGACAGCCATGCTAACATCCTGTCCCTTCACTGCATTGCTTCTGAAAATATCCTGTCCTGAAAAATGGCTGTAGGTGCATACTGAAGTAACCTGTGCCAAGCTAGATGTTTCATTTCATTTTCATTTATAATTCAGGAAACACGTTTTGCAGAAAAATGTCTCAATGATGGTAATACTCATTACAAGCACTGTGTGCTGTAGGATTCTCATTCTGGGCAGAGAAATACGGTGCTTGCAATGTGGATCTTTATTCCAGTAAGCCACTAACTTAAGTCAAGCTCTGAATTGAATATTTGTCATTACAAACATGTTCACAAATGGAAGAGGCCAGGTAAATAGAAAAGACATTTCCTTTGTACAGGACAGGTGATGCCAGTGCAGTCTAAATACTCAGCATTCTTTCTCAGATATGTTCTTCTGACTATAGTGACACCTGCTGAGATTCTGTTGGATTCTTATTTTACAATATCTTTTTTTCTGAATTAAGTACATATCTGTAATCAGTCAACCATGGCTGCTGTTTGTAAGCAACCTCTCCTGCACAATTCTGACCAAGTGAATTAATGCCAATTAATTTCCAGTTATATTATTTAGGAGACAGAATGATAGTTGGGCAGCAGTATCTCTGTTTTTATGAATAGTCTCTTGAGATTCTTAATGTCCAAGGAAATAAAAAAGAAGCAGATAGGAAGAGCACACTGTCATATGCTATCTGAAAAATGGTGGCTTGTAATTGTGTGCTTTTCTCAGGAAGGAAAACTGTAGTATGGGGTATCAGGAGAAGAGTTTAAAGCAATAATCTCATGAGCTGGAAAATAAGTGTGATGTTACACAACATGAAAAGGCTTTCCTTTTAGATAATGGTTGTATTAATATTTGCAAATAATGCTGTCCCTTGTTACAGGTGATCTGTGCTTAGCAAGATATTTTAGATATTTTAAGCTTTCACATACAAAAATAGATTATTAGTTGATTAATCACTTTTTTTTTTTTTTTCCTTATTGGGAGATAGTTCAGTTTGCAGAATTATTTGTTGCTGATTCAAAATAGATATGGAGTTTTAAATGAGGCAGTTGCTACCTAATAAGTCCAAAATGTGACCTGTTTTGGCACAGCTGGCTTTTGGAAGAGGATGTGCTGTTGCAGAGCCAGCCAACAAACGGGGCTGTGAAAGGATGGCTCTACCTGGGACACAGCCAGGACAGCAAAAGGAGGAGAGTCGTGTTGGGCTGGGCTGTGTTAGGAATGCTAACACAGGAGGGAATGGAAGGGGCTTGGAATGGGAGGAAGATCGATAAGGAACAAAGCCTTACTGCTGAGCTTTAAAGAGATGCAGAAATAATGGAAAGTGACAATACAAGGTAATGAAAAGGACTATATATACTCATGTATATATATATATATACACACCGTTGTAAAAAGCCTCATTAAAGATGCTGGAATTTATTGTCATGCTGCCACTAAAAAGCACACTTAAAATTCAGAATGGTCCTTTTGCCAGCAGAAATTAACTGTTTTCTAGAACAATCACACCATGCTTTTGTGTTCAGTATTTACAAGGCTAAATGACGCTGCAAAAGAAATTATGCTTTAGCCTTTTATCTCCTGGATGGTTGGTCTAAAATCATTGCTGGTTCTTTACTTTTGTTTTATTTTTGGGGGGTAAATATGAAGTGAAAGGTTTGCTTTGTAAATGCTAGTCTCCAGGTATGCAACTCACAAACTCTTTCAAGCTATTGCCCATCAAGATGTCTAAAACTGGAAAAATATTAGTATCATCAACTGAGTCCGCTGATGGGTCATGCAGGGTTGGTTCCTTTTGGGACACCTTTCTTCTTTCCAGTCATCAGAGAGGATTCTACATTCACCTCTTATTCTCTTAAACATTACACGCCTTCTAATTCTCTCTTATGGAAAGTTTTGCTTGCAAAGTGTCCAGAAATATGTTTTTCTGAATAGAAATAATGTACACAAACCCATGTGGAAATGCAGATGTATTTCTTGTGACTCAATTGAGCTGTGAGATTAAGTGGATTCTTATTTATTGTTGTAGTCAAGAATGAAAGAGGGATATGAGTCCTCCTCTGGGAAGGAGGAGGAGATGTAAGGAGAACTGGTTGGAACAAAAAATAGGGTTAGGCTGATGTTCTGTCAGGTTCATATTTAAACTATAAATAATGCTCAAAAAAAAAAAGTTTGAACTGGTCTATTGTGTGACTGTTGTGTTAGAATTGTGTGGCATCTATTTTACTCATAAATAATAAATTATTCCAGTAATATTGTGAGTTTAAGTTTAACACATATTCATAACACATATATTCAAATAATAGTATATTCCCCACAAATTTTTAGACATTTTAAGTTTTGTAGAGCTTTTTTTTTTTTTTTTTTTAAAAAAAAAAGGTGTACGTTTGTATATTTTTGTGTGTGCTTATTTCTAGACAGGCATATTTCCTAGTTTATTGACAAGGTATTCTTTTTCATCAGCCTCTAATATGTTGACACATATGTATCTCTTGCTCTATGCACCAGACGAGTTGTTCTATCAAAATGTAGAGTTTTCCTGGCTAGAATACAGTGTACAGGATGAGCTAAGTCTCTTGGGTCTTGCTCACAATCATAAGCTGACACTGATAGCATTTTGCAGATGGTGCTTGGATGGACAAAAGAAGCGAACATATACAGATCTAATGAATGCGCTGAATTGGTTTCTGTTCAGCATTTCTCACTGGACTACCAGAGAAAGGAAATTAAATCAACTCACGACAGCTATCTTGCACATCTCACCTGGGAAGGTATGCATAAGGTAGGACAGGCACTGCTTAACATTAATCAGCCTCCTGAAGTCATTACATTCATGAGGAAATGTAATTCACATGTGATTACTTTTTAATTTACTCTGTAATCACATTCCAAGTGAACAGGGCGAGCTTAAAATGAAATTTAAAAGTCAAATACTGCTTTGTATTAAGAATTCACAATTTTTATATGCACTTAGGTTAATAAAGATTTTACAATAACCATTTGTGACTGAACATATAATTTTTTGACAGAAGCTGCTGCCATACTTTGGATAAAATGTATTTGATTTTTGCCCAAGCATTGCAGTGTAACCTAGGAGCTTCAGGACCATGTTTGCTGCTGCCATACTTTGGATAAAATGTATTTGATTTTTGCCCAAGCATTGCAGTGTAACCTAGGAGCTTCAGGACCATGTTTCATACAGTATTTTTATCTTGTTTAAACTTTCTTTGTTTTAAATTGTGCAACAAAACAAAACGGCCATATCCCAGATCTCACTTTGCATGAATGAATGCCTTTTTTTATTTTGATTTTTGCTTTGCCTCTGAGGTAAATTGTTGTTATGTCCATTATCAGAAAAGGTAAGCAAGACTTCATAAAAACAGAACTGAGTTCTGTTCATAAGGAATATGAACATAAAATTATCTGATGGTTCCTCAACAGTTCCTTAAACTTTTGGACTGATCCTAATTTCAGTGAATCAATTATGAAATTTGTGTCAGAAGATCTTCAGAATAATTAAAACTCTTGAAATGATCTAAACTTTTTGGTCTGTCTTGAGTCTATGCTTATTTTCATTTCTACAGCACTGTAATTAACACGACATGGTCAAATGATAGCTGGTTGTTTAGTGTTTCTTTATCTGAGCAAGCTAGAGGGATGTCTGGGGTAAATGAAAACCAATTTACCATGGTTTTGTTTAAAATCTAGAGTGCTTTCATGTAACATTAAGATTATTCATTTGTTGATGCAAATCAAGCCCCGTACTCCAGACTGCTCCAACTACGGTACGAGTGACCTTGTTACACTTATGCAGAGTGTGCAGAACGTTATGGTGTTTCTCAGAGAGCCCAGATCTCATTTTCTTTGCATGGCATAGGGACTATGTCAGCAATAAAGAGAGGACAGTAATCATGAATTCACATCTATATTCTCACTGAGCTGAGGACTGAGAGACAGAGCTCACGCTGGCTATGGCTGTGGATTTGCTCTTTTTGAGGATTTGGGTCCAGAAAGATGAGACGGGCGCACTCCTTTGAGTTGGACTATTCAAACTGTGGTGAGAGGTGACTTGGAAGGGTGCTTAGTCTGGAAAGAGGATAGAAAAAATTTATTTCATTTTATTTTTTTCTGGTTGTGTCCCCTGAAGGAATGAGAACAACTTTTCTTCACAGTTGGTTCTGTGAAAGTGATGATTTGATACATATGTTCTCACTGATCTCTTGGCAATGAAACCCTGCACATTAAAAAAGGTAGCATCCACCTACATATAAATACATGTGGTACATGTATTTCTTCTACTTATGGCATAATTCTCCCTGCAGTCTTTATTTCTGCATAGAGAGAAAGGCAGATAATGAATTCAACTGGAGGAATTTCTAAAACACAGGATACAGTTGCCCCCACCCTTTATGGAGCAAAAAAAAATGCTATTTTTCTGGTAGAGCTCTCAGATTTCTAAGCCTGCCAAAGGTCTTGTGTCCCTTGATTTGCTTGGTAGCATGTTGTGGAGTGAGAAAACTACCAGATAAGCCTCATCCTTGGTGGTGTAGTCCTAGTCCTAATCTTCAGAAGTCACTGACTTTCTTAGAGCATCACTCATCCCACTGTGCAGTTTGCATGCACAGTATCTCATTTCTCTGTGACTTACATATTTCTGCTTTCACATGTGCTGCTGGTGAAGGAGGTGTCAGAGTAATTACAGGTACTGCTTTTTCCTTTGTTCTTTTAGTGGGAGGAAGACTGGTCTGAATCTGAAGATTTCTGCACCCTTCTGCTTGCTGGTTTGGGGAGTTTCCGATCCTGCAGTTTGGGACAAAACTTCATAAATTAGGCTTTGCAGCTAAACATGTAAAATGTGAACGCAGGTTTTATCTTGTGATATATTTTAATCTTTGACAAACAGCAATTTCCATTTTGAAGGCCCATGATGTAATGTTGTCAACCAAGTAGCTGAGAACTGGTTTAAGATCTCAGTCTGCTAAAATACAAAATTACATTTCAGAAATCCTGTAGGGGGTGAAAAAAAAAAAAAAAAAAAAAAGGAACTGCAGTGGTTCTGAAAGAACCATGGTTGCATTGAGTCTTCTTAGATTCCTTGTCTTTCATTCCTTTGTGTCTGACATCATGAAGTCATGGTAGATAAGCCTTCAGGTCAACTTCTACGCCTAACCTCCTTGAGAAGTGTTACCTTCAGAACAGAGATTGTCAGTTTAAATCATACCCTTTGTTGCATAACAGGCATTATCACTTGCTGACTGTATGCGTGACAATGCTATCATGATGTATTACAAGCTTCAGTACCTAAAAACTTCAGTCAAAGGACAAGTAGAGGCATTATATATTTCTGAAGCAGGTAACCTTCATAAATAAGGGCACTGAGCTTGCTGTTGCTAAATTACTTGTAAAATATGGTGAGATATTTGGAATTAAGTTTCCTATGTACTTGATATGTGCCTAGCTCTTTGTATGGGTTTATGGACCATGAATAATGAAAAGGACTTTGTACATTAACATCTGGAAAGTCATAAAAGTATACTTATCTCCACCCAAGTCAACAAACCTAAAAAGTGCTGTAGACCCTGTTGGAGTAGCAGTAGTAGCTGAGGAGGTGAATTTAATTGATAAAACTCTCCAGAGTATCTTCTGAGCTATGTTGCTTGTCATATTATTAAAATTACAACAATAATCAATATAGTTATTTTAGGATTTTTTTGTTTTGTTTTGTTTTCAAGGACCTGATGAAGCACAGGTCATTTTCTGCCGGTTATAGTCAGGACAGCCTCTCAGCAGATGAAAGTTGGGTGTGGGACAGGATGGACGTTTAATAGTTGTTTTTCTCATCCTTCCTAGAAAAAGAGGTGGAAAGCTTTGAGCAGTGTCCAATGCTATGTAAGAGCTGGAAAAAAAAATAAATCAATTTTTATACATACATTCTGTAAGGAGTTGTGGTCAAAATGCAATTCGAAGTTGCTTAGAGTGCTAGGATCACCTTCCCAGATATTATATAAATTACTATAGGAATTAAGAATGAGAAGACCCCTTCAGGGCCCCATTTCTTTGTTCCAGTTCTTGTTTCTGAGAATAACTCTTCAACATCAACCTTTCTTTGCAGTGAGCTCGTACCGCTGTATTATCTTGGAGGGAAAAACAGTCGCCTACTGAATCACTGGGGTTGAATCACATTACCGGTGTTTTGCCAGCCCTCGTACCATTGAGCTGGAAACATATCTTGGGATTTCTCCCATTCCTACATATCCATTTCATTGCAAAGTGATTTTTTTTTTTTTAAAAAAAAAAAAACAACCACAAATAACTTATCTGCTTAAAATAGTCAATGAAAAAAGCTACTGTGCTTGGCATGCACAGCTGTAGGAGAATATTCTATGTGACAAATTAAAAATAAATCATTTTGATTTTTGCTCCAGAATAACATTTTCTTCTGAAATCAGTCTGATCTAATTAAGCAAATTCTATGCAGCATCCCAACCTGGAAATTATTTATTTTAAATTCAAGAGATGGTTCTGGTTAACCTGGAATAAAGATGTGGTGTCATATCAGACAGTTTGGCTGGTGTGGATTTTTGTTTGTTTGATTGATTTAAATTTAAACAAAACTTTTTTTAAAAAAAAAAAAAAACAAAAAAAACAAAAAAAAACATTTTGGCTTGTTGTGAAGTGATAGGTTTTCATTTTTTTTTCTCTCAGTGCTTAGACAGTGATCTAAAAAAGCAACTATTTGACAGCTCTAGACCACCTTTTCCTGTTTATTTTCATTGAGAAAAAAACATGAGAGCAGGAGATGAATAAGAATATCCGAAATTTCTGTATGACTGTCTTTGTCATTCATAAGCAAAATGCTGAAATGTCTTCCTGTTTCCTTCGGCCTGCACAGGCTGTGCCAGCTGGGTTGTGCTCTTTCCAGTGAGATTAAGTAACTGCATTTCTTCTGGGGCAGAACACAATATCCTCTAATAAAGCACATCTGGTGTAGCTGAAGGATCAGTTATAAGCTAACCTAAATATGGGTTAGAAGCGCTCCTGAGGGGACACTTCTTCCTTTGGTCCTTTTGATCTTCTTGAAGTCCTTAGAAGTGGCAGCCTCACTATATAAATAGTTCTCACTCCTAATTAACAGTTCTGCCTTGTGGATGCAGGAGTGTATAGACTTTACTAAGTCAGTCTTAAGTGAGACTGTTTTGTGTTTACCTTTCATTAGGTCAGTGTCAGAGAAACTCTTTCACAGAAACTCTTTTCTTTAAGGAAACAGTCACAGGTAAATGTCAGCTTTTTTTTCTTTCTTTTTTTTTTCTTTTTTTTTTTTTTTTAAATAAATAAATAATAATAATAAAAAACACCTCTCTCCATGTAGTTAAATTTAATTAACCTGAATCTGCTTTGAAAGAGTGCTTTCAGTGATTACTCAGTAATTTGGCAAGGTGTCCCTAGCAATAGGTCTCTCCCAGTAGTGTGACATTGCTGAATCTGATCAGATTTATGTGCAGCCTGGTTATACAGCCACTGGAACAGAGAGGGAAGCAAAGTTGCGCTGCTCAGCAAAACTGTCCAGAACTAGGAAACAAAAGCAAAAGTGATTGATTGTGTGAAGATTTTCACAAATGATACCAAAATTAAAACATTAAGCTAATGACTTTAAAGAAAATTATGTTGCCATGTGCAATTTATTCAGCAGAGAGAAAGAAAATGTGGTTTTACTAATAACACAAAAGACACTGAAAGCAAATTGAGAAAAGGAACCTTATTTCTTTCCTTCTCTCTCTGTCTCCCTCTCCCTGGAGCTTCAAAACTGAGTGGCTGTCAGAATTTTTCATTTGTTTGACCTGTCACAGGAAAGGTCAGCACTCATCAGTGACTATACTTTTTAACAGATGGAGGGCTGTAATTGAGAATAATTCCTCTGCAATTTGGTAGGCAGGGGTTGTTTCAAACTGGCTTTCAAAGGCACTGCCAGGATGGAAATGTTAGAAACTGTGTAACTGTATCAGGTTTTATTCACAGGGCTGCAGATTTCTGTTTGGTTTTATTTCTGATTTACTTTTCCCTTAATGAAACAATTGCAGAACAAAAGCACTCATATTTTAAATGGTAGTGTTTCTTCCAGAAATGATGAGAAGTGCAATCAGATTTTACAGTCTCCTGGGGTGCCCTGAGGCTAACATGTGAAGGAGCCCAGAAATACAGAATTTGCTGGGACGTGCTGCCCTACCATGGACTCGTGCTTGGCAAGAGGAGGCATGGCTGCCACAGGAAGAATTTCAGGGCTTCTCTGAAGTAGTACTTGGAGTAAATGTGATTATCAGTTAGGCACTGGGAGGTTTTGGTGAGAAATTGCAGTAGGGAGCCTAGGTAAAGCTAGTCCTGGTGTTTTTGAAGCATAAAAAGAGGAGGGATAAACAAGTTAGCAGGGTGACGGGAACTCTGAGACTTTCTGGGAGATGATGCTTGCCCTTTTTGAACAAGGCTGAGCCAACAGGCACACGTAGAAGCACCCAAACCCAAGAACTGTAAGGAAGGAAAGTGCAATACAGAGGCTGATGTTGGGTGTTATGGGAGTCAACAAAGTCCAAGCACAGGAGGTAGGCAGTATTTGGGATAGAGACTCATAGTGCCTCACAGGAACCTCAGCTCACTTGGGCTTTCCTGCGCCCTTCTGTCCTGTTGTGCAGAGCAGCCCTTGGCCAGGCACACCCCGTGCCTGAGCAGGTCCTCAGTGCCCCACGGCTGTCAGCTTCAACCAAGGACAGCCAACTATAGCGGCCTGTGAGAATGCTGATGTGATTTTTGGGTGGCTTTTTAGAACATGAGTTTACAGTATCCTCAAGGGTATGTTCTAAAGGACATATTCTGCTAAAAACATCTATGGCTTTTTCACTTTCTGAAAAACAAAGTTTGTCCTTTAGCTAGAAATCTACAAGACTCCGATGGGTATAAACATTGAGGTTGCTCAATAATGCAACAACTCTAAATTCCTTCCCTATTTTTTGCTCGAAGTACTGCAATATTGATTTGGTTTGTATTTGGGGTTTTACAGCAGCTTACTTCCTGGTGAGAATCCACTTCAGAGTGGTCATATATACCAAGATGCATTTTCATTAGGAAATGTCCGGTTGGACACAAAGGAATAGAAAAGAAATAGAAAGTGAAAAATTAGAATGTTTGGTTCTCTCTAATCTTCCACCCACACCCCCTTTATTCAGCACAATAAATCTCTATTTTGCTACATTAACACTGCAGAGGAAGTTTTAAAACTCCAGGTCGTTTTGAATACAAGTAGTAGACTGCAAATTCTGAATAAGAAATATGTGTGTGCTGCAGATGCATACCTTTACTGTACTTAGACTTGGTTATGTTGAATTAATACATTCAACTTGATTATGTAAATTGAGTTGATTTAGATCACAGCCTCAGCTGAATACTATGACTATTTGGGTTTATTTGGCATAATACAGTATTATTCCCTTCCTCTTCTCTGGATATGACTGCATACTCCCAACAGGCCAAAGTGCAATTAATTTAGAAACATGATCAAATTCAGCAATCATTACTGGATGTTGTCCACAGTCTCTAGAGACCTCTGATAAGAACAACAATAGACTAAGACATGGTAGTCCTCTCATCCAAAGTCTAATTGCAAAGTTATACACTTCAGTTCTCAAAGGACAGCCTTTTAGCAGAACTTCAGCATCTTTAGGTTTTCTTTTCACGTTATCTCTATAGTTTTATCCATCTTTCTTTCTTTCTTTCTTTCTTTTACAAAGCATGGGAAACAGGCTAAATGTATGATTTGTTGAGTCCAGTGTGACTGTATTAAGGGCCTTATCATTGACGGATTTACTCTAGAGTGATTTCTGCATGTGTGTGAGCGACTGGGAAATCTTCTTTATCATTTGTAAACAGGCACAGAGTAGAGAGGGAAGCAGTTCAGCATTCTCACCACTTCGTTCCCAGTGGTGCCCTCAGGACAGAAAAACATTTCTTTGACCTTGCCTTGGATTTACTTGCTTCCAGCAGACTCTAATTATGATCACTTTCATTTTTTTATTAAAAATAAAAAATATATTAAAAAAAAAAAAAGCCAGAGCTCTTGGGCAGATATAGACCAATGAAATGCAAAATGATCACATAACTGGAATAAGAGAAGTTTTGATCTTAGAATTTCATAAATTAGCTGAAACTGTGAATGAAATACCTACCACCTCTGAAATAGTTTCAGACAGCCTTTACTTATGTTGGTATTTTTGTTAGTTTAAAGACATCTTACCAATGTGTGATGAAGTGCCGTTTTCCTTAAATCATTGTTCTGAATATGATGTACCATTTTTTTGTCAATGATATCTCTATATTGCCAAATAATAGTCTATACAAAATTTCTTCCCTATCTTTAGCACCACTGGATACACTAACCTTCCTCCAGATAGAGTAATGATTTGAAAAACAGCAAGAACAATGGTACTCTTATTTCTGATTTTTTTAGACACCTGTGACCTTGTGGGGGAGAAGAAAAAAAAAAAAAAGAAAAAAGAAAAAAGTACTGGTTTCTGCATTCAGAATTTTATTGTGTTATGTTCTATGTTCTATTCTATTTTCTTCTTATTATTATTATTATTATTAATTCAGAGCTCTATTAGGAACTAGTCCAGCAGTGGAGGCATTTAACAACTATTTACACTGCCTGACTTTAACCCTGTCTGCCCTGGTTAGCAGATTGGACTCCTTCAGTTATCTTCAGCACTGCACTGGTAGTTTTCCACCTGGCAATCCATCACTAAAGAACAGGACAGCTGAGGAAAATTAGGTCCTCAAGAAAGTATACAATACGTTAGATTCTATTTAGAGGATCTAATATAACAGATTTTGACTCATACTTCTAGCAAGTTTTTGAGTACTTACTTGTTTTCCTACATTCAAACTATATTTCAAGTTTAAAAATACAATTAAAAATAAGGACCGCAAATGTAATGATATGATTTTCTTTCACAAAGATTTTTTTTTCTTTACTTTCATTGTGAAAGTAAAACTGATTCACTTTTTTTGATTTATTTTCCTCAGATCCCAGCCAATTCTCTGTGTTCACAGAAATGAGTTCTGCTGGAAATGCAAACTGTTAGCACACATTGTGATCCTTGTAAACGTAGAAACAGTTGGGCTACCTGAAATACCAAATGGAATGGAGAAGAACTTCATTTGGCACAAATGCGAATTAGTGAATTTTTCAATTTTGTCATTTGAAAGAAAACACTGAATTTTGAAACATTCAAACATTTTCAGTTTCTGAAATAAAATATATTTTCTTCAGAATAATATTTTTTTCAAACATTTTCCTTTAAAAAGTTACTTAAATTATTATTATTATTATTTAAGTTCCAGGCTGAAACATAAAATTTTGTCAAAGAGAAACCCATTTCTTTTCCTGTTTGTGATCTATAAATAAATTTTGTATTCATTTTCAGCTGGAACTAATTTTTGTCTTTAATTTTGTGCGATGCAACTAACTGCTTGTTTTTCCTTCTGATTTCTAATGTGTAAGAGTTTAATTTAGTATACATGCAAAGGATATTCATTCTAATTAGGTGTCTCTCAATAGCTTTAAGAGAAACATTTTTCCTTCTAGGGCATATGTAAACATAGACCCTGTGGGAGCCTGGTTCTGAGGTCCTGCTGTCATGGGAAAAACATTGGTAAATATAAAACATACCATTTGGCCCATCAGTATCTCCAGAAGGCAGAGAGAGAAATGTGTGGGATGTCAAATCATCCTTGGGATTTTGCATTGCATCTTTAGCTAAAGCGGCATTACTTGTTCTGAGTATTTTTATTGGTAAAGTTGTATACACAAGTTTTATTTATACTTTCATCATCTCTATGCTTGAAGTGCTAAGGAAGACAGACATGTGAATTTATGTTAGTCTTCATAAAGATTTTAGCCTGTGTGGACATATCACTGATCTATGCTTGGTGAAAAGGTTTGGTTTGATTATTCTATTTTCACATATACCCTTTCCCACGCAAGAAGATTAGTAAGAAATAACAGATTCCTTTCCTAGTTGCTAGTATCTTAAAGGGGTTCCAGTGAATATTCTGAAACTTTTTTTCAATTTTCTTTTTTTTGATTTTCTATTGTGGGCTTTTATATACATACATTTTAGGGAGAATATTTGCTGAAGTCCCATTGCCAGTCAATTGACTTCACAAGTTAAGCTGAAAAGGAATTCAGATTACCACTTGAGCTATAAATGCAGTCACTCCTCTGATGCTATTACAAAGTCTCCACCTAAAGAAATCCATTGATGCGCTATATTCTAATTTACAGTTCTGTGACTCACATTTGTAGTTATCAGCACCAGCTGTACCAACACAGTCAAATAAATTCCAGCAATTCAGGGTATAGTGATTTATGATAAGATCCCTGAGAAGGATGCTCAGGAAAACAGATACTGAAAAAATAAATATCACTGTATATTGCAAGATGATCTTGTGTTCATTCCATTTTCCAAATAAGATTACCAAATAGACAGTAAAATTATGTCAAGATCATCTGCATTAAAATGGCTATTAAAAGTTAAAGGTGCCAAAGTATCTTCTCTAATTTTCCCTGCTGTTTATAATAGCACCCTGTGAGGCTTGAAATTGGAATTGGATTGTCATCGGAAGTGCTACTGTCTTCTCATCATTGTGCTTATGAATGCTGTTGTTAAGAGTTATGTTGAAAAAGGCATGCTGCTTTAAAATCTTCTCCTTTATGATAGCGTTGTGAGTGAGGCAAGGGCAATGGTAGCTCCAAAGTCTCTTCCTGTTGAGATTTGTTATGAAGGCACTCATCGAGTAGATCTGTTGCTGATCTCTCTGATGTGCCAAGAAATCAGTCTTTACAGCTAAATCTGTTGTAGCTAAATGGCCAAGTCTTTGCGAATACAGTCATTATATAATTGTTTTCTACATGTATGAAGAGAAAGGGGAAAATGGGCAGTCGCAGGAAGGTTAGCTGAACAGGGAGTGACATCCTGAGAAGGAGCAGAGTCCCAAGTCTCAAGCAAGGTAACAGAGAGCTGGGAACAGGACTTTCAGACCACATTGTTTTGCACTTGAAAGGCTTTCTTCCACTAATTAGCCCTCATTTCTTTTCACTCTGGCACTTGTATTGGTGAGATAACTTGAAATACTGAAGGGTTTGTACATGAGCGTGAAGACCAAGTGAAATGGTGCCTTGAAGCATTGGCTGTTGGTGGCCAGCACAGTGCTATGTGTGAGGAGGTGCACGTTGCAGGACTCTCAACTTTGGGATGGGGTACTCTGGAGATATTGGAGAAGGGAGGCCTGATTTTGTCCTCTGCCTCCCACTCCATGTCCCAAAGCAGCAACCCATTCTCAAGATGTTGTATGAAATAACTTAAAAGGTGTAATTTTAGACTGTTTTTGCTCATTTTTATTTGCTGTTTCCAGTTTTTATCAGGTCTTTGATGGCTTGTTTTCATGAGATGGTCGGGGACCATTTTGAAATCATGATTACTGAAAGAATTTGAGTCTGCAGAGTATTTAACATAGGCAAGTTTTGGTCTTTCCCCATATTTCCTGCAGCAAGGTAGCCTAATACATTTTCCCTAGACAGATCAGTCGTATCATACTGGAGGAATTACTTGTATTTTCCACAGATTATACTGGAAAACCATTATGCTTGTATATGGGATTAAAGACTGTGTGTGGGCAAGCTTTTCAGTAGGGCTCTCCTTCTGAGTGAGAGCTGTCTGCTGCCATCAGCATCAGCAATAAACAGTAGCTATGTTATGGACCCATGTTCATGGGTCTAATTCTGCAGAAATTGAGATAAATGATCAAGTGGTGTAAATTGCAATAGTGCCAGTATTCACCACCTTTGACTCATGGAAAATAGATAGACTCATGTCGTTAAGTTATTCAAGCCCTAATCTGTATCAGAGAGGTTGCTCATGTGGGAGCGTTTGCAAGATCAGATTTTGTGTTTGTGCTCTGAAGTAATAAATCTCCTAGGGAAGAGTGTCATTTTTACATGGTATTTTAGACATAAAATCTGTTTGATGTTTGGGGTAGAAAATTTGATTAAAAATCGGGAATTAAAAATTTTAGTACCTCATAATTTGGTGGTACCTGTCAACTTCCAGCCCAGGCTATGCATTTCAAATTCATGGGATGTTTACTTGGAAATAAATGAAAAAATTCTGTAGTGTGGGTGGGGTTTTTTGTTTATTTGTTTTTACTTTAGAATGTAGCCTTTACATCCCTTTATATAATATTTTTGCCAGCTCCTGATACCCATCAAAAGTGGATTTTTTTTGTAATTGGTTTAACTGAAAAATAATATGCTAAGATGGAGATGGCTTTTTTCTGTAATACCTCAGTTATATCGCTTTGGGTTATTCCTGGCATTTACAGAGTACTTCAAAACCACCCACCTGACTGATTTTTGAACTCATTTTTTCTTTTTATCCTGCGTGCATCAAAAGCATTTAAATTCTACTTAGTGCTTTGTAAGCTAACACTAATATTTTATGTCTTGCAGAAGACAGCTGTAAGGCTACTTATTTTCCTCTTTAAAATATTTTACACTTTCTTTACTTACAGAGTCTTAGATTACTTCCCATGCCTACTCCACAGCTAAAATGATTCTGCCAACAATCTGGATAATGCTGAAGACGTGACTTACAAAATATCATTATTTTAAAAGTTCCTATGTAAATATACTTTGAAGCAATGTAACCCAATGCTTGCATTGACAATTTACACAGTAGCAGAAATTCTTACAAGCCCCAGCAGTAACCTATTTTGCAGCACTTGCAAATCTTTCTCCTACCTTTTCTCAAGTCACATGAGAGAGAGAGAGAGAATGGGGATTGGAGCAAATGGCACTCAGGCATACCAAAAGCTCTGGTATCATTTTGTGGTAATGCCAAAGCAGGTACAAGGCAGAAGGTCATTTATTTGACTTTATTTGACTTTATTTTATTATATTTTAAAGGAGCACCCACCTCCTCTCCAAACTTTCACCATATGCAACAGTTCCTTGCACTGTTCCTTAACATGAGTAGGAATGTTCTCTATCTTTAATTAAAAATTAGAATTAATCTTTTTGAATTAAGCCTTTTAACTGATAATAATGTAACACAGCTGCAGTTAAGCTTCTCCTGCTGCTTTTTGCTCATGCTTGTTTTAAAAAGGGTTTGTTTCTGAGTGGCTTAATTTATATGTATCTGAGTGTATGCTCTATCAAGAGAGGCCTGGTAATTTGATTCAGTCACTGCGTTTCTGGTATGACCCATTTTTATCACCTCTGTAAATTCTACTACAAGGCTTTGCGTTGGTCATATACCTATATTTATTGTGGATACAGTGTACACTGTGGTATTGCTTTCTAACCCGTCAGCTAAGAGTAACTAAATTGTACCCTGAAAACAGGACAAATAATTTTAAACATGAATATACCTCATCTCCCAAATCTGAGAGCAATTGCTCTTCTGCTGTCTTACATGCTCACGACATAATCTGAGTAATCTTTTTGGCTTTTCAGCCTATTTTTAGCGTGCTATTTGTTTTGCATTTATCTACATAACAAGTGTGGGAGATTATATAGAAGAGAGGAGTGGAGTGCCTTGACCTACATTAACTCGAAGCTGGGTAGCAGCAGCATTTCTGATTTGATCTGACAACACCTGGTTAAATTGCTGCGTTATCTTTCCTAGCTGTTACTTTTTGAGATGATGCTCTGTGATCTTCCCTACCTGTCTCTGCTCTTCCCAACCTCAGTTACTCGGGTCATTTTTTGTTCTGCAGGAGATAGTGGGTGGCTGCTTAGGCCCATGACCCTTCCCCAAGCTATGGAGGAAGGGATTCTGGCTGATCATACAGAGAAATAATTTCCTTTCTCAAGTAGCAGTGCCACCTATTTGAAATCCTCTTTTGTTTTGCATGAGCTGTTCCCTAGCTTATGACATAGAGGAAAAGCTGCAAAGCTCTGGCTGCTGTCCTCATCCTCACTGTATAGATCCCTCTGACTTCGTAGGCCAGAGGACAGATGTGCACTTCCCTCTTGATTCTTTCATGGATCTTTAACCCTTTCTGATGAGAGTTGCTTGCTACCGCTTTTTCAAGTATTTGTAATACTAAACCTGAATTTCCCGCAGTGCTCAGCAGCTGTCCTTTAGACAGCTTTATCATGCCAGTCACCCATGGCCTGCTTTGGAGAACTGAGGATGTACAATAGCTCTACAAGAACCTGAGCATAGTGAAGCTTACCACTGTTTGTATTGCCAGAGGAAAAAAAGATACTAGCATCACTGCTTATATGTTGGATGGGCTGATTTTACCCCAAACAAGGATAAAATATAGAAAGACAGCTGAGGGCTACAGAGATGGATTGTATAAATGTCTTCTTTCAATCAGGGATAAAATACAGGTTCCCAGTCCTGAGTAGTGACCAGGTTGCAAGCACCAGCCTTTGAGAATAAAGCAAAGCATTTCTTCTGCAAGTGCTTAAATAGACACTGTGTCAATCTTAATCTTGGCCTAGTTTACCTTTATTTGCCTTAACCACATTTGATCTGTGTGAATGGGCTGTTTATTGCTCTCAGAAAAGACAAGGGTAGCTTTTGCCTTGTGTTGGTATATCCATGTACCTTTACTTTTAAAATGTGCGTAGTTTGTTTTTATAAAGCATCTGTCTATGCTATTGGTGCTCCTGTAAATGTAAACACTACACAGTGCATCATACCGGATCGACACCCTCCCACACAGTATAAAAAGCCACTCCGTCTGAACCATCAACTCTCCTCCTTATTTCACAGCCTTCACCTAAAACTACAGCGTTATAGATCAGCCATATAGCATTCCTTAAGTCAGTTGATGTAGTCCTAGGGTTTGGGTGAAGGAGTGGGTTTCAACCTTTGGTCCTCTACTGCAGACCTCCATGTATACTGCCAAACATTCTTCACCCTCCAGAAAAAATGTGCAAACACTTCCTCTTCCAGCCCCTCTTCTCTCTCCATGTTTCTGCTACATGTCTTTGTGCCTGTTCTGGTATTCCTGGTGAATGTCTCCTCCTCAGGTCTTTGTGTTTTTCCCTTTCTACTTGTGACAGCATCTAGCTCTTGAACATCTTTGTGAATCCTCCGTTTCGCTGCAAATCTTTCCTTCCACTGACGTTTTGCTCTTTTCCGTTGCACATCAGTCTGTACCTCTCCACATATTTATCATTGTGCCCTTTTACGCATCTCTACTCTGTGCAATGAAAAATGTAGTGCTTCTTTTCCTATGATAATTGTGAAAAGCGGTGAAAGCTATGGAGAGATGAGACAACAGATTTGGGGATTCTCCTTGCTGGACTTGATCTGCTGATCTTTGGCTGGTCAAATAGTAACCTCCTGGGCTGGTAGCCTTGGTACCAACCTAAATAAATATGACTCCTTTAATACACACTTCCTTTCCATAGTTTGAGTTCTGTCATGGTACACCTCTTCCAGATAGTTAAATTTCTGACTAGCAAAGGTCTCACCTGAATATACACTACAGCATATGTCCCTATTACACATACATGTCCTCCACCCTCCGCATTCCCCATCTCCTGCCCGCAAACACACATTGTTCTCTATGGCCCTAGTCAGCTCCCTCTGCCTTCCCAGATGTTTCTTCTCTTCTGAAAGCATTGAAAGCATGTGCATGCTGCTGATTGTCAAGTGGCTGTCTGAGCTCTGGGACTTCAGTGTAAGTCAGCATTATTTTCTGTTCAGCCATTATGCTTTGGGCAATTTTTAGCGCTTTTGTTCATTCTAGGTTGGCTTTGTCAAGGATCATCTCTGGGTTCTCTAATAATTTCTGTCATAAACTAGTCCTCGTGTCTTCTGGATAGGCTGTGCAGACTGCCTCTGAATACAGCAATCACTGTGCTGGCCAGGCATGTATTGTAGTTAAACTGTTGTGCAGTTGCTAGCAGCTTAAGGCTATGCTGGTGTGCGTCTTGCTGCTGCAGCTTCTTGAAAGATTTGTTACTAAGAATGTCAACTGCTCTCAAACTTTTAATGAGACTGTACAGTGTGAGTTTTTTCACCCTGCAAATTTCCAGCCCAATGTTCCTTACCATATTATCCTCAATACAGCCTATGAAAGGTCTTCTGTATATTAAATCCAGCCCCCCTGATCTGAGCTATGCTGTGTAATTTCACTAATGTTGCAGTCAAATTCTCTAGTGTACACTTAAGGTGATTAGAAATAGTTTAGTGTTCTTTCTGTGTCTCTCACCCTCTTTATTTTTTCTATCACGGATACCCAAAGGAATTTAGAGCAGAAACCGTATGGAAACACTTCCCTTGTTACATCATTGCTTCACATCTTCCAATTCCCTCTTTAACATGTTCAATACCCTGTAATTATTCCCATTGTAACAGTAGGAACACACTTTTGGTAATTCCAGTGCTCCCTTTCACCACTAAAGTAACATTAGTTTTGTATTTAATATGACAGTATATCTAAGTTTAGTGTATCTCACAGTTTTACAACATTGGCATTCAGTGTACTGAGATTATCCATTTTCAACTGCCGCATATTAATGTTGTCTTTGTGTGTGTATGAACTTTTGTTTTATGAACATGCTGCAATGCACTGTGCTGAAATTTGTAGATAGGCATAACATAGCATTTTGGCTATGCAAGATAAAATTTGAGAGTGTGGTAATAGCACAGCTTTCTGACAAGTGTAAATGCTGCTTTGGAAGAGTGCAGCAGAAAAGCTGAGGAGACAACCGCGAAGATTTCTTCCCGTCTGTTAAGGGGAGGGCAGCTAGAGAAATCTTAAGCCTCGTGTCACATACTGGCGCTCTTTTTGCAAGTTATAAGAATTGCAGAGTGGGTGCCTCTGCCAAGACTCCTGTTCAGGATGTGCTTTGAAAGTGCTGGTAAATATTTAGCCCAAGTTCAATGGAACAACAATTATCCTGTGATATTGCTGTTCAGAGCAGAGCAGTAAATCTCCCTCCTTTGCAGCAACAGCCTAGTGGAGTCCAGTCTATGGGAGGGATGCATGGGTATTGTTAGAGACAGCAGGATCTAAGAGGAATAAATAAATGTGCCTGGGGTTTCGCTTTCAGGTCTAAACATCACTAAGATTCTTTACCATTTGTTTTCTCAGAAAGCACCTTTGCAGTTTTTCATATGTGTGGTGAGTGTTGCAGAATTCTGGACTCAAAGCTCATCCAGGGTTTTCAGTCTAATAGAGACTAAATGAAGACCTCCTGGATTCCTCTAATTCATGGAAATTGCATTGCTCTTTTCTAAGCCTGCTGAACATTACAAATTAAATCTGATATCCTGGCTAAATTACAAGCTTCAGGATTACATTCTATTTTATCTATATTCCTCCTCCCGCAATGTAATTACCATATTTTTCTTTTCTTCCCTCCTGAGGATATATGCAGTGTCTCTTTGGTCCTGGTACTGAACATGTGCAGCCACCCTCAGTGAGATTCTGTAAGCTCTGTAATAGTTACTCTCTCTGACCCTAGAGCTGGCTGCATTTTAGCTTGTCGTATTGTGATTCCTCTGTGCACAGTCTGCAGAACACTTGAAATTAAAGGCGTTATGGAATTGTAATATTCTACTCAAATCTAAGCATGCCTCTAAAATTACTACAGTTTTTATTTTTAAATTAATTGATACTGGGTATTGTTACTCCACCTGTATTTCTCATTAATGGCTCTTTTCTGCTGGGGAAAAAAATAAATAAATAAATAAAAAAACAACCTTGCCATCGTCCACCTCATACTGACTACTAGCCTAATGGCATACGGTAGGCATGTTCCCAAGCTTTCTTGTACAGAAGTGGTCTTTGACACTTCTAAAGGTTTTCAACCACTTGTCCCACTCAGGTGAATTGCATTGCTTTGGGGTGAAAATAAACCATTGAAAAAATAAATTGTAAAATTTGATTGACAGAGCTTCCTTTCACAATCCCCATGTTTCCAACTCCTCCTCCATGAGGAAGCAATTGTAAAGAACAATCTTTACCTGGCACTTAAAAACCTAGAAGCTATGTTTTCGCCCTGACTGCAATTTTCAATCCAGGTTGCTTTGTGGGATCTTCAAATCACGTTGTGAAGGCTTAGATCACATTGGCTAACCTCAAGGATGTTCAGCTGCCACAACAGTTGATTTAACAATTTTTCAAACATCTCCCTGATGCTAGCCTCCTACTAGAGAGAAAATGACATCTGTTCCTTATTAAGTCTGTACATTCCCTTCCTTATCTCCTTCCCCTTTCTGCATAAATGCAACGTCTAACATCGGCATGTGCAATGGCTAAAGCCATTCACGTATTTTCACATATGGCCACTAGGGCTCTCTGCTGTTTAGGTCATATACATGCTTTTACCTGGTGCTACAAAGCATCCTGGCTCACAGCTCCAAGCACTACCCAAGGGCTTGAAGCTTTCCCCAGTGTGTCAAGTTGGTCTTTCTAGTTTGATTTCTGCAGGGCTTTCAGTCCTGTTCCTTGGGAGTTTTAAGACAGCATTGATTATTTATTTTTATTTTTTGAAGGAGCGAGAGAACAAAACTGTTCAAACTCAAGTGTGCTCTTACAGAATAGTATCAATTGTTGAAGAAGCACCCTCTGACCTTTAGGCTTCAAATGACTTTGTGTCTAATCCCACTGACAAGCTAAAGAGTACACATGCACAAAAGCTGAATAGAAATACTTCTTTCAGTGGGGAACACAACAACGTTTGCAATTATTTTATTTTCTCATGTTATTCTTGCTTTTTTAAACTGAACAGTCAATAGTTACAATTACTACTAACAGAATATCTTTTATTAGGAAAATGCAGTGTACTCAAGCTGGGGCTGTAAAGTGCTCCAAGTGATTTGATTAATACAGTAATCAGCTGGAACTCTTAAAAAGATAAACAAGATGATGCCCCTTCATCTGGATATGGAGAAAGCTTTGTTGCATTAATGAATGCCATTGGAATACATCTTTAGTAGAAATTACTTTGTGTAATACAAGTGTTTTTGGACACTGTGTGCTTGGAAAACACTTTATGCTTGGAATTGTGTTAGAGGGAATCTACTCATTGGACAGTGGTTGAGTAGGTCTCTTTCTGGGTATCAGTTTCTTATCAGTCCTTGTGTGCTTTTTTAGTGAAGATCATGAATTGTGAAATGTTCATAAAGTTTGGTCGTGTCCAGAGAGCTTGAAAAAGACATTTTGAAACAGCTAAACTCAAAGGCAAAAGAGTGATTTCCTGATGCATATAAATAGCTGCTAACATTAATTTTTTAAGACTCTCAGCAGTAAGGTCAAACAAGGTTTCTTTCTCTGTGTTTTGATTGTCCTCTAAGTTGTCAGTTCTGACAAAGGAAAAAGGCAGCTGGAAATGAGAGGAAACAAAAAGCAGATCTTGTCTCAGCTCACAGGCATTAAAATGAAAGACACGCATCCTGCAAGGGAAAGCAGAGCTCTGCTCTCGCCTCACAAGCTGGAGAGGTAAGTAAGGAGCAAACATCACTAAAGAATGTTTATTCACTGCTGGCTTGCAGTTCGCTCTCTGGAGGACTTTCTGTACGAGGTGTAAAAATCCAAGCAATATGACCTTCCCAGAGACATCTTCACAGAGTATTCTTCAGAATAAGCCTCTAAAGGCAAAATAAATAAACTAAAGGAATCCCCTAACATAAGCATTTCCATACCCACTAAATCATCAACTATGTCCCTCCAGGGCACAAGTGTTGGTATACATTATCATGTCTATCAAACAGGAGTATCTAGGACCTTTGTACGGTCTCTTCTTAAATTAAAGCTAGCTGAATCATGTCACCATGTGTGTTTGTAAACATCTTTTAAGCATATTTGTAGGTACATTGAACACTTAATACTTGTAATGGCTGCTTAGCATCAAAACGCTGCATATTCAAGTCTTTTAGCAATTCCTGTGTATTAAATGGACCCTAGCGGCACAGTCTGGTAGAAATCAGGAAATCCAACATTGTAAGTTTGTTGGCTTTGCATTTGTTATCTCAGAAAAGTATGAAGATAAAATAAATAGAGAACACTACTCTGAACTTTTATATCTCCTTTCCTCCATGCACATACCTGCAGTACACTCACACAGTGTTTTTCTGAAGATCGGCCCAGCTTTGAAGCTACTAGAGCTGCTCTGGGTTCATTAACTAACAAGCAATTATCTGCAGTTGCTAATGTCTGATCTCTGTGGTTTGTGGAACTGGAAGAAGGTAGTTAGTGGTCCTATAGAAGGTGTTTTGGGGTCCTATAGAGATCTACAGAGATCTGTACTTCTTGCCTCTTTGTAAGAAGACTACTGTCCTTTGCAGCATGTGCAAGATGCTTGTGTTGTGCCTGAAGGCAAAGGGGAACAATCAGTTAGGCCAGAGGCAGTTTCTGTAGGTCTATGCAGGACATGCCTGCAGCTCAAGGTTGTCTCAGGACACAGGGAGCAAAAGAGGTCTTTCCTGGAGGAACAGAACAAAGTTTACCAAAGCAGAAGCTCAAACGTGTTGAGACTGAAATTGTTTGGATTCCTAAAGAAGAGGTCAGGTCTGAAGTGTTACTCTGTTTAATATATATATATATATATTTAGAATGGGGAAAAAAAAGCCTTGTGTTTTCCTATTATTTGGTATTGCTCTGTTGCATGTTTTGTACCCTCCAAAACAATGCTTGCTTTCAAATAAACGGGCAAGAATATAGGCAGGATTTGTGAAGAAGCTATCTCCTCTCATATAGTTGGTTTTCCACGTTGTACCTCTGAAGCACTAGTTTTTTAGCAGTTTGGTTTCCATTTCATTCAGCCACAACCTTTTTTTTTTTATATATATATTTTTTTTTTATTTGGAGTATATGGCATTGTGTGTTAAGGGTAGCTCTGCCACAAGCTCACACACAGACATCACAGTGAGAAGCAGAGTGTCTGAGCACTCTCAAAAATATGACTCTTAGTCTTGTTTTCAAGTGTTTCCCACAGGTGTGGAAATAGTTGGGTGAAGAGACTTTGAGTCACCTAAATCAGGGAGTAGAGAAAGAGAAGGTATTAACTAGAAATCTTCAACCCCGCTCTTCAGACAGAATGGGGCATGAGGAATCCCAGTCCAAGCACTAAGAGGGGCTGCACAACTTCTGTGATCTGTCAATAAAAAGGATGATTAGGTTTCTCCTTGCTAGAAGAATGATGTCATCTCCATTTTAGTTTGCACTCCTGAGTGACCTCGCCTTGGTATGTAGATTGCAGACTCTCAAAGCAGGAATTGTGTTTTTCTGTGTTTTCTGTGGTTCAGTGCCTGATGCCTCAGCAGGAACAGCACGGGGATGACAGGGCTTTACACATGGGATGGAAACGGGTTTTATTTGCTTCTGACCTGCACTAGATTATGTCCCACCAGGTGAAGAGCTGTCAAGCACTTACGTGTTTCCCAGAAACATTGGCACTCTGGCATTCATTATTTTTTGACATATTTAAAGGTTGAAGTTCATGTAGGAGAGCACATGAAGTCATACAGACCACTAAAATCTTCTCCTTCCCTAACACTTATACAGTAAAATCAGACAAATCCATTAAAATCAAACTTGGTTAAGAAAAAAAAAAAAAAAAAAAAAAGAGAGAGAGAGAGAACAATAGAAAGGACTTGCATTGGGACTGTGCATCAGGTCCATCCTGGAATAAATTTGTATAGTTTAATTATAATTCATTGTAAATTGGGACTTATGATAGCAGCAATGAAATGGCCTTAACTGTGGAACAGAAGCATAAACAGTTTCATTAATGGAAGGCAAAGCAGTTGAACCAATGGAGCAAGGTCAAAGGAGACTTTTTTCTGGGTCTTTACTTTTGATTACCGAAAACTACAGAAGTACAGATGGGATACAACATATGTGGCTGAAAGCACCTGTATTCTAAATAATTAACATGACATTTACAAGGCTGTTTGCTTACTCTTTCCTTCTTTCTTCCTTTTTTTTTTTTTTTTTTTTTGACCAATTACTTCCAATAATGATAGCAAGTAGTTTTCTACTCCTGACTGATTTAGTGATTATAATGTCAAAGGGCCTGGTGTAATGTCTTCTGTGTCTTAATAAACCTGTCAGCTGAGGTTATGTTGCTTTCTAATTTTCACCAGTGTAACATGCCACTGCACAGCTGGGGAGAAATGGCAGACCTGTGAGCACAGCCCGCTGTTGTTGTCTATTTTACTGTACTATAAGACTGTCCTGATCTGAGCATGCAAAATGGTTAAATTTACAGGCTGATTCTGTGCTTTAACTGTAGTCTTCTGACGTCTTTTTGCGTGCTTAGTTTTGACTATTTGATATGTACTGCCAGACTTTTGCTTTTTCATTTGATTTCACGGTGCCTGATTTTAACCCGTGGAGTACAAATTCCACTTGTAGCAAACAAATAGTAATTAATAACAATAGCAGCTAGAACATCCCAATGAATTACTACAGGTTACATATATCTACTTGGTTTCCTTGATATCTCCATTTGTCTGATGTTTTAGCACAAACTAAAACAAGAAGTTGAGGGAAGGGAATCCATAGCTCTGCAGATGGCTGGAAAGAGAAGCATCTTATTAGTTAGGTGGATGCAGGGGGAGCGTTAGGTTAATGGTTGCACTGTGTGAGTTTGGTCCCTTACATTTACTGTACATAATGATTTGCTTATGTGTGAGTGAGGCTTTGCAAAGAGGTCTACAAAGGCAGTGCATTCAGATAATTGTGGTTTTTACCAGGCAACTCTCCCTTTTCCTGCAATTTCCAGGAGATCAGGAGGGACCATTCAGAGGGGGATTTAGGAAAGTGTTTTTTGGGCTTCCTGTACTGGTGCAATGGTTGCATTCCACAACTCCCCCGCCCCGTACTCTGCAACATGCATCATTTCCAGGTTAGGATTTAATTAGCTGCTGGGAAGACGGGTGGTACCTATAGCAGGGAAGGTGCCACTCTCAGTATATGGCAAAGCCTGGAAGGATCCAGTCAAGTTTGCTGGACATGCATGTAGCCTGCGACTGGGGCTGGATTCTGTACCTCAGTTATTTTTGACAAATGCAAGATTTTTTTCTCCCCTTTTATTACATTTTCAAATTTCTGTTGGGCAGACCTAATAAATTATTAAAAGTGGCTCAAAAATATTCTCAAGACATATGGGAATTATCGGCATCTGTGTGTTTAAGTAAGCAGGTATTTCACAGCTTGAAAATAGCATATGCCTAAGATTTTAATGCAACAATTTAGCTTTGAAGAGCTGCAGCAGCAACACAAGTGTCTGTAACTCACCTACCATATGTTGTGGTGTGAGGGGACAGCAACAAACACTGATGTTACATATCCCATTTCTTTGCTGAAGCTGGATAAAAATGCACATCAAAATGTGTTTGGGTTCTTTATAGAAAATAACATCCACTTAAAAATATTTTAACAGAAATAATCATTTTAGTGGAATGAGTTTAATATAGAACTGAAAAATGTTGTGATGTGTACTATATGAGCTGGATTTATACTCAAAAGCATAAAATCCAGTGGATGCCACCAGACTTCTGTACCTTGGTTACCTAAGCACTGCTGGCAATTCCACCTGGAAGCCATTATTCCAGTTTCCATGTTTTTCAAGGTTTGTGAGTTTGCATACATCGATCATGATTTAAAGCATTTGTCCTTTATTTAGTTAACAAGAAGGCACAGCTGTTTGCTTGCTTCTCCCACCAATCTCTTTTGCAGTATGACTGTCTCAGAGGACTTGACTTACCTTTAGAGTCTCTACTCTTGTAATTCACCGTATGTTTCGGGAAGGAATTTTCCCAAACATTTCTGACATGCATCTTTCTCCTAATTTTGTAAAGCGGGGTATACTCCTTCAATAAGATATTCAAGCATTTGGGATTTCATAGCATCCAAACTTTCCAGGTCAATTAAGCTGTTGAAGGCAAATTTGTCCACTTTTGACTTGGAGCCTGAACTTAAGGTCTAAATGATGCCATTCATATCTTAGTGATTTATTTTCCTGCTTCATTCAAGGATTTTTATTTTTTATTTTTTAAGAGAACGTTAAGGGTATTGGCCCAAAGCCTCAGCTTAGCTGTGACTACGATCTTCCCCTTAGAAGAACACTGGCTGACAAGGCTGCTAGCGTGTCCCCTTCTAATAATCAGATAATTATAAATGATGGCAACAGAAGTGTGGGATAGTCGAACAGCAGCATACAACAGGCATCGCCTGCCTGATGATTACAGCACAGAAGGGTGGGGGTTTGTGAGCTGCAAGTCCAAAGGCCAAGGTACTTTAACCACCTGAGGCATGCTTTAATTGCCCTGAGAGGCACAGCCTGTCATGTTCTATTGCTATTATGAGTGTATTATGGGAATAAGGTGTTATTTATACATCAGAGAACTTATCATAGATTACATTTTGCCTTTTATGATTTTAGTAAAGAGGCTGAATTTTGTCAGTAAATCTGGCATTCTAGTCTTTCAGGGGAAAAAAGTATAATTTGTACTTTAATTAACATTTTTTTCTAGATTGCATCCTGTTTTGCAACTAAGAGAGTGTTATTGGTTTGGAATTGATTTTGGTGTCATATGTTGTCATTTGACAAAAAACAGTTTTACTAAGCTGTTTGACATTAGAACAGCTGGTAATGTCACTTTTGTTAATGTCTTTAACCACATTTTTAACAAAACAGCAGATGCTCATCACAAAAGCCATTTTCCTCTTCCATCCAAATGTGTAAAATCAGCTAACTTACTGCTTCAATTAAAGCTGAGCCTTCTAAACAAGGGAACTGACCTGAAAACAGTTTTAGGAATACCCTTTAGATATATATCTGGTTAACAGAAAGATTACCCTTACACCCATTAAGTTTCTTTTGGGGGCAATATGTTCCCCATAAATATGGCTGATAGCAAGGGACCCCAGAATTGTTACCTCTGATTTTCTGAAGGATCCTTTTCAATGCATAAATACTCAACAACAGTAGAAAGACCTCACCATTACTATGTATACAGAACTATGCTGTTTTAGCAATGCTGTGACCTGTTTATTAATATAAATATAATATTTTTACTCAATAGTTCAGTAGATAAGAGGAGCTATAGTCTGGGGTGTTATATACATCAGATTTTAACATACATAAAAGTATTTGTGCTTATAAAAATGTCTGCATTTTCTCTAGTTGCATAAAAGAGGATTTTTGATCAGAGTTGCATACAAGTGCTTGCTAACAAGTAAGAACTTCCCCAAAATCTGCATGTTTCTTTTGGTGAGTGCAAATTTCACACCTACTTGATTTATGGTGAAAACAAAAGGTAATATGCATTTAGCAAAGCCAGCACACAGTCCATTTTTTATGTTTCTTTTAAATTACTCAGACATCTGAAGTTCTCTCATATTAGATTTCAATGTGGCTTCTGCTGTCAAGGTGACAAACTCATCTTCTGTGTCATGCTTTAGCAACACTTCATAAAGTCTCGGTTTGGATTGTGAAATGGGGAATGGCTTAATGGTGGGATTATTTAACCCTTCCAGCATTAGAAGAGGTTAAAACGGGCCTTTATAAATGGTAGCACAGTAAATTTAAAATAATTTTATATTTTTAATATAGCAATAGTCTCTTCCTCTTTTTTACATATTTTCTTATTTTTAGCTGTAGGTCAATTTCAATATTGTGACTGTTACTAGGCAACAATTAAAAATGCTACCTCTACAGCTTTTAAGTACTGTGTTTTATATCAAAGATGTTCAGCTTACCCTTGCTTACTTTAAGAAATAAATTACTGGGTTCTTTTTGTGTATGTGGTGATAGCAAAAAAAGACGTGCCTCATGAGGTTGACACATGTAGTTTATATTCTGAAATCTACCTAATAAAATGACGTAATCTGCAGCAATCACAGGTAATATAAATGTGTTAAACTTTATTATAAATTGATATTGGCATAGAATAGACAAATAATCAGCGTTTCACCAGAATGCTGAAAACCTTTTTCTAATTTATCATTTTTGTGATACTCATAGATTCAATGTTACTGCCCTTGTACTAGAGCTGGCTCCGTTGTGCTCCACAGATTCTGCAGTTGTTTTCTTCCATTTTTAGCCAAGTTTGCTTCACCTACATTCCTGTTTGCTTGTTAACTTTTTGTGATTATTTTAACAAACACGTGTGCTAGTCAGGCTAGCTGTAGGAAAAGCAAATATTTACTAGCTAAGGCACAATATTCAGAAAGAGGGAAATCCATATTCTTAATTGTGACCATTCAGTCTTTGTGCTGGGTTACAGTACACACATCTCAGTTAAAGAAATAAAATTGTCAGATGGTCTCCAGTTAAATGACCAATTACAACAAACAGCCCAAATTTCAGGTTCTGAACGCTCACTATGAACTGCTTCCAAACCATCTGCAGCCCTGAATGCTGACTGCTTTTTCTGCTCAGTGGAAATAGTAAGTTGTGAGTTCTTTCACATTTGAACATAGAATGGCATTCACCTAAAAAGAGCAGGTTTAGTTGTTCAGTGATCCATGTGCTGGCTTATCCAATTAAGTTTTTCTAGCAGGTTTTATGCCCAGAGAACTCACACTCTTCTTGCTCTTGGAGCCATACACATGACTGTTTTCCTCTGCTACTTTCATTCATTTGAAGTATTACAACAATTTCTCAGTTTTCATCCAATCTACAATAAAGGTTTCTTGTTCTTCCTATGAATTAGGATTTCCAAAAATTTGTCAGATGGTACTGTGGTGTATGTGGTAGCTCTCACAGTTGCCAGCTCCTGCTGTAAAGGAGCTTAGACTGACCTTCCTTTTTGCCCTAGTAGAGGATAGTCAGTCTGTGCAGACAGCAGAGAATTGCTTCAGGGTAATCTCTGAAGTTTCCTGGAGCACTTTAAGGTTCCACACACTTAAAATATGCACAGTGTGCACCATGGACCTATGCAGAGACTGTATTTTTTTTACTTTAGTTTTGTTAAGAAGCATTTCACTCTCTAGAGAGCGTGACCTAAAGGTTTTTGACCATCCTTCCAATGACTTCAGCTTGACTCAGATCAATTCCTGATCACTATCTATATGCTATAGAATGATCTGATTGAGCTTACTGATGGGGTTTAATTTCAATATCAATATTTTCCTTAGAGCATATGAATAGATGATATTAGAAAGTAGAAATGAAATCCCTAAAATACGTTCTCCAAAGTAGTCAGTTATTAGTATCATCCATCTCTCAGTAATAATACTAACTCAGAGCTCCTGAAATACTGAAGATTAGTAGGGCCAAGACAACCTTGAAAAATGTGTTAGTACTGTTCAGGGCAGTTATTGAAATCAAGCTGACAAGAAGACAAGGTGAAATTTGGCATAAATGATTGCCAACTATTTTGTTTTCAGAAAGTTTATCTTTCTCTTGGAACTTGACATTCACTGAAGTTGTTTCACTGAATTTTGATAATTCCTTTTTAAAAAAATAGTTACTTGAAGACACTTTGGGTAAATAACTGTTAAATGTCTAGAAAAATGCAGTAATTTCTGTAAATGATAATGTATGTGCAGACTGTTGGTAATTACCAGTAACCACTGTCATGAGTAATTACCTGTGCCTAATATTTTTCACTTCATAGAGGTGAAACAAACATTTATGAGCAGGGCAAACTGAAGTCTAGAGTCTAGTAACATGAACTATACTGGATGCTGGTTTGCATTTTTCGCAGCAGTGTTGTAGCTGTTGCCGACACAAAAAGATCACACTTAATGCTGCACTGAGGAGTCCAGAGGAGGACAAATGTCTGTGTATGTCATGTAGACTGTAGAGCAAGATGTGTAATGACTGCTGTTTGGAAAGTTAAAAAAAATAAAAATAAAAATAATAAAAAAAAATTTGAACAAGTATGAAGATTTGCATTATTGTACAGAAAATGGCAGTTATAAGATGAGACTTTACTAGTCACCTAAGATAAACTTCATTATATTACAGCTGAAACCTCCCAGAAACTCCAAGCATAGTGGAGTTCTCCTGAAGGAGGAGGAAATACACGTGTACCCAGAGATAAGGTGGAGTCAGGGACTGAGATATCCTGGGACAGGCTGGAAGCTGATGTGTGCTGAGGAATGAATGTTGTCTTCAACTGGGAGAGAGAATGTGAAACCCCTTCTGGTGGCAGAAAAATGAAAGTGAATCTTGGAAGTTGTTGGAAGGAGGATGACAACTGAAAATAGAGAAAGGGGTAAGAGGATGTTAGGGACGTGATTAGCTGCCTCTGTCCCGGGAAGGAGCAGAGGATAAGAGACAAGCTGTGTCCCAGCTGTGGAAGAGGTATTGTGGTCTTTGAGCAACCCTAAAGTTGTGGGGAAGGAGGAAGTGACTAGCTAGAAGATCAGCAGGGAGGAAGGGATGGAAGCATGGAGGAAGCTCTTGGCTTCTGCAGTGAACTTATCCTTTGGAACCAAGGACCATTGCAATCCCTATTTCATATGATAACTCTACCAGTAATGCCAATCCGTAGGTATTGTCAGGTGAACCCCAATGCACCATATTTGTTATACTGAATTTAGATATTTGAATACATTTATTACTCATTTCATCCAAAGTTGGTGTCATGTTTTGCTTGAATAGCACACAAAACATTTTTACATAATGCAGCTTTCTTGTTCCAACCTTTCAGCTAAATACTGCGAAATAATGACGGGAAGAAAATAGTTTCTGCAAAGATGCAGAAGTATTTTATGACAAAAGCAGCATTTGGAGTAACATTCCAGAAAAGCAGAAACACTTTTTTTTCCCCTTGTCACTCTCATTAAGGCTCTGAGACACTTTTTTTGTACTGTGTCTCGCTGTTGGAATACCTGTCTCCAAACAGATTTCTGTAGTGGAAAATCCAATTTAATCTCAAACAGTTTTTTCAGTTCTGCAATACTTTTTTTTTTTTTTTTCTCCTATTGGAAAATAAAATAAAAAGATCATATGTTAACTTGACTACAAGGTGTAAAGCTTCTGAGTTTGCATTAATAAATTTATGCATCAATTATATGTTTGCACATTCATATATGTATAGCTGAAGGCAGCCTTTCTGTAGGCTGAATTTTATTTATGCTGCATAGAATATATTTTTCCCATTTCTAATGTTCTTGAAAGGCAGATTTTTTTCAGAGATTGTCCAGCTTTCACGTCTTCACAAGATGAAACTTAATTTCTTCTTCAGGGATAAGGAAGATGAGAAATTAAATAAAGTGTCTATCTAGGAATTCAATATGCATTTAGTGACTTTAATTCAAACGTTAACTCATTTTTTTCAGTGTGATTCTGTGCTCCTGTTTATGCAGAGGGGGTTGCATGTGTTCACTCATGCTGTGCTTTCTACATACTAGGGTGGATTTGGAGAGCATTTGTTTTATTGTTGTGCTGGGAGTGGGGGGACTGAAAACCACTACCCCCTACCAGTTGCTGAGCTGGACACACAGATGTCCCTGCCAGGGCTCATGTATCAGCCATTGTCTGATTGTGCTTAACTGCCCTGACCAGCCTCACCTGGGTTCTCCACCCCACACACCCTCACCTTGTAGCTCTGAGGGCTCTGTTTAAACCCAAGCCTGAACCATGCTGTGGGGGTGTATGCGTCTCCAGCCCTGCTTCCTAAATGGTCTTTGGCCCAATTGTGAAGGTGTAATCTGGGCCTACCCCTGTCTGAGTTCTCTGGATGGATTTTGGCTCATTGTTTGTCATCTCTTGTCATGATGATGTTATCATGACTGTTGATGGACCCTGGAGGCAGAAGCTGTCTGCTGTTGCTGTTGTGCACAGGTGATGTGTGTGAGGGCTCTGAGGTGGTCTCCTGATCATCCTCGTGTGGAGCAGCTGCTCCTAGGTGGTTAAGCAGTCTCAGCACCAGTGACTTGCCTATGGCACCTTACTACCTTCAAATAGTGTCATGGCAGCTCCAGGGTTTGTATCCCTCTCTGCAGGGCAGGTACGTCCATGGGTTTTCCTACTGCTATGCTTGCTTCAGTGTACGGGGAACATGCTGCAGAAGGCTGGAGGGACTGCCCCAGAGGGAGACCCCCTATTTTGACTGTTCCTGGCCTGGTTTAAGGGCAGCTCTATCACCTCTAGTGCTGGGAGATCAATTCTCATCAGTGTGAACTTAATAAGGAAGGACAGGCTGGAAACAGAAACTCTATCTGCTTTTTAAAGAGCAGCTGTATAGTTGTACCCATAGGAGAGAGTGCTTACCTTGGCTGTGAAATAATGCCCATAGCTAAAAAGCTTTCGGCATTGTAAATGATCACACATTTCATTTCAAGGTATTTTCTCTTTCCTTCAGGCAGTGTTGTACTGGTCTATTCCTCAAAACATGACACTAGTTAATACTGCATCAAACACTTGAAAATAACACTAATGCAGCACTAAGAATGAAAAGTACCCCAAAGTCAGGAAATACCAAGGGCCTCACTCCTTCTGGAGCTGATCCCTTTGCTATCCTGTATACTCTTACATATTTTATGATGTACTGAGGCAGCACGCTGCTACCTCAGCTAACGTATTTGACAAGGACTGTTTCTGAAAGGTGGAGGAGCAACAAAAAGCAATGGAGATTTCAGATAAAAGTTCAGAGCTACTGGAATTTGTGAGTTCTTATAACGAATCTTGCCCCAAGACCAAGTTGTTTCGGCTGCCTAGAGCAGTCCTGGTAGGCCTGAAGCAGCCACAGGGAAAAGGCCTCAGCACAGCCTGCTCCAAGCTCTGGCAGGCATGGGAGGGACAAACAATAGGAATAGGACAAAGAATAGAAATTTTCAATCCCAACAATGAGTATTTTGGAAGGGGCGTCAAACATGAGGCCAATAATTTTTCTGTCAGTTTTGCTGTTGGCTTTTGCATCTACCAAAGGTCCATGCTGGCACATCCATGTATCGAGCGGTACCACCTCCCACAGATAGCTGTGTTCAGCAGGCTGAGTTATGAGCAACAAAACCTGACCTAAATAGTGATCAAAATGCTTAATAAAGCAAGTGTGGGCCTGTTAGAGGAATCTGGGAAGCTTTGGCCACCAAGTGGATTACAGCCTCTGTGTACCTGGGCAGGGCTGATTTCCTGTGCTGAGCGGAGCTCAGCTGCTCTGGCAGTGCATGCCCAAATTGGTGTAGAAAAAATCCTATAATGTAGACTTCTGTGATGTGTGTAGGGGGTGTCTTTTTGTTTCTTGTTTGTTTTTAACATATATTGATACCAGGAGGTTGTGACTTGATTGTGTGGCATGGGAAATTCCAGGTTGTGGGGTGCATCTGTCAGCACTTGCCCCTACATCTTGGCTGTAGGGGCCTTTTCAAATGGGAGCAGGGGCTTGCCTGGAAAGGGCACGCTGTGGATTGCATTTGCAGACAAGGAAAATCCCATATAGCAGTTGCCAGGATTCAGAACCTTCAGCTGAATAAAGGTGTTATGTTATTTTCACTTGGATATTAAGTGATAATTAGTATTCTGTGTGACCATATTTGCTACATGGGATGTACTCTATTTGCTGAGAATACGTAGAAATATTGGTGATCTTTCATTTTATAATCTGAGATACATCTGAGGTAAAGTGTTGTTTGCTTGCATTATAAATGTTTATATCCTGCCTCTGCTGTTTGTAAATTTAATTTATAATGATCTGCTGCTGGTTATTATCATGTATAATGTGTTCCTTTGTAGAAAATAATTAGAATAATGTATCAGGGTTACTTACAAGTCTTCTTGATAATGTGTCTGTGGGTGTGTAGTTTGTCATTGGTTTTGATATGAAGGAAAATGGGAGGTTGAAACAGTAATGCTGATGCTATAGGCAAAAATACTCAACAAGGCTTGGTTAGTTGAATTTTCAAATTATTATTTTTAAACTAGCTGTAAAGTGTGCTAGATAAAGCTAATCTATTATGTATCACTGAAATCTGGGCACTGCCTGATTTAAGAAACTTTTATACAAGCCTAAACTGTACAAAAAGGACATTTGAAGTAAGTGCTGGTAATAGACTCACAGCTTTGATGGCAGACCTACTTCATTTGTTACTGTTTTGTTTGCTAAGTGATCGGTGTTCGTGGGCTTCCAATGTAAGAGCACTTCACAACTCTTAAAGGTGATCTGAGCCCACAAGTTTTTTGAAAAATGACTTCAGGTGTTTTGTATGATTGAAGTGGGACTAAGCAGGAAAGCATTCCTTATAGTCCCTGAATAATGCTATTATACTCATGCTAATAATCTGCCTGATAGCTGGGTGTCAGTGGAATACATTTATTTTCTTTTGACATGTAGAGCAGAAGTGAAAAGCAACCATTGATGTGGATGGTATCCGTGTGTTCAGCTGTCACACCTGACAAAAACCAGCCAAGTCAAATGAAGGGCGTTAGTTCAACTAAATGCATCTGTGAGCATCTGCAGTCAAATGCGTGTATAACTCAACTTCCACCTTCTCCTTCAGCCGTCACTGCCCCCTGTCATCTGCAAACTTAAGCCATGATCCTGCATCCTTTCTGTGTGGTTAGATTGCAGTTAGATTTCTGTGTGTTTAGATTAAAGAGAAATTTTAATGGGGCAAATCAGAAGCCACAGTGAGGAGTCTTGGTGCATAACTGTTGCTCAGCAGACCTTACTATTTTCTCTCTTCCTCTCTGTCTCCCAATAATAAATGTTTACTTATTTAGCTGAAACTACGCTTAAGTGAAACTTGCTCTAACCAGGCTGTTGATACCTACTTTCATTTTTCCTGAACTATTCTAATAAACTTATTAGATACTTATAAAGGGCAGAAAAACAGTAGCTTTCTTTTCTGTCCAAAGAGTTGATATCTTTCCCTCTTTTAGCCTTATAAACATTCAATGTGTTGGGAAATGTATACACTTCAGTGCTTAGGAACATCAAAAGAGATGTTGTGTTCGCATCAGTGATCTGCACTGAGTATCAAGCAGTATTTGGGAAAGAATCTGGCATATCCCTCAGTGACTTATCTGGGAAGTGTGAATGGCATTTAATAAAACAGATTTTCCAGCAAATGACAGGCCAGTGCCTTGAAGCAAAAAGTACTTCTGCCCTGTGCCAATCATTCACTTTCTTCCAGCTCAGTGATTTATCCCATGTAAAATGTTCTTGTATTTAAAAAACAGGTCCACCCTGCACCAATGGTAAGCTGTCAAATCCCTCACAAAAGAAATAGCATAAAATATGAAAACTTGAATGGTAACCAGCGTTGGGATGCTCATCACTGCATGGCCTGCTTGCCTTCCTGGAATTATCAGCAGGCATTAAGAATACCTCTTGATGAGGTACTACTTTGAATATTTCTTAGGAAAATACTGGAGGATATGTGTGTGTCTGTGTTTTATATCTTATTATATATCTTATAAATAAATAATAGTTGTGCTACTGAAGTTCACTGCAGAGTTTGCTTCAACTTAATCAGTCCAGGATTTTGTCTGCAGACTCTTACACCAGAAGGGTAATAGTGAATTTCTAGTCTGGTCTCCTGTAATGAAAGACACTATTGGTGTGGAGGGATTATACAGCCATGGAAATATTCTCTTGGAAAACTGAACAAGTCTTTGAATGAGAATTTGTCTCTTTACCTGCATCTCCATAAAAAAAAAAAAAAAAAAAAAAAATCCCAGCCAAACCAAACACATCCCTACGCTTCATGTTTCCAAGAACTTTTCCTTTTGTTAGCTCTTGTGTTTTAATTTCATTACTGTTACCACATTTGTCTTTATATTAGTCCTAGTAATGGTAAACTTTGAAACTGTATTGGGCAACAAACTGAAAGGGTAATGTAGATAAGATGCTTTTGAATTTTAATATACAGTGTGTACCCGAAAAAGCTTTAATATTCTGTGTACTGCCTGCTTTAAGTAATTATATTAAAAATATTGAAATTATATTAAAACCATAGTTTGCCTTACATAACCTGAATTTTAACATGTTTTATACCTATAAAACAATGTGTTCCTTTTTCACAAACTACCACTTAGATTAACAGGAAACTGTGTTCTATATTAGCTTTCTTTTTGATATAACCCTCAATATAAATGTTGTTCAAAACAGCTTCTCAGAGTTTAAATTGTACTCCTAGTTACAGCAGCATGCTCCGTAACAGAAAATATGGCCGTATTCTTCCAAGGTCCTACATTGTGTTGTTTGTTTGTTTTTTTTAAACAGATCACATTGATTTTCCATGAAAAAGTAATGCATTGCAGAATATTGTGTCATTAGGCAAGTTCAGTTGTGTTTTGCAGTTGTTAATTACCCTTACAAGGTGGATAAGAAATCCTTGGGGAATTCCTTAAAAGAGAAGTACTTTGCCCTTGGGATGTGTATTACCATATGGAAAGCAGGCTTATGTTCTTAGTTAATTATCTTTGTTGTTTCAGTTCATTTAAAGGAAATGCAATAATTTGTTGGTTGTTAGTACCTGTGTATTTTAAAATGGGAAATTGTTAGAATAATAAAGACCCCAAGGGGATGCTTTAGAAAGACGCTTTCAATTATTTTTCCCAAGGCATTAATTTTTCTAAGTGGAACTGACAAAATATTAAACAAAGGTGATATACAGCATCTCTGGAAAGAGTGTTTCATTATTTTTACTGGTTTTTGCAGATGGTTCAAAACTTCTCCCAGTAATAATCACATTCCCATTTCTTCTTTCTGCAAGACTGGAATCACACTGAACTTGATAGCTTTGAGCAACAAAATATCAAAACAATAATTGAAAGTGAGCAGGCAGACAGTACTTAGTCTTGTCTTATGGAAATGTGAAGGTCATAGAAACAGGCAAGGGAAAAGCTCAGCATTATAATAAACCAATGAGTATGGGTATGATCCTATTGAACAGAGAGCCTGGGATTATTCCACCTGGCTGGTGTCAGGATACTGCTTGTGTCATGGTAAAATACTGTTCTTTGTTTTATAAGGCATTAGGAAGCTCTTTGTTCAGAGAGCTGCACGTCCTGCAGAGTTGTGTGGGAAGCCAGCAACTGGACTTCAGAAAAGGCTTGTGTCTGTGGTCAGGACTGAGGCTACTCTTGTTTTGCTGCTCCTACGGTAAATATTGCTGTGCAGTTCCATTAACTTTTGGCGACACTGGGAACAGATTTAAGTTTTAAGTAATACTAGGGTAATTCTTTCCTCTTGAATGATAATTATAGTTTATTATTATTATTTATAATTTGTAGCTTTTGTTAGCCAAGTAAATCTATATAAGCTTATGAAAACAAAAGGTCAAATTGGAGAAGTTATTACACTGATTTCAAGTGGTTGCTTAGGATTTACCTCCATGTGACTGACAGCAAGAAGCATCATCTAAGTAAAAGAGCAATTACTTCCAAAGCACTTAAAAATTATTAGGCTTATTGTTTCATTCTCTAGTAGAAAATATATATATAAATATATATATATATATATAAAATCTAAGCATTTCCTTTCTAAGCATTGCCTTAGGAAACCATTATGATGTTCCAAAGCTGAAATCTGGAATGGTTGGGAACTTGCTACACAGGTCGCAGATTTGTATACACACTCCACTTGACCTGCGTTGCAGTAGAAAGCGTAGGCATCATTTAGGAGAAAAGGAATTGAACAGCTGGCATCTATTGCTTCCATGAACACTAGCAGTCCATGACTAAGATATTCTGAAATGAAAATTAAAGGGGAATTAAAGCACTGAAATCATTCCTTTGTCACTTACTGAACAAGTAAATCAACACAGTGCACTCTTTAGGGTATAGTTGGTTCCCCTGTGCTGCGTCCTGAAAAAGCAAATAGTCCCTTCTCACTGTTCACAGGCATGAGTAAACATGTTCAAATATGTTCCCAGAGGAGTTTTGTGGAGCTTGGAATGGACTTCATCTAAAAATCCCTACCTAGACTCTCTTCACATTGCAGCAATTTTTTCCTCCTATTGCTACAAATAGCTTGCTTACAGACCTTGCTTTAAAGTTAGGGTAGATCAGAAAAATCACCTAACAAAGTCACCTTCTTTGCCAACAAACCACTCTTGTGTATATACTGAGCCACGCGTGCTGCCTTTGTCACATTTGTACTTGCTTTGTATTCCAGTTAGCCTCACAGAGCCAGGATTGCACAAGCGTAATTGAGGGCAAGATTTGGTCAGGAGAATCTTGTTCCTGCTGCCGCCTCTGTGGCATGAACCAGAAAGAGCACAGCTTGACTTTCATATGTCTGAGGTTGAGTTTGCAGAAAACTGAGCAAACTTGCTCTGGAAATGCCAGTCACCCTCCAGAGGAGAACGGTGATTTAATTTGGTGAGAAAGCTAGTTCTGACAGCATTAACTAGCTCAGGTCAGCCAGTGTCTAAAGCCAGCATCTCATAGGTAGCTTGCAGTAGCAGTTGTCATTAGGAAGCTGTGCCAAGGCCAGCAATATTACCCTGTGTTTTTAATTGACCTTTTAGTGGAGATGCTTCCTTTCAGTGTTAGTATTGACCTTGCTTAATCAGAGTGGAGCTAAGGTGGGGTGAGTACAAGTGTTTCACTGTAGGTTTGGGTACTAAGGCATCTTCAGCAAAGCTTGCTTTAGTTTGTGTTTCTGCTGTCTGATGATTTGTCACACCAGGCTATTAACATCATTCATAACAAAAGAATGTAAATCCATATAATGTGGAATGGAGCTCATTCTGCTGTCTTTGGGGAAATGCTTTTGGATGTGCGTGCGGGAGTATAGATTGCACTTGTGTATTTCATGCTCTTAAATCCATGACTGCTTTATCAAACTAAGATTTTTGCCAAGCTTGTGGGGCAGGCATGTGAACTCAATATCTGAAAATAGATTCATCTCCTTCTGAATTGTGTTTTTCATCCAGTCTTTTAATTGAGTGTCTTTACACACCAAGAAGCATCCTGGCTTACGATGTGAAGCTTTTACCTTCATGATTATATTGCTGCTTGATTTCTGTAAAATCTGCTTTAAAAATCAATTAAATGTAACATTATGCTGCTAATACAGACATATGATTCTCAGTTGTTAGGAGCTCTGATCGGAGATTGACCGGTAGTCATTTCACGGTGCTACCTAGATAAGGTGGCAAAAGGTGTATTTGTCACCTGAGCTGCTATTTTAAGTATCACAACTACAAATGAGAGTGACAGTAGCTTGCAGTTCAGGTCACTGGGGATGTTCCATGACAAACAAGCATAGGCTGAGGTTAAACACTGGCCTGCATTGGAGAGCAGCCTATCTCTGTGTTTAGAAGATCCCATATTAACTTTTCTAAATAGCTATTAGACAGAGGTTGGTTTGGTCATATTATAACCCTTTCTACTCAATTAGGAGACTGTCATGTTATTTTCAGAAGTGATTTGGGCTTTTGTTTCTACGTTTCCTGTCAGGTGTTGTTTACTTCAAGTAAGATGATTTCATTTGATTTATAGTAACGTAGCTTAAGAGAAAATGTAAGCAGCGTGTTCATTTGAACGTCACCCCAGCATATTGGAATGGAAGATGGGTTGGATTTACAGCCAGAAGCAGTGAAATAGGGATTTTGTGTGCTGTACAGTTTCATACTTCTCTTGGGTAAAGTAAAGGGTTGATGTGTGCCTCTGGTCAGAAGCCAGTATTATGCCAAATGATTCCCAGGTGGCAGCTGTGTAGTATAATGCTTCTCCACAACAGCCTGCTCCTTCTCCCCATCATGGGCTGGTCAATCTGCCAGGATCATTATTATGGAAGTAAAATTTTGCAAAGTAACCTGTTATATTGGAAGCAAATCACGGTTCAGTGTTCTGGAGCGAGAAAAGAAGAGCAGATACCCTACGCAGATGTGTATCTTCGTTTTTTCTCAGTATTCAAAAGCTGATTCAGAGATGGACAAAACCCCCACAACTGTCCTCTTAGTTGAGTAGGAGAGGGGATCTGCATCTGGCTGTTCTTAATGGGTGGCTAGTACCCTGCAATAAAATTAAAAAATAAATAAAATAAAAGAAGGGTTCTTACACAGAGAAATGGGCACCCACTCAGGATGGCCAGATGTGGGCAGCTCAGGCTACATGTTCAGACCTGGGGGAATTACTTTGGGATGAAACGTAGTCCTGAGCAAGTACCCAGCTGCTATATGCCTGAGCACACTGTATGTGTGAACAACTTAAAGATTTTGAATAGGCCAGAAATGGTAAATAGGGAGAGCATGAGCTTTTATTTTTTTTTCAGACCACATCAAGGTCTGCTTAATGGCTGGCTGGCAGCGTTGTTTAGTCTAGCACCGCCTGGAGTCTCTTTGCCTGGTGCCGGAGGCAGCAGACAGAAGAGGAGGCAATACAGTCCTTGTCAGCTTTGCCCACAGTTGAGTTCAAAGAGTGAGATGGAGGAAATAACTGTCATTCAAAGCCATCTGGCCATTCATCCATGCTGAATGGGACGGAGTGAGGGTGTCCTTGCTGTGTGCTCATCTGTTTCTGACAGCCTGCAGGGATTTTCACTTCAGAGCAAAAATTGCAGCAGCAGCTCCAGGAATTAATACCTGAGAAGTTGGTTTTCCTCACCTGTCCCCCACTCCACCCCATTGTCTTGTCAGGTTGTCTATGTGGGAGGGAGGATTTAAGACAAAACATTTATCTGAGATGTTAAGCCGTATCACTAAGAAATGGGCAGGAAAACACCCCAGCAAGCTGTGTGAGGAACCTGAAGGCCATTTCGCTGGGCAGAAGCTGCAGGGTGTTCTGAGTACAGAGCTAGAGGAGCTGAAGAAATACAATGCATTAGGCTTTAATGAGCATTACACGAGATCTTCCTAAAGTATTGATTAACTAGGCATCAGGGACTTTAGAACCTTAAACGCCTGCAAAAGCATGCAGGGTTTAAAAGACTCGTTGCTACTCCACAGAATAAGAAACAGGTTCTGGGTAAAATGATTGAATACGACAAAGTCTTTGGTACAGCTATTTAGGGCTACAAAGAGCCTTTGAGTGCTCAACAATAGCATCAGTGTTGGAAGCCCAAGAAGAAAAAAGAACAGGAAAATCAGATATTCTGAAAATCATCTGTGTGGCAGTTAAGCTTGGCTAGGAGGCGATGAAAAGATCCAGGTAAAGCAGGAAGCTACATGGAAAAAGGCTTTCTCATTTACATCTTCATCTCCTATTTGCAGGGACTTTTTAGAAACTACAACCATGAGAAAGAAGAGACATAATTAACAATATCTTATGCTTAGCATTTTCACACCTCACTACTTTACATTTTTGGGGTTATGAGCATTTTTATAGGTTGGTAGTAATTTACCAGTGGTGCAAACGTGCTCAGCTCCGCAGCTTTTCGTCCAAGATGATAGCCCGTGAGTATCCTTGGCAATGTTAGGTCCTACTGCTACAGATGCTTAGTGACGACTGGGTGTGTAGAGATTAAGGCAGTCCCGCTGAAGAGATGCAGCAGCTGTCAAGATTATAAATTTATATCCTTGGCATTTAATGCATTTCAGCCACTAACTGTCTTCAGATGTCTTCATCCTCAAAAGCTCATAAAAACAATGGAGCTATAATCAGATAATTTAAAGTGAATGATGAATCTTGCAGTTCAGAAATTCATAGTTATACATATGCGCCGTACCAGGAGGTAGGAAAGAACTGCAGTGGGTGTAAAGGAACTGGATGCTATTGAAGAAGTTTATGACAACTAGGCCAAAGACAAGCATCAAAGATGGATCAACATAATTTAAATATCTGAACGCTCTGATGAAACAGTCTTTCTTTGCTTCAAATGTTCACTTGACGCCTATTCCATCTAGAAATGCTCAAGGTGATTAAATAAAAGATTGAAGGTATAGAAGAAAATATCCCTGTCACGTGAAAAGAAGGGAATGTGTGTCTGTTGGCTGCAACAGAGACTAACCCAGCCATCCTAAAGGCAGCAGTAAAAAGAAAGTGAAGTAAAAGCAGCAGAAGGTGGACCTGCACCTCACAGACTGTGTCTGTACAGTGCAAGAGGGCTCCGAAACACTGCAAATCTCGCAGGACGTGCTTACTGTAACAAAGAGCCTCTGGTACACTGATAATGACCTGGGATGGGGCCAATACTGGAATGACTGATGCTGGGATAAAGTGTGCTAGAAGCCTCAGTTTGCATGATTAGTGTCTTTATGATCTTTATATAAACAACAAATTGCTGCTTAGTGCAAATCTTGTGGATATGTTTACTGCTTCTGTACACTTAGGAAAATCTCACTGCTGGTTGGATCTGGTTGATCTGTTATTTCACCACTGATTAATTTGGCCCAAGATGTATATGTATTTCATTAAAATGCAACATTTTTGCAAATAGCCACTGTGTCATCATGAGAAGAGACGTGACTTTGATTAATTAAATACTAAGTAAAAGCAATTAGATTTATTTACTAATTTTAATTCTATCTCCTCAGCACTGTGCTGAATATTCAAGGCTTTACCTTTGGATGGTTTATTCACCTGTGAGAAACTTCACAGAATGAGCACTGGTAGACAGTCCACAAAGCATCCATGCCCCCATGTCTTGCAAATGCCCTCTTTGTTGTGTGGTTTGCAAGGACGGAGAGTGTAAGAGGGACAGTGCTGCTCACGTTGGGGTATGTGTGCAATTAGCAGCTCACAGTTAACTTGCATCCTTTCTGTAACATTTAATCATTTGCAGAAGCCACTTTTTCATTCTCATATGGATACTTTTTTTTAATTGTAAACAAGTAGAAGTGAATTACTAGCAGTAGGGAAACTCACCGCAGCAAATCAAAAAGGGCATATATATTCAAAGGTTTCACTTAACGAGCCTTGTTCATCTTTGTACTAGACCTCCTACATTTCAGCCATGCTCACTTTCTCCTGGGATTTTTTGAATCCATTGTCAGTCTGTAAAACTAGAAAGAAGAGAGAATTAAAACCTACGTAGATGCTAGAATTTTCCTATTGCAAATCATCTCTGCTTCAGCAGACTATCTGCATATCCATCCATTGCCAAATGTTCTGAAACTATTTCATCCTGATGCAAGTTTCTTCTCATCCTTTAGAGCATTTAACAACTGGGAAGTTTGCCTGAACAGTGCTATGTAAGAGAAAGTAAATTCTGACAGAAGAGGTGGAGAAAAGGTGAAACAACTAAGGACAGCGCATCTGGGATGTACATAATATTGATGTGCTGATTCAATTCCTGCCTAAATAAACAAATGGCTGAATAGAGGAAATGAATGGGACATTTCAGTAGGTGATTACATGGTTATAATATGTGAAGAATAAAGACTAATACTCTGTTACTCTTTTGCACATTCAATTCTGTCACATTTCACTTAAATGAGATGGTATTTGGGAAGATACATGTATAGAAATATGTCAGTTATTAAAGGCCAGATCCTGCAGCAGGCTCCGGATTAGGCCTGTAATTTGTTTGAACATGACAAAGCCTTTCCTTTAGAAATGTAAATTGTTTCGTAAGAAGGGGTAACAAAGCAGCTCAGCAATCCTTTTCCATTAAGTACAAGTCCGGATTAGTTATAGCATATGACAGAGGGTAGAAACAAGTAAAACTCTGTAGAGGTGGGAAATTAAAACATCAGACCTTTACTGGAGCCTATTTATGAGGATGATTTCTAAGCAGGAACCTGGTAGGCCAAAACAGTAAACCTTCCAGTAAACCATACTGCTGGGACTTGTACTGCCAATATTTTAACAAGGACTAGACTCACAGTAGGGTGAATAAATAAATAAATATTCCGTTAGTGCTGCATCCCAGGGGAGAGGAGCAGTGAAGTGGTGAGGTATCGATTCAATTAGTTTCCTAATTAAACAAAAATTATTGCAAATAAGTACAGCCAAGGAAAGATGCAGCAGACACAGAGAATGGAGAAGTGTTCTCTGTGGACAGCAGTGACGCTTCGCACATGACAGTGTACATGAATGGATGTGGAATGTACCAAGGATGCTACAGGGCATTAATTCAGTCTCATCAATGTCCTGTTCATGTGGGGGTGATGTTTTTGGGGACAGATTAGGGGAAAATCAATTTTGTTTGCTCTTATTTCACAGCAAAATAACGATGGGCCTACAAAAGCATTTTTCACAAGTCTTTGTAGCCAAGACTGCTCAGCAGAAACACCACAACACCAAGATTGTTGTGAACATGCTGTTAATTTGGATGGCAGTTCTTACAGATCCACGCTCAGAAAATGTCTGCCAGGTCTTTACTCACCAAGCAATACCAGTCACTCATTTAAGATGACTTGTTTGTTAAATGTGCATTTTAATCTGCTAGGCCATTTAAAGCAATGCTGTTTCCTAGATGATCAAGCGATTAATGACCCACTCTTAAAAATACATTTGACTTTCTATTAGTAAGATATTAAGTAGTATCATCAGGGTAACCAAACTCAGTTTCTGCTGCTCGTCATTTGTACAGAGGCTATAATATTCAATTTGTGCAGATTTTCTTACTCAGGACTGTGTTTCTGTCTTTGTGCAGTGTGTGAATTAGGAATTCTCACCCCTGTTCACAATCAGATGCAGACTTCTGTGTTTTGCATGAGTAGAAGCAGTATCCAGTATACATGCGCAGGGCAAAAGGCAGGTACCCCCGTGTGCACATGGGTTTGGTACATAAGGCGTTTGGTGCTCATTTTCTGTTCGCACCCAGGCATGCTTGAGGCATTGTTTCTACCTATAGCGTGCGTTTTCTGTACTGCTGGCATATAGCATGGCAGCTCTGCCACACTGCCTGATTTGTCTGAGGACATGGTAGTTATTTTCTTATCAAAAGATAATTCAAGTGTATTATTAAGACAATGGATTTGACTTTTCAATGAGTTTGTCTTTAAGAACAGTTTTCAGAGAATGAGTCAGCCATATGTTAAATCAAATTTAACATCCATTATGAAACACTGAATCATACTTTATATCTCTGTAATGATAATAAATGATCATCTCTCCTGTGCTCCCCTCATTTGTACTACTGCTCATCAATCTTGCTAATATCACAAAGATTTATTAAATGAATAATCTTCAAACTATAACTGTTTTAATATTAATAGCTCCATTTTATGTTGTTTCTCTTATGATAATTCCATTTGTGTTTAAGCATGCTGAGTTTAAAAGTAATAATGCTTTTTATAGTGAAATTTAATGAATAGAAAACCAGTAAATCAATAATAAAGTCCTCCTTAATGAGATTTTGTAATTATACCAATACATTACAACATACAGTACATTTCTGAATGCCCTTCATATGTAGGAGAATCATAGAAGTAACAAACTACAGAATGAGAGCTGAGAAAGTATTTAAAGGAAAGGGATATTGAGATACCACTGAGCCTAAATGCTAGTCTACACTCCAAAGTAGCCAAAGACTGTAGTTCGGCGTTGTGGCTCAGCTCTCTGTAATGCAAAACCTCTGTGTTAAACATAAGCTTGGCATATTGTAGCTATCGTGACTCAGTTGAGAAGTCCTCATTGTATTGGGGTCTTACTTGGCCCATCCTAATTTTTGCTCTCCGTGAGAATTCAGCGTAACACGTCATTGTATTTCTATGCAGACTGCAAGAAGCTGTGCAGTCGCTTTGTAAGCATAATGCCAGGAGGTGGGAATGCAGCTGGGGCTGGTTTGCCTCAAGCCCGTCTGAAGTAGGGCTCTGCTGTGAGCCCCCCTCCACGGCTTTGTTCAGTCGGGAGGAATAGCTGCAGCCATCTGCTAATGAAGCAGCTATTCTGCACTGTGTTTTAACTTCACAGCTGAGTAGTGTTCTAAGCTCTTGCTTGGTTAGTATACTACCTCACATTACATTAAATAAGTTGGGTTTAATGTCAAATTTGTAACTTTTTTTAAAAAATAAAAAGTTCTAATCCTGGACTAGGGAGTTTGGGAACCCAGGTGAACTGTGTGACATCCAGGAGAATTGGGAAAGCCCGGATGGGATGGAAAATTTTTCTTTTGCTGAAGTAAATAATACTGAATAAATGAAGAGGGGCTCCACTGGTTACATTTGGCAAAGTCCCTGGGCTCTGGGACAGTGGGGAAAAAAAAAAATCATTCTCCTTACAGGTGCCTGATATCTAGAGAACTGCACAGAGCCCAGCAAGTCCTCTGCCTCTGTCTGCACAGTCACTAATAACCAAATTATCACAGAGGGGATGCACCTATTGCTTGGGCACCTCCCTGGTGCAGGTGTGGTGAGGTATTATTAAAGGTGGGGTTGGGAGACCAGAAGTGCAGTTTGCTGCCTTACCTGAGGTTCTTGTTAAACTCTCAGCATGGGTGCAGTGGGCTGTGCTCGCTGACAGCTACTTATCCCCCCAGCTTCCATATTTTTGCTATGTTGCAGTTTCTGAAGTGCCTGGTCTGGAAGGCCTATGAACAATGTGTTTCGATAATCCAGCTGAGATGTAATGAAAGCATGAATGACAGCCTAGCACCCTCCTGAGACAGCCTTGGTTGTAGCCTTACTTCCTAGCCTCTGCAGATGTAGAAGTTTTTGTCATGTAGCTAAACTGATAATCAAAAGATAGGCTGATATCAAAGATGACCTCAAGGTCATGAACCTTCAAACCAGACACTCTAAAACTTCCTTTAACAGGAGCTGCAAAGGATGAAGTGCAATTCAAAAGGTATCAGGCACCAGCCAATATAAGCTCAACATTCTTTAAATCTAATTGCAGGGCATGTTTTTCTGATACTCACAGCTAAACGTCATTTAGGTGTCTCATCAAACAGGAAATTACTTCCCTTGGGTCACCTGTAATAGGAAAATAAGCTGTGGCATTATCAGTATAACAATAGTTTCAAATTATGCCTTTCAGTCATACTTCCTAATAAAACCTTAGGAGCACACAGCAGACACCTGTGAATTTAGGTCTGAGAGTCTCCACAGCACATTTCTGGAGGAAAAAAATATATATTTTTTATTTCACCTGTACTAGTGAAAACAGCAGGTAGGCAGTGTGCAAAAGGGTAGTCTGGTAGTGCATGGCGTTAGAAAGGAGTGGCGAGGGTAAGAAACTGGTGAGGGGACTTGAGGTCAGGGTGCGTCTTAAACCCTGTGCCACTCTTCACTTTTGCTCTTCCTTTTCAATTCAGATTTTAATGAGCAGGTAACACCATATACAGCATGACTCTTGTCATGGCTGAGACGTTCCGGATCTGCTATTGTATAAGCGATAAAAATAATTTCTCTCTGTGTTAGTCATGTTGTTTTAGCTTTATGTACTTTCCAGATTTAAAAAAATAAAATAAAATAAAATAAAAAGGAAGAAAAAAAAAAGTCTTCACAAAGGTAGGCATTTCTCCCTTAAAAAGGTGTTTATCTTAGTTCTACTGTCATTACATTATTTTACTCTGAGCTTTAACTGACAAACTGATTTCCTAAGAACTGGGAGAATGAGATTATGGCATCATAGCAGTAAACGCTGTGATTTTTATTTTTTAAAGCAAAATCTAATGGAGCATTTTGTCTGTGCCTGACCTTACAGGAGACACGGTGAACAATAACAGCCCATTTCCAAAAGCTGAAAAGCTGCTGCTTTCTCACCAAAATGAGCTTAGCAGCGTATGAGGCCCCTTGAGCTGCTCCCCTGCATACCCGAGCATTACAGCTCCCCACTTGGCCCTTCCACTGGTCTCCCCAGCTTCTCCAGCTTCCTGAAATCAGCTGCTGTAGATGACTTTGGCCTCCAGGGCTCTCATATTTTAAGAAATAATCTTCCCCTCCTGGACCTCAGAACCACCCACTGGAAGTCCTATCATCCATTTATTTTAGCATGTATTAAGAATTGGCAATTAATTATCTGCAGTTCTAATTCAATGAGTCTGGACTATTAACATCTGGGATTTAGCATATTCTCTTCCTGACTTTTTAATTTAAGGACTTGGGAGGTAGTAGATCCCCTCAGAAATAAGTAAAATGTAACATATACTTGAAATTCTCTAATCTGTTTCCTGTCTTTGAACCAATCCTGTTATTAGCTGTCTCTCTAGTACATTGGGCAATGGTTGTTGCTGGTGACATTTTAATGTGTGGAAGCAAACTTGTGTGACGTGAAGTGGTCTAATGGAGACAGAGAAAGGAGGGATTCCTCCATAAGGAGGGATTTCCAGGCTATGTTCTCTGCTTCTTTCAACAGCCACCAGGTGACATTGGTTTATTTTGTCCTTCCGCAAAATAATTTGAATACTGCTCCTGTCCCTGGGGTGACAGACTTAATTAATAAACAAACTTATCCTGAAACCCTATTAAAGGGTACTATAAAGGTGAAAAAAACTGACTAGTAAAGTTAGTAAAAGCCTTTCTTCAACCCTTAGCTTCGTTACATATTCATTTGGCAGTTAGTGCCTTTCCTGCTTGGGGAAAACAAACAACTGCAAAAACCTGCTCCATGGATGGTGTTCTACCTAGGGATAATGGGATTTAATTGCTATAAGTGATGGAGGAAAATGATTATTTGCTTCATAATAAAAATAAAATAAAAAAAAATAAATAAATAAAATAATAATAATAATAATAAAATAATAATAAAAAAATGATGTATGATGTAGGTACCTATCTTCCAGTAAGGACTATTCTGGAAATCACTTAAATTCTTGACCAGTCACTGAGCCATACTTTGTCCTGCTGATAAGGCATAATCCTGCCCCTTCATGTTTTTTAAGGCAAGAGCACTGCTCAGAACACACTCCTGGGTTTGCATTAGCAAAAAAGTACATTCTACCTTATGTACACTGAAGTCAAAATGGGCATTGATCCTTCATTCCAAGGGTGGCTAGATGCAAATTGCCCCTGTTACTTAAAATCTTCTTGACTTTCCCACAGTGCCCACAATTCATAAATCCCTTATTATTCTGCTGTGTGAAATGCAGTGAAAACAAAGTGTCATTCACAGAATGACACAGTTATGTCCTCCTGGTAGAAGTCAGCAAGGATAGTTCAGGTTCCTTAGGGTAAGGCCTTTTTACTAATTTACTTAATTTATCAATGTGATGTGTCGTTCTTTTGGGAAAGATGATATTTAATTTCAGTTGCATATTTGCAAGAAACACAAGCTACCACTTGGCATGAAGTACACTACTCTTTTTTTTTTTTTCTTTTCTCAGCTATGTCACTCGAACTATTTCTTACATACTACATCTGTTTTTTGCAGTATTTAGCATTCAGGATGGACTCGAGGCAAATTATTTGTGAGGGTGAGAGCTGGCAAGTTTCTGTATTTCAATACCAGTTTCTTTTCTTGCCTGGAATATTCCTGAGCACTGTGGGAAGACCTTGTCATAATATGTAAAGGCATAACTCAATCAGCCTTCACATCGTATGTGTATATGCCACAGACTGGAATATACAAAATCTGGAACAGGGGAACTACTTATAGGCATTCAGTGATTTACAGCAGTATATCTAGGAGCTAGAATATTATGTAGGAGGTATTGATTAAATATTAAAGAGTTAAGAGACAAACTGTATCTTTAGTCTCTGCTTGGCTGCAGGCATATGGGTAATATGAGGGAAGACAAACTCCAGTGGTTTTGTCTCTGAGGTTTGTAATGCAAAGTTTCCCGTGACTCATCTACATGGTTAAAAATCCAGGGCTTCCTTAAATCAGCATAGAAGAGAATTTGGCTGGATGTCTGACTGAGCTGCAGTGCTTACTGTACAGGCCCCAGCTGGGGACCGGGCTCTGCTTAGCACCGTGCACACACCGATAGGCTGGGGAGGAGGTGGGGGAGATTTTTCATGGTTTCAGTGACCCCGTGTGTAAGGGACACTGAAGACAGCCATGTAATGGTCTCTCAAGGCAACTACATGTGCAGTCAGTTCATAATTCTTCAGCAAAGCCCTAGAAACAACAGAGGGTACATTCAGTATGATGAATTTTTTGGGCCTCTGGTTAAGTGGAGAACTGCCCTTTCTTGGTCAGCATAGTCCTTAGCTCAGAATGGGATAATTATTCTGCAAAAGAGGAGCTCTCTTAAGCTGCTGTTAAACTGGCTTAGTAGTGGGTATTACTGCCTTCAGGTTTTCAGGAAACATGGGTCGGCTTCCTAAAATTACAAAATTGTCTTAATAAAATAAGAGATTAACAGGCAAGAGAAAGACTAACCTTGGATTTATTTTTGTTTGCCCTTTGGTTTCCGAAAATTTGGGGTGCATTCAGATACGTTTTAAGGCTTTTTTCATCCATCAGGAAGATTAAAAACTGCTCTTTGTTTTCGGTAAAAGCAGGAATGTTCCTGAAAGCCCTTGCTCCCAGCAGTCAAGGGAAAGTCCAGCTATTGCAGCATTAAGTATCACTCCGGGAAGGTCAAGCTTGCAACCATTCCAGTTTGCCTTCTGACCATAATATTCCTTGAGACGTGCTATATGAGTGGTCCCAAATGGATTTGACTCACATAATGTACATTTGAAAAGCAAGATCGGTGCCAATAAAACAAAAACCTTTACAGGGGACAAGAGAAATCTCCCTATCAGTGATGGATGCTTCTGCCAGATAAGTATGGAGAAATTGCCTCCTCATAGAGGCCTAAAGAATGCTGTCATCTGGCTCATTGCTTGTTCTGTTTATTTTGTCTTTCACCTTTGTATTTTAATTAGCTCCTTTTTCTTCTCTTGTGATTTCGTTTACATGCTGGTGGAACACTCATTTTATTTTAATATTTGTGACAGCACAGTATGCATGCAAATAACACTTCGGTAGATAATATCTGTTCTGCAGTTGTAGGTGTAACCCATTTTCTCATCTTAATACGTTTTATAGAGCAAATAGATACATGTGATACGATTTAAGAGAACAGCACCAGAACCGTTGTCCAATAGGAGAAGCAGATGTATTTCAAAACCAGAAGCTTAAACCAAAGGACCTAAGGGGTAACGACCTCCACTCCTTTTCTTGGCTGTATAATGTTTGACATTTTTTCAGCGTGATGCATAAAAGAAATCCTGTCTCTTGAGAAAGGGTTTTATGATTGAGTTGTAGCACCTTTTGCTTTTGCATAGCTGCATGTTATCAAGGACTGAGGATGAGATGCAGCTGTTAAAACTGGAAAGAGAAAGGTTAGCTGAACAACATTTGCCTTGAGATTTAAGACTGGAACCTCCAGATTTATCACATGCTAAATGCAGCATCTGGCTTAGTCCCTTGCTTTAACTGTTTGCACAGCACCGGTGTGATTGTATAAGCATTTTTCCTCACCCTTTCCCCAGACGTTGGTGTTCATAAGCCACCTTTAGTATTTACCTCTCTGTTTGGGCTAAATAGAGAAACAAAGGGAGCTTGAACTAAGGTCAAGAGCAAACCCTGTCAGCATCCATTTTCATAATGGTACCAACACTGGAGAGAAGAAAGTTTAGCTTGTTAGAGAGAGTGTTTAATGCAGTTTTGAGTCTCTGTAGGGAAAAGCAGTAGTTTCCATATAAAGAGAAATACCTATTTAAATACAGAAAACGATGTTTAACCGCGTTTAACTCTAGGCTCAGGGTTTGTCAGGCTTAGCAGCAGACACAGCGTGAAAGCACCTCGCTCCAAAATGCTTCCTACCTAACCAGTGGAGCAACAGAGGCGCTTGCACAGGGTGAAATGATCTCTCTGTTGACTATTGAGGAGCCCCCATGTGAAGAGGCTTCTCTCTTTGTTACCTGATGTTAGTGGGAGAAAGGAGTGGGCAGCTTTATGGGCACATTAAAACAGACAAAAAAAAACAGCCAGACGTGTAATGCTACAGCATGTTTTATTTCTGCTCCTTCCCCGTGGCAGCCTGGCTGCTGAACTCCTTTGCTTTGTGGTTTTCTGAAACCATGCCCAGTTCATTTCCCTTGGGCTGTGGTTTCACGTTTAGTGGTTGCTTAATGGTTCCTGGCCCTGATGTTACCTGGCTCCTGCTGCCCGTGGCACCCGTCGTGTTGCAGCGGCACAGCACGGTGGTGACCTGCATCAGGGGACTTCTCTGGCACAGAGAAGTCTGGCTTCAAATGCAGGCTCAAAACACCTGGGAGGATCATAGAATCATAGAATATACCGAGTTGGAATTTGAAAGCATGTTTCTAAAGGACAATTATGTCAGGAAAAAGGGGAGATGAGGAACCTCTGCATTGGAAGATACAGATGGAGAAAGGGATTCCCATGGTTAGCTGAGAGGCTGGTGGCAGAGCTTAGTGCTGGGCAAAGCCTTTCCTCCTCCTGTACCAGGAATGCACAACTTCGTATTTTCATCATCTTTGACATTAGCAGTCTGCAGGAATAGTTCTGGTTACTCGCTTTGCACTTCTGCTCATGTTCTTCAGAACTTTCAAAAAGGCCTGGAATATCTTTTCAATTTCAAATGACTTGTTCTCTGTAAATCTCCGCTCAAAGGCATGTTGTGAATGCTAGTTAATCTCACATTTCCTTCTGGCTAGCGTGTTTTAATTATTAGAGGCAGAGCAGTGGAAGATGGTTTAGGATAACTCTGCTTAAAGGATATTTCTGTCTGCTGTAGCTACCATTAGATGAGCAGCAGGACACAGTTTTGGAGGGTCATGTCCTTTTGCATTTCATCTGAAACGATTGCTTGTGTAGGTATGAAAGGTCACTTAAGGTTTGACCTCTTGCAATTCTAAATGCAAGAGCCAACACCCAAGTGCCTTTTTCTGAACCTTTTGATAAAAGATCGGTTCTTAAGTGAGGTACTGCTTGGTACCATCAGAGTGCTAAAAGTATGAGAAGGCCAGAGGCAGCACTGCTGGGAGCATCAACTCGTGGGAGCAGGAAGGGCTGAAGATACATGGAGGACAGCATGAGTGTAGAATCATAAAATTATTTAGGTTGGAAAAGTCCTCTAGAATCATCAAATCCAACCATTAACCTAGTACTGTCAAGTCTACCATTAAACTGTCCCTAAGCACCACATCCACATGTCCACATGTCACCTCCAGGGATGGTGACTCGACCGCTTCCATGGGCAGCCTCTTGCAACACTTCGCAACCCCTTCAGTGAAGAATTTTTTCCTAAAACCCAATCTAAACCTCCCCTGGTGCAACTTGAGGCCATTTCTCCTTGTCCTATTGTTTGAGAGACTGAACCCCACTCCATCCCTCTTTTTTTTTTTTTTTTTTTTTTTTTTTTTCTTTTTTGGTGTGTTTAGAAGTTGCCAAAAAAAAAAAAAAAAAAAAAAAAAAAAAAGGGCACCACCAACAAATGGCAATTCTTATTTTTCTCCTAGTCTCCTAAACCCTGTCAGTAGCAGAGGTACGATGAGCCTTTGGGAATTGACCACTGTTGATAACTTTGTCCCTTTCAAATTGCTTGTGCTACGGGTCAAGCCTGAGGTACCGAATCTTATCTTCTGGGCCCCCCTGAAGGAGCCGGCGGTGCTGAGCCTCGCTGCTGACCCCTTTGGCAAGAGAGAAGGAGCAGAAACCTCTTAACAGGGGAGGGAGGAAAGGAAGGAAAATGCTGTATACACACTGACACATGCAGATAGGTGTTATGTATGCACGTGTACACACAGACAGCAAATTGGTCTCCTGTTGGGGGCTGCTCTGTGGCCTTTCGTATAAAAGTATTCATTTCATATTTTCCTTTCTGTGGAAAATCTCAGACTTGTTTTATTTGTGTGAATTTTAATTTATCAGGTAAATAAATAAATAACTGGGGCAGATATATTATTAATGCAGAACACTTATTGTGTAAGTCACTGAAAGTCACAGATGTGTCGTAAAAATAGATGGCAATCAATAATCTCAGGAAAATGTTATTTGTTTCTAGCAAAGCTGCAGCTATAAACTCCCCTTCCTGCCAGTATGAGTGTCACTGCCAAAGCACTGCATAGGTATTTCAGACAGTATCAATCAGAGCTGTAAAGAAATCAACTTCAAGAAGCAGACTTTTGAGCTAATACAGCGCTGTCCTGTATTGCAGAGTAAGGCTATTTAAAAACAAACGAGAAAAATCCGAAAGTTGTCTTTGTCCACATGGAAATGAGTGTTTCTTCTACATAATGCATTTACATCTTGTGGTCATTGTTTTTGTTATTCTTCTCATATAAATGTAGCTTTTGCAGGAGGGAGAAGGGCGTTTACCAGAGGTTACTTATTGCCGTAAAGTTAGGATTCATTAAAGCAGGCTTGCAAGCCAAGAGGTGTGCATGGTATTTAAGTTATTCCATTGACTACATCATTTGGTAACTTGAACAACATTCAGCAAGCCCATCTGCATGAAAGTCACTTCACTTTAAATTACAAAGAACAGATAGTGCAATAATCCTGTTCAGTAAAAGGGCATCAGCACTACAGTGCTGAGCCTATTTTCTTCCTGTGCTCGTGGACCTCTCTGCAGTTTCAAAACTCTCAACCTGCTCACGACTGGTGCCTTTTCCCCAGCCCCAGTGCCCTAGATCAGTTACTATATCGATCAGACTCCTATAAATACATTAACCCAATATATTTTTAAGCATATTGACTTGGATCTGTTGATGCCTTTTTCTTTTTTTTTTAATCAGTTTTGTTGTTTTGGATCAATGTATCTGATACTCACCAGGTTCTTTGTAAGCAAAAGGGAGCTTGGATTGGCAGTGCGTACTAGGAGGCATGGAAAATAGGTGTGAAGGGGAGCCCGTGGAGAAGCTGCAAAGGCACCAACAGGTATGGGGTGCTGAGTCAGGGTGCTGAGGTGGCCAAACTTCTGCCTCTGCCAATGCTGCCAGGTGAAGCAGAAATCTGCCCTATTCAGGTTATTCCCACCCATGGGAGTTCGCAGCCTTCCAGGGTGTGTGCGAGCAGGACTTCACAGTCTCATTTTCTGCCGAAAAGACATGTTGGCATGTAGCTGCCACCTTGTTTTCATAGGTGTACAGTTTCTCTGACTTATGAATCATGATGTATGAAAATGAAAAACTCTGTGTGATGTGCTTTTGGCATCTTATTTCTTTTCACGGGTTCCTTATTACATTTTGACAGGTGTCTGACACAAGAAGCTGTCAATACTGTGATTTAACCTTGATGTGCCACCTCCAATTTTAGTGCCTAGGACTGGGAAACAATAGATCTGAGCAGCTGAAGCTTCAATAAGTTGCTTTTTTATTTTTATTTTTTTTTATTTTTATTTTTAAAAAAAAAAGGAAAAAAAGGAAAAAAGATGCTCTCTATGCATAGGAGTGTTTTTTTGCTGGTGCTCAGGATAGAGGCACAATTTGTTCACTGTTGCTTGATTAGTAGGCTATCTTTTCTATCTTTTTTTCATAAAAGCCAGTTCAGACCAGCCTGACATCTTGCAAAGATTTCAGTCTAAGAGTTACAGTTGTTTTGTTGCTTCCTTATGTAATGGTAATTTAATTCATTATAAATATCTAAGCTGTTAATATCAAAACAATTTTAGGGAAGATACATGGATAATTATGAAGCAATCCAAACAGTTGTTTTTTGTGTGTGTGTTTTGTTCTTATTTGTTTGTTTTGAGGCAACACAATCCCTCAGAAATATGCAGTGACTCAACTGTAGTCTCCTTGGGCCCTGCAACTTTTATTTTATTGTGTCTAACTACCAATATTTGATGCTAACAAAGCATATAAATCTTGGTCTCTTTATCGCATGCTGGAGAGCATGGGAGTGCCTGACCTCCTTGTCTCTGGAGATCTGGCTAAGGAACTGTGCAGAACTGCCTGTGCAACGCACTGGAGACAGTATTTAGGAAGGGCTCAGCACCCTCCTTTACAAACCTAATCAGGAAAGTGGCCGTATATTCAGCAGCCATGAAGCGGGGGTCCAGAGGCTTTTCCATAGCAGAAGCTTAGTGATTTGAGACTGAGTCCAAAGCCAGGTGTCTGCTTCAGATTTCCAACCCAACTTCCAGCATTACTGCCCATAAGGCTGAAGGCCCCCTGTGCTGATGGGGGAGCACCTCGTACAAGTCATTAGTGTCCTTGAAAATGCGATACCTGCCAAACTGAAGTCAGGCACTTCAAAAAGATATTGTCCTGCGTCAACTCCAAAGTATCAAAGATGATGATGTTGTCACACAACAGTGTTGGTAGGTGTTGTAGAAGGGGCTGTCATCTGGGCTTCATTGATCACACTAAGCAGCTTCTTTACTTTCAATTACTCATGGATGTCAGGAGGAAAAAGAGAACACTAGAGAGGTATTATATGTAGTGGCACTTCAAAGGTGATTACTCTTTCTTCCTATCAATCATGTTAAGAAAATTCTCCTAGTGCAGCTGATAATCCTATTTTCCTTTGAAGAAAAGAAACAGTCTTGATTCCAAGCTAGCCATAGAATTAGCAGTGTCATTACACATTTTTGAACTCATTAGAGTGTACTTAGTATGCCCGAGATATAAGAAATTTGAAAAGCAATTTCTCCAGTGATGATATGAAGTGGATAACATTTTTTTTTTTTCCCCAAACAAATTGTGGATCAACTCATCAGGCTTTTTTTTTTTTTTTCTTAGATGCTTATGTACAAATGTTTCACTCTTGTCTAGCTGTGTGACTAGTGAGGGGTTAAAATTCATTTACAGAAATAATACAAGGACACCATACAGCAAATAATATACACAGTGTACATTTTGTTTGAATGCAAATTTCTCAAGTTGCTTTCCTAGCCTGTGATATTACAATTTTCTATTACCTAAGTCTCTTAGATGACATTGAAGAGCCGCCGTACAGCCAATCTATACAAAGTTTTGTTTTGAAATCAATAGATTCAATAAGTGTGGGGTGGAGCAAGATTTGGATCTTTATAAAGATAAGGGATTTATTGTCAGCTCTTCCTAATAGGATAAGGCTGTTCTCCTGACACTCTTCAGACAATCTGTTTGTTGAAAAGAGGACACCTGAGTTGTCCCCAGCTAGAAAACTGAGATGACACATGTGGTGCAGATTGAAAAATCTTTGCAAAAGACTAGTAAATGTTCAGATCTCCTGGCTCTGTTCTTGAAACAAACCTCAGTAGAGGTTACTGGATTTGATGCAAAAAAAAAAATGGGGTGCCTCCAGTGGACCTCCTCAATCATATGTTCCAACTTTTCTCCTCTCTTCATTGCCTTTATTTTACAGCTCTTTCCTGATTTATTTTACAATGTCAAAGCATGAGAAAAGGAGCCCCTTGGGCTTTGTAGAGACCAATAATGACTGTGTGACCAAGCTCATCTGATCTCCCCTTGGGCTTGATTATGCACTTGACAGAGCAAAAGCTTCCCAAGGGGTCAAGAACTCTAATGGAAAAAAAAAAATAAAAAAATAGAAAAAAAAAAAAAAAAAAAAAAAAAAAACAAACAAGACAGAGAGCTTCAAACATTTCATCCCACCACCTGCGCAAAAAATGTCAGCAGTGCTCTGGGATGAAAGAAGGGAAAGGGGTGGCTGGCTTTGAGAAATTTTTGTTGTTAGTCCCTTTCCAGGTTTGGCAAGGTTTGAACACTACAGTCAAGATCTTTTACTGAAAATGTTTGCTGTTCTGTCTGAGTGCAGCTGCTGGGAAACATTTCTTCTTATTCTTGCCTCAAGGCATTGGTAAGCTGATGGAAAATGCAGCTGACTGCTCCGCAATATGACCAGGATCACCAAGATCATTAGATAGACTGCAATAGCTAATCTGTCGTAAACCTCTGTCTGATGCACATAATTCATTTATCTGTGGGGAGGTGCCACGCACCCGGTCCTTCATTTCCAAAGTCCCTGATCACTCCTCTTTGGGAGGGGGGTGTTAGTGTATCGGGCTGACAACTATGGATGCTGAGATTAAATAGTTCTCCCAGTGTCATAACAAGGAATGGTAAAGGTTGTGAATCGCACTGAGTTGCTGTCCCCTGCTCTGACTGCTAGATGGAAAGGCCTAAACAAAGGACAATGTATGGGGAAAATCATTTGAGCCAACATTCTTGACAGCTTTTAGTTGCAACACATTGAACTGTTATAACACAAGCACATCACACCAGTTGGGCAGAAGTGCGAGTGTGAGATCTGCAGAAGGTTGCAAATGTTCTCAGTGTATCACAATTATAGCCATCGCAGTGCTAAACCACGCTGTGAAAATGCAGGGTTGTGTAACCTGCAAGTTTTCACATCTCTCCTATGCTGGGGTAGTTTTTGGGTAAAAATAGGACAGCACCAGCTAAAATGAAGGGGATTTGGATCAATTCTTTCTCTACCAAGCCTCTCTTTGTGCTGTAGTGAACCGATGGCAGTCAGAAGTGAGGCTTAAACCCTTGCCTTTGACTGGTGAAAAACCTTAATGAATTTCTGATGTATCCTCTAAATGTCTAAAATCCAGTGCTGCTTTCAGGCTTGTAACTGCTGGGAGATGCCCTTCCTCCCCTCTGTCCCAAACAAAGTGAGCTGCTATTAGTAGTGGGTAATGTAAATGCTTTGTCAGTCCTTTGGAATTCTTCTGCCTCTCCATACCTGGGGAAGAAAAGTCATTTTTCTGTGGTTTGATAAACAGCAAACTTGATCCCTTTATCCCTATGGCCTATTCCATATTAGCAGACCTCTGTTCTATTCCAGGTGGTTATGCCTGGTTTGATGAGTGTTAGGGAAGAGGGATGGATACATCTAGAGGACCACTCAAACATTAAGATATTTTGCATTATTATTTTGTTAGTGACATTCAAGCTTGCTTAAATCTTAGATCTTACATACAGTCCTGTGAGGTCAACAGTGGATAGGGGAGAAAGATAAGGTAACTCAGGGGTATGTTGTGTTTGTCATGAGCCTATAACGAATATGCATGTTCTGGAAGTAATTCATCAAGTCTTTCCATGGAAAGTTCAGCAGCTCTCCAGTGTGTGAACTACAAATTTTGTAATAATGCCTGTTTGTATGTCTCTGTATGTGAATTCCTTTCCTGGGTTCACACAATACCATTAACTGTGCCATGCATTTAAACTTTTTAGCCATCTGTGTGGATATTAACCATGAAAGCATAAGACTGAAGCAGGTAAAACTACCTACCTGAAGAAAGTAATTATGATAGTCAAGCTAATAAACACTTCTATCTTGCCCCTGAGCAATTAGTTAAATAATTTGTGGGCAGCGAGCCTACAGAGGGCTCCTTGCTTCTGCAGTGATCCAGAGATACTCAACGAGGGAGTATAAAGGAGTAAGCAGATACTTACGTGGGTTATCATCACATTCTGGGTTGTGTTGGAGTCATTGCCTAAGTATATAAGAAAATCTTTTGATTCAGGTGGAATTTCAGAGATAACAATTACTTCTTGATGGCAGGCCAATATCCTTGGTGTTTAAAGTATCAAATACCTAATACTGCTTAAAATGATGGGGAACGTGTGTGATTAGAATTATGTATTTTGCTTCTACTTTGTTCCACTTTGATGTCCTCACACCTTGGAGAAGACATACAGAAGCATGTTTATTTTCTCCTTCTCTGCCCATGCTGAATACGCTGCTGACTGTTTGCCCTCTTGCAGCAAAAGATTAGAGTTGCCTTAAAAGAAAGCACTTAATCATATCCCTTACTATACAAAATACTGTTTTTATCTCTTCTTTGGCTTTTTCTCCCTACTGAAATAACAGAGATTACAATTGGGTTGGGACAACTGTTTCCAGAATAATTATAGTTGCTACCTTTGCTGGTAAATGAATGCTTTCTCTGAAGCTGTGACTACAGTATTTTCTGTTTTAGGGTTAATGAGAAAATGCATTTAAAAAATATCAGAGTAGCATTTTCTCCCTAGATTTCACATTTGGGAATTAACCCAGATTGTATTATCAACATAATATATCATTAAAATAATGACACTAAATGATAGTTTACAATGTTCAATACACACTGAAGTAGAAAAATATAATTAGCACATCTCTATTGCAACTCTTTATTAGTTGGTATAACACCAGCATACATTCTAGCGAGGACCCTAAATCACAGACTGTCACTGCTGTCCTGCTGCCAGTAGATAGTTGCAGCCCGTAGACGAGAATTATCAAGTTTTCTGTGGCGCTTGCTTTTCCCACCCTCATAATCAGGGGTTATATTTTACTGTGACTCCTTGATAGCTAGAAAATGCTGAAGGATTCAGGGGGAACCATGGAAAGGAGTTATAAACTGCAGCAGTAGCAATATTCAGCTTTTTTTTTCCCACCTCTTTCCCTTTTCCTTGCTTGTGTTTTCACCCTTGAATTAGCAATTATTCAAAAAAAAAAAAAAAAAAAAAAAAAAAAGCAATAGTGAGGTGAGAGTGTGGGAGTCTGGGATGAGGCAAAATTGACAGATGGCAGCAGAGAAATAGATGAGGGATGGAGTAAAGGAGGATGAATGGACAAAAAGGTGCTGGGCAGACAGATATGGAAGAAAGAAAATGAATGGAAGCAGAAGGAAAGGAGACAGGATGATGTCTTCAGAAGCTTCAAAAATGAAATGAAATAAGGCCTTCTGCCCCCATCAGCCTTATGGTGCCCCTGAGCTGCCAGCCTTGTGTTGTGATTTTACAGAGCTTATTTGTATGACAGGATTCACAAGCACGGGTCAGACCCTTGTCCTACAGGAAGCAGCAGATTTGCCAGTGAGCTTAGTAGGATCACTGCTTGCCTGGATGGTGGATAAAGAAACTACATTTTAAAAGGCACCATCACCTCGCAGCTTGCATTTATGCACAAAGGTGACATTTCTCACTCCTAGTATAAATAACAACTTGCTACAGAAACAGAAGGAAATTACTTGCAAAAATACATTTTATTTCCTTTGTTTTGTGCAATTGTCATTATGCAATGAGGTACTGAAACACAATGCCTGGGCTGAAAGGTGTAGCTATAGGCATAAATCAGTACTGCTGTGTCTCTTGGCTGGACAGGGTAGCCAGTGTTTGGAGTCTAGCAGGTGGTTTCCTCGGGGAAGAGAAGCTGATGATGCAGTCTGATACTTCTTTGTTACCCTTGAGTTTATTCACTAAGAAGGCACCCCGTGACCTGTTTCCCCAGACGCGTTAGGCAGCAGATAACAAGACTCCTTTTCTTTGTCTGGGAGGCCATGCCTCTTTCTTGGTTAGTGCTTGCTTTGCTCCAAGGCTTCCTTTCCACTCTCACAGGGCAACTTTTCCAGTTCTGTTCTTATTGTGTAACTTTGGGGATGTTGTTTTTCTGTCTGTAATGCTCAAAAGGTTTAAGGTGTTTCTGTTCCCTTTCTGTTTTCTACATACCTACATCCTTAATGACTGTAATATCTTGGCAATGATCCTGTCCAAGTAGTCCTATTCCTAAATAACCTTTCCTGAGGTTTGTGTTTGGGAGGATGATTAGGTATTGCCTCAATTATTCTGTTTCCTACATTTATTCCAAATGAAGTGGAGCTAACAAACCTCTCTGTATCAAACAGATTTCTCCCACAATAGCAGCTTGTTGACCCAATTCCTGGGGTTGTTGTGTAGAGGCAGGCATTTTCTTTCCAGCAAAATGCCGAACAATAAGTAGGAAATCCATTAAATTAAAAAAGGAATACAAAAATGCTAATTTCAAAGTGTATTACTTAAAAACACTACCCCAAATATCTCTGCTTTTACAATGAATCTGGTAAAAAAACAAGCAAGCAAACAACCACCAATAAGAAAAACCCTGCCAGGATGGTGCTGTGGTTCGTTGACGGTTATTTCTGTCCTTCAGAAGCCTGCCTATGCCTTCCTAGCATGGAGCTTAGGATACAAAGCCATGTTAGTTCAACTACTGCTCTGTTACCCTGTGATTTTGCTTGATGCATGTGTGAGCTGGTAGACAACTCTGGTTTTGACAACACTGCTCTGTTCAGACAGTACATTTTCAGACAGTGCAGGAGATGAGACAGTGCACAAAAATTGGCTGGTGCTGTAGTTGCGGGCCTGGGCTGTGCCTCTGTTAAGCTCTTCACCTCAGCAAATCAATCCTGTTATTCCCATATCCCTCTTGCTGTATTCCTGTATCTCCTGGAAACCACTGAGCTGAAAATTTGTTCCTTCCACGATACCAGTGTCAAGATGATCGCCCAGTTACACGGCCTGTTTCAGCCATGGTTGGGCATTTCTGATTTAGCTGAGGTTATTTTCATGGCTCATTAGGACAGCACAGGAAAAGAGGGATCCTAGAACCAGGCGTAAACACTTACATTCAAATCAATACTGGCTCTTCATGTTCACAGTAAATATGTTGTTCCTAATAAGATGACCCTGACCCTTTAGAAATGAGCTGGAATTGTACAGCCTCATTTTCTGTATGTAATAATAAGCCAGAAACCCAAATATATTACCCAGGTCTTTTTCTGTAGCTTGATCGCATCAGACGGTCTCTCTTATTTTCCCTTTTGCATCGCAGAAAACTAATTCAAAATATAATTATGTTGCTGCGGGATATCAGCATGGCTGTTCGGCTGCCTATGAGCACCGTGATCACCATTTGCTAGGTGACATTGTGTGATATTATCTCCTCATCTATCACAGTCTCTTCCTCTCTCATACTTGCACAATTCAAGCTAATATCTCCGCGTCTGTGCAGTGAGACTACACGGCTAATGATAGTTGTGTGTTTATGCTTGTTTTGGTTTGGTTTTGTTTCTTTTCATCCCAGGTCAGCAGTGATTGCACAATGTTACTTTAATACATGAAAAAACACAAAGGTTTGTAATCAACCTGCATTTTTATCAGTGCAGGAATAAGAGAGGTTTTATTTTTTTCCACAATGCTTTTAATATTTTATAGGAAGGATTTTTTTTTAAAGGTCACTTGAAAATGAAGGCTGTTTTCTTTTATTTTTCTTTCTTTCTTTTTAAAAAAGAGTAATGTTAGCATTGTCAGGGGAGAGTGCTTTAATGAGAACGGTTCAGTGAGGGTGCCTGCTTTCCTCCGCTGTATTGTCTGAGGATTTGATCCCATTTCAGTCAGTGGAAACATCACTTACTTGGCATGCTAAAAAAAATACACTTTTTTTTTTGTCGTTGTTGTTTTAAAAGAATGTGACTTTATGACACCTGTCTCTGCCTTGCTGTTCTTTTCTTACTTTGTTGCACATAAGCCTTGATATTGCAGGGCTTTTCTCAGTGCAGTGCTCCATGAGGGGAGGCTGCACGAGGAGTTTGTACAGCAGTCCGTGGTGCCCAGCAAAGCACCGACAATGGGCAGGAGGGCTGCGAGTCGGGGCTGTTTCACTGCCTGGAGCTCCATTTGGAGCTCCCCTCTTCAATTACCAGGGCTTCTTGAGGAAAACAGGAGGCATTTTGACTTGAAATGCCACCTGTTGTGTGGCCATGCTTATGTCTGAAGAGATTCTGACTGATTCTGTATAAGTAATTGGCACTGGGGGTTGGATCTTTAAAGGCAGCTCTTTCTTCTTCTCCCCAGGAGATGAAAGTCATGCTTGAATGCTGTGCCTCTGAAAATGAGTTTCTGCTGCTGAAGGGTCACTTGGTGTGGATACCCTAAGAACCAGCCAAGCCTGTGCTACAGGCTAAAATTATTCCTTTTGCAAGTTTGAAAAGTGTGTCAATATGGGTACTATTTTGCAGTTGGAAGAAAACAGCCTGCTATTTTAAGCCTTTCTGGGCCTTCGGGGGAGAGGAAAAAAATAGAAGACAAACATATCAGGTAAAATCATGGGGAAGTCTCAAGGGTGCCAATCTGTAGCATATCCTCTCCACTTGGCACAACAATATTGCCTGTTGTAGCTGCTCTGTGTGCAGTGTGCCCAGTGGCGAGACCCTACCTGGGCCTCAGTGCCCCAGATATCAATTTTTAGAGCCAGTTTCTCCAAATTATGATCGTTGTTTTAGGGAAAATGGAGCACCATTCCTTTGAATTCTGCTTCTCTTCAGCAGCTGCTATCTAGAGCTCATCTACTACCTGATTTTGTACAGGAACAGCTCACTGCAGCTTTAACAAATATTGCAGCTTCCACATCATGATGACTGCAACATGTTCTTGTGTTAGTACTACATAAAATTCTGCATGTAATTCAGAAAGAGACTTTCAGATGTTGCCTAATCCATTCTCTGTCCCAGGGCAGAATCACCCATTCATTTGTTTTCAGTGTGATATCCCACAGGCTTTTTGGACACATCTTTCTGGGCATCCCACAATAGAAAGATATTCCTTTTTTGCACTGCCCTTTGTGCTACAATTTAAACTTATGTTTTCTGGACATCAGACACAGGGAGAACAAAGAGTCTCCTTTTTGCCAAAGATATGTATATATTTCAAAATTGTTATGTTCTGATATTTTCTTCTTTAGGTTTCTGTAGCCCATTAATGATGATGGCCTTTAAGATTTTTATCTAAAGCCTCCAGCACCTTCCTTAGGCAGAAGGCATTTTAAAGAGTTCAGTGGTCACTGATGTGTGACTGCTCATCATAAATGAACATCATCAATCTAGATGTTGTACATGCTGACCAAAACCTGATAAAAAGGAGAAGAAAAATCCCTTTATTCTTGACTTTATTTATTACAACCTTCTCCCCCCATTAATGATTTAAATATTCACACCTAGACCTTATTTCATATGGCATGAAAGAAGTAGCTGCCCTCATTGCAGTTTCTTTGCCAAGTGAGATTAAAGACGTGCAAGATGTCTTTAATTTTGCAATAAAATCTTTCCGAGCTCATTATGTCCTTTTGTGGACAGTTGATACGTGTTGGTTGCTTCAGCTGTGCCAGGCTCCTTTCCCTCCATTAGCAGATGTGTGAATTAAGAGGCTCATTTTGCTTCCAAAAGTGTGTGTCTTCTCTCTTCTGCTTACAGGATATCGTGATTTTATCTATAAAGCCACTGAAAATTTTTCCTGCCTCAAAAAGCAGGAATACCAGCCTGTTGTATAGGACTCCCCCATACTCTTGCTGTTTCAGTAACAGAGTAAGTTAATATTTTAATTTGTACCAAATCATCTGCAGTATTTCTTAATACTAGCATCAAAGTGTTTTTCCTTTCCACACACACCCCGTTTCTTTTTTATCCCTGAGTGCCAAGAGGGGATAATGTGCTGTCCTTGCTGTTCTTGCCTACAGCAGAGTAATTTCAATATGCCATTCTTTCTTTGGCAGAAAAGGAACAGATGACACTCATAAAATAAGTTTTTGCATTAGTCCTGAGCCCTTCTACCACATCGCTGGCACCAATAAGATTTATTATTCTTCTAAATATCTCGTGGCAGGCTATTCTGAATGTTGGAAAAAATAATAAAGGATTTCAGCATGAGCACAAACAGCATACTTCACTGCTCAAAAAGAGTAGGCAACTATATTCTGCCTGTTAGGGAGAAACTTAAAGAAGGTGTATCATAACATCACGCATAAGCAGGATGTTGTGTGGACCCTAAGGGATGACCAATGTTCCTGGCTGAACTGGCCAGCAAACCAGTTGCCTAAATTAGCGCAGCCCTCATAGATACTGCTAAAGGGCTCATCACAGCATATCTCTGGAGCTGGAAACTAACCTGAGGGCACTGTTTGTAGGACAAATACTAAGTGTGGTGGGGTATTCAGTGCTCATCTCTTGTGTCTCTGCTTAGTGCTTCACCCAAGAGACTTCCTCTCTTCCCTCTGCCCTTACCACGCTGCTCCATTTCTAAAGTCGGATTGCTACATGTTTGGAAAACATTTCTTTTATATCAGGAAGATAATAACCAATCCAAAAAAACGTCTGGACTTTCTATTGAGAATAGATAATCAAAAAGTACTCTTGCAGACTTGAACTTCTGCTTACAGAATCTAGAGCACCTGGAGGAAAATCAAAAGCTTTTCTTGCCAGTTACTTCTCTAGATGCAGATATGATAATTCTGCCAGTAAATGCATTGCCCCAGCATTGCTATATAAATGAAAGTGTGAAAGTAAAGCAATTTTGTTGTCTCCTGAGTCAATTTTTAGGATCTCTAGGGGTTATTTTATTTAGAATGGAACACTGGTGCTTGATCCCATAGATCCTTTGATCAATTACAGATTACTCACAGAAAAAAAATATGCCAGTCTGCACTGAATGAATCTGCTAGAAATAATTTTGCTGCTACCGCCAACATGACACCAAATTTTTCTTTTTGCTTCAGGATCACTAAAGCTGGGTTGGGTTGGGTTGTGCGTTCCTTTTAATCCATTTCTGACCTTTCTTAGTTGCGTGACCACAAACTTAACTTAAATGATATTCAGAAACTTTTTTAATTTGGGTTGAGGCATCACTGGATTCAAGGGCTGGAACCTGCTACAGTTTTTCCTCCTGAGTCTGTAAGTGAGCTCAGTGATCTCCCACAACTATCCCAAATGAAGAGCAGCTATTATGGTCACCAGTCTCAGCAAGGTCCCCCAAAATGCACTGTAACATTAATAGGTTACATTCCTGGGTTATTTTCAGTACCACTGATACTACTCTGAGTTAATATATTAATTTTATGAGAGCCTCAAGGGGAATGAGATAGGGGTTGAGAAAAGCCTCTGCAAATACAGCAATGTGTTGATTCCCACTAGTAAAACTCTTTGGGGTAATAGTATTAGAGACTCTAATATACTCCCTGCTGAAGTAAAACAACTTCCTTGTCTGACGTGTCTTGAAAAGCTGATGTGACTGCACAAGCTCCCCTGACCAGCACCGCTGGTAGGCCAGAGCATGTCTGGTCTGCTCTGAGGTACTTGTTCAAGTGCAGTTTGCAGCACTCTTTTTTGACAGTATGAAGGAAACTAGGAGATGCAGTACTGTACGAAATCCAGTAGTGATAACATAGATTTTCAAGAACCATATCATCACCTTTATATGCCAGCCTTCGAGACAGGCAAACAAGTATCGGTGAACAAACAGCCAGATGTTTATTTCACACTGCAGGCTACCTGGCAACTATGATTAATGGTTCCAGTTTTAGATGTTTCTTTTAGTCATGTCATTTCAAGGGAAATCATAGAGCGAATGAGAGCGGTTCTTTATTTTTCTGACACTCCTAATTAGAGAGTGACTGTTGCTTCCAGTGCTTAGGGGAAGATGTATGCCTCTTTCTATGAGTACTGCAGCACGTTGCCTACTCACACACTGTTTGTATGCTCGGAGAATTTGGATGTTCCCTTTTTTCAGTGGTGTTGGGCATTTCTCTGTACATCTTCTGTACAATCTTTCCAGGTTACTGGCAGCCCTCTAGAGACGTGTGTTGGCGTAGTCAGAACTTGTTAGAGGGGGTGTTGAGGAGGTCCTTTGTACTCATTTGCAACTCCCCCAACCTCTGGTTGTGGGCTGACCTCTAAATTGTGTGATTCTCAGAGCAGCCATCTGTTTATGAATGAAATAATACATGGTGCACACATCAAGACTGTTCCCAGCTAGGGATCATCAAAACCCATTGCTCAATGTCACACCATTTGGGGATAGGAAAGGCAAAGGGAAGAGAGGCTGGTGCCCAGAGGAACGGACAGAGAGCAGGTTTCATGCTTGTGCTTCCTCTCCTTAGGAGGCCAGGAGACTACTGGTTGTCTGGAGCATGCACTTGGCTGTTAGATCATGTTAAAATATTCAGATAAAACTTAAAGGGAAATACATTTATGTTTTGCTTTTCTCTTGGGCAAAAGAAAGGGACCCAATAATTTGGGAAGGGTAAAGGACCCAATTCTAATGAGATACAAGGTTTTATTTGTGTTTCTCTTGTGAGGAGTGAAATACTAAAAGGAAGCATTCAAATCTTCCGCAGAGCTTTTTCAGGAATACAGATTCCTTCAGAGTAACTCTTTTAGTAAGCAGGGCTTCATTTCTAGAGACCTGTTAAAATTTTCCCAGTTTTATTTTGTTGAAAGTGGTAAATGTAACACTGCCCAGGGTGGAGGAGGGCATGAGGATTTTTCCTTTGGAAGTCAATTCTTCTGCAAAAGATATTTGCAATATGTTAAGAATATTAACTCCTTTTTCATGTTTCTTGATGTTGCGAACAGTCTAAAAGGAGTTCAGTTCCCTAATCATACAGAAAAGAATTTTGGATTCTGTTGCACCACCGTTTAACAGTACTTAAGGTTATTGCTTAGAAAATAAACATTTCAATGGCCACATCATTCTAAAATGCATTTGGTCTGTCTTGAAATGCAGCCCATTTACTGTCCTCTTGAATCTAAGAAATTCTTATTTGCTATGATATATTTTCAATTGATTTCAGTGAAAGTTGGAGCTAACATACAAAATCCTGAATTAGGATTGCTTTACCACTGTGAAGATAGATATGTTGTTAGTTTTAAGAGGTATTTTTTCTGTGCTAAGAAAAAACCAAATATTACTTTATTTTCACTTGCTTTAACCCACCCTTTTGCATGGCTATGTATGACTAAATGCATACCTTCTCCCCGTATACCCTGCTAGCACCAGTGTGGAAAATCTCCAGGCGGAATCCAGCAGAAATAACTTATGGGCTGTGATTTGCTAAACTCACCTGCTGTAGTAAAGAAACATGGAATACAGGAAAAGCTATCAGGTATTGAGGAGGACCTTCTGTTTGAATACACTGCCGTGGTTTTCCCAGTTTGCAGTTGCCCTTTGTGTCCCAAATAAACCATCACGGAATACATCATACCTTTTGTGATGCATTAAAGATGCATTATAGAAAAAATGAAAAGCAAATAAAAGCAAATAAGACCAAACAGAAATAATGTTAACGGCAACGGCTTTTGTTGTCTGTCCTTGAGATCTTTTTGCATTTGCTCCTGCCAGTGGCTTTGCTTTCCTTGGCCCACAGTAGAAGCGCTTTTCCATGGTGAATATCATTGCAGGTTGTTTCCAACAGGCCTGAAATCACAGCCTGGTAGCATGGAGAGAGTGCTGAAAAGCTTCGCTGGGTGCTTTTAAAATGCATGGTAGATATTACTGTTTAGGATGGAAGGAAATGACAGAATGGAGCAAAGCAACTATGGCACATTAGTCATAGTTACACTCCTTCATTACCGCTTCAAATTGAAAAATGCCAACCACTGCACAGCTCACTGAAGTAAGTTCAGAGAGAACTGCACACATTCAAAGGTCAGAAAAAGGAAAAATTATAAACCATATTGTTTTACTGCCTCCACATAATTATGTATTTTTTCTTGGTCTTACTTTCGAAGTTGAAAAGATAGAGGGATTGTGCTAGGGAATGAAATTTTAGAAATTAAATTTACTTGCAATGCAACAGCTTTTTTATTTGAGCGGAAAGCTTGTCAAGCAGGGCTGTATTTATAGGCATCCTTTGGGAGCCATGCCTCGCAAGGTGAGATTTGAGAAGCTTTGGAGGCTGATTTCTGGATATAAGGCAGGATAATTTGGCAGGATAGTGGGAGTATTTGCCTCCCCAAACTGCCTAATTTAATTTACCATTTTTAAAAATTAGCTATAAAGCACTTTCATTTTATGTTTTATATGATTTATATGTTGTGGGAAGTCATTATTTTGCACACTTAGAAACTTCCTAATTCTTTATATTAGGAAAAAAAAAACAATATTTTTCAGAATTCCACTATCTAAAAATTGTTCTGACTTCTTGGACTCCTTATGGGTGTGTTTTTCTTTTCTTTTTTTTTTTTTTGGTGCACATTCTCTTGTGTGCCTGTATGCTCTGGGACTGCATGCATTTAGACACCTGCAACCTGTATGGCCGTGCAAAACTCTTCATGTGGTAAACGTTTGTTGTTCTACTTCTTTTAACATCAGGTTCTCGTGGTGCAAAAGTTTTTGTTTGCACAGACTTCATAGCTAATGGGTCTCAATGCAATTTTGTCTAATTTGTTGTATATCAACAGATTTCTGTTTGTGCACACAAACACAGACACATATGAAATGCACATAAAATGTCCTCTCTATTCCTGGTTGAGATTATTGCAATAACAATAACTGTGGCATGGTTCTTGACTTTCACGGTTCTGACTGATGCCAAATGGAAGATTAAAATATGCTAACTCATTAACAACATCCCTCTGTGGTTCTGATACAGAATAAAATAACAATAATTAAACAATAATTATCTCAGGGAAAATAACACATAACAAGTGATTGAGGGATTTTGAAGTCCTGTTCAAAAGCAGTTCGACGTATCTTTATAAAGCACTTGCTATTTCTATAAATGTGTAGGTTTTTAGCTGAATAGCTTTTATCATCTTTTTCTCAGTGTGTAACTAATTAAAGAAGCCTCTGTTATCTGAAAGCTCTCAGGTGGATTTAACTTACTTGTGCCCTGGCTTTTTCACCAAGGGCCTTTTAGACCTAAGTTAAGACCGGACCTTGCTTTGGTAATGAAAACCTGCGTGCTCTATAAATATGTAGCTAGTTTGCGGGGAGCGCAGTTTGTTTAATTTTAATGTTCTTATCAAAAAAGCTTCTTCTTGGCTACTGGACTCACCCCTTTTAATATTTTAAAAGTTACGGTGCAACACTGAGAGGAGAAATATTTTCTAGCATGATACACTTTAGTAACATACATTGAGTTGCATTGTTGGTTTTGTTCTGTTCTGCTTTGTGTGTGTAGTGGTTGGTCACTGATAAAATAAGGCACTGGAATGCACAAATACCGTGTAGTCTGTTTACAGAGTTTGTAGCAGAAAACGCAGTCAAGAGAATTGTCTTTACAAAGTAGAAATATATAGTGAAAACTTTCCATGGAGTTTCTGATTTTCATTTTAAAATATGTCTGTTTTAGGAAAAGGTGTAGAGGACTAGTTAGCTTCAAAACCACAGACAGACTGAAATGAGATGACAAAGAATGAAGCATGCATTCCTTTTCCAGTTAAGAGCATGAAGCCTGTGAATTTTGTAACAACATGCTCCTATTTCTAAGACAATTTTAATTCCTCATGTAATTTATTCAGCACTGAATTTTGATCAGTACACAGTTTGTTGATTCTTATTGTGTAAATTTGTAAAAATAACCAGTAATTGTGTACTGCATAGTAAAAGAACAGTATTTTGGTGGATCAATAATGAAGGATTCAGTGATCCTTAGTTAATCTCTAAATATCGATTCTGTGATCTAAATTCAGTTTAAGCTGATTTTTCTCAGGCTGCACTGGAGTGCAGTCTTCTGAAATCTGGGCTGTACTCTTCATTTGTTATATTAATAACTTCTGCTTTAAAGGTACGTCAAATAAATCAAGCAATTTAAGTGACATTAGATACCTGTAGTTGTTTGGCTTGCAGTGGTTATTTTTTCCTCCTAATCATAAAATGAATTTGCTAAGAAGGTTCATCTTTTTATGGTTCAGACAAGGTATAGATGCTTCAAGAGTTATGTCGCAATTTCTTGTTGCCAATGTCTGTAAACCGTAAATAATTGTGACTGTCTTGATTTTTCTTTACACATCTAGATGGGTTGCCCAGTGGAGCAGAGAATACCAATTTAACACTATTTAGGGCAGTATTGTGAAGTATGTCTTGAGCTATGAATTATCACTCAGGAGATGCCAGAGGGATGCTAAGTTCAAAAAGGGTGTTTGTAAGAAGGTGAATTTCTTAAATCCAGTTTCTTTGTATTGGTCAGTGGGGTACAAAATGAAATGGTTGCATTACTTTTGTTGTTGTTGCTTTAACAGAGCAGAGGTTTTCCATATGCTTAGTGGCTTTGACTGAAATGAGGTTTGGGGCAGAGCCGGTCAACTGCTCCCACAAAAACACTGAAAGTTCCTGAATTCCCTCTAAAGTCTGCCTAAAATCAATTAAGTAAGAATGAAATGTTTTGATTCATTTTGTTGGTTTTTTTTTTGTTTGTTTGTTTTTTGAAAAAGGAAGTATGGGATCTCAGAATGTGTCATAATCAAAGTGTTTTTCAATGGAAAAAAATACTGGCTCAGATGAAAACCAAAGCTGATCAGGTTTCAGGGAAACAGGAAGAAGGAAGGTTGGGTGCTAACTTCCAGGAGGTTCTTTACAAAATGAAAGTCTCTGACATGTCTAGAAGTAGGCCCTATAAAATATACAAGTGCTTCTCAGAATAGCTCTCATGATCATCACTTTGACTTTCGGTGCTGCTATGGTCAGGTACACTGAAGCCAGTAGCTCTTGCTCATAGCAGTGCGTTACCATACCTTAGAGGCGAGTACAGTGTATGAACCACCTGCTCTCTTTAGGTCATTAGAACATGACAAGGAAAAATAAAGAAATATTTTGCTTTACCTGTCTTTAAGGTATTATATAATTAGATTTCATTAGGTATTTCTGTAGTCATAGTAAGTACCTCATAGAGCAGATGAGAAGAATTCTTCATCTTTACACCCTTCGAGCTGCTGCCCTATTATGTGTACAGTCAAACACTGGCATTAAGTGGATATGGTTTATCTCCCCACTTGAGTGGAATTTAATAAAACCAACTAGAGATTCTTGGCCAAGCATGTTTTAAATCCTCAGACTTTCCTTCATGGGCAGTGTCTGTGGTAGTGCTTTTGAGCAGTGTGTCAAGACTAATGGACCAGTAAAGGAGTATGAAGTTCCTACTTTCGGGCATTTCCCCACTTAAAGCTATTTAAACTTTGCTCACTATACTATACAGGCTAAAGATTTATTTAAAGATTTATTTTTAATTTTTATTTTTTAAATTAAGATTTTATTTTGAAATGGGCATCTGTCTGCACACAAAATATTTTTTTTAACTATTATTAATAATAATTTATTTTCTGGAAAGTGCATTTACAGAATTTATCAGTATAGTTTTTGTTGCTGCTACGGCAGTTAATGAAGTGTTAGGTACATGTGAGGAAACAGGTTACTTGAATATACCTTTGAAATGTGAAATGTACTATTTAAAAATAGTTTGTCTAATTTATATTTTACACGATATCTAACATTAAGTTATTCGGATTGGACTGTTTTGCTTGAGGCAGAGGTTATAAGCAGCTGAGCTGTTGTTTGTTATGTGTATATTATTTATACTCTCATCTTGTGCTGTATTTTCTGCTTGATCTTGTAGAGTTACAGAATTCCAAGAATCATTTAAGATACTCTCTCCCCTGCCCCTGAAAGTCAGTAGAAACAATTGCCTGGAGTGAATCTATCACTGCCTGTTCTTTCTCTGCTGCTTGGAGCCTGAAACTGGGCTACACTTTTGTTGAAAAAACTCCAGAGGATCTGGACAAAAACTCAGGCAATTCCTTGAAAACCTTTCCATTGACTTTACAGAACTCTCAGAAAATACTAAGCACAGTGGAATAGACCCAAATTGGGAAAAACAAAACAAAACAAACAACCAAACAACAATTGAAAACAAACAAACATGCAAAACAAAACAACACGTAGTTAAGCCCAGTGTGGGCTATCAGAATCCAGTGCCAGTTAAGAAGCCTTTTCAAAGACCTGCACTTATTTATGTGTGCCAGGATCCCACTGTTGGGAATGAAAGAGTAGTAAGAGAAATCAAATGGCCTGGGGCAATCAGGAAAGCTGGAACAGTCCAAGACATGATATTGCACTGACCATTGCCCACTAGGCATATGATAAATGTTGCTTTTTTAATCTAACTAGTGAAAACCTTGGAACGATATTTAGCTACACATTTTCATATCTGTGTAAATATAATGAAATGTTAGGGAAAAAAATACTTTGGGGCCCACTTCCCATTTCTGTGTAATAATCCCCTGGCTCTTTGAAGTCAGCCTTGAGTCCCAATACTCCAACTAGAGAGTACAGTAAGTATAGTAAGCTATAGAATATTGTTGCTGGAAAAGCACCACAGAAAGTGAAGTGAAATTACATTTCATTGTGGTTTCTAGAAATGCAGCACCTTAGGCTGTAAGTTCAAATCAACGTCATGTGTTATCAGTTTGTATTCTGTTGGTCCAGCTAAGTTTTCACTAAATGGGTTTTTGAAAAGGAAATAAAGAAAAAATGTTTAGGTAATTGATGTCTGATCTTGAGAAACCCATGTCTGAGTTTGGTGGAGAAAATGTGATGTCACCTGTTCCTGAGTGCAAGAGCATCCTGTTTACCTTAGCTCTGGTCTGATGTCTTGGCATAAAAACAAATCATTGCCATGCCAAGGAGAACAGTAATGAAATGAATTGCCTTTCAAATCACGTCTGGATTTGAAGAGATGGAGATCACACTCTGTTTTTTTAGATGTTGTGCAGACCTCTAATACTCTGGCAGTCTCACTATCTCACCAAGTAGATTTTTTTTGCAAATTCTTTGAACCTACTCAAATCCATTACTAAAATATCTCACTTTGCTTTCACACCTGAAGCCAAACATAATTCAGCACTTCATGGAGTTACAGATGATTGAGCCTAGAGTGTATTTTCTCAGTCACCAGAGGCAATTTTGTGCTGGCTTGAAGAGGAATGGGGAACAGGGCATGTTCAGGGACACCTGCCTGTCAGTGTGTATGTTATGGGAGGATATCTCTCTGTTCTGCTCTATTCATTGCAGACTGTAACCGTGTATGAATCCCAAATGTTCCTGGCAGGTGCTAATGTTGCGCTTTTTTTTCTTTTTTTTCCTTTTTTTTTTTTTTTTTGTCCTGCTAATTCTTTTTCACTGTGTAAAATGTGATAGCTTCTGGGCTTGCTTGTGGACTTTAATTTGGATTTTAGAGCTTCTACTTCACTTCTACCTTACAAATGATGGTACTGGGATGGTGACATGAGACATGGCAGCTCTGAGTCTCTGACTGAGGAACGAGGAATGCTGCTCCTAGTCAGAGGCCAGATTCACAGGTGGTGAAGCAATGGGGAAGTTATTTTCATCACTGACCTTTTAGCGATGGGCAGAAGACAAGGTTGCTTATCACCGATGCTGCATCCACATGGTTCCCCAGCACACCAGCACAAATGTCCTCTGAGCATTTCGTAATGCGTCACTGGAAGTTGTTCCTTCTCTGGGGCAGCAGCAGACTATTTAGAAGCCTGCTTTGCTTGAGCTCACAGCTTTGGCTTCACCTAGAAAACTGCCCGTATATCAACCCATGAGTTCTGGCACTTTTCCCTTTCAGATTCTTTCCCCCATCCTGCTGGTGGGGTGCGAGCAGGCGGCTGTGTGGTGCTTGGCTGCCCGACGACATGCTGCATTTGGGCACAGCTTTTCCTTGCTGGGGGTAGTACAGGACGTTAAAATTGTAGGCAGTGGAAGTCCAAGCAGACGATTCTGTAAATCCCCCAGACTTCCTGTGTGACATGCACATCTCATGCCTGAAGCTGTCTTTGACTGACTTTCTCAGTCAATTTGCTAACCGTTATTTATAGCCACGTTGTTATTCTATCCGTCTCCAGCTTGCCATTCGGTGTGACTGAGCTCCTTGAATCCTAAGGTAGGATTTACTAGTGAAGTTCCAATTTATGTTTGTCACCCTCCCTTTTTGGAGGTCCCTTTTTTTTCTGAGCATCTTTTACCATGCCCAAAGGGACAGCAGGTAGGATAGATGCAGCATGAGGACACATCAGCTCTTTAGTGCATAATGCAGATACAGGAGAGCTAGGACAAATGTGCCGCTTGACCTTAGTCCTTAGCATTAGTATGCTCCCCCTTGCAAGGGACGCAGAGTCTCTCTGCTGGCTGGGCAGGAGGGAAGGACAGCATCAGCCTCTGGTGCCTCTTGGAGCAGGCTGACCCTCAGTCTTGCTGTTGTTTTCTGCTTTTTCTCTGTTTTCTTTTTCTTAGTTTATTATACTTCTTCATGTCAGTAATTTTCTTGAGTCCTTGAGCAGCTAACGATTATCGACTCAACAATTACACTTTGTTGTTGTTGTTTTTACTCTTCTTATCTTGCAGGGCTTCAGCTCACGGTCTCTATCACCGCTCAGCCAGTTTTCTCAGTAACACTACACCAAGGTCACCCAGAGGTGTTGAACCAACATCCTCCTTAGGCCAGAGGTGCTTAACCCCAGCCCTGGGTTACACCTTTGGCTGGAAGAAATGTCTGTGTGGTTAGCTGGCTAGCCAGGCATGTCCGGCGCTCCTTTTTGGGCTGAGCACTTTTCTGTCACATCATTAAAATATCTCTGATCGGCTGAGTTTCTGTTCTCGAGGGTTTCATTTCCTTCTTCTGGAATACAAGAAGTACCTGTAAATGAGGCAGCTTGTAAGCATCAGGAAGTTGCAGCTGTGTTAGCAGAGAGGGTTGTGCGGAGTCCAGGCGGCACAGCGGGGTGCACAAAGCTGGGTCGAGAGTGGCATTAGAGAGGCTTAAGCATAAATGGCAGCTTTGCCTGTGGTTGACCTGTCAGCTTCTCAGTTTCTTTCTTTGTGAAATGGGTTTACTAATATATATTACAGAGTAGACAGTGAGGATTACGTGATTAATGTTTCACATGGTATTTTGTGAATGCAAAGTGCCATCTATCTTCTAGATGAAACTGTTAGCGGCAATATATAAACCTGGAGTGTAAAAATGCTGTTACATGTTTGGTATTAGCCCTAGTCTTAACGTTTTAATTCACAAAAATAAAATGGTCTGTGTATGGATTTTTCTCCTTTTTCTTTTCTTTTTAATTTGAAAAGCACAGATCATCTTACCATGTCACGCTGCAAATCCTTTATATTTAAAAATGTGATTCCAATCATGTAATATCTGGCTTGAGTACATTTTTCAGTTTTCCATCAAGTTAGCATTTTTATTTTTAAATGTAAGAAGCATTGTCAAAACTTTGGCATTTTATTTTTGGAGAGAGCTTTACTTTTTTTTTTTTTTTTTTTTTTTTTCATGTGAAAACAAGTGTTAAACCTCTAGAATTTCCTCTACAAGGAAAATATTTTGAAACCCTCTCCAATTTTTAAAAAATGTTTAAATAACTGTGACAGCAGAGGCGTCCTGTCTCCCTGTGACTGACAGCTGTTACCTGTACCTGTAGGCACAGTGCCCGTGAAGGATTGCTTTCTGAGAACCAAGGTGGGCTGCTACCAACATTGCTTGGGGTGGAAGGAAGCCAGCTGGCACTGGAAGCAGCTTCTTGTTTATATGCTGGCTGTAAGATATTTTAAAGCCGCAAGAACTGATTGGGTAACATGAGCCTTCCCTGTACCAGAGAGAGAGAGAGATTCAGTAAACAACTAGCAGCTTTATTTCCATGAGCTTTGCTCTAGGATTTAAGGAACAAAAAGCTTATTCCATGATCATCGTGATGTACTTCCTGGGCATCATGGACGTCAGTGATGTGTAGGTCTACCCTTGAGTACTTTCACCAAGTTCTACTTGTTCACAAATGTCCCAGTTGCTCTGTGGGTAGATTTCTTCATACTTAAGCAGCCACTTTTACTATCTCTAAGGAGGAAATGAAGCCTTCAGTGTAATACCTCTGGGTTCGAAGATTCATAATCAACATGGAATATTATCACTGTGCATTACCAACCAGGTATCTCACCGCCTTCTCTGGTTAGAGGATTTGGTTTTAAAATGTTCTTTTCCATCTAGAGACTCATGCGTCTAGAAGAGCATTTGACAGGCTTTTTTTTTTTTTTTTTTTTTTTTTTTTTTTTCTTTTTCTTCTTTTTGTGCTAAGGAAGGGTAAAGTGACAAGGAGATGCACACTAGAGATGTCAGTTCATAGCATCCTGAACCTGGAATTGGTAATGAAGTCTCTTCTGTGCCTCATAGATGATATGCCAGTGCATTTCAGTTTCAAGAGGATAGAAATACAAAGCAGTCAAGGGTACCTTCCTTATCACATAAAAAGAGAGGTTAAAAACACAAAAGAATGAGACTGTAATTCTGAATGGGAGTGTTCTATTATTCATAAAGTATTTTGTTTCTGTAGAGAATCATATTAAAATATGACATTCAGCTCTTATTACTCTTATTGTTACTGTTGTGCTATGCAGCTGTTCTGCATTAGGGGGCTTCTCCTTTTGCTTAGCAGAGCAATCCCTTTTTTAGTATTTATTCATAGTTTTAGGGTGTGGTGAGTGAAGAAAACTTGTGGTTTCTTGGGGATTTTTGCTATTCCAGAAAAATACATTAAGTCTTGCTGCATCACTAAACAATATGCTGGAATATAGGAAATTAATACCACAACCAATGCAAACATAGTAAAATAAGAGCTATCTTAATAAATAAATATTTCATTTGGAGCACTAATGTGGCACGCATTTATAGGATTCTTCATGTGTTGTCATATCAGTCTGCATTTTAATTATGATACTTCAGGAAAATACAAATGTTTTCCACAGCTTGTTTGGAAAAGTATGCAGTATACAAATACTTCTTCCTATCTGGTACCTCTTTGGAGGACTTGGGTTCCAGATGGGGCACAGACATTGCCTCTGTACAATGGTATGATGGCAATTGTGGCTTCCAATAATTAAGGACAGTTTTTCTGCAGAAAGGTCCCTGTTTTCCATTTTGTCTTAAGGATCTTTGTTCCTTTTCAAGCTGATACCATGATTACCCACTGTATACCAGAGTAGAGATTTGGAGAAATATATTTTAGCTGTAGTGCACTGCAAGTCAATACACAAAATACATAACAGCCTATGGAGATGACTGATTTAGGTTCTTTGAACAGTCCTTAAGGGGAAAAACATACCTCAAATATTTCTCTCTAATGCCTTTATCAGCATTTGTAGCAGTACTATCTTCTCCAAACCTGCTGTGTGATACTAGGAAGAAAGCATGACCACACTGCAAGTCCGTTAGCAGCACTGGTGAATGAATAGTAATTAGTCTTAGACACAATTTCCTTCACTGGAATAGAAAATGAAACACTCTCCATATTGCAAGAGTTTAATGAATTTACCATAAAGGGTCAAAGTCTGCAATGCATGTGGCTGAGAAAAGCTGGCAAAGGCAGAAACAGTACCTTCAGCTTCTCCATACCACTTCTTCTTTTCTGTAGAGAAAACTGTATTTGTCATCCCACCAGTAAGCTATTTGGATGAAAGCAGGGCAAATTTAAAATGTGTGATTGTGGGTACAAAAGTTTTGTAGATGACAGAGATAAGGAAGATAAATCGGGAAATCAAGAGGCTGGAGAACAGAGGTCCTACAAGTGCCCTGTCACATACACGCATAGGGTCAGTCCCAAACCCAGAGATTTTGTCACATAAGTTGTGATCTCTGTTTGGCCAATACTCAGAGTTTATCAGGCTACCAGAAGGGAGTACATTCTTACACATGGGTTTTAAGATTTCAAATGACAATGCCTGTGTAATTGGTGAATTCTGAGTGCAGAAATTTCCATGCTATAGTACAAAAGTGCAATGTTTGAAATGAAGAACTAACTTCATGAGCAGGTAAGAAGTCAGGAGGTAAATACAGCATAGATTTTGGCATGGACACTTCACCTTTAAGTACTTCAGGTGATTTTTAAATTATTTATTATTTTTTTATTTTTTATGTACCTGAGTGTTTACAGGATCAAAATCCAAAGTAGTACAGGAAGAGAAATAAGAAATATGCTTTTTTTTCTGAGTCTTTGTGATCTCTATTAATAGTGCTCATCCCTGATGAGTGTAGGGATTTACATAACTGAGACAAACGTATAAGAATGTCGGAATAAGAGCACAGTATCCCCAGTCTCCATCCCTCTGAGAACTCCATTCCCAAATAACAGACGGTAGACAAAACAAGATTTTACTGAATGCAGTGGGCCGCAAGACCCTCGTTGTCTGCCACTGTTTCATCTGTTTCTCTCCATCTCCTTAGATGATAATTGGAATACTCAGCCTATGACTTTTAATAAGCTGCCAGTCCCAAGGTTAATAATAGTCTGAAGTTCTGTAGATGCTTTGACTTCTTGTGTTTGCAGTAAATAGCCTGCTATAGAAAATGTAGATCAAGACCTCAGAAATCAAATTGATTAATTGTAGAAGAAAGGAGAGAAACAGAGACTGTTATTTACAATTACTGTTTCTCTTTGCACATTTTCTCTCTCTTTCTTTTTGTTAGATAAATGCCTATGCAGGCAGATATATTATCAATCTAGACCAAGCTGTTGTTCCTACAAATATGTCTGTCATTCCCCTTGCCCTCATGCTCTCTCTACCTGCTAAACTATGTATCCTAGTAGTCAAAAATGTAGATCGGAATCTATGGTGAACTTTATAACCTTAACATTTTGGATTTTTTGAATGTAATTATGTTCTAAAATTTAATTAGACAAAATTATGGTCTATGACAAAATAATTGGGGACAAAAGTTGCAGTCAAATTCACAACATGTTTTAAAATTTCATGAAACTTTAAATGATGCCCCAAATGCTCAGTATCTTGGTGTAAATCAGAAGCTGTGACTTACAGAAATGTGCAGTGGGAAGGACCAGGACAAAAAGGAAGCTTTGTAGTGTTATTAGTGAACATCTGCATGAAAATGGTTGGAAAGGAATTTTAGTTTAGGAAATTAAAATCTTGCAAAATAATTCTGTACATGATCAAAAGCAACCTTTTTTTTTTTTTTTTTTTTTTTTTTGACTATTACATTCTTAGGTTTTTAGGAACTGAGTTGTATTAATAATCAACATTAATAGTCAAAAGGCTGAGCAATTTCCAGAAGACTAGGGCAAAACTAATGTCATGCCACTATTTAAAAACTGTCACTTTGACTTATTCGATAAAATAACAAGAGCAACTGATATAAGATGTAATTGAAAATACTTATGGAATTAAAAGAAGGTAATGCCTATCACTGTAAGTTTGCAAAAATGGTTCTTATGAGAGTGGCTGGGTGGACTTTAATTTGAAAAGCTGATAATACTGGTGTAAGACTTCTGTGTATCCTTCACCTTGGTATCACATCACTTTTAGTATTGTTATCAGTGGTCAGGATGAAAGCCCTGGACTGTTACTAATCAGCTTTGCAGACAATACTGGAAGGAGACAGAGAGGACAGCTTGCTAAAACTGAGCACCCTGGACCCAATGCCGAATCCAAGTGTTAGAAATTAGGACTGACTCCTGGAATTGGCACTGCTTCCGTAGCTTGCACTGCCTGCCTGGCTGCTGTCCTGTTACTCTAGATTGTAATTCAGCACGAGTTCCTTGGCACCTTTTTTTGCTTTCTGCTTTCCTCTGTTGCCCCACTGCAGTTTGCAGAAGACAGGGATTGATGGCTTTGCATACACCTGGAGTCTGTCAGCTCTGGATCTGTGGGTCTTTAAAAGCCAGAGGCTGCCTTCCCTTCCTTGATCAGAAAGCAGCCCTAGCAATAACGCTCAGAACCAGGCGGGGTACCCTCATAACCATGTGTTTCCTGAGGTAAGCCAAAATCCTTGTTTGGTGCTTTGCTGGAAACCTAACTATATCATCCTCTCACCCCTGTAGTTACCCAGCCCTTCATTTCACGTGGGTCACTGCTGGTCTCTGGCAGTCATCTAGGCTGAGAAGAAATGCATAATTCCAGGAGGCAATTTATCCTGGTTACCTGAGACAGCTGCCATAGGACAGGAAAATTGCATTCTGAAGAAGTCTCTCTCTTTCCCCTCGGGACAGATTTAAACTAGATTTAAACACATTTAAGCTTCCCTAATATTTAGTTGGCTGAAGTTAGGTGAAGTGAACCTACGGAATAGCAAGAAATGTGTGTGGGAGTTTATGACTCTCATGCTCTCACATTTAAAACCTAGGGAGTTTTCCCTTGACTCACCCTACAGCGTCTCTGTGATTTCACAAACAGAAGAAATTCTCTTTTCAGCATCTTGAGAACTTTTGTCCGCAGGAAGCCGCCTGGGCTGGTTACTACATTTTGAAACCACTGCTCTCCGTTTCTTCCCTCACTAATAGAAGTCGGTTTTCCATTCCATGTGCTAGCAGGCAAGACGTAGCCTAGTAGCAATAGCTCTTGACTGTCTCACTGACTGTGAGAACAACATTATCTGAGAGGAATCTACATTGCCCAAATCCTTAGATGCCCATAGCAATTCCTAAAGAATATTACTCAACAGGGACATCTAAAGAAGACATAAAAATAGTTTGCCTGCTCCTCAGGTTGTGGGTTGCTTTCAAGTAGCGTCTAAAATTCACTGGCAGGTAACAGGCTTTAGGATTAACTATTGGGACCCTGAAGATAAGTCAGGGAAACCTCTTTTTATTCTAATCATGGTGAGGTGCCTGGCTACTTCAAATGCCTGCCCGCACACACAGCTTTACTCCAGAGTGACGGCTCGCCTTGGTAAAGGCACTGCACATCTAATTTGTTTTTATTATCAAACATAGCGAGTGTGATACAAATAAAGTAGTAGCTAAGAAGCTTTTGGTGGGAAACTGTACTTGTGAGTTATAATTTTCTCTCTGTTCTGATCCCCATGCAATTTATTCTGAAGTCATTATGTAAAGAAACTGCAGGCTTTCTGTCAGAAAGGTGGCTGTGAGGAGCGCTCATTAGAATAGCAGGAGGAGTGGTGACACCGAGGGTATTTGCCTGCCCTCCTCCTTTCCTCCCATGGAGAGCAGGAGCAAGCATGCCTGTGGCTGGTTCCTACCTTACACCACTTCAAAGAAGATCCTTTGAAAGTCTCTTACACGAGTCTTCTGTAGAGAGCTAAATATGCAGATAAAAGTTAACCGAGTGCACTGTGTGACACTGGACTCTGGTAAGTGTTTATTTTATAAACACAGAAGCCCCTGGGAAGTAGCAGCTAATGCAGGTGGAGCACTGACAGCTAAGCCAGGAAAGCACTGGCCTGCTCTTGCAGGCACTGTGCTGGATGGATGCACAGCCTCTAACATGGCAGGCTTTGGGCAGCTTTTGGCTGCTACCTTTTTATAGGCTCTGTAGCCTGTCTGAATGGGGCACTTTGCTACAAGGAGGCACAGCAGAGTGGTGGTTTAATTCCTAATTCCTCTGTCTGCTAGTCCTCAGCTTGCTGCAGGTCTAACATGAGCCGTGTTTCTTGGATCAGTGGGAAGCTGCAAGTATGAACTGCTGTTGTGGGTCAGCAAGGGACCTCTGCTTCTTTCTAACCAGAGCAAGGAGGACTGAGCACTTCACAGACCTGCAAACAAAAGGCCAGTCCAAGGCAGGGCTGGAGACTCAGACCCCCCGATTAAGGGGGACAGGTGTCTGCATCAACACGTGGGGTTTCCAGGCCTCATTGCTAGACAGTGTTTTTTTTTATTATTATTATTATTATTTTATTTTTATTGAGCCCAAGCTAAGTCCCTTGTATTCATCGAGCGTGGATAGTGCGTGTACAGGTACTGCAAATCAGCTGGTGTGTGTTCAGTTCTTACCCCCAGCAGTCATTCCAGCCATATGAGATTTTAATTACTTGCTATTTGTGCGTTACGGGCACTTGAATGATGAGCAAATATTGTGTGGGGCAAGGTATAAATGCTTTTAAAAATCTGTATTTTGTCAGTCCTTGATTCTTGGTAGTTGGGCAATCCAAGTAGCAGTCAAGTAGAGAGGTAGCAAGTTATGCTGCCCTAGAGCCATGTAGACTTATGTGAAAATGTCCTACTTATGCAAATGGATCATAAAAAAGGACAGAGTCTGGCCTCTGGCGCATTTAATAGCATTCTTAGACTTTGCCAGGCAAGTGTTTCTTCCTGCCTCATGCTTTTGATAGATGGAAAGTTACTGCTAATGCATTTTTAACTCTGAGTATTGTAGTGAAAATGTCACCGACTGAAATGCATTCTCTCTTCCACGCATGTTGGCTCCCTTAACATGTCAAATACTGCTAAGTAGATAAAAGGGTGTCTGCCAAGAGATGGATCTACTCATAGCACCCCATTTATGGACTCGGTTCTTTCAGCGTCCAGCATTTCCGATACCGAGTGATTCCTCGTGATTCACACTTCGGTGGTGCCAGAGCTCCGCTTGGCTCTCTGAAGGCTAGAGGTGACCCAGGTGCAAGTTTGAACATAACTTATTCCTCTCTGCTCGTCTCCAGATTGTGGTGGTGCTCTGGCTCCCCAGACTCCTCCAAATTACACATCTTCAGTGAACCTGACTGTACTCAGTGATGGCTAAGCAATAGCACCGCAAGGCACGTACCCAAGAGCAGCCTGTAGGGACAGACCTCTGCTGCCTCCGTAATGCTCTCAGCTTCCCGTGCCACTGCCCGGGGTTAGAGCTGCAGCTTTGACACCACGGGGCCCAGGCACATTTGGCAGGTCAGACTCCGAACCCTTAAGTGTAACTTGGTCTTGAAAAAAACATACAGTGAAAGATTGGGTTAAGAGAGACAATATTAAGACATTGTGCATAGCACAACAAGTATGTATGAAGTGCCATGAGGCCCTGTTTTTTAAGTTTCTGTATATCATCTGTACAGAATCTGTGTTTTGGTGTATAAGGCGTATACATGCAAGCTGGGATTTGGCATTCCTCGGGAGCTGTGCGAAGCTCCTGGGGCCCTGGGCAGAGGTGATGGGAGCAGGCCTCAGCCACACAGGAATTCACTGCAGCAGAGTCCGATGCCAGCTGCCACCAGCCGTGTGGTGCTGCTGCCCTCCCTGCCATGACCTGGCCTCGGGAGCATGCAGCCCCATCCACATGCCACGGCATGGCTCATTCTGGGCAGGCCTCAGGGGCAAGGCCTCCTTTCTGCTCCCATGCCCAAGCCTCCTGCAGCCACACAGGGCTCAGAGCTCTTGAGGAGCCGTGCTGGGCTTTGCTTGCTCCCCGTCAGGCTCACACCAGGCGTGAGTGAGCGCCTGTGATCCATGTCTGTGTGCTCTCCTCCGTGTTGTGTGCGCTCTGCTCAGCGTGCTTCGCTTTGTGAAGATGTGGGCCTTGTTATTCAAAGCAGACAAATGTGTTTCTAAATGCATTTTCTATTAAAGTTCTCCATGGGGATTATTTAAAAACCTACCTATCAAAGAGCTGTTTATCTCCTTTCTTGGGCAAATGTTACAGTTGATTTTTCTGTCTACCTGTGATGTGGTGTGTTTTCTGCCATCTACCCTTCTTCTGCTCAAGCCCTTGCTCATGTATCACTTACAAAAATGTTTCATTTATGAAAATAAGGTCCTTACATCCCTGGTTTAGGGCAGACATTGTTCTGCAGATATTCCTGGATTCACAGCACTGCCTGCTTTTGATTTAGCTGGAGCAGAGGCTGTCTAATCTACTGGGTTGTGCTGTCACACAGGGGCCTTGCGGGGAGCAACTGTGGGGAAAGAATGTGTAAATATTCAAACTTAAGCATTCACTGAAGCATTTTCTTGATTCTGAGCCCTCAAATCTCATAGTAAGTGATCTGTGTGCTGAAGCCGTGCCAACCAAATATTTACTGTTACTCTGCTGCCTCTTGGAAAATGTAAAGAATTCACACATATTATAAAAAGTAGCATTTTTTGAAATATCTATCACTGAGAACCATGTTCTATTAGTAAGGTGGTATGTTTTGCGCTGTTATAATTAGGGTTCGGCTCAGAAAACATTTCCTCAGTAGCCCCATGTTGTTTGCATAGTTCACCTATGAAGAATATTCTGAGCTAAACTCAGCTTCAGTACAAGCCAATTTATGAGCCTTTCATGAAAACGCATTTCAAGATGCAAGTGTTTTAAAATTAATATAATTTGCCTTTCTAGTTACTGATTTCAAATGTCTTCCCTCTGCTTTTCTAGCAGCCTTTGTTTAAGCACAGAATACAGAAAGACATAACATATTTCTGGCACTGTTATTCAATGTAAATAGCCAAATTTTGGTACTGATTTTCTTTCTTGCACTTTTAAAATGAGTCCACATGGATAGGATTTTCAATGCAAGCACCACTAGTCTTTTTCAGTTGTCTGCAACCTGCTTCGCTGAGTTAGATTATGACAGATTTTTAGCAGAGTTTCCATAGGAAATGGTATTTATATGCTTTTCTGTATATCTCTGTTTTGAACATGTTTTATTTAGTCTCTTTTCCTATTTCTGTCCCCTGTCTGCCACCAGAGCAAGGACTGTTTCTTATTTTGTCTGTCCAGGATGGAGCACCTTGCCTCCAGGTTTTCTTTTGCGGCCTGAAGAGATCGGTATTTTCTAGTGCAGATGAAAAGTAACAAGTAACTGATGCTGATGAACCATTTTGTCCACTTTTGAGCTGAGGGCACAACTGAATACAGATCCAAGCATCCCCTGGAGCCTGCCCATGCTTTGACACTGCTAACATTGACAGAGAAGTGATCTCAAGCAGTGAGAGGTTGTGGATGCCCCATCCCTGGAGGTGTTCAGGACCAGGTTAGATGAGGCCCTGAGCAACCTGATCTAGTGGGTGGCATCCCTGCCTATGGCGGGGAAGTTGGAACTAGGTGATCTTTAAGGTCGCTTCCAACCTCAGCCCTTCTATGATTCTATGAAATTCGTATTTACTATAAGAAAAAAAGATCATTTTAATAATCCTTAAAGAAAGTCGTTGTTACCCCAGCCCATAATTCCATGATAATCGGTACTTTGGAGGAGGATCAAACCTCTGGGTGAAACCAAGCCTACAATAAATTTTAGGAGTGGGGCATACGCACTGAATTGTGAAAATAAAGGGATTACTGTAGAGGTCTTAAACCTTAGGGAGATACTTTGGAGTTGTGTAGGCAGCTTAATCTAATCTAAAGGGTGAGCATGGTCCGAAATGTATTTTCTAGTGAGATCCATCCTCTTAGAAGCAGTAGAGAAAATTGCTTGGCAGGCTAATGGGATTAGCCAACCACATGCAAAGGGTTACAGTCCGCTATAGAGTAGCAAATTGAGTAATATGGATATTTCTAATATTCATTGCTTTAATTTTTGTTTTATTAAGTATGAAAGGGTCAGTGGCTGCTTGGAAGAGAGCTTGAGGGCCTCCTGAGGGAAGGGTTGTTTAGGGCATAAGAAGCCAGGAAAAAAAAAAAAAAAAAGAAAGAAAGAAAGAGAGAAAGAAAGAAGAAAATGTCTTGAGAGTTTCTATCACACTGAGCGTTTAGGTATATAAATATATTCCTCTGCTAGACAGTATTATCTTACTGGGATGGTGTCATTGGAGGAAGTAGCAACAGTCACTTTAGAAGTCTAGAATAAAAGCTTATTGAAATAGTAACCATTACTGGAATTATCTCAAAATACAGCTGCTTTTCCAAATTTGCAACAGTACTGCTGAGAAAAACACGCCAGGTGCAAGGACTGTGGACTGAATTTTGTTGCATATGCTTCTGGCAGTGTTAGGGATAGCAGGCATGTCCCTCCTGCCCCACCTTCCTCTCCACCCTTATCCACGTGTCCAGCAGGGATGCCAGAGCTGTGGGAAGTGGTAAGTGTGCAAGGCAAAAGGACTTCCCTTTGATTAGCCGTCTCTGTTCCTTCCCACACCTTTTGGGTGGGAAATCACCTGTGGCTGACTCTGAGCCAGAGGGCTGGGCATGCACTGAGGCACAGTCTGCTCAGAAAGGCTCCCAGCAAGGGAGAGGGCAGATAAAAATGTGCATTAATGCTCCTTTGGAGATGTTACCCACCTGAATAAGAATCAAGATGGGCATGCAACAAGCCTTAGAAAAAAAAAAACAACAGATCTGAAGAGTCTGTAAGAGAGACATAAAGGCATGAGAAGTCACCCTGATAATGAACATTCAGAAATTTCGAAAAATGCTGGGGAATTAACCCCATTAAGCTGGGGCGGGGGGAGCACATGTCGATAAGTATGTACTCTCCTTCTTATATTTGAATGTGCTCTTATTTGCACAGCCAACTGCAAGCTTTCTGTGGGGATGTTGTAGAAGTAATATTAATATTAACTTTGTGTCTTTGTTTCTTTATTTTATTTCTTTGAAACAAGTAGTAAATTTACCATCGCAAAATTGAGATTTTTTTTTTTTTTTTCTGTTGTAAAATTTATCTCAGCTCATTTGTCATGAAAATTTGCCCCTTAGGACTAGTTTGAACAGTATCCCAGGTGTTTAATGTTGTTCACCTAATGAAGGCACAACTCATGAAAACAACTATTGAACTGTGGTACACTTCATGAATACTGAAGAGGCATTCAAATTTAAAATGCATGTAGTAGTAACTGGGTCTATAAACTGCTTCTCCTGAAGCCTCGATGCTCTATGCATATTTCTCCATAGGAACGTTTTTCACTTGCATGTTTTTCTATTTTTTCAAAGACAGTTTGTGTGTCTCCAATTTAGCTTCATCAAGCCAGAGAGTGTACAGTTATAATGAGTTTGTCCATGGAGGGCTTGGCAGATTTTTTTTTTTCTGAAATACTGTAGTTCATAACATGCCTTACTAGTCACATTTCTGTCTGCTTAAATCAGACGAGATGGATCATAGTGGGATGCAAATAATGTAGCAGAAGAGGTAAAGAGCAAAGAAAGAAGGCTTTTACATCCAGGTGTTGGGGACTGCTGTGCATTACACATTGTTAGAAGAGCATGTTCTATGGAGATGAGGCATCGACGTAGGTGGATTAGGAGAAAAAAGGCTGAAAAATGGCAAAAAGGAGATTTCAAAAAAGCCTGACACAGTTGTACCCCTGAGAAGGGAAGGGAACCAAATCGAGGAATCTGCGTGGTCGCTGAGCACTGTGCTGGCAGCCCGTCCCTGGGGAAATAGCTCCTGCCGAGGCAGCAGAAGAGCAGGTCTGCTCCTGCACAAATGCACTGTAGAACTGCTCCAGCAAAGCTGGAGGGGCTGGGTAGGGAATGTGCTTGGTGCGTATACCCAAAAACTGTCTTGGTGAAGCTGCTGTTGAAATGAGATGTCACCCTTGCCACAGGAGAGCTACAGCTCCGTCAGTCATAGCCTGAAAAAACAAAGTCGGTATTCTAGGTTACTGAAATGAAATAGATGAGGTTGTCTGCCACCTTGATGACAAACCCCTGTGTTGTTTTTATTTTTTCTTTTAAAGCTTCATTTTGTCAAGTCTGGCCCACATGCAGGAATTTTTCTGCTCTCTTCCTTGAGCTGATGTTGCTGAGCTCTACTAAAAATGTGTATCAGCATTTGCCAGATGCAAATCATTGTTCTTGACAGATTATGCAACTTGATTATAAAAATCCAACATTTATTTCTTTCTGGTTGAAATTTAGAACAGAAGTTTGCAACTTGCCAACATAATGGGAAGCTTTGGTGGTCTCATTTAATTCTCAGAATTGCTATAATTAGACATATTTACAAATTTAGGCTGGCCAGAAAATAAGAATTCTGTTCTGGGATAGTAAAAAAAAATAAAAAAAAAAAAACAAAAAAAAAAAAAAAAAAAAGTCGATGTCCTGCCATTTGTTGTTACTGAAACTGGAGTTGAATTTCTCATTAAAAATCACTGTGAGCATGATTTCAAGCACAGAACCGTGAGGATACTTATAACAGGAGAGAGGTCTCTGTGCAGAATTAGCACACTCCAAATGAATGCTCTAATCCCCATATTGCTGCCTGGTCTAAGATCACTTAGACTCTGGAGTCTTTTTAAAATGTATTTAGATATTTATTTTAAACTAGGAATTGTATTATAGCCCTGATTTTTTTTTTTTGACTTTTTTTTTTTGGGGGGGGGGGGGGAGAGAGTAAAGCAAGATTTGCCTGTGAATGAACACTAACTACAGAAGGAAAATGAAAAAGAATGCCAGATAGTTCTACTTTTCAACTTTTGCTATATCCCAAAATAGCTCCAGACCTCATTCTGTTCTGAGATCTGCAGTGCACATCTCTGCTCTGATATGCTGCTCTCTCTGTATGTCCTGTATTTTTAGTGAAATCAGTGGGAGTTCAGAGTATGTGGGACTGTGCAGAATCCTTGATCTTCCTTGCTGATCTGAGACTTGGATATTTTTTCTGTTTGAAATGGACATGCTGCTGCAATATTAAAATTTCTATGGAGAAAAAAAAAAAAAGTATTCTTGTGTTGCAGTCTGGTGGTCGGCATTTTGCATTTGGCCCTCTGTATTGCCTCTTGACAAGTGATGAGCTCCTGATTCTCGTTGGGTTTCTCTTGCTCTTTTGTTTTTATATTGAGGACCACCATGTATGAAAAATGCAGGTGTGATACATTGTGCCTCCCCTGCCATGATCCCTGTGGCTACAGTACAAACAGATTTTTTATTTAAGGATCCCAAACTACCAGATTTGAGATGCTCCGTGTAACTCTAAGAATATTGTGTCATATATGTTGCAATGATGAAATGCACAATGGTGCAGAAGTCTTACTTGCAGATCAAATTTCTTATCTGTTGTGCTTGAAAGCCAGACACTTAACATCATTTTAATGCAGTTTTTGTGTCTGAATTAATATAATAAATGCCAGTGATGAATAGAATAAGGTCACATTTTACTACTTTGACCAGAAGTGTAATCTTCCAAGATTCAGTTTTATTACCATTATAACAGTCATGCTGGATAAGGTCACCAATATTTCTTTCAATACGAAGTAATATATGAAAACATAGTTTATACCAACTTCATTCTCTGCAGTGTGGATTTGTGCTGTGAGATGTATTGACAAAGCTCCACCTTACATATATTTGCATTTAACTCTGGACCTGGTGTTGCTGTAATAGTGTGTTGGTTAGCTTATGCTCATTAGAACCATAGTCATTGCAAAGAAATGAACCTTTGAGGTTTGTACTCTTCTGCTTCAAAAGGAAAAGGGCATTTTCTTCAGCAGTATAGATATTTAGTCTGAAAGGCACAGCTATACCCTGCACAGCATGATGAAAATGATCTAGCTTTTGCATACGTACACTTTGGTTGAACAACAGCAGTCACCAACAGTGCCAGATTTCAAAGGTAAATACATCGAGCATACGTATCAAAACCTATGTGCACAGGCTGCACCAATCTTTAAAGCTGAAGTAATTGGACACCTACCTGCATATTTACATTGCCTGACACGGTGTTACAACTGCTTTTCTGTGCCTTCCAAACTGTGTTTGTAAAAGATGCAATAGATACCCTTCATTTTCCTTTTGAGTGAGGGACTGTGCTCCAAGGAGGCTATCTCTGTTGCCCTCTGTCGAAAGTGTAGCACTAATGATTTCTTCTGCTCAGGATTTCTCCTGGTTTCTTTTTTTTAAAAAAAATCTTATGAGTTTTTATTATGTGAGGATGAAATGCTACTCAGTTTATTATCTTGTAGACCTTGTATACCCTACTTCCTTAGAGAAAAGTCACCATATTTTTTTTTTTTTTTTGGGGGGGGTGGGAATTAAGAGTGGGAAAATGCAGGGGTTAAAAGGTTTTGCAACATCCAGCATCCAGTGCTGTACTGAATTATGTAAGGCAAAAATACGAAATAATAATCTATTCCGTATTGCATACAGTCTGGGGGATTATATGGAGCAGGGATGGATGGAATCCAGCGTCCTTTGTTCTCTACTTTTTGTTGTTTTCTTTTAGGCACCCTTTTAGCTAAAGAAAAAAGTTTGCGTCTTACTTTTTGGGGGAACTTTATTTATTTATTTATTTGTTTGTTTATTTATTATCTCAATGGTTAGTGTTTCTGAATTATAAAGCTATTTTATAAAGGTGAGGTACCAACACATTTCTGCTTTGCATGGGTTTGTTTGCAAAGCAAACAATAGCGGTGTGCCTCCCCTGCCATCAGTCAGAGTCTCTCTGGTGTTGCTGAAAATTTGTGTGCCCTATGGCAAAGAAACTGAGTTTCAAATCCTGTTTGACAGCTGTGGAAGGGTTTGACCCATGCAAGTTTCTACTTCTTTCATTAAAGATATGTAATGTATTACATTAGATTTTTAGTTGAGTTTTTCCCACATTAAGGCTTGTGCTGTAGGATGCTTCCTGAGCACCGGGAGGATGCACTTGGGCACCGGTGTGACATAACCCACAAGGCGAGATGTGCTGTGAGAGAAGGAGGCTGCAAATGCCCCAGCTGCCCAGCCCAGCATCTTGCCCATTCACGTTAAACTGTGTTTTGGAAAAACACTTGGAGAGCCTTCTCCTTGAGGAAAATGAATCGAGGTAAAACTCTTTTCTTGACATCTGCTCCCACAAGGTTTTACTTGCCATTATGTACAGATTTATTCTTCTGCATTATGCTTGCCATTGTGAAAACATTTTGTTCTCTGATGTATTCAAAACAGCATTTAATGAACTTAGCCTTCACCTATTGGGACTCATGTTTCTGGAAAATATTTAAAGCATGCAAACTGGGGAAGCAGGTGTGTATGTACAGACTTGCAAGTTAAACCTCCAAGTCAGGGTTCTCCTGTTATTGGTAAGTTTTTTGATAGATCAGTGGCAGTCTTGGAAATGTCATCCCTAAAGCACAATTGTGTGGCCATGGGAATTAAGGCAGGAAAATAATTTAAAAAATGGTATTTTAAAGAGATGTTCTCTTCTCCAGTAATCTCTCCTGCTTTGTTAAAGCTGATTTACTTTTGTCCTGTATGTTGTCCTAGAGCACATTTGGGAGATTGTAGATGTTTTGATATCTGAGTTCTGAACAAAGAAGCACATGTTGAGTTTCAATGCACGTACACATCTATATATCTATAGCTTACACAAGTTTAAAGAAAATCAATTAGCTATTGACTATTGCAGAGCAATGGTGATAGCATCTAGAAGTGTAGATAGTTTTCAAAGTCTGAGGAAATCTTTTGCATTTTTGCGTACTTGTTGAGGTCAAAATCATTGGGAGAGGAGGAGGATCCTGCTTACGGGATTTCATTATTTCAGGATTTCTGTACATGCAGATAAAAATGCAGGGTGTGTAATTAAAAGGAGCAGAGAGTTTATTGAATGTTTCCAAATCTAAGATCTGTGAAAAGCAGAGCTGCTGACAAGGCATCCTCTAAGTGGGCCCCATGTCTTTGGGCTCTGTCTACTCCTGTTGACCTTTAAAGCATGCTGGAAGACTCATCCCTTGCCTGAGGCTTGAGGAGGGGGGCATGGCTGCTGGGTGAAATTTCTGGTGATACTTTTCCCTTGGTCTTTGCTGTCTAGAAGGTTCAGGTGAAACCGCCCAAGATGGTCAAGGACAAATACACTCTTGAAAAAACTAAGAGAATATTAAAACATGTGAAACGACACAAATTTGAGCATTCTCTCTTAGCAGTGGAATGACTCCCCATTCCTCTCATTGGAAACCACTAAATTATTCTAATACGTGAGTGATTCATGCATTTTGTAATACGTTAGGTCATAAAGGTTGCCAGTAACGCTAGTGTTTTACTTTTAAATTTAGGCCTCTGAATGTCTTAGCTGTTGCCACTGGAGGTTTAGGTGTCAAAGTTGTGCTACATGTGTGGTGTCAGCTCTCTTCTGATGAGCGTAGGCTACAGATCCATCTTCCATCCTCTTAATTGGTATTAAAGGAGACAGCAGCAGCCTCACAGCTGGCATCTCATTTCATCAAAGCAGTGATAAACTTTATATTCAAAAAACTTCTCTGACTTCAAAATCCTTTAGATTTGGTGACAAATGTTGGGGTATATTTGCATACAAATCACTTTCTTCCACGAAAAGTCTGATTCTTATTTTATTTTATTTTTTGTAATGCTTTCTAAATATAGTTTGTCTGAAAGTTTTATGAGCCAGTTCTTTGTTTTCATACTCAGTCTGATGAGCTTCTTCTGGAAGAGAAGAGATTGAAACAACATTAAATTGCCTTTTGGTTCCTCTTTTGAGAACATCCTGAGTGTGTTTTGCGACAGAACAATTCCACTTCCCTGTTATAATTTTTTGGCTTCTTTTCTCCTTTGATAATTTTGCTTATCCTGCACTTATGAGTAAGTAGTACAGATATAATTGGGTCTGGCATCATGACTGCAAGACTTTTTTTTTTTTTTTTTTTTAATTGTTCGCTATTGGTTTAAGATTTTTTTTTTCAATTTTGTTTAAAAGGTTGGGGTTTTTTATTCAGTTACTTTCCATTCTAACCAAATGTCTTAAGAAAGTTATAGTAAAATGGAAATTTTATCTTTCTCCTTCTTATGGAAAATCTGGCTTAAAAGAGCTTAATTCTCTCTTCCTGCAAATCTATCCTATGGAAGCACTTTTATCTCTTGGTGACTAGTTGCATGGCAAAAAAAAATCTCAGCCTGATCTATCGTATTCTTGGACACCATTTTATCTCCTCTGCAATCGACTTTGTCTGTAGTGGAACCAACGTTCTTTTTATCACCCATGGTCTGATCTTCAAGCTTTCACCTTCAAAAGCACAGCCATCCTTAGGCCGACTGGTAGCTCAGAATCATTTATAACTGAGGAGAACTTTGAAGTTTCTATAAACAACCAAAAAGCAGTGTTTCCTCCCTTTCTTAGCAACAGTGCTGTTAGTTTGCTTGCTTCTGCTTAGGCATCTCTTGTGGCTTCCACTCTGTTTCAGTGACATCCAGGAATGACTGAGTTACCAATGTCTGCCTGGCCTGATGAGAAGCCTAAGAGAGTTGTGCAAAGCCCAGGAAAAAATGATTTGCAAGTGTTTTTCATGCCAGTGGTAAGTATCGGCACAGGGTTGCATGTGAATCATAGGCAAATTCAAGTGAGCTCTGTAGTGATCATGTGTTTAATTTCCAGAACACCCAGCATGTGCATCGCTTTTGTAAGACAGTTTTGTACCAGTATACACAGCCATCAGTGACGTGGGGAGGTCACTGGGTGATTCACATCCAGCAGCTTAACAAGAGGAAGCTGAACAAATGACAGTGGAGATGCTTTCATGTGGAGGAGTACCAAATGTTCCTGCTCTTTAAGCCCCTAGATATGGAATATCTACTTTGTGACCTTTGGAAAGAGAAAGACATCCACTTTTCTCAGCAAGACCACTTTGATGGTGATCATAACCCCCCAAGAAGTGCTGTGTGCTTCTAATTTAGGGTAGAAACAGAGATTTGGACATTTATTTGCTGAAACAAAGGTTGTGCCTCAGCACCAGTTTTCTCCCTCACACCCAGGATGAGTCTGGAGTAGTCACCTTTCTTTGCTGTTTTGTGTTTGTTTGTTTTACATCATTTCTTTCCTTTTTTATTTTTATTTTTAAACATTGATAACATGTCAGATTTAAGATATTTTTTTCTTCACTCCAAGGAACTGTCTGCTAGCAACATATGCTAGTGACATACTGTTGTGATCAACTCGTATTACGGTAACATTGAGAGGTCCAAACCTGAGATTGTAGCCCAAGTCTTGGAGGGGTATGAGGGCGTGCAGTGAAGTGTTGACAAGCCTTGCTCCAGTGATACTTTTAGGCCTGCAATTAATCTGAAGTTCACAGCGGTCTTGCAGATCCCTGCAGTGGTTCCAACACTGGCGGGGGAAATATCTGTTAATGAGGATGAGGTGAGATGTAAAGTTGTAACGGCAACAAAGACAGGTGCATGCATTGAGCCTCTATTAAGGGTGAACGTCTTTGAGTACTTTCAGTTTTGTCAACGTAGCATCTGATCATTTTGAAACCTGTATTTGCTCATAGAGCCCCCTGTTTTTGCAGTGCACTGGTGTCATGACAGTACCCTTTGAAAAGGTGACCACATTCTTCACCTCTTCACCCAGCTGGGCTCTGCAGAGAGCAGCAGAGGAAGAACTCTGTCCTCGTGCTTTTGTGGAGCTCATGGGCTGACGTGGACAGAAAGCCAACCTTGCGCCATGCAATTCTCTGCTGCACTGAGTCCTGCAGGGATTTTGTCACGCTGTGTCTGATGGTATTCAATGCTTGTGGAGTGTGAGAGGGCAGACAAGAAGGGCATGCCTTCTCCCCCTCTCTTCCTTGAGCTGAGCATACTCTGGTTCTGGATTTGCAAATCATTATAATGACAGACTGTGACAATAAAAAGAGCCATGAAAATAGATCATGTAAAGAAGTCCTGGATTAAGGAATCCCCTGGTACTCTGGGAAATGATAAAACCCCACTAAGTCAATAATCTGTGCATTAAGAACTCCTTTGGTTATGTAAAGGAACTAAAACAGTCTGTTTTTCTGAGTGAGCCAGAGGAATTGGTAGCTTTGGTATGTAATGACATGATAAAGAGAGCTTGCTCTTCGGTAGCCCTTGCAGTCTAACTTGATTTACAGATCAGATCTCTGTTGATGACAGTGGAAAGACCATAATGATGCCAATGACCGTGTCTGAGAGAGTCTCAGTTGTGTCTTTATTCCAAGTCCACAGAAAGGAAATAATAAAAACAGATAATCACATTAAAGTAATGGTTTCAGATGACACTCACACAAAATAAGGTTATTCAGAGTTAAACTGCTAGTTTGTCTTCTTCGTTCTCATGTGCTTGAATATTGCAGGAGTCCTGGATGAGAGCATGAATTTATGTATAGTGCATGCTGAAATGCCTAGCTATGATGCGCAGAGCTGGGAACAATGAGCATTAATGACAATAATAGTATTAGAAAAACATCTACTGAGGCAATCATGACGCAGGGCCATGTTGTCCTTATCCAAGAGGGCTTATTATGCAAGAGAAAACCAAGGGGGAAACGTACGTTTTGATTCCCTCTTCCTTTATAGCTTTCATCAGCAGGTGTTTTACCATCGCTGCTCAAGTTTTATTTTGTATTTAAAAGGAACACTTTGTGTGGATAGTTCTGTGTTGAAGACACGCTCTACATCTGTTTTACATTTTCTCAGCTTTAATGTATGACTTATCCAAAACTGACTCCCCTGGCAGGTGAAGGAAAATGTATCTTTGGGAGTGTTTTGCCCTGACAAATGCACTTTCTATGAACACTTTTGTAGATATCAAGCTTTTTGTGTTCATATCAAATAGATATGCAATAAATTGTCAAAATTAAGTAGCTAAGGATTTGTGGCTTAAAATAATTTCTTTTCATGTTGGACTGCTTCTGAGTCTCTGCTTTAACACTACACAGGGTCTTTGGTATTTTCACCTCACTTTTTCCTCTCCTGCAGCAGAGTGAAGGCTGAGTCCCTGCTTTGCTAGTTGTAATTAGGCATATCTGTCACCCAGCTATATAAACTGCAGAAGGGGCTATTGTTATATTCTTCTTTGTTTTCAAATACCTCCATCAGCCCCTAGTTACATTTTCCTTGCTTACCATTTCAGTGTTCCCCACCTATTAACGTTTCCAAGGGTGACCTTCTGTCTCCTGACAGCAGAGAGGAGTGCGCACATGCTCCTGTGCTTCAGTGGGGTATAATGTGAAAATCCTTGGGATGACAAAAATACTGTTTTCAGTAGATCCTACTAGGCAGCAAAGAAGTAACATTTGCAAAATAATAATAGACTCTTTCACTTGCAAAGTCATTTCTCTGCTACATTCCCACTTCAGCTGCATGTTAACCTATGCAATAAAGGTACTCATCTATGTTCTTTATCAAGACCTATGTAATTTTTAACATTCAAAGGAACTGATGGAAATGCAGTGGCAGAGTTATTTATAGGTGCAGCAGCAGTGATGAACAATGATCTTGCAGGGCATAGGTACCATGGTTTGCCTTTCTGACTTGCAAGTGTGCTAAATAGCTCTCTCGTTAAGGCAGACAGAAAGATCTCGTTTTTCAGACTGCTTCTGCAGGTGCTGATGTTCTTAAGGAGGGCTAAGACATTCCTGCAAGAGGTGTAAAGAGCTTCTTTGTTTGTTTGTTTGTTTGTTTGTTCTAGGAGAGTTTGTTTCTCTCCTTTATAATTTAAAATCATTCTAATCTCATGTAATTACCTGGCACAGAATAGCCCATCCTGTTGTTCTAGTAACAGTATCAGTGAGTGAGCACATAAAATATGTTTTGAGAGCTTCCAGTCTAAGAAGACAAGCACAACTCTCCATTGACTTGATTGGAGCAGTTTTCTGAATGCCATAACAGAACTAGGTAGAAAACCACTTATGAGACTTTAATGGGAATCAGTTGTCTTACTCCATCTGAAACTTTGAAAATCCCAGCATATATTACAATATTCTTTGAGGAATATGTTTACTGTAAGACAGTCAGAATTATCCAAATTCAGTTTTCCAAAACTCCCTGTTATTCATGTTCCTCATTATCTACCAATTACATTCAAAATTACCTTCATTATTTGAAACCTTGATTATCCAAGCCCATCCTTTGTCCCCTGTGGTACTCTGGTAATTGGTCTTGTACCGTATTCTTCCAGCTGATGCTTCACTGGTTGTGAAATGAAGGTACTGTTGTCTGGCATGTGCTACCAGAAGCACATCTTTCTATGTGCTGTTCAGCACAGACTTAGTGAAGAGTTTTAAAGACTATGTGTAACACTCTTGATCATCTGCCATCGATAGGTAATCAAAGAAAGTGGCTCCGTAACCAGCTTCTCCAGCAGCAGATCCAAAACAGCCTTGCTTAAGGTAATTTAATTTCAGAGTGTAAATCTACCACAAAGCACTGGCTTTTCACAGGTCCAAATGCAGTGGTTTTCTCTATAGGTTATACCAATTTATCTTCAAAATTAGGAAAGATAAACCCCAGGCAGATTCACCAAATATTCAGCATTTATTTTACTGCTCTCTTGCACCACAGAAGCACAGATCAGAAAAAGAACATATTTTCATGTCCTACAGAAAACAGTGTCAATAATACTTACAGTTTTTACAGAACCTTAATTCCCAGCACATCTGTGGTGTATTTCTACCAAGTCAAAGCTTGTATCCATTAAAACTTTGTTTGGAATATGGCATCCAACTTCCAAGAAAATAATGTGGTCGTAACTAATATTTAGTAGTTAATTATTATTATTATTATTATTATTACAGTTCCTGAATCATGAGTTCTAGAATGTAACTTCACAATGATCACATTATTTTTTTTGAATATGATGGTGCCACAACTTTAATTAAGACTCAGTTCTGAAACATTTTTCACAAGTTGTTTCTTACTCTCAGGTGGAGAGGTTGAATGATGAGCTGACTTCCCCATTGAAATGAGGCTTTGCAATTACATGTTGCCATTCCAGCAGGGTGAAGTTTGATAGAATGAATTCAGTGCAGTTTTCTGGTGTTGTGGGTCATTTGAACAAGGCTTGTCGATGCTGAGCTGCTTTGTGGGAGCATACCAGTTTCACTGGCAAATGTCACTGTTCCGATGTTCGTGCCAAAAAAAACACTCTTCAAGCATTGTACTCCATGTGCTGTTTGGTTTCCGCTGTCAGCTTCAGATACGGGTGTTTTTGCAGTGGTCTTGTACAATTATACCTGATAGACATGCATGGATAGCTTTGTGCAACTATGAGTACTTTTGTCATTTATTTAGAAATAGGGTATATCAGCCAAGAGCAACATAGATGTAGTCATTAGCTGCAATGGCTTCTACAACAGTGTATCATTAGAGGATCTTCACAGCATTATAGCAGTTGCATATGAAGTGGCTTCATATTGGTTTCTACTTTTCTAATTTGGCCATTGGTTATTGCTTTGGGGCCTTCAAAGATCAAATGTTTCATGTTATTCTAGAATGTGGTTGTCATTCCCAGTACAAATCTAAGTTTGGTTCTGCGGTAAATTTCCACCAAGTGAAACTTGGATCAGAAGCATGTTTCTGAGCCACAAACTCTCCTACGGCTATTCTCACTGTGGTTCCACTTAGGCACCTGCTATTGCCCGAGGCTGCCCTTGAGGTCAGTCACTAGCAGAAAAGGAGGAATCCTACAGTAAGATACCACTCGCTATGAAGAACTGAGCTCTTAGTGACCTACTTGACATACCCTAAAGGCATTTAAAGGGAATATCAAATAAATGAAAGGCTTGTTTAAAATGAAAAGTTAACAGTTCTGAATCTCACATTTCCCTGCTGCGGCCCTCTGTCTTGTGGAGTCACTGTACTTTGAGTAGCAGTCCTTTGTACTTTGGTGTGCTATCTGGCATGATTTGGTCTATAAGCCATCTGTATTGAAATGAGATATACTGACTTCTTTCTACAGAAAAACTAAAATAGTATTTATTGTTAATTTCTTGGAACTAGTGCACCTTTCACTGACATGAATTATTTCAGATAGCTTCATTGGGGTAGGAAGATGAGGCCAAGTTGAAAATATATATATATATTTATCTGTAAAAGCTGCAGTGTGGTCTTAAAACAGTGCTCTTATCATAGTGCACAGATCCATGTCAAAGATTTACACTGATTGCTTTTGGTTCCATTGGAACCACTAATTCTCTGTTTTAGTGCTTAAATCTGGTCTTCTGTATTAATGTAAATGTGTACTGAGCTGCCTTATCAAGATCAAATATGTTTAGATAATTTGTCTTATCTTAATGACTTTTCCTTATTAATGCTATGAAGTGGCATAGCAAGATCAGAAAAAAAATGCATAGTGTGTGGTTTTAATAGATTGAAACAATTTTTGAGTTTTTATTGTAATTTTATTGCATTTTTATTTGTTCTTAATCATCTTTATTGTTCACAGCTATGTTTTTGCCCAAACTAGCAAGTTCTATGATGTACCGTAACCAGAACAGCTTTCTTAAATATATTTAAATACAGTTCTACATATAAAACCTGCTGAAGTGTTCCTTCACATTTTCCTACTATGAAATGTTCAATTTTAATCAAAATAGCCTCTACAGATTTCCTTCCAAATTGAGTCACACTGTCCTGCTAAGATTTATCCCCTGAGAAGGGCGTCAGTTCTTGCATTGCTGTGGTCTTGACCTATTGTTGTTCTAAAGCAGGATTATGTATATTTGATTCATTTTAAGGGCTTTCTGGATGCCCATCTGATACAGCTTGTCCATGTGTGTAAGTGTAGGTGTACATGCACGTGCAGTTCCAGTTGTCTTCACTTTCTTCATCACTCCTTCTCCTATCATGGTCTGTGGAACCAGTACTGTTTTCTTCACAGAGAGAAATTGCTCCTGTAGCCTTCAAAATGTGGAGAATTGTTCAAGGGCAGGGCAGAAGAAAGATGAATGACTAGCGGTTGTTTTTCAACTGTATTCATTTTATTAGTCATGCATTTTCCTGTTATTTTTTTTATTAACTTTTTCTGAGCTATGGGACTTCTTTCTGTTAGCAATTAGAGTTTTTGAACAAAGAAAACTTGTGCTTAGATGCAATGATGAATTCAATACCCCTGCCTGTCTGGGGACAACATTGTGGTGAGTTTTAATACCTGAAGCTTTGTCTGACTGATTCTCTGTGCTTGGGGCACTTGATGCAAATTCATGTAAAACAGAGCATAAGAAAAGAATAATCCCTCACCCAGCTCCCCACAGCGCATTATTACTACATTCCCATCAGCTAGCTGATGGATGCGCAGAAGGGGTATTTCATACAGATGCATGAGATGGTTATAAATAATCATTTGTTGCAGTTATCTCCAGCTGGTTCTTCTGGCTTCGGAGCTCCCAGCAGCCACACCAAGGCCGCATCTTCCCATCCTGCTGAGGGCTGGACTGGCTACTGAGCAGCCTCACACTCAAAGGACACCATTTCTACACCTCTCCCAAATGCTTCCTCCTGTTAGGAAGAGACAGTAGCAATATCCATGGTGCTACTGTCTGTGTTAATCCTGAAATGGCCAAAGCCCTTGTCTCCAAGGCAGGAGCTTTTGCTGAGAGTTGCTCCATAAATGAGGGGGGTGAATTTGGCTGGGAGGGAGAGGCCGCTGTGCTTTCACGGTGTTTGCACAAGCTTATGAAGTACATGAAGCAGTATTTAGTCTCCATAGGCACCATTGGTGTTTTTTTTTTTTTTTTTTTTTTTTTTTTTCCTGTCTTTCTTTTCTTCTCTCTCTCTCCTGTTTTTATTTTTTAGTGCATACAGTTTCGCCAAAACCAAAATACTAATGACAGGATAAGTTTTGATGTGTTTCCCAAACTTAAATTATTAATGACAAATTGTTTTCTTATTAAATGTGAACTGTCCTTTAAGTCAACATTTTTTTAATGCTAGAATAGATATTTCAAGAGTTTTAAACTTTTTGAAATGTTCTTAATTTTCAAAATATTCAAGTTAACTTGAATATTTTTCCAACTTTCAACTTTAAATTATATATGAGATCTTTGAGTCTTGAGTAAAGGGAAGATTTTGTTTGTTTTCTTTTGTTTTGTTTTTAATCTTTTTTTAAAGTTTCTGGAACAGGAATAGTATTTCCATCACAATGCCAGCGATTGATTCCTGACTGTGCTGAAAACATGTCATTTTACTAAGTTAAAACCTTTTGTAACAAATGGTTTAGAAAACAAACAATATTGGTCAAACCCAGTGCTTCATAAAGACGCAATTACTCTTTCACTTTTAGATATTCTGCCTTTTTCCCCATGCATTTTGTTATTTTAAAGCCTTAAAGTATTAAGAAAACCTGTCAATTTTAATGTTTAAACTGGTTCTTATAAAAAAAGAAAAAAAAGAAAAAAAATGAAAAAAAGAACTTTACTCCTATTGTTAGAATGTCAGTACCTGCAGAGCCTTTAATTTTTTTCCTTTGTAAAGCTTTGAATTATTTGAATTGTTCTGTATGAAGTTCAAATTCAGAAATAAAAGTTAAAATGGAAAGTATGTTTTTATATAGCAAAGTAGTGGACTTAACAAGGAAAAAGCTGTGTTTAGTTTTAAAGCATGTCATGTAAAAGGAATTTTAGCTGTCGTTGCTGTTGTTGTTTTGTTTGTTTCTTTCTTTCCTTTCCTTTTTTGACCCCCAAGGCCAAAAGCCATTTTTCCAAGATATCAGAATTACAGAACGTGTGTACCCAAATAGTTCTGTATGAAAATTTATCATAGGTGCCTTATGGGGCTGATCAGAACCCCACGAAAGGGAACACGGAGTCAGATCTAGACCTTAGATACAGAATTGCAATAATTTGGGCTTCAAAGCTAGAATTCAGACCAAGCCACTGGAACTGACTACTGTGCCTTTGAATTTTGGCCTCCAGCCTGTCTATTAGCAAAAGGAAAATTGCATTTGAAGTGGTCAGCATGCAGATGTTGGCCATATGTTTTGCATCTCTTGTAGAAGCTGAAGCCTCCCGTGTGATCAACTTAAAGTCATTATGCACTTAACAAATGATCACTTTTCAGTAGTGACCCATCATCTCCTATGTGAGCATATCCTTAGATGCATAGATGCACACGGGGAGTTTGTGCTTGTGCTTCGCAACACTTAGCGTAGCTTTGGCAGTGCCCAGGCACCCGTTGCAGTGTGTCCCTCTGAATGCCAGTCTCAAAGGGCTTCAGTTACTATGATCTAAAAAGTCAATGAAAACGTGAAAGTGTTTTACAGAAATGTGTGCTGCCTTGACTTGGAGTGCTCAAAGCTGGCGTCTTTCAGCATCCTGACTCTGCTGGTGTGTAGGAACTTCTTGAACGGTGCTTGCTTGGCCATGAGTCTGAGCTTTTCCTTACAGGTTACAGTCTTAATTACACCAACACTGGGAGAAAGGCAGAGGCCGTTAATTTGAGTTATGGAGGAGGTTTACAGACTTTGGTGCATTAAACAACCTCCCCAAGGTTATGCAGGGAGTGGGCTACTGTGCCCAATATGTAAGGACAAGTAATTTTGCTGAAATCATAGGTCAGCCGTAGGTTTCAGCTCCATTTGAGATTAGTGGTTTGAGAGCAGTGGGTCTGACCCAGTGTTGTTTTACTGCTACTTTATGGTTCTGCACTGCCACTAATATAACTGGAGTTTTAGCCTACTGTCTACTTGCAGTCTTTGGAAAAATACTGACATTCCTAATTGTTTAATAAATCATTAATGGAGCTTTTAGTGTGTGTGAGGGTGTGCATATTGATTTGTGTATGCATATTTAGGTATTAGGAGAAGAAAGTAAGGCTGTTGAGACTCCTGCAAGATCTGGGGAGAGGAATATCCAATCACAAATTATAATTAGGTGTAAAGGTTTTCCACTCGTTAGAGTGGAGAAGTTGACATATTAAATGGCACGTACTGTAATGATGTGGACTGACTCAGAGAGTTTGAAGGAAATAACAGCTGTGCACATCAAAGCTTAAAAATAGAAACTTCATCAGTCAGTAGAGGTTTAGAATGAATGAAGAAATCATGAAATTATTAATTATGGTGGTTAGAGAAAGGAAACATAAAGTTCAAACTCTCCAAAGGCCGAATGCTGCCTTCAGTCTTGCAGCATGCCTGCCAAGAATCAGCCCCTCGTCCTGCCGAGCCCCTCTGTAAAGGTGAGGGCTGTTGCCCAAGCACGGGCACCTGCTGCCGTTCCAGATACCCTGAGCTGACTCAGACATCCCACCTGGCTGGCAGATATGACACAGGGCATATGGCAGACTCCTGCCCTTCTGGAGTGGCAGCTGGGTGCCCCGAGGCATCTCAGATGGCAGTAGCGCTGCTGCCTAAGGAGCGATTGCACGTATCCAGAAGTACAGACTCGCTTTCACTCGCATCATTAATACGCAGTCACCTGAAGCACATCAGTAGTTCACAGCAGTATTTGCAGTGGGTAATTGCAGAAGGCAATGAACAGTTTATCTGATTTGAGACTTAGGAGGACTTTTGAGATGAATAGAACATTTATCCAGATTAAAATCTAACCAGGACATAATGTTAAAAGCTATCCAAGTGTTAAAAAGTGTAGTTAAAAACTATGATTTAAAGTTGCAGTGGCTGGTTGTTTTCTTAATGACCTCAAATCCATGAATTCATTCTAACATTTGCCTTTTTATATATTCATAGTTAAATATAACTTGAATGTTGTCCTAATTACATTCTCATGTTAATTTAGCTCTGATTCAGTATTTCTATCATTATTCTTTGTAGAATTATTTTGAAATGATGCAAAGTTCAGTAAAGATGCTCCAGTGTGTGATTGTGCCTTTGAATTATTTATCACATTCAAAGACAAAAATATGGGTAAAATCTAGTTTGAGTTGTAAATGAGTCTTGGTAACAGGAGGAAGTGAAAATCCTTTTTTGCAGGAGGACATGGTTTATGGGCACATTGTCTGATAGCGGAGGAGAACCTCGTGGCCCCACATGAGCAGCGAGTCTCACGGCTTAATAAGAAAACCTCCATCGCACCAACAGGCAAGGGCTATCTGAGCAGATAAGACAGACAAAGAGTTGAAGAGGAGAGAGAGAGGTACAGAGACAACTTGCACAAATGACAGAACAGATTAGTGACAGAATTAAGAAGGGGAAACAGATGTCCTGCCTTGGTCAGCAGCAGCACTCACACCGCCCTCTCTCCCTCTCCTGTGTGTTGTGGGAAGGAGAGCTCTCGCAAGCAGTGTTTAGCCCTTGTTTTTCGCAATGCATCACAGTGACAAGTAGTACGGTGCTAATATAAGGTTGTAGAAACTATGATTAATGCAAAACTTCATACTTGTGGCTGTGGCCCTGAGCTAGGTAGAGAACAAACAATTTCTGGTGAGGCATATGCAAGTCTGAGAGGGAATGAAACTGTAGGAAAAAAATTCTAGAGGAGGAAAGGAAATTGTCTTAATGTAAGCAGCAGTTTTGCTAGAGGTAAGTGAGGGGAAATTCTTCATTTATAAATGGTTCGTTGACCCATGATAATAAAGCAGTGCTGCAGAAGAAGGATAATTATCTACTTAAGTATCAGATGCCCTAAGGGTAAAAGCTTCCCTTCTCTCCTTTTGAAAAATGAACTCAGATTAAACGAATGTCCTTTTTCCTGTTTTACTCTTGACGTGGATTTCCTCTTTATGAGTAAAATTAATTAGTTTTTCTATTCCTTTATTCCTGGTATGGAAATCAGGTCTGCCAAGCAAGTTTCCAGCTCATCCCTTGGGCCCTGAGTTCAGCCAATAGCATCCTTTATGGAGGTGCTTTGTACAGTGTGCTGGGAAGGCACAAATAAATTACAGGAGCTTTATTATGCCTGGTAGCTTGCCAATAGGCACAGCCTTTTAGAGCTAAAAACCCACAAAACCAGGTTTTTTTTTCCCCGTTCAGGAATGGTTTATTTCCAAGTACCCGTTTGCTAAATAGATATTTCTCCTTCCTTAAAATATTTTTAATACTGTGAGCTACAACAAGAGAAAAAGAGAAAATAGCGGTGGCATAGCTGTTGTTGTACCAAACAAACAAGGGCCAGATTTTCAAAGCAGATTAACACTCGCAGCTGGGGTCAGGCTTCTCCTGTTCTGTTGGGTGCAAAGCTGTGGAGCTTGCTGGAAAAATCTGCTCCCAGTTAAGCAAATATCCATTACAATATTGTCTGTCCTCATCTGAACTCTAAAAAATCATCAGAATCTGCCCCTACTTCTTTATTTCCAGAAATTATCTGTTTTTTCTTCTTATCAGAATTATAAATGTGATTCTTATGAGAAGCTTGGTGAATGTAAACATGTCTCTCTGCTTATGGAAATAAAACATCTTTTGCATGTGTTAATCATTTTTTATTTCAAATGTTTCTTGAGGTTCTTGAGGCTTCTTAAATCATGTCAGTGTAACCTTGGTGTGAACCCGTTAACTACAGAACATCTCCTAGTTACATTTCCTGGAATATAGAGAATATTCCTGAACACCTGCAGGCTTCAAGATGCAGTAAAAATAAATATTCCTGGAACACAATGGAATGGAGCTTAATTTTTTTCAAATAGTCCTTTGAAGATAGCACTCATTTTAATAAGGAAAAAATACTGACGTTAATTTTCACAGCCTTTGGTCAGGGAAGTTCAAGCGGTGTTAAAGGTGATTTTAAGGTCTTTACTCTGCAAACACAATACTGTAAGTCAGAAAAAAAAATCTTCTCTGCAGGGAACTGAAATGAGAAGCAAGTCCCAAGTGCTTTCTTGTTGGATTTATACAACTGAAACTCTGTTAAGAATTCTGGACACTATTAATAATGTTACAAAATTGACTTTCAAGTTGAGGAGTCATAGAAATTATTAATTTCTGTGAACACAGCAGGTCAGGTGACTGTGCATAGTGTCTGTGTACTTCCATTGTTTACTTTATAGCTTCATTTCACCGACTCATGAAGTGCTGTTACCAAGGTAGAATAAAATCAAAGAGTATTTGCAGTGTTGTGAACACAGTGCTTAAAAGCGAAAAGTCTGAAGTACCTTACCATATTTCTAAAAATATATAATGTTTATAACAGGTGAGCATTCCTTGTGAATGGTAATTAGTGTGATGTATAAGTAAGTGAGCTGCTTTTAACAGCATAGTGTCAGGTTTTCACATTTAGGTACCTAAAATTAGAGGTGTAAGATCAAGATTTTAAAAAATACGTACTATGTATGTGGAAATGCACTGTAAAACTGTTGTCTCGGATCACGCACCCAAACCCACCATCAAATCTGTTGTTTTTCACCCATTTTTTTTTTAATCACAAAAGTAAATGTCTCTAACTTCCAAAGATGCTAAATACCAGCAGCTGTTCAGTTCAGAATGGTAACTTTGACTTTGTGAAAACTTTGTTTTCCTTTAGATGTCTTCATAATAGCATACGAACCCTATTTTAATCATTTAGTTGATATCTGAAGGGCTTCAGGAAACTTCTGAACAAAGCATCGTATGATTGACTGTGTATAGCCTCATGTTTTGGTAACCCTCAGAGCAGGAGGGGTTTAGGCAAATCAGGGTGATCAGAAACAGGTTACAGGCAGGGGGTGAGACACTGGTCTTTCTGGGCAATCAGATTTGTGTTTGTGCCTTGACAATCCAACCTTCAGATGTCCTTGTTTGCCCGCTGCGTCCCGTGGAGCGTTTCCGTGACCTGTGTCCCGAGGAGGTGGCTGATCTGTTTCGTATGGCGCAAAGGGTTGGCAACGTGGTGGAGAAACACTTTGGTGCCACCTCACTCACCATTTCAATTCAGGTTTGTGAATCAGTCAAAATAAATAAATAAATAAATAAAAAGGTTTCATGATTTATTTTAGCAAGCTTCCTGCCACCTTTCCTAGGCTAATGACAAGGGCATTCAAATTTTAAGGGGCGATAAATGCATAGTAACAATTAAGGAAAAAATTAAAAAGCATATTAATGTTTTGCACAGTGGATGGCAATATGCCAGATTTGCCATTGAAGGAGAAATTCTTATTGCTAAGAGAAAAAAAGAGAAAAGCTTGGATAATTACTAACTGCCGTACTTTGGGCTAAGCCTGGGAACACTCTCAAATCCAATACTTACTCATGAGTGCTTCAGCAAGTACTCCTTTCCCAAGGAGGTGTTTGCAGGACTGAACTTCTAGAGGAGGCCACATCTGTCTTCAACAGGTAACCCACAGCTTGGAACAGAAAGAAGTAGTTCCTGCTCTCCTACTCGCACACATCTATATGCAGGCAGAGAGATGTGGCCATATAAATATGTTATCAGTTATTTTCAGTTATTTGTGCCAAAAAAAAAAAAAAAAAAAAGTTTTTTTTTTTTTTTTAAAGCAAATCAGGAGACTAAGCCTATTTCCGTAGAATAAGACTTTAAGAAAGCATGCTTTGATTAAATTCTCACTTACTTGTCTGATTTTATATTCACAAGGATCAAAAACCTATTGCTAGCTATTCAAAAATACATTCTGAAAGCATGAAAATTAACAACTGTGGGTTTTGTGGTCTAAGATACCGCTTCTCACTCTGCCATGGCCTGATGTGGAAAGGCACCTAGTCTAAAAAATGTGTTGAAGGGACCCCAGGAGAATATGCTAAATTACCATACAATGAAATTGGATGTGAATGATTAATGAGTGATATTTCTGAATCCCTGTGTGTGATCCTTGTTAGTTCCTCTAACCTGAGACTTCTCCCTTTGCTTACAGGATGGCCCTGAAGCCGGACAAACTGTGAAGGTGAGTGCTTATTATGCAGAATACAAATTAAGAGACAATTATAAGAACTAATAAAAGATCAAAGCTAGTCATCTGCAGACCATTGCTGTATCGTTATGTTATTCTTGAGATCAAAAAATCCCAAGTGTACAATAGCTGTAAATACTTTTTATTGAAATTGCACTGGATAATGTTTACAGGTTTTTTTTCTAGACAAAAGTTTTCAATCATGAAAATTATCTTTTCCAAGCTGCGGTGCGTATTTACGCAAGGAGGGCCATAGTAAAGAGACATCTGTTTAAGGTTTTTGTGTTTGTTTTATGGAGAAAATATTGCCCTTCCATTCTTAATCTCTTTGTTTGTCTTTTTATTGCCTAATGAGTTGTAGATAATTATAGGAACAGTTAAACTGAACCACATTATGAAAATATACCTTTTGTCTCTGCTTGCTCTCTACATATTCATATCACATTCTTGTTACTGAAGTTCAAATGTAATGGAGCCAGTGAAGCTTAAAAACAGATTTTAAGTGTACTTCTGAAAAAAAAGGCGGGGGGTGGAAGGGAAAAGGATTTATGATTATACTCTCCACTTGAGTAATAACATAGATAACATCCAAGATGGCTCTCCAGCCATGTTTCACTGCCTCGTAATGCAAATGCAAATGCATGTGTAGTTAGATTATATGCCTGAACATTAGATAAAGGCTATTTTTTACATTTGGAATCAAAGGAAAGTCAAATATGGCTATGGGTTAGCACTTTGTAAAATCAGATTAGATGGCTCAAAGAAGCTGTTTGGGTTGATTAAGATAACTCTAACAACCAAATGATAGCATATAGAAACATTTTACTTCTTTCCAATTTGCTTGTATTGACCTTATTTTTCCTGTGCCTTTTTGTTGCCTGCTTTGAATATTTAGCAGGGAGGTGAAAGGGAGAGAGAAGAAGAAATTAGAAAATCCCCAAGCTTTGGGAAGCTGAGCAGTGATGAAGGAATGTAATACAATTTACTGCCGTACTGCAATGAAACTGATTCCTCGGGTCATGACTTAGAGTTCATTGGGTGGGTTTCACTGGGAATGCCTGTAGTTGGGTGAAAGTCTCACAGTTTAAATACATCCCTGAATAAATTTCATCATTAAACATGGACATGTCTTAGCAAGTGGATCGTAGGATTTCTTTTACTATCTTGAACAAGTATTTTTTTCCTGCATAAAAAGGGCTTTACAGGGACAATTAAATTAAAATGTGAGAAAAATTTCTAGTATGAATGAGCAAAACCAGACGTAAAAATCCCCATCTTGTGTGATTGTGAACAATAACAGATGCTTACATAGGCCTTAAAAGGGGGAAAAAAAAAAAAAAAGTATTGTTTTGCATTCATACTGGAGACAAAGAACATTAAGCATTAATCTATCTGGTACATTGCAAATGGTAGCCACCCTTAGAGCTTCCATCTTACACTTTTAATGAGCAATGAGATGAAAATGACCCATTCTTACAGCTGTGAACCCCTAGACTCCATAATAAAGAGTGTGTATTCATAAATTGGAGGTTAGCAGCTTGCATTTCTCTACTTTTCTGCATCATTGGGCTGCACTGTAATTTATCATCATCACTTTAGGATGTTTATCATCAGAAAATGCCAACAACTATTTTCTTCAGAGAACTTAGAGCTTTCAAAACTGGAATTGGGGAAGAAATTACTATGATCAAAATCTTTTTTAAAGTGAAGGATAGGGAGGGTACATAAATAGCTGGTTGTACTTAAATTCCTTTGAATGAGAAAGTTTGTAAAACCACGTGGTCTACAAATAATTTATGAACTTTGCATTCAGTGTGTCCTTTGTTTCTATATGTGTGGGTATTTTTTCAAGTATAAAAATGCATAATAATCCAGTTTTCCTCTAGGGGAACTTATAATTAAAATTTCTGGAACAGATTTAACATTAGGAAAACATTCTAATAGTAAGAATAGCAAAGCATCACAATAAATATCCAAGGGAGTTTGTGGAGTCCCTGTTTCAATAGGGTAGGCAAGCGTATGTCGGGAGCTAATTAGGTGTAGCTGATCTAGCTCTGAATGGGGGCATACAACAGATGGCTTCAGGAGTCTTTTCTATTTGTGTTTTGTATAATTCTGGATACCTGTATAAATATAAGCTACTACATGCACTACACAGGAGAAGAATTACAGGAAACAGGGGATGAGTACTGGCTGTTAAACTGATCAGTGCAAAACCTCACTACAAAATGGGAAAAGCGATCAGCTTGGCTGAACATAAGAACTGACTGAGGAATTTTATCTGAAAAAGATTAGGAATTTTTTTTCTTTTTCAACAAGGAGAAACAGTAATCCATGTCCAAGAAAAATCTTGGACTTCTGTTTGATCATGTCTCAGGTCTTTCTTTGCAGTGGAGATGCCTGAGATATGTGCAGTGCATGGAGCTTTTAAAGGAGATTACCGTCTTAGAGTGATTTTGGATAGAAATCCATGGTAAGATATTGTTTGCTAATGTTACATGTTCATTGTGTTGGCATGAAACCTGCTGGTGTGTGCATGTTTCAGTACTGCAATGTCAGGATACGTCAGTGGTGCCTGTACTGAAACCATGCTAGTTATCTAATTGGAAGCTGTTTATAGAATCTAACACATAGCTCCATTATTATTGTACTCCTTTCCTTGTTTATACTGTCCTCCTGTGAATCTAAACTATTGGAGCCTGCAGGATGGTATTTTAGGGAAGCTCCCGGTCCTTTCAAATTCTCCCATTAATGAGGTCTGTGTGTTTGTCTTTGGAAGAAACATTATACCTGATCCTCAGCTCACCAGTACTTTGGAAGTATAGATGGCTCTTTTCTCAGCCTTTAGCCGTAGGAAAGAATACATTTGCTGAGGAATTCTGAATCACATCCCAGGTCTCAGACCTTAAAGTCGTACATTACTTCATAATCTTTTCCACAGCTGCCCACATTCCAGCCCAGTCACCTATTTATGACAGGGAGAAATGTCCCCCTCCAAAGGTGGTCGCAGACTTGCACACTTTGGGTTTTGTTGTAAGAGCTTCTTGCACCAACTCACAACAGAGATCCTGAGCATCTCTAAGCAATGTGTGAGCAAGCATAACCATCTTCCAGCATTAAACACATTTTGAATTCTTATTTCATCCTACCTGGGGGAGGGGAGGAAATTGTATTTAGGTTCTCTCTTAAAGAATATTTATATCCGCAATTTTGAGCTCTGTTTTTCTTAGTGAATGCAAAACCTACAGTGTCCTTGTGTCAGGAATGGAGAGAAAGTTTCACACTGGGTCTATCTGAGAATGCCTTAAATATCCAGGCAATTTCATGGATCAGGGAAATCAGCTCTGCATCTTAATGCAGAGCTCTTATTGCCATGTCAAGTGAGTGACGTTTCAAGATTTTCCCCAGTATATTTTATAGCTTTCTTTCCAACATCAAGTCAGCAAATGCTCTAGCTGCCTTGGTGGATGTATGGCATAGTGTAGAATAAACTCTCAGGTTTACTTTTTATGTGAGATTCAATCACAAGAAACTCCATGCACTCTGTGCTCTGTAAAGGCTAAACAAATCAAGCTGGCAGGAGCATGATGCAACTAATTTATCTGTAGAGACAAGATAATATTGCACAGCAAGTGTCCATTGTGCAAACACATATGAACACACACTCTATTTTGCAGCAGTGTTGAAGTCTCCGGCAGCTCAGCACCTCCACTGTTACCCAAGACAAAGTGCCTGCTTGCCAGTTACAGGTTCACCTAAATAAATGAGAAATTGAGGCTGATGGTGGCAGTGTAGGTATATGTGCAGAAACTTATTTTGTGTGTCACATATTGCACTAATTATTTTACACTGAGAAGATTGCCTTACCATTATTTTTGATGTACATGTTTTTCTTTTCCAGATGTGTTTTTAATGCTATGTTAAATGAATCCACCTGGCTTGCATTCCTTAGAAATCTTAACCTGAACTGTAGATTCTAGGGTTTATTTAAGCAAACAGGAGACTGCTCTTTCATACTATTTGTCTACCTGTCCCTGGACCTAGAGTACTGGACTTCAGGTCTGAGTCTTTAAATTTAATCAGATCACATTGCAGCCTGATTGCATCAGAAGGATTAAATTCACTAACTGCAACACTTCTGATGCCTCAGCCTGCTTTCCTTGCAGACTGGCAGATGTGAGTCTTTGCTCAATAGAGTATTAGAGGCCACCTTTTGCTCTCTTAAATAATAATAATAATAATAACAACAACAACAACAATAATAATCTGGCATTTAAGAACTGCAAAGATTTCTTACTTCTAAATGATTTAAAAGTTTCAAGTGGAAAAAAAACATGGAAAAAGCAAGATTTTGAAAACCAAATTTTACTGAAACATGAACAAATGGTCTTGTTTGCTTTACTCTTCGGAACCATGATTCTCTTGAAAGCTTGTGGGATGTCCAGAAATGATTTGATTAAGTACAGCAGTCTCTTCAAAGTGTGCTGAGAACCAAACTAAAAATATTTGGTTGGAGTATATAGAATATTGCAGATGGTAATCAATACAGCAAATTCAGCAGTTTTAGGGCTGGTATGTCTGTTTTCAGCTCATAATTTTCTTTCTGTTATGGTACTATACACAGACTGGGGTGATTTTTGTGGGATGTTAATGGTGTATATTTTCAAAGCTAGGACTATACTGGCCCTTACAGCCACAGGGAAGCAGCTGGGGCATCCAGATTGTTTGCCTTATGCCAGCCGCCATGTAAAGTCTTTTGTTGGCTTTTCGTTTTCTACTCACTCTAAATAATTCTTGCCCTTTCCTTCAAAGCCCTTTTCAAAACTGGCCTTGTATTGGTCTAATCCTCCTTTTGGTCCAATAGCTAGACCTATGCTTTCTATAGCACAATTAATGGATATAGCCATAACACCATAACATCTCAATTTCTTTTCTTATTTATTTTTTTTTTTTTTCCATGCTCATAGCCCCCCAAAAAACACTGGTCTCAGATGGGTCTTTACACCCTCCCTTAATACATATAGTAATATGCAGGACGTAGAATGAATTTTTTAAGATCCACTTAATCCGTAGTGGTCCATTCCTGTTCTTAAAAAATGGTAGTGGCTGACAAAAGAGGTGTCTGTGTCTTGTATACACCCATGTAAAGTTGCAGAGGTTTTTTGATGGCTGAAAGAGATCAAAGAAAATTGGGAATTTGGAAATAGCCCAGTGATTGATGGACATGACACCATCTTAACTGAGAATACCAAAGGCTCCAAGGCACTGATAAATGGAAATGAAGACCTGGATAATGAAGTCTGAGCTAGAAGTATCAGGCTGTGAGGTTCCCTGAAGGGATGAGGACAGAAGTTTTTGAAAAAATCTCTTTGGCAGTGAATTACTGCTAAATTCACCATTCAAACAAACATCCAGATACTTCTGAATCTGGATGATTTTTAATTTCCATTAGTCAATGTCATGCTGTACCCCTGACCAACAATCAGAGTATCTGTGTGGACTAGTCTGTAAAGAAAACAAACAAAAAACCCAAACCCATAAGATTTAAAAAGTGCAACTATAAAGGAGGAAAGTAAAAGAGAAATTTCAAAAGATTTATATTGAAGAATGGTAATGAGAAGGAAGATTTTACTATTCCGTGCTAGCATTTCTCCTCTCCTTTCTTACCATATGGATTTCTTAAATGAATATTCTCTTTATGTAGTTTAATTCCAAAAATACCCCCTGAGCTATTCAGAGTTATTGACACTGTCTAAATTAAACTATAATAAGCAAGTAAGTGGGCTCAAATGCTTGTTTAATTTGCCTTAGTGTACACTCAGATATTAAAAGTCACGCAGCTCTCTTGGCTACATCCAGCATCTAGCTCATCACTTGCTCAGCACGACCACCTTCTGCAGGGGAGCAGTTTGCTGTTAGTTAGTTAGTTAGTTAGTTTGTTTGTTTGTTTGTTCCCCCCCCCCCCACCCCCCCAAGGGACAGTGGGTGAGAGCTAAATCACAGAGAATGCATGCAGATCTGCAAGAGTACTTGCATGCACATAACATGAAGTATGCGTGCCCATTTAGGAATGGCTGCAGGAGCACAGAAGTGCCTCTCCCAGTCCTCAGCAGCCACATCAGGCATCAGCAGAGCCCCATGTGCTTGGGGAGAGGCTGGGGCTGTGGGTGGCTGTGCCCACAGTTTGTCCAAGTGGAAAGCAAGCGCTTGCTCTGCGGAGCCCTGCTTGTGCCGGGACACTGCTTCATGCTGCCCACAGTGACCTGGCTGATTACTGCAGGGAAGAGTTAAACTCTGCCAGGGCTCCCCATGTTCTGCCCTTCTTGCAGCTCCAGGACAGCCCAGGCTTGCTTTGAAAAAGATGCTTTAAATATAGTTTCTTTCTTTTTTTTCCTTCTTTCTTTTTTTTCCTTCTTTCTTTTTTATTATTTTTTTTTTATTTCTGGAGTGTGTTCAGATATTTACAAATTTTATGACAGAAGAATCTTGAACAAATCAGTCATTCAGAAGGATTTATTTGGGAGGTTGAAGGCTCTTCTTTTTTGTGTGTTTGTGTCTATAAACAGTTCCATTGTAAAAGGAGAAAGTATTTCTAGCTGAAAAGTAAAAAAGTTTTCCTCTGCAAATGTTATAACAGGGTATTTTGAAAACATTAAAACTTTTTTCTTCATGGAAACAAAACCTCTTTTGCAAACTCTTCATGTTTTACTGAATTGGCATTTTCTGACAAAAAAATACATATAGAAGATGCGGAGGGATGTTGAGAAATTCGTGAATCGCTGTAGATGCTGCTCTTCATTTGCCCCACAATGACTGAGATTAGGATCAAAAATCCTATGTTTTAATTAGAAAGTGTCTTTCACTTCTTTGTTCCCATGTTACAGCAATATGTTTTGCATTTAAATCATTCTCTGTCCCTGAGTATGTACAATCAATCAAATGCCACTCTTGAGTGCAGGTCCTACAAATACCCTATTGTACTGCAAATGCAAAACCTCTTGAAATCCCAGACAATGCATGAGGTCTAAAATCATTAATAGCACAGTCAAGGATGTCTGATTAATTTTTGTGTGGTTAGTGTATGAATTTCTTTCCATGCTCCATCTCATCTATAACACTTCTCTTTGTCAAGCTCATATCTTATAAACCTCTTCATTTTACAGGGGGCATGCTTGCTTTCTTTTTTGTTTCTTTTTCATATTTTTGGTTACAAAAGATTGCTTTCAACTGGAATGTAACTCTCCAAGAAATGTGCAAAATCTATGAAAGTATTCCCATTTAATTCAGACATGTAACTTGATGCTGTTGTGCTTTGTATTAGGTGAAAATTGTTTATTAAGCAAGTGTTGCAAAGCTATATTTCCATTTAATAGGTTTCTGAATAACTCTTTCTAAAAATTAATATAATGCTTTATAGCAGAACACTGTGTCCCAGTATTCTGGCCTCGTGGTTTTGCACTTTTTGTAGATTCATAGAATGGTTTGGGTTGGAAAGAAACTTAAAGATGACCCAGTTCCAACCCCAACAGTGGGCAGGAACACCTCCCACTAGATGAGGTTGTTCAAAGCCCCATCCAGCCTGGCCTTGAACACTTCCAGGGATGGGGCATCTACAAGAACTCTGGACAGCAACTTCTCTTTGGCTTTGCATTCTTACCTAACAGGAACTGCTTTTACTTTTCCAAAGATCCACCACACCAAGGGGTCAGGAGTGAAATAGAATGCTTTTCTTCACACAGATGCAGGACTTCTATAAGCAGGCACCTACCCCTTTTTAAACTGCTTTGTGGTTGTTATTGGGTGTTCTTGCCCAAAGGCATTTTCAGTTGACTGATCTGTGTTAAACTTTGGTTCCTTAGCTGTGTGGCTGGATGCTGTAACATTTGAGTCTCCTAGGAAGGGCAGAGCCAGTGCTTGTGCTAATGAACCATTTTCAGCCAGACAAAGGGAACCCATTTGTTAGAGCCCTGGCAGTCTTATTAATCCAAAAATAAAGAAAATATTAAGCTGGACCATTTCCCCCTTAAAGTCACCTCCCCTTCAGAAGAGAAAGAGCTGTCTACCTAAAACTGTCCCTGCAGCTTCCCAGAGAGCCTGCACAGATTGAAAGTTTGTTGCCAAAACTTAGAAAATAGGGAGAGTGCATGTAATGGTTTTGCACCTAATACCAAGGGAATGGAGCTCTTTCCTTGCTCGATGCCCCTAGAAAAATTTTATCACATGAAAGAGTAGGTGGTTACACTGTCCTGTAACCTACTGAAAATCTAAGTACATGAGATATAGGTATATTTGATCTAGTCCATGCATTTAAGTCTGTTCTGGCAGCACCCTATTAGCCCATGTAGGACTTTATTTGTGAGAAAGAAAAGCCTCTCCTTGAAATAATGTAGAAATGGAAAACCAGGGTTAAAAAATAGAATAAAACTTGCTCAGTAAGCTCCAGACAGGATGACAGGGTGAAGAGAATGTAATATTTTTGCAGCTGAAATAAAAATAATGTCAGGAGTTCTGGACACTTCAATGTTTTTTTATCATGCTCATTGCAAGCCAGATTGGACAAGCCAAGAGTGTCCAGCAAAACAAAGCAAAACTCCTCTCTCAAGACTCCTTTCCCTTGACCCTCCTGAAAGCTGCTTCAATGCACTCTGGCAAGATACCTCAGAGATGGGGTCAGTGCTCACTCTGTAAAGAGGGAATCCTTTGCTATGGCAGTCCCAGGGAAAAAGGACAAAATGCCCAAGTGGAGGACCCTGAGAAACTAGTTTGGTTTTCATCATGGATAAAACATGTTAAGGTTATGTCTAAATGGTCAGATGCAAACAACCAAATGTTTTCTCTTTGCTGTACTTGTTAGCGTCATCTCAGGTTCAGGCTAATAGGCTGCCCCTGTTTCTGGACTGGGAATAACATCTTTATGTGTTAACAAGAAAATTTGTTTCTGCCTGCACCTGTATGCTGTACCAGTGCTAAGTGAGGTGTGTGCATGTACATGTCTCCTCTAAACAAATCATGCCCAGTAGCACTTCAGAGCAAGACTGTGCAGCCAGGGGCAAGGATATCTATACCCAGTAGCAAAGGCAGAAGATTGGAAAGCCATCCTGTGTTTGCCAGATTGCTCAGGTCTTTTGAAGGAGAAAAATGGTTTCTCTTTTGGCAATCTCCTAGGTTATTACCTCTGAAAAATCAAACCATTTTCTTTTCTCTTTCTTTATACTTTCTGTGACTTACCTCCTCCACTGCTACCTTGGAGAACATAAAATGAAGTTTCTTGCCTGACATCACTGATCCAAATTCTCTCTGTGAGAGGCTGGAAGAAAATAACCCAGACCAGATGGAAAGTGCTTGTGTGAATGATTGTCTTGATCTTGCTGCTAAAGATGTCAAAATCTGAAACGGTGAATTTCTCTACTTGATTTCTTGAATGTTGAATTTCTCTGCCTGATTTCAATTCTAGTTTTTAGTATTTGAAATAGAGATAATGCCCAGAAGTAGCACTCTTTTTGTCTCTCTTTTTTTTTTTTTTTCTTATTCTTTTTTAAACAAAACAAAAGAAACTGATTTGTGAATGAGCATTATTAGTTTTCCATTGAGAAGGTGTGGAAGAGGCAATGAGGCCATGTAGACTGATATTTTCTTATGCAGCTTTCTAGCATGCCTCAACTCTTTTGGAGAGGAGTTTTCAATAGAGGGTGGCATTTCTGCCCAGACTAAAGAATGGGTCAGTTCAGACCATATTTAATGGATGCTTTTTTTTTTTTTTTTCTGTGTTCAATTGTCTGAGTCCCATATAAATAGAATAACCTTGATGTCGAAGGATGGATTATTCTCTGATATAAATTATTTAGTTCACTTGTGAAAATACATGAGCTAAATCAGTGGAGCTTCTGCCATTTCCATACAAACGCTTTTGACCCTACTTGTGCAAGTAATTCTTTGATTTCATACAGTTTATAATTTGAACCTGCAATTGTTAGTCATGTGTAAATCTAATAATTTTGTATGTAAAGTAGCATTTTAAGAGAGTAACCTCTGAAGCAAGTTTTAATGTAGTGTTTTTATTTTTTCTTTACATATCTTCTCCTTCACCTAAAGAAGTTCACTGTTATTGTAACTATCAAGTTTAAAAAAAAAAAAAAAAAGGAAAACTCCCAGAATTTATTAGGTTCTAATAAACTCCCCCTCAGTGCACATACACTTAGTATCTTTCATTAACATTAATGAGAATTATGCATGCATCCTGGGGAGAACAGTCTCTGTTATTTCTCTTTTATTTCTTTTCCTTGTTTTCACTATTAAATCTTATCCTGCAGTCAGTTCTATAGGGCATACATGCATTCCTGCTGCTCAGTTATTTGTTCTAGTTAATATATATAGTTTGAGCACTTCCTTTTGCATAGTGAAAGTAGAAAGTTAATAAATTAAAAAAAAAAAAAAAAAACTAATAGAATTTTTGGGCACACATAAAAAATGATATGCAAATTAATGAATTAATAGATTACTACTGATTAACAGTAAGGCCTAATGAAATAATAATTTTTTTCCTACACAGTTACTTGTTTCATGTTATTAAATGATCGAATCCATAACTAGTTTTGAAGCTCTGACTTTGACTTAAATGAGGTGCTCAAGAGAACAAAGTTGTGTTTAGTAGCAACAGAGGCAGGGCCTAGTCACATGGATTTATGATTTAATTTTCTGTGTAATCTAGTTTAGTGTAACAATTGAGTTTCTTAAAAAATAAAAACAACAACAGCAATAAGCAACCTTTGATTAGCTTTTGTTGACAAAAATAAATACAAAATATGGGATAGTTTATTAATTATCTGTACCATGTTGAGAAGAGTGACTCTTTCAGAAAGGCTATTTCTGTACCTGAAGTATCCTTTTTTTCCCCATTTCCTGCACTTCCAGATGTGCTCCACAGCAGTCAGTCATTCTCCAGGCCTCAGTCCAGGTGTACTGCACAACAACGATCTAAAATCTGGAGGAAACAAAACTAATTTATGTGAGAAATTTATTTATTTTTTTCTTATAAATAACACAGCTTCATCATTCCTCATTTCTGAGTAGACATCAATATTTCATAAAAAGCATTAAAAATAATAAACGTGAAGATCCTGGGAAGAAGGCGCGTTGCAGAAGGAAAGTAAGCAAATAAAGCTCTTCAGTTTGACACACTTCTACGTAATTGGGAGTTTTAAGAGCAGACTGTAGGAGCATGAAATGAGTCTTTCAGCTAATTCCCTCCTGCATGAAAAGTGCCGTGTGCCAAAACACTGCTGTCCCAGGCGAGGAAACTCCTTGGGTGCAATTCCTCAGCACAGCGCTGTGCCACGGCAGCTCCCTGATGGCATCTGTGCTTCAGGTGTTGCCGACCTGGTTGGCTGTGTAATTAACAGCAGATTGCAAGACGAGCAATGTCATATCATTCGTTAGCATTTAGGGCTGTGTTTTGCATGCATCTGCTGGGCTTGCCCGGCAGCAGCTTGAAGCTGGGAGGCAGATTGCTGGCTTTCTGTTGTAAGAAAGCACTGAGCCTACCTGCACAGGAGACTGCACATCTGTACATACCTGGGCATGCCTCTAGTTGTGGGCAGCATGCTATCGCTCAGCTAGCTTGCTGCAGCTTGGCTAGAGAAAGGATTTAGTCCAGTTTTGCCTTGGGCAGAGTGCTGCTCTAGGGTGCTACTGCAGGGTTTTGGCACTTTGGGGAGTTTTGAAACAGTCATACATTAAATTTGTAGTTGTCTTTTCTTGAGAACTAGAAAGGTGTCCTTCACTTGTTCCTTGCACAAAATGTGTGGAGCAAATTTTAAAACACCTCTTCCAGTTCTTTCCATTTTCTGATGATCATGTTGAATTTCCTTATTAATGTTTCCAAGCATTTTTTAATCAGGTGGATATATAAGCAGAAAAGTTGTTCTCTCATTGTGTGCCTGGTTGACTCTATAATTAGGAGCAGATTGCAATGAATGACATTCTGTTTCTTAACGTTTAGGGCTGTGTTTAGCTTATGTTGGGTTGAGTTGACCTCAGCGGGTCCAGGCTGGCAAACAGATGTCAGCTCCGTTTAGCAGAACACCTTCTGGTCACTCCAGTAAAACAGGACAAGTGTGTGTGTGTGAATAGAAGTGAAAGACAGAATATTTGCAGTAACTGGTGAGTGGAACATGCAAACAAATTTCAATAGGCAAGCAAAGACAGGTTGCAAATCCTATTGGGAAATGATAAATTGCTGTTAAATGTTATAATTATCCCGTGACATTCAGGACTGAAACTAGGCTAAATTTTGCTGAAATCTTTAAAATAATAATAATAATAATAATGGAGAGAGGTAATGTGATTTAATATATTAGCCATAGAGTAAGTGAAAAGAAATGAGAACACAACAGAAAATTAATATTTATATTTTAGCAGTATGTAACAGGCTTTGTTAAAAAAATGTCTGAAAGCGAAGAAGAGTTTGTTAGACAAATTATAATTTTAATTGCAGACGTAATTGATTATACTCAGCATGCTCATTAGGTTAAGGGAGAATATGAGTCAACTCTCAAGGTCATTACAGTAATAGATATTGTAGGCATGTAATTTGTGATAAGCTGGTTCGTGAACATCTAATTGCTCATTCATGGCAGCGTGTCTGGCACTTTTACTCCCCATACACCTCTTTGTCCAATTTATTTAACACCCCTTAATATTCCAGGGTCAAATTTACTGTGGGAGGCATCAAGCAGTGAATTTTCAACCTCCAAATTATTACACCACTTCACCCTTTTTGTGCCTCAAAGACAGAGCCTGCATTACTAAAAATTAGTGGTCTGGCACTAAGCAGGATACATCACAAATAGAAATACTCACCCACAGAGACAAGCTAGAATTTCTCATTGAAAACAGCTGTTCCCTGCCCTCCCCAATGGCAGTCATACATTGGAAAAGGATGCCAGAAGAGATGTTCTTTTTTAAAAAATGCACCATTTTATCAGAACTTTGTCTTTATATTGTTTCTAGGAAGAACACATAATCTTAGTGGTTTGTTAACTCTTTCGTTATTATTTCTTTTCCAGACACTGACAGAGAGTCTTTAATATTAGCTGTCTCTTTGTCTCAAAATTAATTGGAATGTCACATATCTGTTCTTACCAACCAGACAAAACAGAAAGGACCTCTTATTATAGCATATATCAACTATAAGTAATGACTGTACTTTTTTTTTTTTTTTTTTTGATATAATGTGTTATGTTTATAGGTGTCAGAATTGTTGTTCTCATTACTGAAATGCAAATAGTTGAAATGACTTGTCCAGGGTAAGGCAACACACAGGAATGGCACTAGGAACTGAAGCCAGGCATCCTGAGATGCAGTTTGCCTTTTTCTACCTCCTCTCTCTAGTCCTTTGGTCTGAGTGCAGGATGAGACTGTTTTGTACTGCCATGTTGTGCAGTATTGCAGAGCGGTGGCTGAGGTAAGAGAACCAAAGGTATTCCCGCTAGTTTAAGAAGTTTGATTCAGTCTGCAGTGCAGGGGGGAAGTGTAACGTTTCATTCAAATATCTTTGGCTCCATTCTAAGAAGCAAGGATTCTGGGTTTTGTTTTAATTTGCTTTTTTTTTGATTTTGCCTTTTTTTTTTTTTTTTAATAAAGAACTAACAGGACTCTCAGAGTAGCATAGCTTTCCTTTGCAATAATTTTCATTATTTGCAAAATTTGAAAGATAATATTTTAAGATGACATGACGTAGTTCATAATTATCTGTTGCTTGTTGCAGAAAAGTGCAGTAGATACAGATATAGATACTTAATTATATACCAAATTAATTCAAATGTGATTTAATAGTAATTCTCTGTTAATATTTTTGGAAGATTTAAAGGTCTCAAGTTCCTCTTTGGAAAAAAAAAAAAAAAAAAAAAAAAAAGATTCTATCTAGCAGTCTCTGTTTCTGTATATGTGCTGTACTCCAATCTTAGTCCTTGGTACTACAGCTTTGCTGTTTAAAGCACTGTCATGATATATATCTCCTTTCCAGTGTAGAAGTTACTTTGCTGATACTGATTGATATTACCAAAAACGTCCCCATGCTTACTAATATATATCAATCCCTGTAACCACCTTGTAGTTTGACCTGCTGAAAAAAAAATTGTTATGCAAACACACTGCCATCTGTTGTGTAGTTATTCTTCAGTAATAGAACATAAACTGGAGATATGTCAAAGTAATTTAGTAAGTCAACAAATGTAAAACGAGACTTGGTAAATATATTGTGTTATACAGAGTTTTATTAGTCATTGTAATCTGCAAGAATATAGCAGATATACCAGCCTATTAAAGTCCAGCTTGTTTTGTTTCATCCTTTGAATGCTGACATCAGAGCTAGTGATGAGGAACATGTTGTCAACTATAATAATTAATTAGTTTTAAAATAAGGATTTTAAAATGCTGCAATTGATACAAAGCCCACTGAAAACTGTGGGAATAACCGAGTGTGCATGTATGTAAGTGTATGTGGAGTTACCACTCGCTTCAGAAGTGGAGCTAATGGTATCCAAGTAAAATGGGTACCTCCTGCAAGTAGGTGCTATTTTTCAAGTTTAATGTTACAGAAAGGTCTACAGAAGAATCAAAAATTACTAGTGAGATTGTAAGTACAGTTCTCAAATTGGTGTTTAGACATCCTGATAATTAATGAAGAGGTTTCAAATGAAGCATTTTCAGTATCCTCTCTTTGCTAATTTCCTTTTTTTTATTAAGAAAAGATAAATTGTATCCAATTATTGAAAATTATGTAGGTCATTATCATGAATGAAACTGCAATTAAACTCAGTTTTCACAAAAGAAGAAGAGGTTATCTTGTCACAATGTAGGTGTTAGTGTGCCTTGCTTAGCTGGTGCTCCTGCCTTCAGGCCAAGATTGTATTAGGGTCAAGTCCTACATCAGACTGAAGTGCTGTATTTGACTAGGAATGTGCTTAGAGACTTTCAAGTGCCCTCAAGAGTCCAGATCACATTGGTAGCGATCCAAGTGATTGTTCGATGTCTTGTAGCAGTTCTTGTTCAAAAAATTGGCAAGGGATAACCTAAGCAGAGATTACCCCTTCCCACACAGAGCAAACACAAGCAGCTGGTGGTGCGTCCCTATGCAGCAGACAGGGGTACTGTGTTCCCTGACACTGGCAGCTCTCCAGAATGCCATGGGATCCAGAGCCAACCTCTCGTCTGAGGTTTTGTCCCAAAGAACTGATAATTTCACGGCAAACTGGGAGAGTGGTGACAGAGACCACACCGATTCTTCTCAAAAACTGCCACAGGGAGTCGTTCTGGGCATCTCTCCATCCTCCTCCTAACAGTGGTCCCTCAGCACAGTGTGCAGAAGGGTGGTAAGGTCCTGGGCTTGAAGGAAAAAAAGGGAATCCTGTGAGAGTGGGGAGATAATTGTCCTGTCTCGAGGAGAAAAACTGAGAGAAGGTGACAGAGATGGGCAGTGACCCCTAAGAACAATCTGAGCAGGATTCTCCTGTACTTGCCAAACCTTTAATTTGACCCCAAACAATTTTTTCTTTAAATAAAACCAGAACAAAACCTCAATGTCACCACAACAATACTGGCTTATAAACAGTTGTGGCTAAATGGGTGCTGATATACCAAAGAGAGGAGGAACTGAACTATGACCAGCGGGACCCAGTGGTGTGGTCACACATCATGCCCACTAGCACAGCTCTTGGCTCTCGTTAAAGCTGTGTTCTCCATGTTTCTTCAGCTCCTGGGGTGTTGGCATTTTTGTGTACTTCACAGATCAGGTGAATTTTATTGAGTGAATTAAGGAGGACTTTGGGGACAACATTATTTAGCTGCTTACATTACTCAGAATGCTGTACCTGAGGAAATGTGAAGAAACACAATTTATTTTATTTTCTATTTAAATTTAATAAACTAATCTAGCCCTCTAACTTATGTTAAACTAAATTACAGTTTTCATATTAGTTTCACCTTAGATTTCACTCCAATTATTATAGGCTTGGCTGCAATCACTGGCAATTACAGTTTCCCATCTTTTTCCAGAATTATATAACGAGAAGTGTTTTGCACTTTACACTTTTTTCTATTTATTGTTCACATCCAGTTGGATGTACTAATAAACATTAACATGCAAATAATTATAATCAAGATTTGATATCCGTAGAGAACAAATGCTAATACAGTTAATACATCAAATATGAAAGAGGCTTTTAATTCAAAAAAGAAAAAAGATTAAAAATATTAGCTTTTTATATGAACAGCATTTGCAATTATTATAAATTCTATTGAGCTTGCAAAAATCTGAGCTTTGCGCTTTCAATATCTCTCATTAATGTTTAGCCTCCAGAAAGAGTTTATAATAAAGGGACTTATGCAGACAACAGATAAATAGAAGTGATACAGCCAAGAGGGCTGAAGAGCCTTGGGTATGTTTGTTGTCATCTTACCACGCTGATTTCCATCAGAGGTGCTGAATATGCTAGGAGTTGTATAGAAGATGAAGTGAAATGCAATATGCATTGATAACAGCTGAGGCTAGAATGCCAGGAAATTATTTTCTTTTGATTTTCTTCTAACTTTCTTTTCATTGTTATTACTTCCTATGGGATAGAAGAGGTTAGCCCTGATCTTGCAAAGTCAGCTCGTTGCCCTAAACCGGGTCTCACTGGAATGGTAATTTGGAGAAGTCTAATGTGCCATAAAACGGAGGTCAGTGTGGGTGAACTAGTGTCCCCTACGGGTTTTAAAAACTGAGCATCTCCTGTGGATTGGAGAGAGATTTTTTCTATGTAGGCACTGTGCATATCCATGGCATCACTGCTTCTTTGTGTATGTTTATAGGTCCTGTGTGAGACTGGGACTTGAATGTGGAAGAAGGATAGAAGCAAATTATCTTTGGTCCTAGCAGGGCAGGCTGAGCAGAGTGGTTTTCTCTAAAGTGGTAAAACCAAATAATAATAATAATAATAAATGAGGACCTCTTCCTCTTGCAGCAGGCGGGCACTGCGTGAAGTAAGATTCTGGTGGTGTAGATTGAAGAGAGCCTGAAGAAGGGGGTAGGTCGGTAAGGCTGGCATGCATGTCTGCAAGTTGAGTTGGATATGGTACAATCTCAGCAAGGAAGAGAGGAGGTAAAGCTGTGGTCTTTGAGCAAGGAACACTACTATTTTAAGCAAAATCCTTAGGTAAACAGGCCTGGGATGATGGGACTTGGAAATGCTGCATATGTCTAAGTTGAGTTGAATATTCCTCCCTAAACAAAGTCTGCCAAAAGCAGTCATCACATGACAAATGAAAATGCACCAGAACTAAGGGCAGTATCAGCATTTTGTTTTCACAGTGTTTGCAATGAATGCTTTGAGGGTTCTGAGGTTGAACTGGGAAAGACAGTTTTTCTAAATTGATTTTTTTGTATAGCACAGACAATAAATACGAATAACCTCAATCTCTTACCCTGAGCACCATTATATTTTATGATTTTTTCATAAAAATTAATCACTGAAATATTTAAGTCTTAATTAATTAACGAGAAATTTACACCCAGTGCTGTGTGGTGTCTGCTAAAAAATGACTTAATAGGCTTTCAGTCCTGCCATTGTTCTGGCTTGTCAATGAATTACTTAAGTGTCATTTGTTAAACAAGTTAAGTCAATAAAGTCCTTTAGTTGTTTTTCAAAGAGTGAGCATTATTTCCAGATAATGTATATCTAATTTCTTTTCACTTTAGTCTATCCACATTGGCTAGTGTGGGTTATTATTAATTAGCCTTTCATAGCAGATTAGGCAGGAAAGATCATGATTCAGTAATAAGTAAAGGTTCACAGAGACAAAATTCTCTAATTAGGAAGTATGGCTTAGTGGTGAGCAGTGTCTTCAAATGGATTGCCATCTGTTAAATTAAAGCTGATTTCCTTCATTTGCTTATATAACATTTCTAAAGAAAGTGGCTCTTTTTATTTATGGAAATTACATATTCTCTTTCATTATTTTCTCTTAATTGATTCTGCATTCCTGTAATTACTAAGCAATGAAAACATATAGTGCGGGAGAAGAGCCACAGAAATGGACAACATGACCACGTAGTAATCGCCATGTGAACCATAGAGTATCATTCTGCTTTAACATGTTCCTTTTGATGTGTTTAGATGAAATGAATGTAAATTCAAATTCCTGTTTCCAGGGAAAAACAGGAAAACTGTGTCAGTTTGTGTCCTTTCTTCATACCGGATATAGCAAACTGGAGTAGGCCTAGCTGTGTAGCTTCTTGGCTTTTACTGTCTTAGACTAGAAGACAAAGATCCTTGCTTTCCCATCATTTCAGAACTTACTAATTTCTTTTGTAAATGGTGAAAGTTAAGGGTTATATAAATAAGCACAGTATATTGGGAGTCAACGTAGACATGCAAATTCTTGTTAGAGAAATCCATCTCCATGAAAAGTTCCCTCTTATCCAAGGACATCCTAAAAATCCTGGAGTTTTCTTGACACCCTTGGGGTCCATAGCTTTGAAGTGTTTTTCTTTTGCACTGGAATCTGATGAAACAAAACGTATCTAGAAAAATTCCTTGAGTTAAAACTCTGTATTTTTCATCTTTCTCTGATTCTTCTTATAGAAGAAGCTATATATGGTCTTGTAAATGTTTGTGTAGGGAAGATAATTAACATGAAGCTTTTGATAGATGGCTATGATAGGCGTGTAGACATGCCCTTGTTTTCCGCAGAAGGAAAATATTGATGGTTTTGTTGATGTTTGCAGTAATGAGCTCAGAAGTTCGTATCTACTGTTTGGTAGCTACTGTTTGACGAATAACATATGTGGTTGCCTTAGACAAGTTACGAATTATATTTAAATCAGATTATAACTCCAAGTTCTGCGCCTATTGATTGCCACATGGAGATATAAAGAAATTTCTTTTCCTCCCCTGGATAATGTAGATAATTAGATGTACTGTTAAGAGACATTCAGCTTCTGGTGTGGCATCTGGTTGTTGCCAATCCCACAGCAAGAGATTGGCCCTGATGGATTACTTGGCCGGTTTGGGTGGGCGGTGGTACTTCTGGTGCTGAGGGTGTCACAGGTGATGTCTCTCAGGGAGCCATTGTGATGCAGGGTGTGCTGGATGCCTTTCAGACACGTAAAGGAAAAATGACCTGAGTTAAAGCTTATCTTCTGCTAAAAAGCCAATTCCGCTGCATATTCTAGGGTTTCAAGTGGGCTTTCCAGTGCAACCTAGATATGATAATTCATGCATTATGTATTGAGAAATGGATCAATTAAAAACATAGAAACAGAATTAATCAGATGTTCACTTTATGAGCATATGTTCCATGTTACATTTCCACCAGGATATCTAATGAAACTGTGTCAGAAAAAGAGCAGCTCCTTATATGTTCTCCCTTCTCTGATTTTAGTTGGGAGAAAACAAAAAAAAAAAAAAAAAAAAAAAAAAAAAGAAAAAAAAAAGTTGTTTCAAGTTTCTCTGTGTTTCTTTATAATATGGTAATTGGTAAAGTTGTAACAGGCAATGTAGAATGTCTATAGAGGAATACTAAGAGGAATACTACAGAACACTCTGCAGAGCTCACAAACATTTCCTTCAGTGAAAAGTTTGAAAGTATCAGAAGGAAAAGACTCGGAGATTTTCATTTAAAATCTCACTATACTGCCCTGAAGATAATCCCAAGAGGATAAGTGGTTGCTCAGTAGAACAAGAGCTAGATTGCAATGTAAAAATATTCCACTTTTAATAATCTTACTACATCATGGTCTTTAAGTTGAAACAGTAGAGTTGGGCTTTTTTCAAACTATGGACGGTGCGTTAATTGAAATTTGTGTGTGTGTGTTAAGATTTGATTGGGAAAAAAATGCAGAGATGACTCAGAAAAGTGTAAACATACAAAAAGGCAAATAGGCAGAAAAGGTCCTGTGACTACCTGTAAAAAGAATGCATAAAAATATTAATATCTTCTCTAATGATTTCTTCTCAATTCCAAACGCCTTTTGACTTTGAAATAGGTAAGTAGACCATAGAAATACAAGTATACTGTAATTTTCTACTAATAGCCCCAAACTCTTCCTAATAATGCAGTGGAAGCAACTCAGCAATTCTAGTGCCAGATGGATGGAAAAACAAAATTGCATATTAAGCTTTCTTCATTAATTAAAAACTGAATACAAAGGCTTAGGTTTACAAATGTCTCCAAACAGGTTTGCATCTTGGGACAGGGTGCTGTTAATGCACTAAATATTGGCCTTGGATATTGTTTTGCTTGAATGTTAACAAGGTGGTAATCACACTGATGGCATACCAGGATGGGAAAAAAAAAAAAAAAAAAAAAAAAAAAAAGGGGGGGGGGGGAGGACTAGGTGAAACAGCACTTCAGAGCATATCACAGGGAGCAGTCCTGGAGGGGAAGGGGCCTGGACAAGATAGAGCTAGGACAAAAGTTGTCATCTAATGCTTGAGCTTGCCTAGTTGAAGTCTATTGCAGTTATGTCAATTTAATGATGCTTATGCTTAGCACCCCAAGCAAGAGATACACTGAAAATGCTTCCACATGCTCACAGAGAAATTCAATTAGATTCCTGTCTACAGTCCATAGCCCAACACTTACTACAAGGCAAAAATCTCTGTAGGATTTGCATGTGCTCATCTCTGTATAAATGATTTAGGTGAGGCATGGTGCGGACTGCAATGCTTAACCGGTGCTCCTCATCTTTTTCCTATGGGCCCAAGTGTACAAAGTGATAGAAGTCAGAGCTGCATCTCAGATAAAAAGAGGAAGGTATATAATCAAAAGGAGAATTCTTACCACGACACAGCACTTGTTTGTTTTATATATCTTGAAAATCACTTAGCAGCTTTTCTTTTATGGCATCCGATTTTCTCCATGCAATCACGTGCCTCTTCATCTCCTGAGATTTGGTTGGTTGTGCACATGGGCAGGATTACACAGCACTGGTTTTGGTTTAACATTGTTCCCTGCACAAGGTAGGACAAAGAGATTGGTGACAAGACAGTATCTGGACTTCCCCAATTTATTGATAAATGTTAAAATGATAATCTGATAAGTTTGGCACTAGGTTGTACCAGTTCTGCACTAGCTGGTTTTGTCTGCATGACAGATGAGTGGAAAACAATGAGTAGCTTTGCTTACGTTGTGGCTGCTCCCAGGTGATGTCTGTGTTGCCACCCAGCAAGTTTAACAGAGAAACAACTGCAATAGATTGCTTGTAACCACACTCCTAAACTGGTTGAGAACAGTGGATTACTGTATTTTTAGAATAAATTAGGATAAAAGCCACTCTGTAATTTTACAACGCAAAATCTGGGGTTAAATTCTGCTCTTTAAGGAAATGTGTGGTAATTCCCACTAAGTTATACTGTATAACAAGAGTGAGGAATGAACATCTGTCATATGTAAAAAGAAGTAATGCACAGTTATCCTCTATGCACAAAATATATTCCATAATACAAATTCAGTGGATGAAGATTGACAATATTTCATCTTCTGCCTATTTGAGATTTCTATATGCCTAGCTCGTGTAATTTTGCCTTTTTGAAAATGTTGGCAGGAATTGATTTTTGACTAAAAAGCGTAAGTACATCAGTTTGCTTTATTTAAAAAGCAAAACAAAACTATTACAAGGCATTGCCTGTTGTAGCAGAAGTCTTACGATCATGCTTGCAATTAAACAAATGTCATCTTATCTTAAAATAAAATATTTTACAGCAGAACAGAATCAGGGAAGTCCAGCTGGTGATGGAGGTCTATCTCTTGATATTGATCTTGGGAGGTGAGGTTGTAATGGGGCTTGAAAGAAAAAACAGTTTCACGTGGAATAAGGAAGATGGAGCAAGTTAGTGCAGGGATGCAAAGAGGGAGGGAGAATCACCAAAATAACAGGCTAGGATGTTTTTCAGGACTTCAGGGATAGGTGTAAGTGGAAGAGATGAAATTTGTCACAATGTCAGGCGATAGCCCTGAGCCAGCAAGACAGGCAGCAGTCATGGTCTGTTGCGGCAGGGTGCATCCTGGTGTGCTGTCTGCGAGAGCGGGGAGCTGAGCCAGTGTGCTTGTGTTCTCTTTGCCAGGGAAAGGGAAGGAGCCGCTGAACTGACAGAGCCGCCAAGAAGAGAAATGACAGGGAAAATGAAAGTTTTCTGAACAATTGCTGAGAGATCAAAGAGTGGAAAGCAAACAAAGACAAGGCTGACTTGGAGTACCAATGTAAGGACAGGATTTCAAGGAGATACAGACTGGGACAGATTTTATTAGTAAAAGATGGCTAGAAATACAAGGCTTATAATTTCCTGTCCAAGGACTTTTCACATTATCGTAACACTAAACTGTGTTTATGGCCAGAAGGGCTTGTTAGATACCCTGTTACCTTGTGGCTTTGCCGAGATCTGATTTTTGCGGATAGCTAAACAGGAACATATCCTTGAGTGTTGCATTTCCACCTTAGTATCTTAAATGCTTTCTGCAGAGGAAGTGTCATGATGCATGTCAGAAAACCAACAACATTGGAATGTTTTTAGCTTTACATAAGAAAATACGTTTCTTGTTTTTGCTGAACCTGATCAGGAAATACAAGCCTCTTAGTAAAAGGAGCAATAACAAACAAAAATATTTTAAAATAAAATTGTAGCAAAAGTAAATTAAATAAATATTTGACAACACAGCTAGCTTAATTTGTTAGCAAATATAAATAGTCCAAACTCTTTCACTCTGCTTCCTCTAGCTGTTACACTGCAAAGAGCTGTTTGCCTGATGTTGGTTTTCCTTTATACATTGCCCCTTTCTATAGTAATACATAGAACTTTCGAACTTTTCTCTACCAATATTTTCTTTTTAGATTACTAATGTGGAAATGCAAAATTCAAGTGAAATAAATAATATTCTGGAGGTTGTCTAACAAAGAATATTACTTGTGTTTTTTTTCCTTCACACCAATATTTCCAAGGCAAATGTGAGAAAAGAGGTCTGTCTGCATAGTAAATTTGTTGTTTCATCTTGTTACTAGAAAGATCTGCAGCGAGTATATCTCTGGTACTAAGTGCTGCCAATTCACAGAGGACTTTGTGTCAACTGATTTTTAATGGTGGAGCAATCAATAACTTTTTTTTGTTTTGCTGATCTTGCAAATACTTCACACTACTGAACAGATACCTACAAACCTTGTGGGATATTAATGCATGCCAGGATAAAGTGTTTTTGACCTTAGTAACAACATCTGTGTACAAGGCCTTTGTGGTTCAGCTGTGATCTACTGTTTTTTTTGCGTTATGGATTTTTATGTTATGGAAGTTAATGTCATCTATTTGCATTCATTTAAACCACGCATCTCACACAAGCTTTATGCAAGTACCCAGTTCCTGGGGATTTTCTGACTTCATGGGAGGCCTTATAACTACTTTCCATTCCAAGGCAGTTAAAAATTTTTTAAACAAACAAAAAAACCTAAACATTTCCACTCTTTCCTTTGTTCAGGGAAAAAATAATAATAATAATAATAAAAATAAATAAATTAAAAAAAAAGGCCATTTCTGTCTTTCCTGTGTTGATTTTTTCACTGCATGCTTGGATTGTGGCCAGAGAGTGATCAGCTTGTGTAGCTCATGTTCATATACTGCTAGTTGAGTATCTGAGTTTGTTTCTTCCCTGATTCAAGCTTAACCTTGTGAGGTCCCATTACTCATTTCATCTGTCCTCTGATAGGGTAGATTTTTCTGATATAGGTAATATTTTAGGATAGGGATGTCAAGAGAGGTCTAGATGCTGTGCTGGTGGCAAGCAGCTATGGGGCAGAATTACTGCGTTTTGCCCTCCAGTCACTTATCAGGAGGAGTCAAACAGCCTGGCATCCAGCAAGCATTACAATGTCTGCTTCATTCTTGGGAACCAGGAAGCAATAAGTGATGCTCAAGTGATTCTTATATTGCAGTGATGTAGTTGTGCTGTAAGCCTCTTCATCTGTCCTGTTTTTTAATTATGCTGCAAAGCTCCTCAGTGAGGTAGGTAAAACAATACATAAAATTATTCCATCTGTCAGAAAATGCAGCCGCATCTTCAGAAAAAGACAGAGTCATTATTTAAGACAGCACGTGAAAGTGTGGTAAGAAAAATCTGAAGTCTGATTAAAGGCAGGAGAGGAATTAAGTTAGGTGGGATGTTGTTACTTCCATTGCACTTTGTGCTGGACGTTGGTGCTGATGTCTGCTTACACAGAAACCTGTCCTGGGATCTCATCTGAGATGACCAGGACTCAGCAAGTCAGTCTGAGTGTTTCCTAAGTTTCTCTACCTTTTTAGATGCAACTATGAAGTTTTACATCATTCACCTTTTAGATGTGTCTGTGCATATAAATCTCTGGGTGGAGAGCTGGATAATAAATGAGTCTTTCTGGTTCTGTAGAAAGCCAGACATGACAGATGTTTCACCTCCTCCAGTCACACTGCAATCGAAGGACCTTTCCCACTCATTTCCTTGCTTCTTCCTTTTTTTTTTTTTTTTTTTTTTAATCTCTTGTAGCTTGTCAGTGCCGTATGTAAGCTCTGGGGATGTGTAGCAAACTTTCACCTCTCCCGCCATCCTTTTTTTGGGTGAATTAACATTGTTCTGCATGCATAGATGTACCTAATGAGCCTGAGTCTTTCAGGAGTGGTGAAGGTGATCGAGCTGTTTTCCATGCTCAGTTCTTTAATCACTGCAGACTTCCACATTCAATCCCCATAAGCAGTAATTGCTCCTTATGCCACTGAGACAGGCATGAATAAATAAATGTATTTTTAGCCCTGCCCAGGCAAACTTGCAATGTAGTAGCTCTGTGAGAGACCACAAGAAACCTGTTCTGCATGGTGTGGCATGTACAAAATCTGGTGGTACTGGGCATCTCACAGAGGGAACCTGTCCTGCTGATCCCCAACAGTGGCGTACATCCCATGCAACCCTTCAAATCTGGTAGCTTCTCTGTGAGGTCTCGTTACATCTGAGATGTACAACCACTTTATAAGATCATTTGGGGGCAGTTTCTATGAAAGGGTGACTGTAGTCAAAACCCTCTGTACTCCAGGGGCCAGGCTGTGGAGTTGAGCTCTTTGAAGTGATCCCATTGACCAGATTTCTATTCTTGGACTTAACAGTGGCTTGCTGTGTGTCCTCAATATGTCAGTGGTTAGCAGTGTGACTGTGGGCAAGCCATTTCACCTTGCTATTTCCTCTCCCACCCTTTGTCTGTCTTGTCTGTTTAGGCACTAAATAAAATGTTTCTTCAGGACAATGACTGTCTCTTAGGATGTATTTGTTCAGCAAGTACAAATAAGATCAAGGCCTCATGGCTGGGGTTTCTATGTGCTCCCACAACATGAATAATAAATAATAGCAGAGGTAAACTGATTGTGTTTGTACCATTTATGTGCAGATGTATTATTGAGTAAGACAACAAAGGAATACAGCACAAGTGCTCCTGAGTGTTGCAGTAGAAAATGATTTTAATATAACTTTTTATTATTATTATTTTTTTATTTTTATGGAGCAGATGTCTGTACGCAATTGATGTAAAGATTGCTCTTCACACTGCATTTGTGTGGTAACAGCAGTGTGTCTAATCTCATATATGGAAATTCTGTTGTTACTATTTTAGCAAGAATTTAAAAAATAATAATAATAATGCTACTCTTCTTGAGATAAACACAAGAGAACTTCTCAGTGTCCAAGAGGGTTTGGCAGTAGTTGAGATTTAAACTTTTGAGTATTGTGAGTGCTATCTGCTTGCACAGAAAGACTGCCGTGTTTCCCTCTGGGACTTCTGATACCAGCCACAGAGTCTTTAATGCATGGCTGGATGTTAATGTTGCTATGTACAGCCTTTGAAGTGATTGAACTCCCACCAGAACTTAGATTTTAATCATCACTTTGATCTGTGGCTATGCTACAGATTCAGTTACAAATGTGTCTTGAATCTCTAAACCTAAAATTGTGCAGGACTCCAACATGTCATATTTCAGAAACAGTGCAAATGATGGTATTTGTGAATCAAAGTCAAGTCTGAGGGGAAACGTGTGGAACGTTACTAGAGGCTCTTAAAAATTCCCTAACCTATTTGTTCTGTACTGTTTCTTAAACTAGAAATAAGAAAACTCAGAAGACATTGTCAACCTTCTACTTGATTACTTTCAAATTAAGAGGGAAATTTAAAGTTCATCACAGGACAGCTGTCAAAGCATTGATATTGTTGCATTTTTAAAAATAAAATAAGGATTTTTTTCAAGTGTTTATCATAATCTTTTGTCCATTTAGCTGTCTTCTACAATCAAATTTTCAGCAATAACTGCACAAGTTAAATTAGATCATTACTGATTATTTCCTTAAAAGATGCCATAGAGTTCAGTCTTGTCTCCACAGAAGTAAAGGCCATGAAGAATGTAGCATTGTGGTTTGTTATCTGAATTTCTTTATTCCAAAGAAGGAGAGAAACAAGATGTCATGACAGAATAGTTGTCTTTGGGAAATGATTTCTCTCAGCTGTGATGTTATGTGTCACTGTCTTATTGACTAAAGAAATTAACAGTATATGTTCATCACGGATTTTTTTCTTTCAGTCTTCACCATTAAGTGACTTTTAAATGAATGTTTCACTTTTATATTACTAGAAAAAGTAATAAGTGGAAACCTGCTCATTAGTATTTTTGTTAGCATCTTCAAATACAACTCACTTTATTATTAAATAAAGTATTAATATTTCTATATTAATATTGCAGTGGCAGTTGAAATTGCTGTATGTGCTGTACAGACACAGCCTCAATTATTTGAGTGCTCCACTCCTATATTGGGAAGAACTTTGATGAAATATAGCTATAGTAAGTGTTAGAATTGAGCACAAGCAGACAAAGGAGGCATTGTTAACTTGCCTTATGGAGGGACACTGGGAGAGAAGTGACATGCTGAAGTTTAAAGATGGAGCCTCAGGCAGAACTCAAAACAACTTGATATCACAAAGTCCTTGTCCAGTGCTGTACGCTGCAAGCCTTGTCATCCTTTCCAGATGCACTGCCTCTTTCACTTTGAAAACCAATTAGAAAATATCATAATACATCAGTAAGATCTGTTATGTGGACTTCTGTAGTACTGCCTTCTCTTCGTGTCTTTTGTTGACTTTGAGAGCCTTCCAAATGTGTAACCATAGGAGTAGGAATAGCTCCTTGATACCTATTGCACCTTATCGCATCAGGGCTGTTGTTGCCCTTAGTTAGATCCTAGTGCATCTGTGCTGTTGCTGCCAGCAAGTGGGGGCTCTTGGGGAGGTACTGCAGCTCCCAGCTGTGCTGATTTTTATCTCTGGAAATTGGAGCCCTGCAGTGGGCAGCACTGCTGAGTGCAATATATTTTTTGTGCTGTGCTCCTATTGCAAACACAGTAGGGAGATAGCCTTGGCTGTTGTTAGCACTGGCAGCATTTGTTCTTTTCCACAAACCCACAGGCAAGGCCGAAGGGCTTATCTCAGGAAGGTGAAAGGTTCACCATTCTCATTAGAGAGTAAAAAAGAAAGGCTGTAACTTTGTCTACTTCGGTTCAAATGTTTTTCAAAAAAACGTTATACCTAACATGAAACTGCCAGTAGAAATATGAATTTAGAAGGCCTTTATCTTCCTTCTATTTAATTTTATTGTATTTGTAGACTTGAAAGTGGATTCTGGCTGCTGAGGATTGAAAGACATTGCCCTAAACTTCACAGAGTGAGCTCATGGAGCCTTTCAAAGAAAACAAACACACACACACAAAAAGCAATATAGTTTAAAGGTTAGGATTTCTTCTCAATTTCTAGGTTTCTTTGTATCTTTGCCCTAGTGTGATTGTGCTCCCCAGCTGATAGTGTTTACTCCCCAAATATTCTACTCCTCTGAAAGTTATCTGTCCTTCTCATGTTGAAGTGGCCTTTCACGGAATTAGGCCTGATAGACTTGATAAATGAACCCTGATGAACACGAGAGAGAGGCTCCTTTTGGAAAAAAAAAAAAAAAAAAGAGAGAGAGAGAACAAAGAAGGAAAAAAACACAGACTCATGTCGCAGTTGGTTCTTTGTTGCACTCAGTTTTATATCTAGACCTGGCAGCGTGCACAAGCATGCAATATCTCTGCACAAATGTGGAAAACAAACCAAAAAAATATATAATCTTGCTCATTTGGACTCTAGATTGGTAAAATCTCTCCACCTTCACTCAAATATACCTAGGTTCACTGGATACCGTGCTGGAAAGAAGCAGCAAAGTTGCTACCAAGTGCTCAGCTGTAAGCCAGATCTTTAAAAGGAAGAGTACAGCTGTAAGTGACAGAGTGAATTTGTTCACTTGTCATAGAGTTAGTAGCAGTTGTTGTGTTGCAGTTTCCCATCCTCTACTAATAATACCTGAACAACAGTTACTCACATTCGTATTCAGTCAAATACAATCAATAGACATCTGTTTGTACATGAATGACGGTGCGCGGGTACCTGTTTACTGCTAATTAAGTATCATTAGTGATTAGTTTGTCTTCAGAAGGGGAAAAAACCCTCCATAATTAAGGGCTAGCATATTATGTGGTCCCATATTTTCACTTTTCAGAACTTGTATTCTAACAGGACCATTAGTTTGCAGTACATTTGTCTGTATTTAAATGTAACTATATTTCCTTGAAAAGACCATCTGTTCATAAAGACCATCTTTTTCATGCTCCCTGCAGTAAACTTTAGAGAGTGGTAGAATTAGCAAAGGACTGTATTTAAATGAAAATATATGTGGATTGAGACTAGGTAAAGCTGTTCTGAACACACTAAAATAGTTCTGCACTGGAAAGATTGTAATTATCTTCTTCCTTTACTTTTAGAGATTTTTTTTGTGTTCTGAATTCTGCTACCTTCAACTGAGTGATTTTGTTCTTTCTACCTACACCTGAATGGAATGTACCAAGTAGCAAATTACTGGAGCTATGATTGTGGTGAAGCTGTTTTTACTTTGTAAAAAATGAAGCACTTACCTTTTCATTTTGCTTGGATTGATCATAAATAGCCATATTACAAATCTGCAGTGTAAAGGTCTGGATTCTACTCTATCTGAGTAACACTGAGTTCTTCTTTATTCTACAAATTGTCCTATTGTAGAGTGAGGTACTATTCGGTTTTATAGGGGCCTGGATGAACAGCAGGCTGGTCTCCTTTAAATAAACAATTCTGTTCAATTTAATCCTATGCATAATTTGAAAGAGCAGGCTAAACTGAATGTCAATGAGACAGAATACCACCATAAAGAACGTGAAAGAACAAAATGCGCCCAATGAGGTTAGAAATATAAAAAAAAAAAATGAACAGAAGTGCTGTAAATGGAGTCGGTAATATTCTCATATTACACAAAACAGATGAAGAATTCCTGCTACTTCAAAGGAGATTATGCAAGTACAGCCCTTCATGACCTGCACAGACATAACCATGGCAGTAGCGAGCAAACAAGATAACGTTCTTATCCAGAATTCAGAATTCAGACGAGGATAAATGTTAACTCCATACAAGAGTTAAGATAAACATTTTATTGTTGTTGTTTAATGGTTTATTTCTTAGCCAACTAAAGCATACATTCTGGGCTTTCTTAGAAACCTAGGCAAAATGAAAAATCAACCAGGAATAATGAACTGAGCAATGCTGAAATACTCAAAACCCGATTATTATTTTCTTTCCAAAGATGAAGGGAAGACTACAAAGGAAATTCTTGTCAGTAGCTAATAGCTTCTTCTAAAGAAGTAAAATTGGTGTAACCAATGGTAAAAGAAACCTCTGGCCGTTAGCTCTGTTGAATTGTCTCACAGAAGTAAATCACTGTGTAGCTGACATAAACAAGTCACTGCTGTGTGGAGTACCTAAGTGACAGCTCTGTACTGTGGGAGTTATCAACCCTTCAATATCAATGTGACCTACTGTATCCTCTTATCAAAAGCACATACATCTCTTCTATGATAAGATACCCCTATATGTCAGTTTGCCAAACAATTTTGTTGTCTGTATTCTGCACATACTATTCTCCGGAGGAGCTTCACGTAGAAGGATGAGTTACGCGCAAATGCAAAAAGCTTCCAGTTTATTAGGAATTATTTCTTCCAACAAAATATGCAGCATTAATGAAAAAAGACCTTGGAAAACATATTCACAACTACTATAGCTTGATAGATTTTAGGTGGATCATGTTTTTACAGGCCCTTTGTGTTTACTTTTTCCAGAATATTAATGTGTGTGTGATTTTTACTTGCAAAACCAAAAGACATTAGTGTTGTCCTGTCTGACCAAAAGCCCTGATACAACAACATCTAATGGTGTGCTCTGCTTTGTCACCGTCATGACTGGAGGGGATGTATTTCCTCCCCTTTGAACTGGGGACATTTTTTAAGAGTTCTTTTTCTGTAGGTGGGTCTATAGGCTATGGAGCGTGGTAATAAGAGTGAGTGTTAGTGTGGAGCGGTGTTGCTATATGTTTTAGGTAACAGAGACAACCGTAATCAGCGCTCAGATATGTCTTTGATACCCTCTACCTGTCTGTCAGTAATATGGCAGGAATGCAAGAATGCTAACATTGAAAAAACAGAACTAGCACTCCTGGATTTGTTCAGATTTTACATTTATATCTTGATGTTATGTAAAAAAAGACGTGAAAATTGAAAATGATTAGTGGTGGGTTTTCTTTGTGGGGGGTTGTTTTTTTGTTGTTGTTGGTGGTTTTTTTTTGTTTTGTTTTAGTGTAGCGTAGCATTTTTTCTTGTTTCTCTTTATTTTTTAAGAATACATAATGGCATAGTTGGGCATACTGGAGAGAACAAGGAGAAGTGCAGCTGTATCTACTGAACTTAAAAAAAGTCTGGGCCTGACTATGCATCTCAAGCAGTGTGGAATAGCCCATGAATTGCTGAAATCAAGAAGCTCACCTTTTCAAAAATTCAATGAATTATGAAGTCAGTAGACCCAACTATGTATGCTGTTTTTCAGGCTATGCCTGCAAGGAGTGTGTAAAAAAAAGTGAGGTTTAGTAGGAATGTGTCCTTGATCTTGCTTTTGATTGCTCAGCATTACTACAAGCCACATCCTTTTTCTGACATGAATTGCAAAACCTAAGTCGGCATGAAATTATGCAGCTATTTTTTCAGCTACCAAAATGTCTGGCTCTTTCTCTTCATGAGGCTGTTCGGTCCCTGTCGTGCTGGTGAAGATCTTAAGAGCGTTTTCAGTGGTGACTTTCTGCTAGTGTTTGATGCCTTCTTCATTCTTCACACTCAGAGGTAACATTTGCTTAATGCTTCTGAAGTCCTCTGTCAAATGTCTCTGCCTGCAACTACAGAATTAATTCAGTTGAAGATTGCTTCACACTTGGGCTATTGCAATTCCCTTCTCAAAAGACCCCCTGTTTTTCTGAAGCCTGCACAAATGGGTTGCTCAGCTTACACCACTGATTTTCCTGCTGCTCACACAATCAGATGTTATCCCATTACTCTGTCCATTTAACTTCAGTCTAATTTCAACAGTGCAGCTGATTTTTAATAGCCAGTAGATAATGGAAACACCATACTTCTGCATTCTCATTTCTGGGCATTTTCAGATATTTGTTCTATTTGTATGAAAGTTTGTTACTGGTCCCTGCATCCCCTTTATTATTTTTTCCCCAGTGGATGTCTGTAGTACAGATGTGGGTGGAAACTGCAGTGTTTCTGTGAATCACTGTATAAAATAATAATTTACAATAGTTGTTAAGTATGTGGTGGCCAAAGGTACATTTGCATTTTTCAGAGGAACACATGAAAACTCGGTAGTTGGCACTGATGTTAAGCTTCCAGGTTGCTTTTTTTGCATTGTGGGAAGCAGGGCTGAACAGGAAGGAGAGCAGTCTCTTCACCAGATGCACAGATTTTTCTACTTTATAATTTTGTCAGCTAGTCACCAAAACAAACTCTACTTCCAAGAAAAAAGCCTTTCCATCCCCCAATGCCCAGGTGAAGGTTTTCAAGACATTTAATCCCACAGCCTGCCTGGTAGGGCTTCTGGGATAACTCAGGGGTGGCATTAACCCTGTCCCTGAGAATTTGATGATGGTTTCCTCTTCAGTTTTCTGAATACTGTGAAGGTCTCTTGTGCTTCCTGAATGCTCGTTGAAGGAGTTCTCCTCGTGAACATTTATTAGCACTATTTAACAGAAGTGAGAAACACATTGTTTAGTGCAAATATGCACCAGGAACAACCTTGACTGCATTCCAGACTCTTGCTGTTGCTGTAGGACCCTCCATTCTATAGCAGCTTTGTGCTTAGGTAAGAATTGCAATTACATGCCTCAAAACATCTCCAGTGTTGAACAAAGTTAATCATACACTCTCTATGTATTCCTCTCTAGTGCCATCTGTATGAACAAACATCTCCTCTGCCCCTAAACAAATCCTGCCCATCTCTTTTATTTTCTCTGTGACATTGTAATGGCAGTTGTGTTGCTCAGAACTTCACCTGTAATAAGAAAAGAAATCAATGCAATTGCTATCAATGCAATCATTAGTAGACTTAGCTTCTTAAAGCTAGCATGAAATTAACTGAAACAAATCTGAAAGCTCAGAGTTTGATGTTGATGTCCTAAATCAAATTAAAATTGAGCTAGAATCTAGCACAGCATAAAATCTTATTTATACAAGTTACGTATTCAGTTAAATCTTATCTCATTAGTTTAATCTTACTTGATAGCACCTTAAAATTTCTAATTTTACAAAATTTTCCAATGTTCTTATTTAATGAATATAGCAATTAAATTGAATGCTGTGTTATAATTCATGGGAACATTTTGTTATAATTTACTGTGCCAGAGATGGGTAAACTATTACTGATGCGCAAAAAGTTCTGAGTTTAAGGAAAGTTTAGGATATAAAATTAAACTCTGAAGGATTAGGAAAAAAGCAGAATTAAGACTGCCTATACAGCTTTGATGTAGATGTGATACAGTCTTAAAGACTTGAACACAAGTTGTTACTTTATTCTGTGCACAGGGTGGACAGATCAAGTGTTTATTTTTATCTGCATCATTCAGTGTGCAATTTCAGTGCTTAGATGCCATCCAAACCCTGCCCTGAATACAAGGTTATTAATGTCCTCTAAGCTTTCCTCTCTGCAGAGTATCTGAAAGTCTCTGAAGCATTATTACACATATTTTAAGCAATGCTCATTCTCTTGGGTGATGACTTTAGCTTTAGAGCTTGATTTATTATTTTGTGCTTATGTGTGTGTACTTAACAACTTAAACGACAGCTTCAGCTCATGGCTCTTAGGGAGTACAGTTACACTTGTCATTGCTCAAGATTTCTGCAGGCCAGGCCAGCATGTTTCATATGGATGCCCATAAAATGACCAGATGTTCTGGCTGAGGTGACTTTCCTAGCAATACAGAATTGTGGCAGAAAAAAAGGGTAGGCTCAGTTCTGTAAGGTGATGTTTGATTACCTTATCCATGGGTTTATCCTTAATCATTTTTTTGTCTAACAGTCTTATACATAATTTACTCTGCATTCTCAAAGTCTCAATGAGATAGAGCAGGGCCCATATATCAGCAAGCCTCACTTAACCTCAGTCTGCTTCTAGAATTCTCTCTTGAGCTTTGTGTATTACCACTTTTCTTAAAAGATTTTTTTCACTGTTCTTGCTTTTCACTATATATTTTAATCTGTAATTAAGTGTCTATACTGTATTGCTTATCATCACATAGACCAATGAAACTTTCATCCTCCAAGGTAAAGCTGGTGCAAAAGCCTGTGGGGCTTCTGGTAGGCAGAGGCCCTTAGGAAGAGCCCTGTTACAAAAAAAAAAAAAACATAGCCTGTGCTATAGCTGTTGAACTGGGTGCTAAATGGCCTACAAGGCTTTCTTGAAAAGTTGTTCATCACTTGCATAAGCACCTTCAGGACTTAATACTCTGTAGGACCATCAGCACCAGTATCCCTTCTCCAGAGAGCTCTCTGCAAGGTGTCTCTGAGCCTGTTGCACCCACTGGCTCTTTTGCAGGCTCTTCAAGAGGTTGATGGACCTTGGGTACCTGTAAAAATATTGTGCTCTTTGGGAGGGCAAGATTCTTCTGGTTTATTTCCCTGCTTAGCTGTGATAAAAGACTGTTGATGGTTAATTTAATCTATCAAGGCATGCATTTTTTCTGTATTTCAAAGGCCAGCAGGAGTACAGTTAAAATTTCCTAGTGCACTCTGTAATGACTGAGGAAGGGAAAACTTGAACATTGTATTAGAGAAATCTTGGAATTGAATTATGTCATTTAAGAACTCATTAGCCTGACTTTCAAGTGTATGCACTTTGGGGAATAATCATCTTTCTTCTCCTGCTTTGCCTTTTGAGTTACTCGTGTGTCGTATCTCTCATCCCTAGGAACTGCAGTTTTATGGCACTTTGGATTGGATAACCCCTTAGCTTTGAAATGTGAAATCCTTCATTTAGCCTGAGTTTGGAGACTAAAGGCCAAATGTTTCAAATTTGGGCACCTGAAGCCGACAGGAGCTGCAAGAATTCATCACTGCTGAAGATCAAATCAGTCATTTAGGTAGCTAAATTTAGATGCAGGTACCTTGTTTGTGCAAGCCCCGTTTAATCACCGAGTCCTGTAGTTTTACTCTGGATTATTTGGTTCTTCTGTTTTGTTTTCCTACCAGGACAGGGCTGAAGTCTGTGTTTAGATCTCCATGTTACAATGTCCTCTTGACCCCAACGAGCTGTTCCCTAACAAATGAATCCTTCCCAACCCATGTGCTGAAAGCACCTTTTAGGTTTAGCAGCCTAAAGTGAATGTAGGCACTGAAAAAAATGCTCTGAAAGGTTTACATTAACTTAAAATAGTCAAATGCTAGTCTTCCATTGTCTGGGTGAGCCTGTGGCCTATTTTTCTGGTTTTAGTCACTGTCACTCCAAGCTATGTTTTCTGACCTTGGCCAAAGCATGTTCTCTGGTCAGGATGGTAATAAAAAATAAATCTGCTTTGAAATCTTTGCACTTTCACTCTCAAAGAGACTCAGAGGGACAAGGGTATGCAAGCAGCCCCCCTGGCTTGCATAGCCTCCTAAGCTCAGATTTGCTTCATCCAGGCATTACATCTTTTTCTGCAGAACAAGTTTTATGAAGCAACTGGCACTGAAAAAAAAAAAAAAAAATAGTCAAAGTAATATAAAACACCTGATATAAATATAAATATAAAACAAGTGGTAAGAAATACCACTTTTGAATGGCTTTGAAGAGTCGCTCTTACAAATTAAAGTGCTGTTGGTTTGTTTGTTTTTAAAAGCAACAGGAGTAGGACAGGACTCTAGGAAAACTTGATATATTGTTGGACACTGTATGAAAGCTATTACCCTGCTTGTCAATTCTGAGAATCCATACTTTTGAAGGAGATGTGGAATCATGCGTGGATTATGTAATTTGGGCAGCTGCTTTTAAATGCCTGAACACGTGGAATGAATTGATTTCTTTGACTGATTTTCTGACAAAGTGAGGTAGCAGAATGAGCATAGACAAATAAGCAACAGTGGCTTGTGCAGACTTAGTTGTTTACTGAAACGACTGCCCAAAGAAGTAAATCCAAGAGCAAAGGGAATTTATAGAGATTTGTATTCATAAATGAAAAGATTCTGAAATAATGTAACAACTCAGGGACTAAACAGCCTTTCCATTGCCATGATCTTCTACTTTTGCTGATTGTGAATGCTAAAGTCTGCTCCATTTCCCCAAGGTCCTTGTAGAAAATTCATTGTCAGAACTCGAAATGCAGAAAACTATCAAATATAAAAACACAAACAAAAGTCTCAAACCCCCAAACAATGCAAGGAGATCGCTTCGTTATAGCTGCACCCTAAGCAGATCTTAATAAGTCTTTTTAAACCCGTTCAGACTGTAATCTGCTGCCGGCCTCCTGTACTAATCTAACTTGCCGTTTCCCTGATCAGCTAATTCAGACTTGATTAGCATTTCAGAAATGCACAGGTCTTGACAAGCACAGCTTCAGAAGCTGCTTTGGAATATCCCTTTGGGTGCCTGGATTTTGTGAACTGCAGATTACAAAGGATGATTTCCCAATCTACTCCGTTATATTCATTCTGGCTTTGATTCAACATGAGGAATCATTCATGACATTGAAATGCACCATATGGATAGACATCATAGTTGCACTGCCACTGGTTGGATGGTTTCAGCCTAAGCTCACCCTGCTGCAGTACCAACATCAACCCAATCCCAATGTCTTCCTTCCTCAGCAGGAGAGTGTTTCTTTCTCTGTTTGGGTGAGCCACCTCTCTAAAGAAGCAGAGTAGAGATTTGTCTCCCCAGTGTACCTCTCCACCTCTTTTGTGGAGGGGTCAGGGGTCAGGTTTTGTGCTTGGAGAAGGAGGAAATGAAGAGAGTTTGCTTCTTCACAGAAACGGCAGGAGGGAGAAAATTTCTTTAAAATATTTTCAAGTTGTTGAGAAAATTTGTGAAAAACTCTCCTCGTAAAATTCCTGTTCAGCTGAGGATTTGGGTGTGACTCAGTTTGCGGCAGTGTGTTTTCTGTGTGGAGCAAGAGTGGCTCTTTATTCCAGGTTTGTGTGCTGTTTCAACAAAGAACAGGCATCTTCTTTCCATGGACTTCTGAATATGAGCTGCTTCCTTTCTCATGCATGAGAATATGGAGTATTTCATCCCTTTCTTCTTCTACATATGTTCTTCTTGTGCCAGTATATTTCTTTCATGTCCCTTACAATATCATGCGGTGCTCCCCCCCAACACCTCCTGCCAATAGACATGGTTGCTATGGCAGTTCTCCTTGGAGAATATATTCCTATCATTAAAACCTCACCTGGTAAGAGCTTATTTGACAAGAGATACCAAGATTCTTCTGATATATATTGGTCTCCTTCTCTCTTGCAGTAAGAAGAGGGTGTTTATTTGCTTGACTGAGTTTGGTAAAAAATGGAGGTAAACACGCCTAGCAGCTAAGTTACCAAAGTAGAAGTCTGCATAGTGCTATTTTTAAGCTTAAGTTTGGCTTTGTTTTGCTTTTCTAGGATGAATGCCATGTGATGTTGCAAGATTTTGTGATAAACAGGCATGGTAGGATTGATCTCAGTTTTGTATGGATTGAAGAAAATCATTCCCTGTGCAAAGGACCTTGACATGTCTACAAAATAATTAAACTTAGAATAGTTTCTGAAGTGCCTAAGCATTATTTGGAAAAGACATGTTGGTAGAAGTTTTCATGAGAGCTTAACACAGATGAAACATAGTTTTCAAAACTGATTGGCAATAATGTAGGTGGCTAAATTTTCTGAAGTGTACTGAACGTTGAAGTGCTTTGAAAATCTGACAAGAAGTGTCAATGTCACAGTTGCTGCTGGTTGCAGAATGACTTCAGAAATTTGGCTTTAAATCTGGGTATTTATAGATCTGGCCTGAGAGCAACAGTTACCAAAGAAGTAAGTAAACAATCTTATTTTGAACTTCTTTTCAGATAAGGTGGCTAAAACTATTTTTGAACTTCTTTTCATATGGAGTGGATAAAGTAAAGTTCTTAAGTAAGCATTCCTAATATCTTAATTTGTACTTGGATTTTCAGAATATCTTCTTGCTTTCTCATTGTCACTGTGCACATCCAAAGGATATAAGATACAACCTAGTTTGGTTCACGTCACTTTGCAAATTCTTATGTAATAGGAATTGTCAGCAGCCTCCACTTTCTGTGATCATGGCTTTCGCCTCAGGTTCCTCTACTGATTCAAATTTTAAGCTTAAATTCAGGTTTATTTTATGTTTACAGCCTGAACTACAAGGTGTTGTATTTATTGCATTCTGATTCTGCTGAGATGCCAGGAGACTGCCACGATCTGATTCGCAGAAGTGGGTTTCAGCTCACTTGACTATGTCAAAATAATAGCAAAAGAGATCAAGCACATCCCTGATGCTTCTCCTGGAAGTGAGGACCACTCTTCTGAGGAGCTCATTTATTGTATCCCTATGCAGCTCCAGCTTACAGACGAGTCAAAGCTTCTGCACCCAGAATAGCATCCCAGGAGTGTTACTCTACTTTCTAGAAACATGGCCTAAAGCACAAACATTGTGGTGTAAAAGCTGCTCAGCTCTGATCCACAGTCTTGCAGGTGTTATTCTGGCGTCTGGCTACAAGGAAGCACTAAGTTTCTGACTCTAGAGAGTCACGAGTAGTTAACCCCTTCTTAAATTCAATCCTTTGTGCTTGGTGGGCTGAAAGCAAACCAAAGATGACAGACTGATCTGAGGAGGGCTCAGATTCTTGGAGATCATGGAAAGGGGAAAGTTTGGAGCAAGTCCTATTTTATCTGACTTGATTTGCTCATTCCCACACAGCATGTGCCTCTCTCTGAACATCCCTTGTTAGGAGTGCAGGCAACATTTCTGGAGCACACATTTCATTATGTACAACTAACACATTTTTTTAAATGTGTAACTGGCCTAAAGTTGGAGTGGCTAACTCTGCTAATTACTTGAAACTCTTTAATACAATGCTGGAGATGTTAAGCAATTCTACCTGCATTAAATATGCTGTGCTTACGCAAACATGGCACACAGACTGCAAGTTCTAAAATTTATCAGGCAGACTAATTATTTAAATGTGAGCTATAGGTTACATAAATAAATAGCTCTCCCTCAGTAAATGGCAAGGTGTCAGGGTGTTAGCCACGTGGCTTGTAGCAAAGTAGAATTAATGTTAACACTTCCGTAGCTTGCTTTCTCTGATTAGTAATTCCTTCGATGTTGGTAGATGAGCTGAATTTATGAAAGTTTTGCCTGCCCTCTAGGTCTCTGTTTTGTATTCCTTGTGCATTGCAGCCTGCTCTTGACTCTGGCAGCAGTGTTGGATACTAAACCCACGAACGGCTCAGGCTCCCTGCTTAGCTCGTGGAGTGAGGCAGATCCAAACCAGCCTGAGAGCTTCCCCTGGGCTCTGCTCTTCCAGCTCCCGTAACTCGGTCCTCCAGCTAACGAAGCAGCCCATTGGCAATTAGCAGCATGTATATCATACAGCAGTGACACAGAATTGCAGATAGCAAGAAAATAGGCAGATCACTGTGGTAATGAATAAGCAATTTCCCAAGGTGGGCTCCTTGCATTTTACTATTAGGCGTATGCTGCAGGAGAAACGCATGTGTGTTCAGAGAGTGGCACAAAGTGATAATCTGCTGCCTGTAACTTTTTAGAATGCTTTTTGAGCACAGAGTTATGAAAGCTCAAAAAATCCTATATATGAAAGGCTGCTTTAACTAGTCAGGGAGTTTCATTAAAGTTCCTTGCTATTATTAGTTTTAAATTCACTTACGTCTGCTTCAGTCTCATTTCCAGAGGCACCTGCTCTGGTGGTTTTCTGGCAGCAGTGCAGCAGAGGGTGGGGAGTGTTAAGAGACAGGTTGCACGTTCCTCCTCAGTCTCCTGGAAAAGGCTTTTTTTTTTTTTTTTTTTTTTTTTTTTTTTTCCCCTCCAGTCACGCAGTTTACAAAAAGAAGCTTAAGCAGGCATCCTCCATCTCCTTCCCCATCTGCCTCATTTCCCACTCCTCCTTTCTGTTGCACCCTGTCGAAATGCAGCCTGATTGCCTGGCTTCGCAAAAGTGAAAACCCAGGTAAGCGTTTCAATTACCCTTCCCTAAGGGGAATCTGTAGCTCTGACTTGAGGGTCTGATCCTGCACCGTTCTGGTGACCGGGAGGGAAGGGGCTCTGCACTTGATGGGATGTGCTCAGCCACCTGCAGACTCACAGCCTGGACGTTGCCCTACCCCCTGCAGCACCGCACCACAGGGAGGCCCTTGCCCATCCCTTTTGTGATGGCTTGAGGAGAACGAACCCGCTTTCATGGCAGTCATTCAGCAACACTGCCTGCATTAGGCCCAGTGGAAGCAATTGGAGAGCTCAGTCAGTGCAAGGGATTAAAAGAAGCCAGATGCTGCCTTAATGGACAAGCACAAGGCAAAGTTGCAAACCTGTCCGTTTGGGGGAATTGAAAGCAGTTTAATTCAGGTTCAGCACAGAGGGTTGAGAAGGAAATTGTCTATTAGTCTCAAGCCAGGCTGACAGCACACCCACACCGAGCTCGCAGATGCTCCACACCCTCCAGGCAGAGCCACACGTTGACCCGCTGGCAGTGCAGGGGCACGGGCTTCTGCTTGCTGCCGTGCTCAGGCTCACAGAGAAGCTCAAGGAACAACCCAGAGGTCACTAAGCCTCTTCCCCTGGGGCCAGCTCTCAGACCGGCTCATACAGGGCACGTCTGTGCAATATGAGGACTGGGTGGCCCAAACCAGGCAGCGGAGCTGCTGTTTGTGCCCCATCCCTCCGGCACTGGGCTGGAAAGCAGCAAGGGCAGGATCACCTTAGCAAGCCCTCGGCCAGCACTTCTGGAGGACACATTGCAGCAGGTTTAGGCCAACCAAATCCTTTTCCCAGTCCCCAGGGGAAGGGGAAGGAGGGAGGCAGCTGTGAGCCTGTTAAGAGCAGCTTTCAGCTCTGGTCCCGGGACAGCAGGTCAGCCTGTGGAGGCTGGTGATGAAGCTACTTTAACCTTTTGCAGGTAACCTCTGGGGTCAGTGAAAACTGAGGTTGCTGTACTGGTCTTTTCTTAGCCCAGGGAAAGGGAACAGGCACCAAGATCAGCTTCGGCTCCTTCTGCTTTCATCTGCCATCTAAATTTTTTGGTGTGACTAGAGCCACCGGTGAACTGTGAAAGCTGCTGTTAAGGTCCAATTTTAAGCCTCGCATAAAGTTACACTGTTTAAAATTATTTACATTCCTTCACTACTGTGTCCTGCAAGCACATCTTTTTTTTTTTTTTTTCTTTCTTTCTTTTGTTTTCTGAGCACTTTTTTCTATTGCCAAGGTGTTCAGCTGCAAACACGAAAGGCCATGCAAATAAGACCAAGCCAGCTGCACAGATTTTGCACACTTTAATTAAGTTGTAGGGCTTCAAATGAATTTGGCTCCAGTTTCTGATGCTTCCATTCCCTGTATTCTGTTCCAGTGTGGATGTTAAATCGTGCAGAAATGGAGCGTGACCTAACTTTCATGTCAGTTGATCTGGCAGTAACTGTTTTTGTGTAACTAATTTAAAAAGATTGATTGTTGGTTAATTACATTAATGAACTGAACCAACATGGGCACAGACCAGAGCTCAGCAGTCTCCTAAACAGTCATTAAGAATAGACATCTATCTTTTCACCTGCTTGTACAGCCTCCTGTTGGGTGGTACAGTGTGCGGAATTGTAATTCTGAAGGTTAAATGACTTAGGGACGTAATCACAAACTGTTCACCTCTGCTACCCTTCTGCCCATATGGCCCTGATAGACACAGTCAAAGTCCATTTGGACAAACTGCCTGTTGAAAGGTCTCCAGGACAGCAAGTCTGGTGGTTTCAGCTGGGTTCCTGGCAACTGCCAGTATGTATTATAAATCCACCAAAGTTCCCTGCTTGAAAGGAATTTGTGGATTTAAACAGTTTTGAAAGAACTCCTTTTCCAAAGAGGGTTATTCATGCTTATCAAGGTGAAAGTGTATTAAGCAAAAGAGCTCACCGTTCTCTCTAGCCAGCTCCTGAACGTGAAGAAAGATTGAATCAATATACATTTCTGTAATTAAATTGGTAAGTTAAAATGCTTCAGTTCTTGTTTTAGCAAACAGTCAATGGAAGATGCATTTCTGTGTGTTTATCAGTGTTGCCCTTGTTGCCATTCACTAGAGTTAGGAGGGAGATGTGCAGATGCTGCATGCCATGCAAGGGCTTACAGAAGAAGTATTTTAAAAGACAAAAAAAAAAAAAAAAAAAAAAAAAAAAAAAAAAAAAAAAAAATTTTTTTTCTTTTGCCATTTCTAGCATGTCTGTTTGCCAGATTTCTTCAAATGATGAAGGGCTTAGCCTTTAAGCTAAGTAGCAGTGTCGTCACTGGCTTGAGGAGAAAGAAGGAGAAATGGAGCAGGGCTGCATATTTCAAAAAGGTGGCAAGAAACAACCTAGTTGCCTGGGAAATCAAGAATGAAAGTACTTTTGCACTGTAGATTAGTTTGCATAGGTTGTTGTCAAAATATTTTAAGGTGACTTGCGTTGATGCTGATAGTGTGTTACTCTGCAAGGGTTGATCCAAAAGCTTCTGAGACCGAGGAGTTGTTACAGGGATTTCAGTCACCTTTGGGTGATGGAGTAGGTGACCTATGAAGCCTGATTTTTCAAGGAGGCCATTTACCTTCCACAAAACCATTTTATATCCCAAATTCAACAACAGTGCTGAGAGGAAGTAGATCAACAAGAAAATTGAATTGTCCAGGGGTCATTTAGTCTATCCCAAAAATCTTCTTGCTTGAATATTCTGCTCCCTCATTGGATATGCTCTCAACAGTTTTTGAGGTTACAAGGGGTGAGACTTGCTTTGTGGGTCATTTGGAGACTGGTCCTGCTTCTCCTGTCATCCCAGAGACTTTGGTGGGTGGACTGTTGAGGGGTGAACAGCTGAGAATCTGCATTAGGGATTTCAGGCTTTGGTTCACAACAACTTAAAAATACATTAAATGTGGGGTGATGAAGTTGTGGGATGACACATATGCAAATAGCGTTAAATTATGGGCTTATCTAAGATCTTCTGTTTTAAGCTAATTGAAAGACAGAGGCCACTGCTGCAGGAGGAAAATATGAAAAGAAAGCTATACTGAAACATAAAAGTGTTTCTGATCAAGTAAAATTCTGTTTCTGTTGAATGTTTTATTTTGTTCCAGTCACATAAATTACCATCTTTGAAATACTAAAACTCCCACAATCAGCTTTTTATAACATAAAATAATTTACATTTAAAAGGTTTAACTGAAGCAGCTAAACCTTAGAGATGAATGTGCACATTCGGCAATAAAATAGGAAAACAGCCCATGTTTTGGAACACATAGCTGCTATGTATAATTTTAATATTATAAATAACTAAATACAGTCTAGTGAGTGCTATATGCAAGCACGGAGATATATACTAACTCTTGGGAAATGTATCCTTAAGGATATAAAATGCCTCAGTAGTGACACAGAGCTTTGGAAATCTCCCCGAGCACTGATAGATACTGCGATGGAAAGCACCGTGGCCTGAATGCATTTTGTCCTCCGGAGAATGTTTTGGGGCTCGGTCTCGTTGCTGTCATTGGAAACCTCCTCTTTCTCCTTGCAGTAGCACCTCTCTTCCATCTTTACCTAATGGAAGAGGAGACAGGGACAATATGTTAATTCTGCGGGAACCTTGTCCCAGAAGGTGGTTGCAACAGTTGTCTAAAAAGGCAATAACCACACAAATTAGAGATAATGAATTCCCACTCAGAATAAGAGTAACTGATATGTAAGGCTTGTCTTTGCCTGCTTTCCCCTGCCACATCCATTCCTGATTTATCTGCTCTCATTTTCCTCCATCTCCCCTACCCCCTGCGTTCATGGGGGAGCGGGCCATTACTGCTGTAATGCTCTTATTCCCTGCTAGTGGAGAGAAGATATATTTCAGTTTTATGGTCTCCTCAAATGTACTCAGACACGTGGAAGAAATATCTTACAGGTGTTTGTATCATTGCAGATACTCTGGAGAATTGAAAACCCTCTGTATTCCAACAATAATATTTCCCTAGACCTCGGTGTAGTTTATATCTCACCCGGGGCGCCGAGTCCTGCAGTTACTGGAGTCAGTGAGAAAATGGGTGGAAGTTTCCGCAAAACTGGGAATAGACCCTGGGTGTTAATCATGCGGCTGTAGGACTGACATTTTGGGGCAGGCTGTGCAGAGCTGCATGCACAGCTGTGTGCAGTACTCTACCCCCTCTGAGGGGCTGGACCTTTCTTGACATCTACAAGATCTGTCTGGGGCGTTCTGAGCCTCGCTATTATTAATTTGAGAAAAATTAGTGTTATATTACCCTTCATATCAGACCTTTCAGGGGTCTCCCATCCTTTTTCATTTAGACTGGGTCTCCAAGGGAAAAACACAGAAATAATGCAGTGGACCGGTACGATAATTAGTAAGTACGTTCTATGTGATTACAATGTTAGCATCTCAGGGGGAAAATGAAAGCTTGTGCTGTCCCTTTAACAGGACAATTTGATAATCCTCTTAACATTTTCTCTTTTGGATGATAATATTTCACAGAATTTTACTTTGTAAAATATTCCTAAAGGGAGGCTTAAGCAATAATGCACAGATTATGGAAATGACTCTCATTAAGTACAGGGAGAGACTTCAGCAAAGCCATGAACTGCTTCGAAACATGTAACCCCCATTAGGAGCTTCATTTAAATGTTTATTCACAGAGCAGTAAATGTTTATTATAGACCATTTTATTGAAACATAAAAAACCCTAATTATATGTATCACAAGTGTTAAAACAATATGCATTTATCAAGACTTAACTAAATATCAGAGGTGAGGGGAAATGCAATTGCAATTTCATTTGCATCTCAACAACCCCAAATTTGCAGAAAAAACACCTGGGCAAAGTGACCCTGAAGGAAGATGGAGGAGCAGGACTGTGAGGCAGGTGCTCAACAGCTGTCCCTAAGCCTGTGTCACCTTCGCTGGTACGTGCCTCAGCCTTCCCATCCAGAAAATGGAAATGATGTTTTCTGCAGGGGCTGCCAGGAAATATCAGTTCAGAAGCATCATCCCATACTTATTTCCATTTCATTATTTACTGCCTTTCAGGAGATCATATAGGAGATGTCATCTAAATCACTTGTGGATCACCACTTCCAAAGAAAAGGCTAATTATCCTCATTATTGTGCCAATTTTCTTGGGCTTGGGGCTGGAGGGGGAGTTTGGCAGTTCTCATGTAAATGCTAAAGTTGCCTTCAGCTGGGGAAGTTATAACCTCAGATCTCAAGTGGCTCTAAAAAAATCATTCTGCATGTTTCCATTAGGTCTAGGTCTCTCTTTCAGCTCATTCACAGCTCATTTCTTCAAAACTTTATAGTAGTTGACAGATACATTATTTATTGAGGATGCTGAATCTGCACATTTCTCAGTCTACATGTTTGAAGATGTACTCTGCTGAAAGTCCCCAACTTATTTTGGTTTCTGATGTATTCACAAATTCTCTCCATTTTATTGTTTTCCCAAGTGTATGGATGTGATGAGCAAGTATCTTGACATTCTTCCAGAGGCAAATCCATGGCATAGTCATTGTTAGAGATCATTGCAAACTTCCTTTATTCTTTGCCAGGGTATGTGCACAGTGCAGTGCCATGCAGGGGTACACACATGGCTCCTGAACGGCTCCTCACTTGGTAGGATCAGGTCAGCCTGTATGGCCTCTCCCAGGACTGTTCCCCTCTTCTGTTTTGTCTCTGCACTCTCCACGTGATGTTTTTGATTCACAAAACAAAAGCCACCGTCTCCTTTCCACTGGTAACTCACACCCTCCCTGGTCTTTGATGTCTCTTCTAGTCCATTCCCACCTGCATCTTGGCCATTTTCCCTGTCCTTCCCTTACAAAGCATACCTCTGTTCCCCTGCATGTGCTGCTCTCGGGTCCACCTGTCTGTATCATTCCTTTCCATCGGTATCATATTCATATATTTCTCCTGCTGGTAGTCAAGCCCGATTTGTTTCTCTGCTTTAATAAACTAGAAAAAGTGTCACGAGAGTGCACGAGTCAGTGCAGTCATCTTGGGTTTGGAGCAGTCCTTACCGGCAAAATGCTTTAGCTGCCGTCTGGGGAAAAGACACAAAGTGTCTGCATCTTGTGTGCAGCTGAGTGCGTGAGGTTTTAGTGATGCTGGAAAGGAAAATGCTCATTCCTAGAAACTGGGCGTTCTTCTAGGAAAGGAAGCATTTCATGTAGTTTCCTGTCTTGTTTTAATTTTTATAAAATGTGCGTCTTTCAAAGTGGTCTTACTTTGTGTAATTTATAACAGCTGGGTAAGTAGAAAAAAATAATACTGGCAATAGTTTTGAAGGCTGGGAAAAATGAGTATTTTAATTGACCCAAATTACTGTATTTTTAATGTCAGATAGAACTTTTTTTAAAAAAATGTCTTTCTCCATCCCAACCTAATTCAGGACTAGGAAAAATGTCAAGAACTCATAAATACTCACTGAACAGAAATTTCTTTCCCATGAGAATATCCTTGCCTGGGTCTGCAAGTCAAGGGCCCTAGAAATTGGCTTGCAATGCCTAGAAAGAACAATTGTACCAACTCTGCTAGCATCTGTGTAATGCGATATATTTTCGGGGACAGCAGAGGGAGTGCTTTCTGTTAATGAGCTATGGATATACAGGCAGGGCTTTCTGCGGAATAATTTTGTAACAGGGATAATTGAGCAGTTAATCAAGAATAGCAAACAAGGGCTCCATGGAAGCCCAGTTTACAGAGAGGACAAAATTGCCCTATTTTTCATGTGGCTATCTCAGTATTATGGTTGATTTTCTTTATCACCCGCTGACAGTCTTACTTGGAGAATGGTTATTAGTCTGGAATTTCTACAGTTAATCTGGTACTTTAGAAGAAGCATTATCACAGGCTCCTGTATGAAGCCCATGCCTCTGTAATGGACAGGAGACTTTCTGCAGCTGGCAAGGTGTTATCTGCAAATCCCCATCTTTTTTCCCACTGAACTAGCCAATGGGGGTCTTCTGGCCAGCACGTCTTGCAGTTTGCAGCCCCCTCTGTCCTTCCTGTTCTTCCTCGTGCCTGAGAGCAGCAGTGGCAGGGGCACTGGGGCTTGTTCTTCCTCGCCCCGATCTCCCTCTGTGCCCACATCGCTCCCCTACCTGATCTTGCTGCACCATGAGATTGTGGGAACTCACATGTGAGAGCTTTGCCTCTGTATTAACAAGGAAAGCAACAAGGTAAAGGATTAGGCTGATGAAAGGCATCTGGTTTTGCTGTGTGAAGGCACAGCTCAGGCATGCACTACCCTTGCAGGCTGTGGGGGGATAAGCCCTACCTCTACCACCTTTTTGGCAGTCCTCAGGGGCACGAGACCCATTGCCAGTTTTTGTTTTCATCCTATAGCAACGTGTGTCGCTAATAAACCCCGGGTGAGTGCTGAGAAGCTCTTGTACAGGCTATTATCTCCATTTCTGTTGGAAGCAGAGCTTTGTTGCTCGGATAACCAGCCCAGCAGCTGAGCGAACACAACATAATGTTCATGAATTATTACAGACAACGTCTATGTCCTCCCCGGTGCTGTGTGGCAGGGTCATCTGATCTTCACTATTCTGGTCTACCCAGGAAATTTCTTTCAGTGTCTGTTTTTGCCTGGCATTTTCACTTTACATCCAGTGTGGTGGTGACACATTGGCTATTCAACCATAATTCAGTATATAAAAACAGCCATAACTAGGAACATTGCTTTCTGCATGGCCTTGAGTGCTGAAGCAAAACTCACCTGACCTGAATGTGTTGTGTTTTTTTTTCCTCCAACAAAACAGATTGCAGGTTTTTTGGCCAAGATTTTTGTGAGCATTTTGCAGTCCTGGCTCATTGGAAATTGTTTTTAGATGCATAATCCCATGAATGCTTTTGCTGCTGCCAGATTTCAGCAACGATGGGACGAGCGGGCCCCAGGCTCCCATAGTCATGCTGGGAACATTGTGGGGCTCGAGCGGAGGGTCCCCTCGCTGCAGGGGGAGGTCAGAGGTGGCTCCTGCTGCCTCCAGCTCATGAACCCCTCTTGGCAATGCAGATTTTTCTCCTCACAGTACTTTTCTAATTCTCTGTCCACTCTGGGTTTAAAGATCTTGAAAATACTTCTTTTAAGAGTGCTTTTGTGTCAGTTGGTAAATCCCACTTTTAGAATTCTCTCAGAGATTTCATTTGTAACGTGGTAGCTGCTGTGAAAACAGTGGAAGCTGTAAGTCCTGACCCTAGAAAACTATCAGTCTAAAAATCTTAATTTTGAAGGCCCTATAACATTCAGTCCTGCTTCTTTGTGGCTAGGTAAACATTTTTCATCGCAGATCCTACATCCTCCTTCCAGATATCAGAAGCAACTGGTGGGGCTCAAGCATCTTTGACCACAGCATGTCCCCCAGGCTGGGTACATATTGCCGTGTCCCTATAGTGTCGGACCCAGCATGCCTGTGATCACACGCAGCTTTCTCCATCAGTGTCTGACAAGAAGAAGGAATGGTAGCTAACACACGAGGCAGTGCAAGCGTGTGTCTGCATTTTTTATACCCTGATGCGGATAATATTGATTGGTCCATTAATGTAAATGTCTCGGTTGTTGTATGTTGCATTTCTTGCTTATTAATCAAAATAATGCAAAACAAGGGGAAAGTAATTTTTAGGAGGAAAAATGAAATATAATCAGCAGTGATTGAATATAGCCTGCCTGGAATTCAACAGTGCTGTCTGCTACCCACCCAGACATGAGGGTACCCGCAGTAACAGGGAAGAGTTGAAATGCTTTATTTTGACATGTTGTATACACAATGTTTGGATTTTTCCTTTCCAAACAATGTTTGGAGAGAAGATTTGCCTAAATCTGTTTGTTTGGTTTAAAAAAAAAGATGCAGCCAAATGTTTTGTTTGTATTTACTGACACATTTCAGTCAACTGCAAATGGCATTTTGGACATTCAGGTTTTTGTTGTTTTTTTTTTTCTGGAAAAGAAAATGAAAGGAAACAACTTTAATTTATTGGTAACTTGAATTTTACTCCACCCCCAGGTGGGGAGATCTTCCTGCATCTAGCAATGGATGCAAAACACAGAGATATATACATTATACCTGTGATGCAAATACTCCCACTGTACCAATTCACAGGTTGGAAATTAAGCTGGTGCTTAAGTACCTTGGTGGATTGAGGCTTTAGTAATAACAAATAACACTAAAGAGCAAAAATGATCAATTAAGGAACTCTCAATGAATCAAAATACCAGCACCCTAAGCTGGGAAGACCATAAAATGTGAAATCCCCTTCTTTGGTTTCTCTCCCACATGGTAAGCATTGCTCTGTGCTTGTTTTTTCCCTCTACTTTCTTGGTAAAACTGAAGAGAAGCAATCTACCTGAGCCATAATTTCTGAACCTGTTTCTTTCTATTTCACAAGCAGTAGGAAGAGTTCAGATATCTATGCATGTTCCATGCACAGAATTAAAAATAATAATAATTGGAATGTCTGAAAAAAAAAAAAAGTTCTCTCTTTAATTGTTTCTAGTTACCTCAGACATGGAACTACCCATTTGTTTCCTGATACAGGTGACAGATTTTGCTACACGTCCTGGTATAAGAACGTAATGCACATAGTAAAGGTGACTAACCCATGAGAATGTCTCTACTGATGCCAAGTGGCCCGTATGCTGTCATAAATACTTCTTTTTCAATGCTGAACATGTGAACCCATTTTGGGCAGAAGCTCACATTAGGCTCATTTGTTACCTGCTGTGCTGGTCTATGCATCTGCAGTGCAGCATCTCTGCACTGAGCTTTGGACTACATCTTTTGTACTCACTGATATTCCAAATTGTCCTGGGCATATCGATCTTTTTCTGTGTGCATCCTGGAACATTTTGCAACACAGGTAATAATTAAAAATTCCACTCTTAAAAATGAGTGGAATTTGGGGGAGATATGGTTGTTGACGGCTGTCATTAGGCTTCATATATGTTATATATTACGCTATGTTATATATATATATATTTATATATATATAATCAAGAGAAATTCCTGGAAATTGGTATTTGTAGCAAAGATTTCACTCCTTGTACCAGAAGAAAAAGAAACTGACAGATTATTCTGTAGTTTTATGAATAAACTTTAAATCTAAGGAGAATCACAGGTGGGATGCACTACTGAAATTTTGCAGTATTAGTACAAACTTTCACATTCACTCATATTTTTCTCGGAAGTCTGTCTTTGTCCAAAAGCAACGTTTCAGGCCTAGGACTACTGAAGACCATCTTTAAACTTGCTTTGTGATTTTGAGCAATACATCATGAGAGCAGTGATGTTCAGATGATACATTGCACTAATACATCACAAGAACACTATCGCTCCCATGATATATTAGTATAATACACTATCAGAACACTATCACTGATGTATTACTCAAAACCATGGTTTTTAACCCTCAAGAAACATCCTCATATCTAGGCTGAAAACACTGAAAGCTGTGGGTAATGATAAGAGTAAGCAAAATTGGTTTCTCTAGGGTAAATTAAGAAAAAAAAAAAAAAAAAAGGAATTCAGAATATTTCACTAACTGAAACATCCTTGTGATTTCATTTTATTCACTGAGCAAATGCTTATATGGATCAAAGCTAATATGATATAGATGTATTTGAATTTTCTTACAATTAGTATAAGAAAATCTTTTTTTACTTTTAATTTTCATTATAGACTTGAGACATGCTTTAAGCATGTTTTAGCAAGGTGCACGAATTTCAACTGATTTCCATCTCATCCAATTGAATCAGGTGCAAGCTATCTAAATCCTGTGAATTTTGTGTATATATGTGTGATCAAAGAATGTTTGCAGTTTTGTAGCTGAGCTCACTGCGGAAAATCAGATAGATGAGAGTTTGATTGATATCTCAGGCATTCTTTTAAAAAAAATCTTAGTAGATTTTGAGGCATAAGAATCTTGAATTTTCCTTCCTGTATAGCACAAAGAAACTGTCATAATCTCTTAACAGAAAATAATAATAATAAAACATCAAAATGACATGTCATAATGACTTTCTTCTTATTTTTGGTCTTTGTCCCCATATCTCATCAGCATTTGTGACAAAATACATTGCCCCTCACTTTCCATGGTTACTTGTATGTGTGGAGAATAATACTGACAGTCCAGAAAAGAAAGGCATGATCTTGGTAATCACTGTTATTTGCTCTCTTATTTCCAGCATGTCCACGTCCATGTCCTTCCAAGGAGGGCAGGAGACTTCAGCAGGAATGACGATGTCTACAAAGAGGTAGGGGCTCCACTCCATTTCTTGTTCAGAGTTGTTTTCACAGTTAGAAAATCACCTTGATGATATAGGACCTGCCTTGAGTGGAATTATTTAATGATATCTCTGCATCTTTATTGGTTGCAAAAAGCCTGTGATAAGCACCAAGCCCTGTACTGAGATTTCCTTGTAAGCTCTGGGTCAAGCTGTGGTCACCCAGGGTCTCAGTGGAGGATGCAGTCAACATTTTTGGTACTTCTCTTTATCACCACACACAGTGTGAAGTGGCATTTCTACCAATGTCTGTGCTCTCTTATTTTGTGGGTGCTGGGGAAAAGGGCAAGCGAGGGATAATCACTCACCAAACCACACGGTTAGCCTGCCAGGCAGGGAGCTGCCAGCCTGAGGTGGCAAACCTCTCCCTCCCAGCAGGGGAAAGCACAGGAGGCTCAGTACAACTTCATCACAAATTGCCTTCTGGCTTGCTTTCTGCAGAACTCTGCTCATGCTCCGGACAAATGACTTTGTAGCCCCAAAGATAAAAATTAAAGAGCAACTATATAGATGTAATATATGCATGTGTGCAGATTACACTGCAGAGCTGGGGACATAAGCTGTTCCAATGTGACTGAATTACTGGCTCTTGTTTAAATGAACAATTGTATTGGCATTAACAAAAAGTTTTCCCCAGCTTGACAGCTGTCACAATGAGTTAACGAAAAAATTCTCACTATTGTTAGATTCACGGATTGTTCTTAGTGGGTTTGGTAGGATCCTCTATCTCAAATATGACATCTCCTTTTCTTTCTGAAAGTAATTAATATAAACTTGTTCAGCGCTACTGCAATACTATCTGCGTGAAGAAAAATTCATGACATTTTATGCTTTTGTATTTTTTCCTTTGTGATATATATATGATGACAACTCCCCACTCTCAAAAAAATGATAGCATATTTTAAAGTTTTCTAATGACTTAATTCAAAAGTTGTGAACATGAGAAGTAGAGACTGAGAACTCATCTAACAAGGATATAACCTTGTAATGGGACCATTGAGCAAGGACATCAAATGTAAATACATGACGGCCATCTTATATACTGCTGTACTTAAAAGCAGTAAAGTGAGGCAACTTGGAAGTTAACATTTTTCCTCAAATGTGTTAAGTGGTTTTCAGTGCTGTACCAACCCACAAACTCTGTTTCCATTTTTGTCATATTTACAATGCCATTTACTTCTTTTTTAGCACGCTTATTTCTCTCTTGTTATATGTAAATACAAAAAGGCAAAACTCCGTTAATGAAATAGACTTTACTTTTAGTGTTAAATGCAAAAGGCGTAACAAATTGGTGAAAATTATTTTTATCTTGTCATCTTCAGTTTTAGTAGGCGTTGCTTATAGCAGACATAGAAAACAAAAATATTTAGACATTGATGTGATAATATATTTTTTAGTGGAAGAATGTACAGCGTCTGAATCTAAACAGTCACTCCTGAATACCAAAGAGCAAACATAAGTCTTTATACAGACTGTAGCTTACCAAAGACTTCACTGTACAATTGAGTTGCCAGGGAAAAAAAACTATGACATCTGATGTTATAAAAATTTGGTGCCACATTCTAGCACTTGCTGGACTGCGGGGCAGAGGGGCTTAAGCTGTATGCTATTAGGAGGAAAGCGGATAAATCTATTCAAAAAAAAAAAAAAAGAGGGGGCAAACTGTTGAACACTACAGTTGATTTGAGAAATTATTTGGAGCTTATTTCAGTAAAGCAAAAATCTTTTGCTATCGTGCATCTTTAAGTTGTATCCCTTTGTTGAAATGATTTTTTAAAAGATTTAGGAAGATCTGTAGATCATGATGAAGCAACCTTCTGAAAATCTACAGGGGACAGAGTGCTATTAGGTGAGGTGTAGGTGCTGGAGAGAGCTACAAATCCATTGTCCATGAAATCTGTGCTTAAGGCAATCCATAACCTATTTATAAGTGAAGCTTTATTTCCATATATTGGAGTGATAGGCAGAGTTGTACGTAAGTCAGCAGGCCTCCTTCCAGTATCATCCTAATAGCCTTTTCCTTGTAGTGTGTGAAACAGACTGATCAGCCTCCCTGAAACAACTTTTGTAATTGTAAAACACACCCAGGCTAAATTTTGCATATTGTGGTGCCTGACTTAATAACTGGAGGTAAAAACTGTACAGCTACTGTGTATAATTATTGCAGATTCTGGGTCTCATCCCTGATTCAACACATGTATCTCAAAATCCTACCTATCTGTAAATGCCGTTGAGCTCTCCAAACTCCACAGTTGTCATCTGTATATGCTCAGCAGATTGTTGACAAATCCCATTGCTCAGTGAGTGTTTGACAGGAAGGAGAATGCCCAGATGTTGAGACATCAGTCCTCTTAGGAGACTTCTAGAGATGAGACAGTTTGAAAGTATTCACAGCCTCTTCCTGTGTGCTTTTTTTCTCCCATTTGGTTTGGGACTGACCATCCTTCTGATTGAAAAGACAGAAAAAAACTAGCAGGTTGATCTGTGCTTAGTAGTCTGTTCGCTGGGATCTGGTATCTCCAGGCTTTTGGCTATGAAGCTCTGAGATAGCCTCACCTAGAGCTGCTTTTAAGTGAAAAGGGTGTTCTTAAAGGTAAGGTATATCTTTAGCACTTGGTTTTTAATAAGGCTGCTGATGGACACTAATGCCAGCTAGTTTCTGGATGTATTTTTAGAACTTCAATACCGGCACATTAATTGTAAAAGAAATGAAAGAGGGGCCGACATCTATTCCACAGCACCTTTTCTGAGACAATTCTTGGAATATGTCACTTCATCTTTTAGCTTTCTTTACCTCGGTGCATATGAAAAAAGACACTGGCTGATTTTTCTAAGATACAGAGAGAGTGATTAATAGTGATATGAAGATATATTTCATTTGCATCTTTGCAGGGGTATTTCTTGGGAGGTTGCTTCCCATGGAGTGTTAGCTATCTACCCTCAGGGCTCACCACAGTGAAAAGCTAAAGGCATGGTTTTTCAGTTCTTACATTTTCCTTCAATTATTTGAATCCTAATCCTGCAAGTATGCACAAGTCAGAGTTAAATTGGTCTTACAGGTTTTTTATAGGTTCAAGTTCTTCATATTTTAGTCTTGCTGGATCACTTTTCTCATCTACATCTTGAATAATTCTTATTTATTGATTCACTTTATTTCTTGGACAACAAAACTATAACAGCTAAATATTAGGAAATGTACCTCTAATTTCTCTCTTTTCTGTTTGGTTTGGAATAGATTTTTTTTTTTTTTTGAAGCTATTAATCAAGGAGTTTAAAGGTCTTACCATCAAGCAGTTACGTGCATTGAAGTAAATGATTTTTTCCCTATTGTAAGGGCATGTCACAGTAACTGGTAAGCGTGGTGTTAATGAATGTCTTTACTACAGGACAGCACCTGTGTTGTTGCACAACACAGCACAAGCGCTGCAGAGTTGTTGGAGATCATCCTGTCCAAGGCATTCAAGAACATTATCCTGAAATGTCTCAGCAGTTTCATACACTCAGCCATCTGTGGACAGTCCTCATTCAGTGTGTGTTTGAAAAAGTCCATAGCACAGCCTGTCCCGGGTCTCCACTGAGTGGTTAGCCATTACCGCAATATAAATAACATTTATCATCCTTTAGGCTGGCAGGCAATAGCCGTACTGGGCCAGAGAGTGTGGGCCTTTCTTAGAAAGGAAGACTGAATCAAAAGACTGAAATGCCGCTGTTATGAGTACTGACCTCAGTAAGTGAATTTGGAGGCTGACATACTTGGAGGGATGAGGGCAGCCTGACTTGTCAATGAAACCAGGAGCACCCCTGGCTTGCAGTACTGCATTTTGTGGTGCCAAGGCTTGTTTCTCCCCAAATCCTGTGTTTCAGTTGGTGGTTGTAGTGTGCTGTAATGGACATTGTTACAGTGGTGCTGTGCATTTTGTCCAGGGCAAAGAGTGCCATCTTCACACCAGCTTTGCTTTCATGCCCACCTGAGCTCCTCGCCCATTTTCAGTTTCCAGCCTATGCTGGAGAGCATTAAAAATACTCTAGAGAGGGAAAGTGTGAATAAAAGAGGCTGACCCAAATTCTTGTGCTTCCATCCCCTCACTGCCTGCCAAACCTGCCTCATGGACCTCTTGTAATGAGCTTGGGTGAAACTTTCTAATGTGAATTCTTCAGTAACTTAGAGATTTTGTAAAATGCAGAAGCCAGCAAAAGACCTCAGTTCATGCTGTCCTCCTTCCCCTCTAGCATTCAGGCACACAGTAAGAGAATCACTTAGGGAGAGATATTTTGACTTAGTGATCTCATTCAGCACATTATGTTAAATCATTTCAGCAAGAATACCTATTAGTAATCATTTCCAATTCCAGGGAGGATGTAGGAGGCATTTTGGCACGTGACTCAAGAGCCTGCTGGGCTGCTTTTTCACGTTGACAAAACTGGGGAACAGCAGTGAATTTAGAAGTTTAGTCAAACAAGCCTGAAGTTTAATTCTCCATGAGTGGCTTTGACTGTGACATGCCTTCACCCTGACGTGCAGACAACGTCTTACATACTGCCGGGCACAGAGCCTGGTGGAGGACTTGAAACGTGCACAGCTGCACTAAACTGTTTGGGCTGCTTCCTCCTTAAAGATAAGGTATATAATGAAAAGATAAATAAGCCTTAATCCAGGTCCTGCTAGACAAAATGGAAAGATGCCCAACAGCTTCCGTGAGCATTGGATTGAACTGTTCATGAAAATTAATAGCATGCAGAGCTAATAGGCTGTTCCTTGGCCTCAGAATTATATTGCACCTTCTGGGAACATATTGTAGCCTGCTGGTAGATCAGTCTGTTGCATCTGAACACCCTTGGGGCCATGCTCTGCTTCCTTTGAACCCTGCATGGGTAAACCCATGGAAAGGGAAGGAAGCAACACAGAATCTAATTTGGATTTATAAAACAAAAATAAAACAACAAAAAAATGTTTTCCCCAGGTACAAGTCTATTTCCCTATCTTCTTCTGATGCAGCAGCAAATAAATTCTTCCTAGTAGGCTGTGGATTTTATCCTGGTCTTGCCAATGTTGTTTTTTCTGACTGATGGAGCATCAGAGGAAGTATCTGGTAGCCAAGGAGCATAAGCATTTCCCAGTTGTTTTGTGTGTCTTGTGATATTATAGCGACTCCAGCCGGGCAAGTCAGACTAACTGTACATGAATATTTCCAGCTGTGAGTATTGCAGTAGAAACTAGAACTGTGCAAATAATTATGTTTTGGACTTTTATCAAATACACTGACAAAAAGTCATGACAAAAAGTCATTTTGAGTTGACCTGAAACAATTTTTTTCCAACAAATGAATTTCTTTTTGAGTCAAACAAGATTATTTGTTTTGTGGACCATGATATTTTATATGATTAAAATTTGAAATCCCCTGAAAACAGCTGGTACTCCCTGCATGCACCCAAGCTACGTAAGGCAAAAATGACAAATCTACCAGCAGGACGTAACAAGAATACCAGGAGACATCCTACCGTCATGTATATCTCCCTAGATGGAAACCCCACTGTTTGTGGTATTTTCTACCTCTTCCAACCCTGCAAAGCATTTCTTAATTTGATATCTAAAATCTCTGAGATCTTCCTGTAAACTGTATACATTGCTGCACTCATCTTAAGAAAGGAAGATATCATAATCAGATCTGATTAAGAACCATTTCATTCCCTGATATCTTCCTTTGGATTTAGAGAAATGGGATTAGCCCAGCTATAGGAACAAATCAGAAGAGGTTTGAAGAGTTCCCATTAAGGGCAGCCATTCCTCATGATCATACCCATGCCCTTTACAGCTAGTCTTTGTCTGGAAGGTAATGTACATTTGGCATTATACATATTGTTGTGTAGTCTCATTGCCCTCTAGCCCAGCTGTCTCTCTGCATTCCATCACTGCTCTTGCTGGTTCTTACCCTTTCCTGCCTCAAGGTTCCTACAATCATTTTCCTCATAGGTAAAAAATACCAGCTTCCAGAAATCACGAACATTTAGTCTAAAATATAGCACAGACAAATTATTGCGACAATTACAAAAGGGCTCTTGGCTTGTACTGTAGGATATTTACTGTGTTTAGCTCATGAAACATTTGCTCTTTTGTGTCCTTCGTTGGCAAGTGACTTAGTGACAAAGAGGTTCCAACTAAAGACACGTTGTTGATAAGGGAATTAAAGTGAACATGGTCTCTCGGGCCCATTTGCCATGTCAGTGCTTGGACTTGCTTAGCTGCTCAGGTGCTTCTTGTGTATTCCCAGTCCCTGAGGTAAAACTGTCTCTAGACCTCTGCTTATCCTCTGATGCACAATGTAAGCTGAATTCTTGCTGGTGGGGAGAACATGCCCCATTAGTATCCTAGACACTCATCTTTCTGGAATTGATGAGATGGAAAGTAAATAGAACTATCAGGGAGTTGGTTTCCAAAAATAAATTTTTCTTCTCTGAACTGAAATGTTGCCATAAAGTTAAAATGAAATACTCCCTTACATTCTGTTTAAGGATTGAGGTATGAGAGCAGCTAGTTGGTAATCCCCAAACCTAATCACAAGGAAATGCAGGGCACTGTACATCAGATTACCTCTGCAGTTGGTTCTGCCAAGAGCAAAATTTGGAGAGTCCCTTCCCAGTCATAGAATCACAGAATCATAGAATGGTTTGGATCGGACGGGACCTTAAAGATCATCAAAACAGCTTTCAGTGGTAGGACTGGCTCTGTTATGGCAAGTAGCTCACAGTGATCCAACCTTTTGACCCCCATACAGATATGTAAAGCTGCTATGGTTTTAGGTTGTGACCCTCCACAGAAACTACCTGTTTGGACCCTGTAGCTGGGGGCAGTTTCTTTATCTGCTCCCTTGCAAATGCAGATCACCGTTTTGAGGAATCAGCTTTGTCTAATGGAGGCTCAAGCACCAAGTACCTGGAAAGTGACCAACCCATAGGAGATGCCATCTGAGGTGGTTGTTGCTGGCAGTGTCATGGGCTTGCCCAGCACTGAATGAGCAGATTCAGTGATATGTATCTGATGCTATCCCTCACTTTCTAAATGTGACTTTTCTAAATGAAGGTGGATGTATATTAATGGAGCCAAGTGTTCTTCCTTGGTTGGGAAGTAAATAAAAGTCTGATGGGATGGGTTTACCAATATCTGCAAGATCAAGTTAATTTATCTTATGAGTCAAAAGAGTGAAAAACATATAGATATGAGAAATAAGCTTTCCAGATATGTGCTTGTGTTCTGTTTTCATTTGTTTTGTTGGGAAAAAAAAAAAAAAAAAAAAAAAAAAAAAAAAAGGCATGCTTTCTTTTTTTTTTTTTTTTTTTGTTCAATGTTTTTTTTTTTTTTTTTTTTTTTTTTTTTTTTTTTCCTTCTGGAGGAATATAGGTGTAGAAGGAAGCTGAACTGAAAGGGAACTAGAAAATACTGCCAACAATCCTAAAAAAAAAAGAAAAAAAAAAAAGTTTATTACAATGAAAGTGAAAATTATGAAGTCTGAAGAAAAATACTCTTTTTAATACACAGGTATTCATGCACTTGCTTATATGTACATATGTTTATATGTGTGTATATATACACGCACACACATGGACTTGTGTTTGTAGATGTGGGAAGAGCAGAGGGCTCAGAAATACATGCAGTATTTGTTTTGGTCCCTTCTAACAGTTCTGGGCCTTCTCTTTTGCACCAAAACGTACGGGATTTCAACAGCTAAATTGTCTAAGCAAGATCTGATTGTGTCATGCCTTTGCTCAGTATTTCTGCTACAATAATCATCCGTGAAACAGTTAACAGCATTGAAATATAAACTGCCATCCTTGAGGCTCCAAAGTTAGCACTTTTCTGTTACCAGCTCACTGTGGTTTCACAGTTAACACCTCACCTCTTTTTGTAGAAGACAACACTTTACATTACAGCTTGTGGTCTGGCAAAAATGCTACAGAGTTTATCGTAGGCAAATCTCAGTTTCATGCATTTAAAACACTAGTTAAAAAATTCATTGCCAAAGATAGCTCAGGCCGTGTTCTATACCTTTATTGCCATATGTTAAGAAAGGCTTAAAATGCATAAAAGGCAGAGGTACAAAATTATCTTTGGGCAAAATATTGCAGGAATATGGCTTGCTTTTCTAGGAACATTTGCTCAAAATTATTTTCTGCTCTTTTAGGCCCTGATAATGCAAGTATGTGGGGCAGTTGCTGGGATGGCAAGGGCTCAGGTCTCCTTTGGGCAGGCCCAGCGATTGATTAGGCCATTGAAATGGGAGGAAGAATGCTGATGGCAAAAGGAGTACAGAGTGAGAGTGGATGTTAGGTTTTGTTGTGATGCTTTTGCCGTGAGGGAAGTCTAAAGAGATTGCAGAGCTGTTTCCATACTGAGAAAGAAAATGTTCATTTTAGTTTCAGAAAGGAGATTTTAACAAATCATTGCACTAGAGTGAAAATTTAGTTTGACAGAGTGTCAGGATAATTATATACAATTTGGTTTTGTTTAAATATATTAAGCACTATTGTTTCTTTTCCATGTTATAGATTGACTGGAGTGCTAGGTTTTGCAGTGGTTTTCCTTAATTGCTTTAGTCCTTGTCCTTAAGAAAATGAATACTTTAAATTTGCACTAGTTAAGTACACTGCTAATGAACAAAAGGCTGTACAGACCAAAAAATAAAAAAAAATAAAAAATAAAAAATAAAAAAGTGAAAGAGGAAGAGAGAGAGAGAGAGAAGCTAATCACCAAACCATTCTGTTAATGCTTATTTTAATCATCCTGCCTGCCCTTCCTGGCAGACAGAGCCATTAAGGCTGCAGAGGCAGGAGGTGAGCTATCACCATCAAATGGCACTGATGTTGAGAATTGGGCCCAGGAGTACAATTTGACTTGTCAGTTTGTATAGACATAAAGCTTCATTGTTGTGCACAGACACAACTGGCTTTTTAAAAGTCTATTTCCCTCCTGATGATGTGAGAATCTGCTCCCCTCTCTCCTACTGTTCTCCAGCCCTCAAATTTATTAAACGGTGTTTATAACCCTGTACCCAGGTTGCATGGCACTGCAGGGGCAGGTGGCCTTCATCAGTGCCAAGAGCAAAGTTGGTAATCCTTCTCACACCAGTGACCACACTTCCCTGCTCTGAACCCCAAGATACCCTCCAGGGTGGGAGTGAAGAGCTGCAACTCCTCCACTGGGGCGATGGCTCATTGTGGGGAGCTTTCCAGTGCCCATATTACTGCAAAATCTTCAGAACTGCTCATTCTGTCTGGAATGAAGTGTGCATTTTAAAACATACAGCATATTCAAAAGAAGAGAAGAACTAGCTGTGTTTCCTTGGGGTCAAAAAGGAAATATCTCCAAAATTTAATTAATTACAGGAAGTATATGATTTGTTTTCAAAAACAGATTTGTTGCTATTTCCCTTATATTGAAAACTTTTATCTTTTTGACTACCACCTTGTGTGCTAATGACTTTGTTTGGATGAAAATGCCTCTCCATGTTGCAGGGAGACATTGAATACGTTTCCAGGAGCGCAGTGCAGCATTGTTCCCAAATTTCAGCTTTTGCACTCTGCAAAATGGAGGAAGTGTTTATTAGTGCCCACATCAAGTAACTGCATTTATTGCTGCAAGAAAAAGCAAGGATCAAATTCCCACTTGGCTGAGTTGCAACCTAATTACAGCCATCCAAGCACAGGTATTCCAACAAGGAGGGGAAGCAGGGAAATAAGGCAGCCTTTGTCACATCCCCTGGAGGGTTGCAGCAATGTGCAGCCGGGCTGGCTAATAACCACTTCCTGTATTTAATTGCAGAAGTTGGTCGCGTTTGCAGTAAACATACAAGCAAATCCTACCAAATGTTTGTATCCCCATTTTTACCAATGCAAATTACTTCTGTCTATTGGTAACCTGCTTCTAGGGACTGCAATCTCTGTGAAAGAGGGAAGGTATTGCAATAAGTAGTTCTTAATGGAAGGTCTATTTTTAGATACTTTTTTTTTTTGAAGGATCACTTTTTGCTTTCTTTTTATAAGAAGAAAATCTATTCTTGGTCATTACATTAGTGTCTTTGAAGTGGCAAATGCACACAACTGCCAGATCACATACAGTATGGGAGTTATGCAGGGTTTTCTTCAGCTGAAGTGTGATTGTGAGCAGTAATTGAGATTAGCTTCCCAGGAGAAGGGACTTTGCTCTCCTTCTGTGTTTTTTTTTCTCAGAAAAATAGTTTCACTTAATGCACTTACGAGTAGAGTCTAAGTGCTAACATACTTTCTTCCCATACCCCTGCCATTTCTGTGGCAGTCTTACTGAAGAAATAACAATACATGAAGGTGCATAAACACTTAAGGTCTTAGGTGTCTGCTTCCACTGGCACTTTCAAATTTTCCATTTGAAGATAATTTCATTTCACACTTTTACATCTGAAGTACCTGTTTTTGGAGACCTCAGAGTATTTTTACACGTTAATTAAATTTCCTACCAGTTCTGTGAGTGCATTAAGTAGTAGCACTTAAAGGTGTGATGCAAAGAGGTAAGGGGAGGTTGCGAAGTTAGAGAGTGAGTGAGATCTGCTTTTGAGTGCAGATACATTCATAATTCTCTGAACAAAAAGAAGAGAGGTGGATTGATCACCTCTCTACAGCTACATGGAATGATCCAGGGCATGAGGATCATGCTTCCTTGTAGGAGCTATGACCCTAAGAAGTCAATTAATATACTGGGATATGCTCCCCAGCTTTGAGTGATGTTGAAAACTTGGATGTTTCTCCAGAAAGGTGTATCCAGGAAATTCTTTGCTGTAAGTGCATTCTCAGGTAGAGTTTACAAAAAAAAAAAAAAAAAAAAAAAAAAAGACAAGCAAGATAGTTAGGTCCCTCTCTGTCATTGACTTTCAACATGAGTCAGAGTCTAAATGCTTTAAAGACTTCTGAAAAGCCAGCCCTTTATCCTTCTGTATTAGGCTGCATTGAGCAGTATTGACAGTCAGTAGGCTGTTATTGGCATGTGGTAGTCTCTTCATATCTTTTGCACAAGGGCATGAAGCAGAACTGCCCTCTGCTGCATGCGAGCAGGGGAGCTTTGGATTGATGCGTCAGCACTTTGTGTTTCTGGGTCGCCTTCATGAACATGTGTAGAAAGGAAATAGCAGTAGAACAAGGGCAGTTCCCAGGTTAGGTAGCAGGCTCCATTGATTAGCATCCTTTACTCTGCTGTTGAGTGCAGTAAACAATGAAGCTGAGAACAATCTGGTGTTTTTCCAACACTTTTAGCAACCTCTTTTCATTTTAAGCTCCTGATATTTCTTCTCTGGTACTACCTGGTGATACCTTTTACTCATTTATTACTGTTGCTTCTTCTCAAGAAATAAATTTGCTGAGAGTAAAGAAAGTTGCTCATTAGGGCAATGTAATTAAAGGAAAAGTAGACATCATGCCAAGTTCTGCTTTCTCTACAAAGCGCCACCTTGGAGATTGCCTGAAACTCAATTACTCGTTGCTCTGCTTATTAAGGAGAACAATGTGCTGAAATGATCCCTACTCCTAATAACCTTGTTTTCTACGTGTGAATCATGTTAATACTTTTTTCGTCGGTGCCCTAATCACCATGTATAAAATGGATCTCTTTCTAGAGGGAGAATGGGGAAGGTGGGCTGCATGGTGGGTGTTCTCTAAATTAACACTCCATGGAGAGTTTCTTGTTTCCTGCTGGTCCACAGTCATTTTGTTTGTTGTTGGTTTCTTTTAATTACACAGAACAGCATTTATTAGCAAATTGCATTGTGATAACCAGTTTTCCTCTGGTGAAATGAAAATGTTCATCCTCTGCATTGTTCCCCTCCTCTGGGGAAGGAGTGTGTGGTATTTTCCATGTCTCAGGCTCTCCCATCTTAGTCCACAGTTTCACCATGAAAAATGACTTCTGGAGCAGAAAGCTGGAGTGAACACATGGTAAATAATGTTGTCCCGTGAACGATGCTAGTGCTGACTCTTCTCCCCAGGGTGCAATGATGATCTCTTCCCACTGTCCTCCTAATACAGTATCTTCAGCTTGCATGATCAGCCTGTTCCTATGGCCCCAGGAAACATGTGTGTCCCTGCATCAGGCCTGGGTTACAGGGACCTGTAAATAACAATCTTTTGTCAAGGGCTTTGGAAGACACCTAAAGACCTCAAGGAAACTTGATGTACTCCCATTCAGCTGACCACATCCGTACTCTCCTTATAAACCTAAATTTTTATCAGAATTGTCAATAGAAGTGGCTGAATGTTGAAAATATCCAAGGGAGAGAAATGGTCATTTGTTCATAAGAAAAAGAAAGATGAGCTTGACCGAGGAAACTTTGCTCCCAGTGTGGAAAAGAGTTGGAGAAATATAAAGTTCTTCAGTCTTTGGTGCACACACATGCATATGAAGAGGAGGCTACTCCTAGTACTATCAATGTCTTGTATACCAGGCAAACTACCAATTGTATGTTGCAAGAATACTCTGTTCCTGAAAAAATGCTTTGTATTTTCATTGTAAAAGGAAATGAAGGACTGTATAGTTAACCATTACTTCTCCCTCTTTCATCTCAGAATACTTCAATCCTTTCATGTAGAGCACAAGGGAACATGATTGAAAAGGAAAGTCCTACCCTTTGATGTTTATTTGTTGCATTATCCACTTTTCATGGCTCTATTATTCCAGAATCCTATTGAGCTATTCATATAGAGCAGAAATCTGCACTGCTGTCAGTAGGGAATTTCTGCCTCTAAATCACGTAATTTGGCCCCTGATACTTAACTTGGGGCCAGATTATCAAAAGTGTTGAGCACCAGCTTTCCAAAGATTTAGCACCTCCCACTGAGGACAGATTTTTCAAAACTGCTGAGCACAGAGCAGTTCCTGTTGTGACCCTTTAAGGACAGATATGCAAAAGAACTCCCTTCACCAAGGAGCTGAGCCCTTTCCAAAATCTGACCAGCTTTATTTAGTGCCATGCCAGGAGATGAGGGCTTTTGAAAATACGGCTCTTCGTAAACTTTCTGATGTGGAAAATGCTAAGCTACAAACTCCGGAAGGGCTTGAAAAAGCGTTTGAGAAGAGGCAAACCTCCATGTTTCAAGACAAGCCAATTTTTACTGACTGATGGAGGGGCTGGGAGAAAATGTTGGATCTGAACAGGTTTTTCCTGTAACTGCCCACTAGGAGGTTTTCTGCACATTCCCCTGCAGCAGCTGCCAGACAGGATGCTGGAGCAGAGCACTGCTGTGCTGAGGCAGCATGGCAATTCCTGTGTTCCCAAAAATGCATTCACTTAAGTGAGATGTGATTTGCAAGTAAAGTAATGCAAAGCAGCCATTACTCTTCCACCATCCTTCTGGAAAAAAATAAAATAAAATAATATTAGTAATAAATATTTCTTTACACTTTATAAAAATTAGGTGTTTTTTTGTTTTGTGTTTTTGAAATTTTAAGACCAAAGTTCTGACTGCATGCACTGCACTGCCTCTTTGTCCAGAAAGGCATCCCTGAAGTGCGTAGGGAAGAATAATCTGTGTAGAGCAGCCTCTGTAACCTGGAAAGTTTATGATTTAATAGATGAGTGTTAGTTCTTGACTGGGATGTTGTGGCAGGCAGGTGGCAATGGAGAATATGATTAGGAGAGGTATATCAGTATTTAAAACTCAGGACTTGAGCCTTTAACCCTAGGCAGTGCATTATCTCCATGGAAAGTTAAACTTTTGTATTTCAGCAAATTAAAACTTCTTGTCTTTCTGGAAGTCTGTTGGAAGGTGGGGTGTTCACTCCCACGTAGGAGAAGGCAAAGGCAAAGGAACATGAAAGTCCCAGCAGCAAACTGGGGATCTGGCACAGCCCAATTCAAAACATTTGGTTTTGATTTGTGAAGCTGCACAAAATACCTAAAGAGCCCTGGAACATCTTGTCTTCGGTCCTCTGAGATCCCCGGCAAAATGAGGATGAGCATTTTCATTGGTTATCCAGCCTCATTAGCATTTGGTTGCACTTCAGTGTAAGTAGTTTTTAAAACACTGAAATCAATGAAAAAGAAATAAAGCAAAGGGGGAGGAACGGGCTTGGCAGAAGCCTTTATCATTGTTACAGGACTGTGCAGCTTCTGTGATTATCCCTTGCCTTGTTCAGCAGTGTATAATTTAATGATTGCATCCAGGGCATGCTATTAACTTTCTTTTCTACTTCTGCGACCCCAAAGCTCATTCATTCTTTTTACTATTTCCCACTTGATGCATGTGTATGTGTAGGGGGAGGGTAGTGGCTAAAGAAGTGTTATAGATTTCATATCTTTGCTTCATCTGCCGCATTATAGCAAATGACAGTTGATTAGGTCTTTCTATAGATCATTACCAATTGTTTTCTACCTTGCAGATACCGCTATTACGACAAATCTATCATATCCTGGAGATCCTATGCAGCTTGTTATTTCTGCGTGATTTATTACACTCACAGTAGAAATGTTGTTAGCGAACATTGGGGAAGCAGTGAATATATTGAGAAATATCAATGTATCCTCATGTTCTGGCTTGCAGTGACAGTCAGTGATCCATCTCGCTGACACTTACCTTGTTAACATTTTGATCAGATGGCAAATTTGTCATTTTTCATGGTAACAAGTATAAGTTTGTACAAGAATTGCAGAAACATGGGGAAGATAAAGGGTCCCTCTCTTAGTTTTTCCCAGTGTGATGTAATCAGTAATCTTTCTAGAAAATGAAATAATTACTTTGTGAAAAAGCTTATCCGCTGGAAAATGTGCCAGTGTTAGAAAGCTTAGATTTCTCTTCATTTGAAGGATTGAATGAGTTCTCTTTGCAGCCATTACTGACACTTTGATTAACACAACAAACCAACATGAAATGATAATATAGAACAAAAAGGTTTACAGGCAGATTTTCTCTCCTTGATTGTAGTGGGGAACACAAAAGATCTTGCAAGTAAAAGTGAAGGCATTATATCTGGGAAAAAAAACAGTATAAAATACTGCGAACATGATGCTGCAAATTTCTTGTAATCCTCAGCTGAAGCTCACTCGCAGCTCAGCTGTTGACTTTGCAGCTCACCCATTCCAAAGCTTGGCCATGAAAACTGAGCTCAAAGCAAGAGTGGACTACACAGGGGGCAGTTGTAGCTCCTAAAGTATAGAGCTGTCTCTATGACGCTACATCAGCCTGGGCAGAGGATGCGTGTCCAAGCTTAGGGTCAGAACCAAACCAGAGTAAAAACAAGAGAAAAAGCTCTTCTTCTAGGACCGAGATGAATTCAGTAGCTGGAAGTTACTTTCATTCAGTTTTTCTCTTTCAGTTTCATCCACTGAAAACGTCTTGACTGCACCATTTCAAATATTAGTATGCACAGATGACAAATACCAAATGTAACCTTTCAATCAAAAGAAAGGAGAAAACAGGGCCAAAGAAGCCATGCAGCACCCAGTTCTTCATTTTAATCTGATAGATTAAAAAAAAAAAAAATACAGGCGATATATGGCAGAGGAGGAGATCTTGAGAGTACTTGGACTAGAGTTTTATTGAAATGATAGAGCTTTTTATTCTCATTGTCACCTAAATGACCAGGAAAATCTGATCCTCAGCTGGGTTTTATCTTGTTGCTGTTTTTCTAACGTTCTTTATAATGCACTGCCAGAATATAAATGTTTTGAACGTATTATTGGAAAGGCTCAGACTGTATTCACAGAACGTACACAGAAACTGAATGCTGCTTCAGTTGTGTCACTTTGGTCATAACAGTACAGCTTTGAATTGTTAATTCTCCTAATGCTATGCCTAGCAATGCAATGGTTCAGGCACCAGAGAACTCGAGCAGTGAGTCTTAATGCTCTTTGAGAAAGCACAATGTCATCTACTATAAGGTCTAATTGTTATGATTAATATTTAGCACAGGGAAGTCTATACGGAAGGGCACAAGTTACATCTGCTTGCTGAATTGAATGAGTTACTGATTTTCATTTCCTTTTATTTTTAGCATCCTGTTCAATAGCCAAAAATATATCAGTACATGTTTGCTATTACAAGATCTCTGGGGCTAAAGGCTCTGCCTTTCAAAACGCCACTTCAGATGACTGGTCCAAGGGAGCAGGTGGGCAACAGCACATTTGCTGCTCCTTGAAGTGTGAGTTGAGGATCTCTAACCTGGGGGGACATTTTAGGTGCATTAGAGGTGCATCTGCACCAGAACACAGAGACCAGACAGACATAGGAATCAGCCTGATGAGGTGACAGGAGTGAACTCCAGCAGGTGACAAGAGGTGGCTGTCATTTCTGAAACCAATTGCAGTGCGACATCTCACTGATGTATTGGGGCCTGACCACACGGTCTTTCTTTTTAATAGTCACACCATAAATAAAACTGCATGATAATTCTGGTCACTTAAAAAATGCTTCTTCTGACCAAAGACAAAGGGACAATTAAAACGGAGAAAAATAATTCATTAGCAGGAAGGAGCAAAGGAAGGAAGTTGGGCAAAATGTTTTTCAGGAGAAAAAATAGTCAAACAGGTGCAATGAGAATAGACAGTGAAGTAAGTTTAAGAGAGCTGGTTGACAAGATATTGCTGCAATTTATCTTTGAGATCACACAGAGAGCTGACAGATTTCTCTAGGTCTTGGTGACATTCATATAAAAAAAGTTCCCTAAATCACCAGCTGAAATTTTGGACAATGGTTTCTGATAAAGGGACATCGGAAAGCTTCACCTTCTGAAATTGGTGACTCATTACCATTATCTTCATCAAACAGCTGAGATCTTTCCTTTAGGAAGAGAGATGAAAAATTATCCTCTGAATGCACCATATTGCTTCTGATTCCAGAGAGGAGAAGGGAATTAATGTTGAGGATGGTGTTGTAGTAATTAGTTTCAGATGCAATGGGCTGAGAGTAAATCCCAACAAGCAGCAAGCAGGGGATTCACCAGCAGAGCAGCTGGAGGGTGGTACATTTTTTTAGAATATGCAATCAGTGTTGTTCATCAGTGCTTTGCTCCTTAATAATTAGAGCAAGATGAAAAAGAAAAAAAGAAAAAAAGAAAAAAAAAAAAAAAGGAAGGAAAAAAAAAAAGCAAAGCAGATTATTGCTGGGATCTCATTTATGGCTGTATCAGGAGTTAATGTTAAACTCTGAAGGTGGTTAACACTTTTGACTGAGATAGCAGATGGGGGTGGTTAGTGCCTGATTGTGGGAATGCAGACCACCAGCTTCTGTTCGGTGCAGCGGGAGCTGAGGACATCTGTCCTCATGTAGGCTCCGTGGAGTCCAGTCCCGTTCCTATCCAGTGTGAGGATACATTAAGCTTGATTAGCATTGAACTGGGCTCTTGAATTAAAAATTCTGCAGCAAGTACTCGTGACATAGCTGAAACCTCCCTTCCCTCTTCATCTGAGTGATGCCACTGTTCCTCTTGGGCTGTTGGCAACTCTTTTGCTGTCATTGATATGGAGGGATTTTCTGGGCCTGATTGCTGACTCTCTTATGCACCCTGTTAGACAGGGAGGCTGCTAGTTCTTGGCAGGAGTTTGTTATCAGACTGTGTGCTACATGCTGGCAAATTGCAACCTCTGTCTCTTCTAGTTTTGTTCAGTCATTTACATTTTACATATTTCTTCAAAAGAATATAACTTTTAACATAGATCATTTTGTTTGAGAGTTTAAGGAATGAATAAACATATTTGTCTGCAAATTTCCATGAAGGAAGGCTTTCAGGTAATTAAAGGCTTAGATGACAAAATTTCATTACTGTTGCAATTCATTTAGCTGCCATAAAATAAAACAAAACAAAACAAAGAGAAAAACAAACAGGGAAAAAAAAAAATACACACCTTCACACATCTTGAAAGAAAGTGTCGTTTAGCGAATGTCTGCGGGCTTCTGATGTCTTTTGGTAACTTGTTCCTATTGGGCTGGATAACCTGGCAACAAACTTCAGGGAGGGCTTGATCCTGTGATGATCAAAAGTAGCAGTTATATTGACTAGCAGTTTTGATATTTGAAAAGCTAAGCAGGTACCCAGATTGACACCAAAAGCTTTTTGTCCTCACAGGGCTGGTCTTGAGACTGTTTAGAGCAGGTCCTCCATCTTTACAATCCATCTCAGTGTAGCAGAGATTAAAATCTCAGAGACTTCAAGAACTAGTAAGGAGGCTCCTTGCTAACATCTGTGCATCCACAGAGAGTTTTCCTTAGGTTCCTAAAAATCTGGCTGAATGCCTCTCAGTTCCTTGGGTCAGACCCATATCTGTAGTGCTGGTGTTTCTCCTCACCCTCCTGCCTTGGGGTTGTGTACAAGACACAGGAGGAGCGAGCTGGGGGCACTTGGCAGGTACCCACGCTGGCTTTATTGAGGCAGCACAGGTCAAAAGAGCCAAGATACAGTTCTTTGACTTTATCTCTCAGGCACAGTTTGCTGAGGTCCCTGGCTGGCAGGGCTTCTTTTCTGCTCAGGCTATTTGGTATCTATTTCACAGTAAAGGCTGGTTTTACCTAATTGTGAGTATGCAAGAAATGTTATTACCTCCCTTTTAATTTATTTGCTTTACAAATAATTGAAAAATGCTTATTTCAATACAAAACTGTATGCTGTTAGATTTCTGTGATTTCTTGTCCATCACACATCCTCAGACTTATTCTTAGATACCTGACAAGGAAATAATATCATGTGTGAAAGCAGTGCATTTTGCCAACAGTAAGGTAAACCATCATCAAAAATTGTTTGTGTGTGCTTTTACTTTTTCTCTGGCATCCAACATCAGCAGGGAGATTTTAATCTGAAGCAGAAAAAGCCTGAGCAGGGTGTTTGAAAACCAGGCTGTTGCACAGGGGAGTGAGAAGAACACTGAACTCAAACGAGGTTATAGATAAATATTGAGTTTTCTTCATTGCAAGCTTGACAACCCACTTACAGCAGTTCACTGGCCTTTGCTAATGGATATTTGGTAATGTCCTGTATCTATAATAGCCATGACTTTATTTTTTAATAGTTTTGAGGTTACTGTGGCTGAGAAGTCCATACATTGACTTCTTGCTAGTAGTGCTTAACATTTCTATGAAATTTTGCTGTGTTTCTTCATTTCTTTTTTATAGAAAAATTACAGCCATACACTGCTGAAATTAGGATGTAATGCATTTTTTGTCCAAACATTTTCTGTTCCTAAGAAAACCTTCTCATGGGAAAGGTGGACTTACATTATTGTGAGCATGAGATATATAGCTTGGCCAGGATTCACAAAGAAACAAAAATGTGTTTGCAGAAATACTGTGGGTTTTATGAGTGCTTTTTTGTTTTTGTGGCGGGATGGCAATTCTGTGTAGAGCGAGCTGAATGGTTGCCCGTATCTGTGTGGTATTATTTGTCTGCAAATGCCAGATTGTCTTGTCAGGAAATCAAACCCACACAATACACTTCCGTTGCCAAGAATTATGTAAAGTTCTTTTTGTTATGTTTTATTAATTTTATTTTCAGAAAAGGAGTTCTACTACTATCTTTGCTTTGCCAGGATCGCATGCTTCCGCTTCTGTTCTGGCAGGACCAACCTAACTCTGTTTTGCCAAGAATAATGTATGTCTCTTCTGCCAGAAATCTGACAGCATTTCTTTCTTGAGGAGTCGTTATCTATGGGTTTTTATTTTTTTTTACAACAGGTGGTAAATGATGGTGAATCTCAGGTGCCCAGAGCACAGATTGTGTCTGGATGTGCTGCAGAGAACCTGCAATTCGCATACCTTTTCATATAAAACTTTGGCTTGGTTTGGATAGCAATTCAGCCATGTGTTTGCTTGGTGTGGAAACACATGAATTAGTCCCATCAGAAACTGAATGATTTCACTTGCTTGAGACGGTGTCTGTTCCACTAAGATTTTTACTGGGGATTTGGCGTTCATTTCTTCGGTGTCTTTCCTCTTTAGGGTTAGCATTCTGGCATATTCCAAAGATAAGTACATCTTCTTTGCCACCAATTTTCAAAATATTCACTTTTCAAATATAGCACTTCATTTTAAAAACTGGTGCTGGCTTTGCATAGCAGAGCGTGTTGACTTTAAAAGGTATGTAGCGTGTATAATGGAAAATATAGGGTTAAGGGAGAGTTGTTCGCTCTTGCTGTCATTACTGGGATGTGTGCCTGCATACCAAATGAATAACCCCCAGTTGGAAGGATTGCAAATAGACTGGACTGGAGACATGGAAAGAAAAGATAAATTGATGGGAGCATTTTGTCAGGATGATGGACTGAAAAACACAGCAGGTACTTGCTGTCTTTCAACATATATGGCTGTGAAATGCAGCCTGGGCTCTCCCAGCTGAGGGGCACGAGTGCCACTTGGCACTGGGCTCCCCCCTTGCTTAGGGTGGCTGCCTTCCTGGGCCAGCCCTACTGAAGGAATGTGATTTGCTATGAAAAATGTGTTGATCAGGCTTGACTTTGTGCCACCAGGCAGATTAGCAAATTGCTTCGTCTGCCTCCCGTTGCTTTATCCCAGCCAGCAACATCTAAGCCTTGATGATTTTGCAGGTCTTCATTAAAAATAGCTGTTTCTATATCTGATTACTGAGCCCCATCTGGGGAGAAACGATCCTTTCATCTGTGTATTATGAGGCCATATCTGAGCACTTTGATTCCATAGCATAGTAAAAACAGACAAACTTGCTGTTCAATTGCTTTTGCAGCTCATCTCCAAGTTCTCTCAGCTCTGTCCCTGTCCCCAGCACATAATGGCTGGGGTTAGGGCATTTTTTGTTTTTAATTGCTCTTTTACTGCTAAATGCAATTTTCGTAATTGGTTACATAACTCCAGGGTTTTATTTTAGATTAATCTAACTTTGCAATCATTCTGCATATGTTGCTCTTAACATTTGCCTATTATTTGGATTAATTTCACTAATTTATCACCACTGTTTAGATATGCATTGTCTTTATAACACTTGCAACTGAATTAAAGCACACTTGTTGGGCTAAAGGCGAAGTTTGCTTCAATAAATCAAGCAGCTTTCTTTTCTTTCTCTGTTACTATATATTTATGTAGGATTTTTCCAGTGCACTCCGTTAGTCTGCTTTAAAAAATGGCAAATATTCTGGTAAATAAATTCCAATTATTTTAATTATAAAGTAAAACTAAGGAATAATGATGGCTTTTTTTTTCTTTCCTTTTTTTTTTTTTTTTTTTTTTAATCGAATTCTAAATTATTCCTCTGCATTTAAGCACCTAATTAGCAGCCAACCTCTAAAGGTTAGCTTTAGTATTTGTCTGTGGCCGTAGTGAAAGGAGTAGAAGCAGGGATTAGCTTGTATTTCTAGTAGGTGTCTGGCCTATTCATCTCCCAAGTCGAAAGTCAAATGGTCGGGTAGGGATGACCCAAAAGCCCATGCAGTCTGTCCTCCCGAGCAAGGGCTGCGTCATCAGATGCCTTCTGTGCCCACAGAGCAGATGTAGACATTTAACGGTGGCGCTGATCTTTCATCTTCGTGTTTTCCCATTGGTGCTTTGTACAGAGACCGAGCACGTTCGTAATACAGGAGTTATGGGCAAATGACTTGCTTAAAGGAAAATTTACTGCAAGAAAGGGCTTCCGCTGTAAACAGGCTGTACTTCCATACGTACAAATGCAGCAAGAGAAACAGAAACATTGAAATATTTCACTGGATATATATTAAGGTTGTCTTTAGGGACGTGGTAACAGAAGCTTCCTTCTGAATGCACATGAAGGGAACAGCACACAATTTACTGTTCAACAGCTCTGGCCAAACTCTTTTTAAATGAATACATGGATATATTTCTGGGATTCAGCATGTGAAAAAACCCTTGTGGGATAACTGTGTGGGCATGATATCACGTTAACATAAAACAAATACCGAGACCAACCTTTTCTCATCTGAACAGCTTTTCCATCGATGGTCCTGCTGCAAACAACAGAAATTTGAGTTAAGAATTTCTCAGATATGCAGTAGAAAAGGTAGCTTGTATTTGCCATTGACTGTTAGTAGGGAAAGAAGATTTATGTTGTTACAGAAGGATACAGGCTTGATTAATAAAGGACAATTCAGATTCTGGCTAAAATGAGGAACAGTCAGGGTGTTTTGCATAGCTGATCAATTCAGTACATGTAAAATGATCTTTTTAAAAAGAGATAAACTGATTCCCTTAGATTCCACTCTTCACTTAATTGCATGTAGTACACAGTGAATTTATTTTGCTATAGTGTTAACAGGGATTGCATATAGTTATTTTTCTTCCAACATGTGGTGCTTTGATGATTTCTCACAAATTACAATTTTTAATCTTAAATTGAAAATGTGTCCAGAAATTTAACTAGGCCCAGGCTTGCACAGTCAAAAATAAAGAAAAGGATTGCAGCTCTCATAAACCCTTATCCATGAGTAATTATCTTGTTATGTTAAAGTGGTTCTCCTGAATATTAAAATAATTAGGACCAACAATCTCAGCAATACTTTCCTCAGATGTTGTAATTGGCAGGGGGTGTTAACTAATTAAATGTATTTATATTGCTGGGTGGCTAAAGAAAAGGATGAAGCACTTGTAATTGCAGAAATTTAGCAAGACCACATATTTACTACAGAGAATAAACATATAGGTTATAGTATTGGTGACGGGCTAATAGCCGGAGACAGTAATCCCAACACTTCCTATGGGCATTTCTCATTGCTCGAGGGGAACTGGAACAAGGGGCTTTGGCAGAGGGAATTTTGGATGCAGGTAGGAGGGGGCTGTCTCTCCCTTCACAGTGAGCAGAGCAGCTCTGTGACGGCAGCTGCAGCTTCAGGTCCTGCAGGACAAACCCCGACACCAGTGGGGTTCAAAGGGAAAAGGCCAACGGGTTTGTGCAAACCTGCAAGGGGTCCGCTCATGGTGGAGGTGAACTGGGAGTCAGTTAAGGCAGCCAGCCAGCCCCAAATCTTTTTTTACCAGTACAGGGCTAAAAACCCTCCCTGCATGCTGTTTCCCCGGGTCTCACTCTCACCCCAGCACAGCACAGGGGGTTTGGGGCCAGGGGCAGCACGTCCAGCATCGTTCTGCATCTCACCCCCCAGAGAGCCGCTGGCATCTCGGAAAGCTCTGTGCTTGTGGCTACTTGCTCTTATTTCAAAGGTGGTATTTTTCTTTTCTTTTTTTTTTTTTTTTTTTTCAGTTCATAGGAAAGACTTTAAAAAAATAAGTATAAAACTGGCTATTGTCTGACCTCTGAAGTAATCAATTTTGGATTCAGCCCTCTCTAGCAGTCTGACATTTCAGGGTCAGCAGAACAACTTACTGACAGATTGAAAAGCTGTGTTTCTGGGCCCAGGGTAGATTAGAGTAAAACTGGGCCAAATAACATGAGGCTTCAAAGTGCGTCACTTTTATTTCTCTGCTATTGAAAAAGGCAGTGAGGGCTGGTTTTAGGGAGCATGGATGATAGAAACCTTGCCTCCTTCCCCCATCTCCCATTGCCTAAAAGTTTCCCCCTCTTCTTTTGGAGAAACCTCAATCATGGCTGGACCAAGCCAGCACAGAGTGGATCAGCCGCTCAGCTCCACTCCGAAACATCCCCAAAACTGCACAGGAAAGGCAGAGCTCTAGTAGGGGTTGGACATGAAAGCAGGGACACACATCCCACAGCCCCAGCCCTTTGCTTCTTCCTCTCCTCCTCCGGCTTCTTCCTTTTTGAAGAGGGGGGAGACCCTCCAGCTTTGTTCTTTCTCCTGCCATTTCTTCTTGTTTTCCCTGCCATCCCTCAGCCCATGCTCTCACGACAGCACGAAACCACTGCAGTCGTTTTCCCAGCAAGTAGGAGCCCATTAGCTGCCTCAGACAAAACCTGTCTCCCCTGCTCGCTCCCTGTTTTTAGCCTCCTCATAAATGAAAACTCAGTTCACTAGAAGGGACATATGTTTACAATCCCACAGCTGGTCGGTACATGTGTACCAGGAGAGGGTGCCAAGGTTATATAGACACATGTCACTTTCATCCCAGAATCCCATTTGGTGCCTGGGAACATCTTCATGCCATAACGCTGTGGAGGTCATTACTACACCCTGTAATCCTCCACAAAGGTTTTCCGTTTTCATTTATACACAGTAATAAAATACACATCTCAGCATCAGGCATTAGGATTAGTACTGACAAGGCTTAAGCTGAAATGTTTTAAGGATGCACTTCCGATGTGAATAGAATAGCTAGCATGCAGCGCGCAATTATGCTGGCTTCACAGAGGGAAGGATTTATGCTTCAGCACTGTTAACATCACAGTGACATCAACAGAATAAATGGAATTTTATTTAAAATAAAGATTTAATTAATTTTCCATTGTAGTACTAATCTGGTATCATCAATTTATTTTGAGTTTCTAACATTGATAACCCACTAGATGTATAAAGGGAGATGTCCTTTCTAATTTCAGGGTCTCTTCTTCACTTTTTTTAAGAAAGTTGAAATTCTGGGAATGGTGCTTGATGGGTCTGGACAGAGCTGCCTGGGAACAGAGAGGGTGCCTGGGAGAGACCCCTGCCCTGAGCCTGCCTTTCTTCCCTGACACAGCAAAGTTTTTAGCCCTGTGCTTGTGTCTCACTGCTTCAGTATGTTCCTAAATAAATTCCTAAACCATGAGCCTTGCTGACCTGGTCCCAGTGTGTTTAGAGCCTGGCATTGCCCGCTCGATGGTACTAAGCCTCAAGGAAGCTCTCAGCCCCCGAGGCACAGGCTGTGCCACTGTCACCTCCACCTCATCTTGCTCCCCCCCCCTAAACATCCCTGTCCTGTTTTAAAGCAGCACAACAATAACGTGTAGGTGGAGTGCTGCCTCCTCCAAAACCCCATCACACACCCTCATCCTCAGCATCAGGATGCTCTAGTAATCTCCTCCTGCTCCACATAGTCATGGAGGAACAGGCGGGCTTGTAATAAAGCAGAGGCCTGCTACAAAACAAATGAAGAAGAGCAGCTTTGGTACAGGCCATGATATTTTCTTAAGTCTTTTTTGAGGGCAGCAGTTACTCAGAACAGGAGAGCCTGGCACAAGCGTGGTCAGTAGGTTATATACTTATTTTTAGTTTCTTTCCATTCTGCACTGCAATAAGCACAACTGGAGCCCAGCGGGTTCAGGCTGCTTTTACATTGCTAGACTTACAGTTGCTGGCATACTGGAGATATGAAGAATCAAGAAGCAATTTCATATATTGCTGTTGCCTCTGCTGGCAGTTTCCTGCCCTTCAAGATATTTGTTGTGATAGGAGGGAACCTCCCTCTCTAAAGGAAATGTATTTAAAAAGCCCAAGCAGCTGAAGGAATGCTGTAGCTCAGTGAGCTTGCCTTTGTGGATATGTCATTAAATTCTTCTGTTTACTTTTCTAATTCATATTTATTTTGTTAATTACAGCCTCTACAATCTCTGTATTTTAGCAGGAAAAAAAAGTCACTGGTTATAACAAGGAAAACAGATATGGCCTGAGGAAAGCACATGTTCATTACATCCATCTATTTCTTCCTGCATTTTCTGGGGAGAAAAGGTGCGTTTTTCTGCCTTGCAGGATGAAAATATTTTGACAGAAAGGAATTTGTCATCCCTCAAAAAAAAGAAATTAAAATGCCCAAAAGTGAATACCTTAATTCACCAGGGCTTTGTTCGGTCAGCCCAAGAACACTTAGATGTTGTTCCTTTGCTTAAAGGAAACTCATGTACTTAAGAGCTATGGTGCTAACGCGCACACCTGCCCCATGCAACATGGTGATGCTGGTGGCTGTTAGCAGGAGCTACCTGAAATGTACCTTAACATATGGTGGGCAGTGGCTGTCAGACAGCCCTGGCTCAGGGGTGCACAAAGGACACGTGTGCTCCTCCCTTCGGCACTCTCATACTGAGCACGTCCTGATGGGACCCTGCAGCCAGGCCGTACCATAATGGCAGTCATGTTCTGCAGCTGCATAATGCCTTTTACAAAGCGCCAGACAATAGTGTGATATTTTATAAGTGACAGAAATTCAGCCACTGAGAGGCCACAGTGGTTTTCAGACAATGTTGTCTGAAGTCAGACACCTAAATGGTCCAAAGACTTGTTGCGGTTGGTTGATCAGGTCTCTTGGTACCTTTATTTAGCTATTTAACCTGGTTTTCAGCAGAGCATCAATAGTGTTATTACAGTGTAATGTAATTATTAGATATTACACTACTGCTTGTTTGCAATCGGCCCCCCCAGGCCCTGGAGCAGATGAGGACGTTGGTGGCTGTACCAAAAGGCCAGCAGTGGAGGCAGCCTTGCTCAGGGAGGCACCAGCTGCATCCTGTCCCCCGTCGGCACAACTGCTGCCCTATATGTTTCTCTCATGCTCTTTCCCATTTGAAGGATGAGACGTGATGTCCTTCTGTGCTAGGTCACAGCCAGTTCTGTAGCTAATATAGGGTGTGGGGACAACCTGTGACTCCAGGCTTCTGAGCCCTCAGGTCTGGCATCTCACAGGAGCTGCCAGCGAGTTGCATCCTGCTGCTTTCCCCAGGTTAAATCTGTGGGGATTTCAGGAGGTTGTTCCTCCAAGGACCAAGTGCCCAGACCACAGAGCTTCTGTGTTCTTGAGATCTTCCTACATAAGCCCAAGCACAGGAGCAGAGAGCTGCCAGTTGTGTGTACGTCTGAAATCTGAGAATCAAAAAGGACATTATCATTGCAATCCATACTAGTGTCCTGTGTGTCAGCTTGCGGTACAAAGGAAATCTGAGAAAAATATCGTGTGGCAGATTCCTAGCAGAATGAATATTTTCCTGTTATACGAACTTTTCATGCTGAAATGGTCTCATCTCTGTGGAAAAATCACTGTATTGCCCCAGCTGTTGTCAATAACTTTTATGCATTGACTGCTTTTTCCACTAGACAATATTTACACCTCTCCACTCACCCGATTGATCTTCATTTTTGCAGGGAATTTTTTGGGGGTAAAATATAACCATTTTTTTTTAAAAAGGTAAACATCCCGGAATTGCACTCGAGGGAAGATATACAGTGTAGACTTAGTGACAACTTAATAGCTTGTAGTATATCAGATGTCTTCTATGCTGCCATCTTCTTGGGAAAAGATTTCTATACAATGTATAAACCTATGCACAGAGAAAACTATACACTCTCCCTCATTTTTTCTCTCAGGTGTAAGCATTTTTGGCACTGGCAGGATGTATGTAGTGCTCTACGGGAGCAGCACCGTTCTTCTTCTGCAGGAAATGGAAGAAAACATTAATTCTATTTCTTAGAAATCCACAACAAGCCTGAAGATTAACTGTCTTTTCACTGAATAGTGTTTACTCATTTCATAGGAAATGCATTATTTTGTTGATTTAGTTTCTATTTGGTATGCTAGAGAAATCAAATTTCCATACAGAAAAGTATACACAAAGGATATGACCTTTTAAGTTTAGCAGAGGAAATAACTGAGTGCAATGTAATTAATATGCCATATAAATGCCAACAACATTAATGCACCATAAAACTAGAACAGTTAAAATGATATAGTCTGGAAATGAAAAAGTTAAGTTTCTCTTAGCTTCATTAATTTGCTCACATTGTATTTCTGTGAAAGAAGAAACAATCTTCTCATCTAAACCCATAGAATAGATATGCAGGCAGAATATGCCTTTTTTAGCAGGAAGCTGGATCTTGCTTAAGGCTTGACTGAACTCCTAAGAGGTGTTAACTATACTTCTGCCATTGTATAATTTTTTCCAGAGCTTATACCCTTAAGATTTTTCCTAAAACCTCATGAATGTCTCAGATCCAAAGCCTGTCCACACTTGTAGATAGGTCAGCAGCATTCCATAAAATATTCACATTGCTGTAGTTATACCATTATGCTGTAACAAGTTCTAGTCTCAATATTTTTTCTGAAGCAGTCTTCTCATGCAGAGAAAGTCAGTATCCTGGTTGTAGTCCAGTCTTCTTACGTAGGCAAGGTCTTTGCATGGGATAAATGCTTTCTAAGGTTCACATGACAGCTTGCACTTAACTTTAGCAAATAGATCTTCAGGGGAAAAGTGTGGGACTTAATGCCCTTTTTATTGTTCTGGAACTCAAAAAATAACCACCAAATTCATGCCTCAAAAAAATAATTAAAAAATAATAGTAAAGAAAAAGAGACAAAGCTTTAGCTTAAATTAGAAGGGATCTATTCTTCCCTCTTTATGTGCACAACTCCTGTTAATAATAAAATGTTAATGATAGTTACGCGTTCACATCAAAGGCATACCAGAACCTTTCATCTCAGTTAAATCTTATTCAAATAATTAATGAAAATAGTTGTCTAGGAGAAAAAAAAAAAAAAAAAAAAAAAAGATATTAAGAAATTCCTTTGTAGAGCATCGCAAACTTTGCTGCCCCTAGGGAGCAGCTCCTAGAATTGAGGACACCAACAAATCACGTTTAAGTGGGTCTGTCCCTGCTTTCCACCAGCCTTGACTGCATTGCATCTTATAAAAAATAAGAAAGAAAAAGAAAAAAAGAAAAAAAGAAAAAAAAAAAAAAGAAAGAAAGAAAGAAACATGTTATTGGCAATGCAATAGATAATCCAACCAAAATCAAATCAAAAATCCCTGACAAGGCCTATGTTATGAAAATAATCATAAATCTTATGCTATGGTAGCTTTGTGCAGCATTAAGCATTCTGGTCAGGCCTGTAGTTGACATAAAAAAACAGGGGGGAAAAAAGTCATTTGAAGTTCGCAAATCAAGTCTGCAGCTGTCGTTGTCTTCTGTGCACTGCTGCGACGGTCCAGCAAAGCAAGCTGCTGGCTGGCCCCTCGCTTCAGGGCATGGATACAAACCTGGAACAAGTCCCTTGGTTTCCTTGAGGCAGAGAGGGATAAGTGCAGTCCGCAGCATTTGTTAGGTTTTGTTTCTGATGCCTTATGGGTTTCCTGCAGAGGCTGAAGTGGCCCATTGAAACCCCTGCATCTGGGTAATGCATTGGTTTCTGCTACCAGGTTCCTTTTCCCTTTCCCAGAGGTTGCTGCGCAGGGAAGTGGAAGTGGAAGCCTGCAGCATGGAGCAGCATCCCAGTAAGGTGATGCTCCAGACTCCTGCACGGTTGTGCAGCATCCCCATTGCTCACGCATGACAGAAACCTTAGGAAAAGCCATCCTCATGGGTGGCAGGACTGCAGGCTAGCCGAGAAGGAGCTTGGGGGCTCGTGCTGCCAGAAGGAGCGGCCTGCTCCTAACAGCTCTGACTGTACCTACACAATTTCTGCCTTTATTTCAATTTTGTTATGTCTCGTGTGGCACCCAGTCCAAGAGAAACTCCTGAGGCTTAGCCTAAGGATTGGCAGGAAGAGAAACAGAGCCGTGGACGGGCAGAGCACAGCTGTGCAGAAACCGGTGATTGTTTCCTGCAAATAGTTTTCAGCATAACTCCTTTACACACATTACGCATTTGTGCCCCTCTGTGGAAGAAAGAGGTGGCAGAAAATGCCTCGCTGTTACTGCATCAGCCATGAGCGGCAGAACAGACAAAGGAGTCATGTGGGTCACAGAAAACAGGGGCAAGAAGGAATCGATTTGTGCCCTCATTGCATCGACTTTCCTGGTTACCTGCACTGTGTTTCCTTTTCAGTCCTCATCAGATGTTAATGGGATAAGTAGTCTGAAAGCGATGTTAGCATAGACAAAGCCACTACTAGAGCACAGTACCCAGGGAGGCAGCAGTTTGGTACTTTGGCATGAATTTATCTCATGGATCCCTACCACTTGCAACCCCTAGCTCCTTCAGATCTGTGACTTCCAGCAAAAAGACCTTGGAAGTAGAGGACAGTAATATATTTTAGAACTTTAGAGATCAGAAAGTTTTTTTATACATAGATGTGCACCATAGAAGTGCCTATAAATAGATATTAAAACTTGCAATTTATTGCCTATCATTTCATGGCCTTTCAAGGCTAGAAATAAAGCCATATTCCACTGGGAAAATGAGATTTGTAGTTTTCCATGGCTTAAAGCTCCTGTTACTAAACCTGATGGGCTGCAAGATACTGGACAAGATATCTGTCACTGGTCTGGAATTTATATAATATATATAAGTGTATATAAATTAAGGGAAAATGATGAAGTTTCTACCAGTAAATGAACAAGTTAGGAGATTGCAAGATAACTTGGTAGTGCCGGGGGGAGATACTCCCAGTGAAAGTAATTTTTTTCTTCAGTAACGATAATTTAACAAAGGCAATTAATTCACTGTCCCAGCAAACGAAGTCAATGGCACACTAACCTCCTAGTAGTGCTCTGAGGTAAAATGAGCTCCGTTAATGCACTTCTGAAATCATTTTGAAGCTGCAGTAAGTCCCATGGCAGTGGTGAATGCGACCTGCCTGCAGGACCTTGCTGCGAGATCTGCTTGCTCTGCGGTTGCCAGAGAATGGCTTGGGGTGCTCTCACTGCCATACCAGGCTCTCATGCTTCTTGTGGGAAGGAGCAGCCAGTATGACTGCAAAGATAAAGATTAATTAACAAAATGAGGGGCAAATAAGCAAAGGGACTGAGTTTTCTCCCAGTACTTGCTTCTCATTTATTCCTCTCCAAGTGTTTCACTGGGCTGGGTGATGTCTTATAGTGCAAATCTGTTCAAGGTGGGTAAGTGCCTTGCTCGGCACCAAGGGCATGGCTTGTACTGATTGCAGGGAGAGGAATGCTTGGCCAAGTCACTTGAATTAGATGCCTGAAATCAGATGTCTCACTCACTGTCCTCACACCTCCATCTTGCCCTGCCTCTGATTTTTACGTGGAAGTGACCAGGACACTTAGACACAGTTTCTCTTGTAAAAGGTGAAAGCATGAAGTACTTGAGCAAGGCATGGCTCAATTGCAAGAAGTTAAAATAAATAATTTAAATAACTTATTCAATATAAAAGAAGAATAAATGCCCAGCAAAAGTTAATATTCATTGCTTGTGCTGATGGTATCCCTCTGTCAGCATTACATATTTATTAAAACAATTTGGAGGTGTAAATTAGAATCAGTCATACAGGTGTGTCTGCTGTCTAACCCTTAATTTGAATCTTCAAGCTCTTTCCATCCCTTCAAATTCATTTTAAAAATGTATGATTTTCTCACCTTCTAAGGTTACCAAGAATTAATCTAAAATAGTTTAAAATATAACTGTTCTGTCCCAAACCAGGATTGCAAGTGAGATTCTTTAGCTAAAGAACAGTTTCTGGTCTGATTATTTATTTGGTGAGACAGCAGTTGCACAAGTGTCAATTTCACTGTAACTTCATGAGATATAACAGCTTTTCAAAAAATATTGTTGCTAATTAAAAAAAAGACTGTGGAGAGAGATGTAAATTTTAACTACAGAATAAATGAAAATTACTCTGTTGTGGTTAGGACACACGACAAAGATACAAAATTGCAGAAGAAACCAGAAACATTTTTGATGTAATTAATGTTGAAATGCAGCATCCATTAAAATCTGCCTTCCCTTTTCTTCCTAGCAATTCACTGCTTTCTATAAACAAAACCTCATCTCAGGCATATTGTGTTTATTATGTTTGAGTTCAGTACAGAATTGATTTTTTTTTTTTTTTTTTTTTTTTTGGATGTAGGGAAATTTCAGTGAAACCTGTTCAAGCAAACCGCTTCAGCAAAATCCACATGACCTCCCTGGGAAGGCAGACTAAAGAGATTGAGAGTCTCCAGTTGGAAAAGAGGCAAAAAAGGGACAAAATACAGAGATCTCTGAGATCATGCGATAATGTAGAGAGGGTTACTAATAGATGGTTATTGCTGCTCCTCCAAAGAAAGAACCGGAGGGGACACATAGTGCAATTTTGAAGCAAAAAAATAATAATAATGAGACAAACAACAGAAATAAATGTTGCATTATTAAACTGTGGAGGTTGGGAGCAGCCTTGCTGGGTCTCCTGGCATTTGGAAACAGAGGTTGTGGAAGGCTGTGACTGGTGTGAGTGAGTTTCTCATGTTTCTTGTCCCATGGAGAAACTGCACTGAGTGGCTTTGGCAGAGCCCAGGGCATCTGCTCCAGGGTTGCATCATCCATCAGGTCTGGGGAGTGGGAAGATGTCCCACTGAATTACAGACTGAGGCCCAAGTTAATGTGTGCTGTTTTAGGATTCTTTTGTAGCAGAGACTTGGTGACTGAGCTTGAGTGAAAATCCCTGACCTTGGCTAATGAGTGCTGTCTAGCAAGCATGGGGTTAAACTTGGGGAAAAAAGGCAACAGAAGCACTTTTTCTTAATAACCTCCATTAAGCCTGGGAGAGGAAGCAAAGCAATCTCCCAGAGAGGAACCTTTTGAGTCAGACATCTGTCAACATTGGCAAGGACGGACTCACTCTTTCTTCAAGAAATGTCCATAGCTGAGTTTTAACCAGACCCTGGTTTCCTCAGTGCTGTATGCCCTAACGCTGCTGGCCTGGGCCGCATTGGCGTAGCTGGGCCTTTTGATCAGTACGGCTGCACAGGAGGCTCTAATGAACAACAGAGGCACAACACGTACGCTCCCTGATTGGTTCAAAGTGCAAAAGACCTGTGAGGGTAGGTTTTTAATTGAAATATTAAATTGAAAAGTTTGCAAATTATGGGCACATTTTCCGTTTCTGACCTCTTAGGTTAGGGTAGCGGGTCTGGGACTGCCTCATTAACTGTAATAGCTCAGCTTGTAGGATCTCCGTATTGTTTGATGAGAGAGAGATCACATCTTCCCTGTAATTTAGGAAGAGACGTACATCATTTTTACATGAGAGCTGAGGTTCTCTAGCATTGGACTGCGTCTGAATTTGCTCTAACACTGTAGCTCAGCAAGGAGACAGGACTCTACTCACTGGGTATTTGGTAGCTCAGGGCTTCAGAAAGTTTACATATGAAGCTGCACACCATGAATGAAGGTAGATGTCGATAAAGGGACATACGTGTTTGCAAATTTCCTGGCAAAACTTGCAAAGTAAAACATGTTTTTATATATAATGAAGGCTGGCAGTTTTCTCTAGCCTGGATATTGTAAATCACTCTTTCTCCTCATAATTTGCATGGAAATGCTGATGGCTTTGAGTTAGTGGTTACTGTTACTTTTTTTTTTTTTTTTTTTTTTTTCCCTGAAGCTGGACTTCTTCTGTCAAAGAGAACTTAGTTTAGAAATCTCCATCCTCACACACTATCAGTGCAGTTCATCTCTTCACTTAACGGATGTACTTCTGTGTGTACACATACGTATTCCTCAAGAGAGGAACACAGAGTATTTGTTATTAGGGTGATTTTTTATCTATTTATTTATTTATTTATTTATTTTGTATAATTCTCACATCTTCGAAAGAAAATCAAGCTCTAAAGAGATGAAATGTACTTTTAAACTGGCCGAGCAGTATCTAGAAACCCTGCGAAGTCATGTCTCTTCAAAATTGCTGGGAAAAAAAATGTACTGAAGGCAGAAGATGAAAAATGAATCTCTGAAATTGCAGCAGTACCAGCACCGGGTGAAGCGGGTCTGAGAGAGAAAAGCTCTTAAAGTTCACAGAGAAGGACTTTGTACTGAAACTCCTAAGTCCAAGGAAATGTCTTAGATATAGAAAGGGGGAGGGGGGAAAACAAAAACAAACCAAAAACAAACACACACAAAAACAAAAACCATTTTTGTGAGAGAAACTACTTCCAAAGGTGGCAAACCCTCCTGACTGACTGCAAACACAAAACCCAGAAAACTGGCCTGAGTCTCTCAGAGCTAGAGTCCTGCCTGGAGAAAGACCTGGGCCAGATGACAAAACACAGACTTGCAGAATGGGATCCAGGCCTCTGGCCTGGCTGCTGGGACACAAGACGAGACTCAGGTACATCAGCCATCTGAGCCATTAACATTAGAGACTGCTTAACATCAGCGTTATCACAGCTTAGGGGTTTCATTCCCAGTAGCTGGCAGTGTGACAGAGCATGGCAGCATCAGCTGTGCTCATTCAAAACACCATTGCGGTGCTTCATCCTTTCCAGGCATCTCTAGGGCCCTGCTGGTCCCTTTGAATTGCAGCAGCTGCTCTGCACTGTGTGTGTGGCTGGAAGTGCTGAGGATGGGGCAGTGCGATGCTGAGGTACATGTGTGCCTACATACCTGCACACTACACCTTTGCTCGAATTTCTAGCCATAAGATCAGGCCCATTCTCAACTTTTCTTAGTAATCTGTCTCTGTATTTTTTTTTTCCAAAATATAATGTTTTTGCATTTTAATGTAAATTAAAGCCCTCTCCATCCCCACAGAAAACTCAAACCTGAATAAGGACCAATTAGAAATACGTTGGATGCAAATAAAGGAGCTCTATTACAAGCAGCTGAACAGGTGGTATTTCTTGTTGGTCAAGAAGCAAATAGGGAACGTATGACTATTGGATTAATGGTGTTTGTGAAGGCGAAGGAAGTAACATGCATAACACTTTTCTAGTGTTTAGCTCAGTCACTTTTTCTCATTGTCATTGTTTCCTCGATGTCATTGAAGCTAGGGTCTTGCTTCTGATTCCACTCTGATAAACTGTTTTGCCCCAGAATATTCCCTTGCTGCCAGCACCTGAATTTGTTGAAATATCTCTTTGTGTTCTTTCCTGTTTGTTGCCTACAAGAAAAATAACAACAAAATCTCAAGTATGCGTGGTGGTTAGGACAGAGAAACTCCCCAAACAAAAACCAAACTTTCATGTTGTGCCAAGAGCTGAAAAGACATACAATAAATTTACAAGTTCTAATCACCTTATTTACACTTTACAGATATTACTAAACACTAATTAAGGTCTGATGTTAGCTGAGCAGCTTAATAACTTAAATTATTAACATTTCTGTTCAAATGCATAATTTATATACAAATGGAAAAAGTAATGTCTGCTGCAATTTAAATTTTATCTTCAGTGTGTCTGTATGCTTTGTTGCATACACATTTTAAAAAGGAGCTTTGATAACTATGATTAATCCATGGTCCTGCATTAAAACTTTTTTTCCAGTCTCATGTTTTTGCAAATGGTTGATAGATGATATGAATCTCGGGAGAGCCAGAGAATCGCACAAGGCGCATTACAATATCACCATCCCAGAGAGACAGATTAGGATTTATAAACTCAACAACTGCAAATATAAGAGTGAAAGGAATTAATATTCAATGTGGAGGGTGTATGCCAAAACAGAGCAGAAGGTGTAAAGCCTGCAACATATAAATCAAGTTTGTCTCAGTGGATAAATCTCATTCAAAGAATCCCCAAATGCTGGATGTTCTAACCAGCTTTGCTGCAATATTGTATGTAAATAGGTGGTGGGAAGTGTGATGGAAATGGTGTCAGATCAAGCTACAGCTCTAGTAGTAGGAAAAGTAGGCTTAGAGAGAAAGAAAAAAAATAGAAAAAGAAAAAGGAATTATTTCACTGGTTGAGTGGAAAGTACAATAAAACCAATGATAGCAGAAGCTATCATTTTCAGTGCTTTGCAACTGAATTCCTGAAAATTTTGATGAATTTCAGGATCCTCATTAGCTGAGAACTGTAAAATAGCGTTGGCAATTTCATCACCATGTGGCAGACCCCTGTAGTTAGCTAAAGTGTCTGATATACCCAAGTTTGCATCCTCACACAGCGTTGTTACACAAGACTCCCATCTCTGTCATCAATTTGATATAAATTTCACTAGGAGGTCAGCACCTGAGATGGCCTTAAGTATGGGAACAATTTAGAGAGAACATGCTCACTGTGTGCATACACATGCATTCCTTCTGATGCAGGCTTGCTAGTAGGGGAGTAGATAAAGATGGTAATTTTTTAATCCCCTTTTTAAAAAACATCAGAGAGAGAACAGACATTTATTTTTGTTTTGTGGTTTGGTTTTATTACATCAAAGAGATTATCCTGTGCAACACAGATGTACTCTGAATAGATTCTTGGAAATACTGTAAAGTTTGGGGATTCAGAAACAACCAGATTCTGAAAACTCAGTAGAAACCATAAGATTTGTAGGACTGCTTGTTAATTGGGCTTCTTCAAGGACTGGATGTCTTTTTAGCTAGAAGTCAGCAAAGCCATGCTATTATTCCATCTAGAAAACTACACATGGACATTTAAAATCTTTAATTGTTATTAACTTTGTCAATAAAGGCCTCCAAACCATGCTAAGAAATAACAGTGGTTTCAAGCTAACATATATTTGCTATTAAAAGGCTCTATTCCAATAGGAATAACATATTTTATTGAAAATAGCTATTTTTAAAAGTACACAGTGAAGATTTTGAAGATGGAAGCTGTTAGGTTTCCCACTGATAGTCTAAATATTGCGACATTCATTTACCTTATGCTCCCTAATATTTTTCCGAAGCACTTGAATAATCTGTCACAACAAAACTAATACAGGTACTGAGCTCATTCTTTAATCTTGTTTTTAAGGCACTTATATAAGGGGCTGAATCTTCAAAAGTACTGATTATAAAGCACTTCCATTGCCTTATAGAAACCACACCAAGCATCTAAATGAACCTGTCTGGAGGTACAGTCACAGAGTTTTTCAAAACCATGCAGAGCATTTATATAGGGGAATTTTTGGAGCTCACAAACAATGTTCTAGGTTCCATTCTTGGTAGTGAGATGTTAAGGTCCATAGGCCAGTTCCCCCAGCCTCTCTTGCTAAAAAAAAAAAAAAAAAAAAAAAAAAAAAGCCCCCCCCTGCTTATTTCTCTTTTTTTAAAAAACAAAACTGTGTCTGTGTATAAACCTGTGTGATAGAAATGTATTGCTAGATTTACACAGCTAAAACCCACCACTTTAACAGTTTAACACTTGCAATACTTACTCAAGAAAGCAAACTGACTCCTGAGAAGAAGTAAAATTAAGCATGGATATAAAAATGAACAGGATCACACTTGGAATGAAATTAATGAATTTAAAATCAAATTATTTTCCCTATGCCCTGACCTCCCTTCAATCTGGAATTCAAATGTGTTTTATCTTTTTTTTTTATTTTTTATATGCTGCTTAGCCTGTTAGTGGTTGCAAAAGTGTACACAGTGAACAGCATTTAGAGAGATGTTGTAGGAAACTAAATCTCATTGACCTAGTCTTTTGGGAATTTACACCATAGTCTTCACTTTGCAGTACACATGGATTCCAGCTTCATTATCCGTTAAGTAGGAGAAGGAAGTAGCTATCTTATTTCAAGCTTTATCAGGACACCTGAGGATGTATTTTCAAAAAACTCAGCAAGGCTTCCATCTTGCAGTAATTCAGGCTTTTCTCTTTCCAAGGATCCCAATGTGACAAGTGACATTATAAATGACAGCAGTTTCTCTGTATCTCCTCTTTGTAAATGCATTAATTATAGTGGGAACTATCTGCTTTCTCATTACAATTATTTAGTAGTAACAATAAAGGATGAGATGAAGGTATTAGCTGTACTATTCTGTGAAATACAGAAACAAATTCTCTCTCTCAGGATGATACCATCCAAGCACACTGCATACACTCTGGTTTAAATAAGCAAGCTGCCCATGTCAGTCCACCTCACTGAATCAGAAAATGCATTTCAAGCAAATAAAATGTCACTCTGGTTTCTAGCAAATCTTGAGAGGTAAGATTTTATTTAGCTGTAAATTTACTGAAGAAAGATTCCTTTAATATTTTATGACTCTAGTGGATTAAACCATGTATAAATCAACAAATTAGCAGTCACACTATATTTACGTTCAGAAGAGGGCTAGAGAAGGTGAAGGCGAAATTACTCCTTCCTGGCAAGTTGACCAAACTGAAAAGCTAAATTGAATGACTTCGGCATGCTTAGAGCAATGCAGAAGTGAGGTGAGGATGATAAATAATACACACTGACTGCAGTTAAGTCAGGTGCAAAGTAGGAGGATTTTTATTATTCTTTGAAGTTTTCTTTTCCTCCCCCTTTGGTGTGGATCAAAGACTTCTCAGTTTTGGGGGATTCTTTAGGAACTCATAAAATTCATAAGACAGTGACCCTCATACAAATATTTCTGCCCTGGAATAAATATACCTATAGTCAAATTTTCAAGTATTGCTTATGATACTGCCTAAAGAAGAAGAATCCATGTCTTTCAAATATATGAAGGCACATTGTCTTCTTATATATACTCTTTTCTTTTGTTTAAATTAATAATTTAAATCAGACAAGTACAGATAGATGAAACCAGGTGCTCCAAGTGTGGAGTGGGCTTTGGAGACTGATCTGAAACAGAAGCAAATGGTCTTCAGCATCTTGGGAGTATGTTGAATGATTTTGTTGTACTTTCTATCCACCAATTTAGTTTCCTTCTAAGCAGCAAAGTATTGTGATGGCAGAGGGGATGGCTTTGTGGCCAGACAGAGAGGAACACATGCCCTCCAGAGAAACACTGCTGCCACATTCCACCCTTCTGTTATAAACATAGTATGAACCTGCACGTCTGAATCTGTTGCCAATTTGTTTTTTTGAGATCCAAAATCAGAACGGCACCTTTGGGAGAGAAAACCTGAGAATGAGGTGTGCTTACAACACATGAAAACATCTGAAATCCTTTTAAAAATTCAAGCCTTAAGGCAACTGGTTTTCTGAAAACAGAGTATCCTACAGTTGGTAGTTTAGAAAATTAATGCAAAAACACCATCTGCTAAACTTCAGATGTATGAATACTATTTGGTCTATAGAGAGTACAGACTGTACAGGAAACTATTGATCCCCCATCTGCTTCAAAATGATCTTTTAAGAATTTCTCTCACTGAATCAAGTACTACATTAGTAACATAACATTATATGGAGCACAGCATCCCAGTTGCTCTTAGAGATGCAGTAAGTAGAAATGTACTGCTATCATCCTTCAGCCACCATAACAGAAAAATGCTTTGGGCTTTATGTTTATGCACGTTTATTTCCTGTGTAGCCAATATATATATATATATATATAAATCTCAATTAAATGTCCTTGTCTCCAGATGCCATGGTTTTGGATGTGTGCATTGTCAGATATTCCTGGAGGTAGACCATACCTTGCAGAGGGGTAGCGTCCTTTGTATCTTCTGTCTCCTAATTAATAATTAGATAATATCCAGATGGTCAACCATGAAGAAGTCTATTTTCTGTTAGTGTAGTTCATGCAGTTCTTCTCCCTGAGTTCACTGGCGCTGAGATCTATATTCTGAACCTTCAGTTCAAGACAAATACTTCAGCTTGTGCCAATGGACTCGAGCACTGACTGAAGGCAGTGCCTCCCTGAGCACAACATGTGTTCCTTCAAAACCCCTTAAGATCTTGATGCAAAGGGACCCAGGACCTTGACACCTTCTTTATGTGCAAATGCCACCATATTTCTAGACACTTTTCTTGGACCCATTATTGTGTATCCATTAGATTTGTTTTCTGAAAAGGAGAAGAAAATTAGTCTTTTGTGCCTCTTTTTGCCTCTTTGTAACAGAGTGGATATAATTAGGCATATCAAAAATAGTCTAAAATAAGCACAAATCATTTGCAGAAGTACCCCCTCCTCCTCCCCTCCCCCCCCCCCAAGAAATGGTGTGTGTGTGTGTAACTTTCACAGGGTAAACAGACACTTAAATTGTGTAACTGTATGAATGCTATTTTATTGTTGTACCAAAAGATACATGGTTTTAAAAATGGTAGGATTTTCTGTTGTTCTACTTCTCTTTAAATAAGAAGATACATGCAGAAATAAAAATATGGGGTTTTAAGGAAAACTCCAGGTTAATTCTTATTTTGGAATTCCAAGATTTCAGCTCTGAATGCTGACTCAGCTTACCAGTGATGCCAGCATAAAACCAGAACCTTGGCTTTCCAGCGTTTCATCCTGCATCCTCTTATGAGTCCTAATTTCTCAGGGACATCATGCAGCCTTATCTAGAAGCATTAAATTAAAGATACTCAAAGGACGTTATGTCTCTGTGGACCAGATAAGGATTCCAGCAAGTGTTACGCAGGCTGTCAGTAACCTGTGAACCTTAACTCAGGAAATTGTGATGCAGAATTATCAGTCATTTCTTGCAAGATTCACAGCCCCTTTTGCAGATCAAATTGGCTACGCTCCACACTGAGTTCCATTTACAAATTAAAGGTTAATATGTTAGTGTTACCAGTGATATATTTGCTCAATCAGTGAACCAATTGTTATACAGCCCCACAGCTTCAAAAAACAATTATCATCGTGACTTGTAATCGTCTCTAAAGCTTTCTTTTGTTGTGTTTAGAACCATGTCTAATGCATAATACTCATGTCTGTAGTATATGTATAATAACTATTAATCACTTTTAGACTATTGTGAGTAACTTACATAAGGAGCCTGGTTCAGGAAATTGTTATAGTAGTTCAGTAAGTTACATGCTGCAAAATTTTGTGCATTGTATTCCGTCTTTCAAAATTCATGGCATACAGATCCCAGCTGTTGCACTGGCATATTTCTCCTTGCAGTCCTTCAAGGGTTGAGCCGTTTCCTAAAAGGACATTATGTCTTTACTGCCCCTACTTGTCTTTGCACCTAACCAGCTTGGCCCAGGATCATCCCACCTAATTTTAAGCACCCTGACTATTGTAGTTGGGGTGCAGTTGCCCATGCCTGTGGATGAGGATGAGAGGGATGCTCCAGTGCCCACCCTTCCTCTGTAGGGAGCACAGGGAACAATTTTATCCAATTGTGTTGCCAAATGTCAAGTGGAAGATCTGTATGATGTTAAGAGAGTGGAAAATCAACATATGCAGGTACAGTTACAGCAAAGTGAGTGGAAAGAGCCTTGGAAGTTTTATTACCTCCCAGATATCTTTGTGTTGTCTGGTGCCTACCTAAGAGATTTGCTTCTCCAAAAAACAAACAAACAAACAAAAAAATCAAGACTTGAAGCTATCCATTTGAACGGGTGTAAATAGTAAATAAAAGGCCCGAAGTACTGTACCACATGAAAGTGTTAAAGTGAATAAGGTTGATGGTTCCACTTAATCAGAAACTGTGAGAAATTAAATGTTGTGAAATGCTTATAAGCCTAGGGACTGGGGTGCTCAAAGACAATTACCAACTAAACATTTCATTAATGAAATAATGATTAATTATAACTACTAATTAAAATTCAGGATTATGGTGTTGGTTTTAAGTATTAACAGGAGTAATGATATTACCATTTTTAATGAAATTCCAGTAAAGAAAATTATAATACAACATAAAAAAATAGGTGCAGGCTACAGTAAGATTAAGAGTTATTGTTAAGCCCAGAGGCATAGAATTTTCCCAGCTGGTGAACTTAAGTTAAGTAAGTTTAATGCACTATAATTTAATTACTAATCATAGTTTTTCTTCACTGTGGGAATTGATACCAGGTTTATATTTTACAAGAACAAAAGGCACAATTTGAATACCTGCTCCGTGATGGGTGATGGCATTGTGCTACAGGCTACAAATAAAACAATATTTTGCAGACTGCTGCATAACATTTGGATTTAGATATATTACAGTATGATTTAAATATTATTTAATTAATGATTACTGGATTAGAAATTAAGTAGGCCCTGTAGATTTTGTAATACAATTTTAATGCAGCCTTTGTGAAGAGCACACTCAAAACAGTTTTGTATATATATAAAATATATCTTCCTTGAATAATTCATACATGGGCATATTAGTAAATGTCAGATTCCCACAAGAAGATGGAATTTGACCTACATTAATAAAGCTATTTAGGATTCATTAATTGTAGACAGATTTCTTAAACTATTTGCTATTACTCACCTTTTCATGCATAATGCAATATGTTGGCTTAAATACAATTCCTAATTTACATAGTGTTGGCTGTGTTGTCCTTCTTGATATTCACTATTTGACTTCTTCTAACCTGGCTGACTTATAAGTCCTTTTACTAATTTGCTGTCTTGTGAAGTTCTCAAATGTCAAGGTCAATCAGAAGTTGTGTTACAGTTGGTTGTACCTGAGCAATGAACGAAACTTCACTTTTTCTTGAGTTTTATGGAGCATTTAAGAAGTATTTAATGGAACTATTCTAATGAGAGACCTGACTCATGTTTCACTTGATGGCAATGCATTCTCATATTGACAAAGACAGATCCTACAACAGGAGATTTGGCTCAGTTACATGTGAATATAGGGAATAGTAACAAATCTGAAGAATTTGGCTAACACTGAATAATACATTTGTACTTTTTGAGGTTGATATATGGAAGCGACATATATGCCTAATATATGTAGGTTCAGAGAGAATTTGCCTTGAAGGATAAAAGGCTTTTTATTGTTATTTATATTTATAATGAGCTCTTTGTGTTTCAAAGAGATAAAGCATCCTAGACAGTGAGCAAATCAGCAGAAAACAAGCCTGAGGATATACAAGTAGATACACAAATGGCTCTGTAGGCTATGTGCAAAGCCAATCCAGTGAAAGGGTCGATATGGTGGTAGCCCAAGAATATTAAATTGTGATCATTAAACTAGTCATTTGTGGTGGTTTAATACCCAATAGGCATGGCGGTGCTTAGCTGCCCATCGGGTGTTAAACTACCACATCATTAGTTCTCCTGGCAGTTTTCAGAGTGCTCAGGCAGCAGACAGACTTACAGATGAGCCATTTTCTAAATGAAGTTTGATAAGATGTTGCTGTGGGACCAGCAATGTTGTAAGTTGCTACCCTAAATGAACGGTGATGTGAAAGCCCCAGGTATACTCTGGAAGACAGTTTTTTGAGGAATGGTACTTCCTTCTTGTGTTTGGAAAGTAATCAGGTTTTCCTGAGAGCAACAGGCTTTCAATCAAAGCCATGTCCGTTTGTGTTGGAATGCTAGAGTTAGATCCTGTCCCAGGAGATGACAACCAGACCTCAGTTTCACCATTACTGCTTTTCTCTTTTTTTCTATTCTTATTTTTACATGTTTGTATCCAAGGTAAAATCAAATCAACAAACTAACTGTTGATGCAATTTCAGCAGGTAATTAATTTGAGGTAAATTTAGTACCTTGCCAGCTTTTCCTACTGTTGGTGTACAGATACAGTCACAGTCCCATTTTGCTGTTTCAAATTGACACAGAAACTGAGTTTATCTGTTATCATAATAAAAAATCCCCCATGTTGTTTCAATGCATAAAATAAGTGGATAGGTGGCAAAGGAAGCCTGGTTTTGCAAACTAGACTCCTAGGTTTTGTAATTAGTCTACAGCAAAGATGAAGCTTGACAGTCTTGCTCTTATATTGCTCTCTGGGGTACAAGTGCCTGTGTAGCTTTCAGAGAAGAGATGAAAATCAGCCAATACCTGGAATACTAATCTGTTATCTGTACACTTCTGAATGGGAAAATTGTGCCTTGTGGCAGACTCAGAAACACATTGGTTTCAAATTTCTCCTTTGCTTAGTGGCTATGTATAGCAGCCACCAGAGTGCCCAGTACCTCGTTAGTTTCGCTTCACATCAGCATTTTTGCATGGCAAAATTGCATAACAGCATTGAGTACTACCAATATATGTGATGGTAAATCTCAGCTCATTATTTGGTATTCTTTTTCCAACCCAAGAGTCCTGGACAGGCCACACACTGTGGATGGAATCTTTTAGGCAGAAGATCTTTGCCTGAGGAAAATACCAAATAACGGTGACAAGCATTTGTCCTCACTGAGCTGAAATATTCTATTAACAATAGCAATTGGGTGGTGTATGCAGAAATGTTTGGCAGGGTAAATAAATACAAAAGGATCTTATTAATTCCTAGAATGGGAAACTTACAATATGCGCTAATTGCAAAAAAACTTAAAAAAACTTAAAACCCATAATTTTCATCTTCAAAGTATGTTGAAGAGTGTAGCATTTGTAGCGTTGTTGACCTTTTCAGTGTACTTTCAGGAGAAACCCTTATAAAAGAGGTGTAAAATTCATCTGAGAGCAATTAATTTGAACAATTAGAGGAATATAATATAATCTGATTAACGTGTATGTACATACCAGAACGTAAATGGACTTTAATGTAACAGCTCAGGCTTCAATTTGTAATGAGAATTCATTATACAGACAACTAAGAGAATGCATGAATAGGACTTTCCTCACACAAGACAGTCTCAGTGGTAGTCCAGCTGCAAATGGAGAATGTGTATGAACTGTCATTGACTATATGAATCTTTTTATCTGATAAAAGTAAACCAATATACTTTCATAAGCCCAAAGTCTCATCAATGCTTTTAAAGCACATACACTAACCCTTAAATATTTGTTTAAAAATACAAAATTTCTGTCGCATTTTACAATTTCCAGAGAGAGAAAAATATTCTGTGGCCTCCATGAATTAAGTCTGCTACAGTCATCACTTTAGAAACAGGGTAAGAGCTAGCTAAGCATCTTGCTGCTGGTCCTGAGCCTTTGTCTCACAGTATTATTAACCACGTAGAAGGAGCACACCAAAACTGGAACACTGCATCATTCATGTGATGCATTTCACTTTAGAGACTCAGATCCAATCTACAGGCATCATCTCCTATTGCACTGTTGCTCTTAAGTATAAATTTTGCTTTCAAATTAAAGGACAGGAAGAAGGATATGAGATAAAAATTGCATAAAGGTATAAATAAAGAGTGGAGGCTCTTGTGAATCTGTTTTTCTTTTGCATTACTGTCCAGGAAAGATTTTTCTATTACTGCTAAATGAATCAAAGACTAAGACTGGATGAGGGTTTTTTTTGTTTGCTTGTTTTTTTCTGATATAGGTGGTCCAAAAGCACAATTAATATATATATATATATTAGTATTAACTCAAATATGATGCTTCTAGACTTTTAGCAAGAATTAATCTTGAGGTATTATATCCTTTTATATTATATTTTTAATGTTTTCTGACCACTACTCCACTTATTTTGAATTTTACTTCACTAGTTGTCAGTTTCTGTAAAGTGTGATCATTCTCAAAATTGGGTATAAATGTTGATATAAACCTAATGTGATTTCAAACTTGTCACTCAAAATCAGTGCACCTTGGACTTCCCCTTTGTGAGTGCCTGATGCTCCAGTTTATCAGATTCTTTATTTTGTAAGTTACTGAAGCATAGCTCCAATAAATAAGCCTACCTTAAAATCTGTGCTACTCAAAATATTTTTCACAGTTTTATGCAAAGACATACATTGTTTTTATGCAGCTGTCTCTTTCTGAACTAATTTTATTGCTATACATCAAGCTTTAAAGACCATCTCATGTGAAACTGTGCCAATTCTTTAATGGGCTTAAAGTGCTAAGTATTCTTATTTATTTCTCAGTATTTACTTATAGGCAATGTAATGACAAGCAAATGTATGATCAGAGCTACAGAAAGCAATATATTCAGGCTGAATATACTGCATATGAGCATATGCATACTGAGCATAAAGAAATCAGAGCCATAGATGTCTCCTTCTTCCCCATTCTGCAGGTTGTCTTCTAGTACAGGGAAGAAGGGCTAGGAGACACACATATCTGCTCCCAGTTCTCATTTTATATATGTATATATATGTGTGTGTATATATATATTATTTTGTGCGTGTGTGTGTGAGCCCTGACGTCTATTCTAGGCCCACAGAAAAGATTTGGCCTGATAGTTAGGGGCAGAGTCTGTTCCTCTTTTAGGTGACTGATGAAACACAAATGCAACTCTGGCACAGGTGGTGAGTATCGGCCCTGGGATAGTACCCATGGCTGGAGTGAATCAGGGGAAAAAGCTGCTTTGCTGTGCTTCCATGGGGTCATGTCTTCATCCAGGCTGGGTAATCAGGGCTGTGCAGAGAGCAGGTGAACCCAGCAGGATCACAGTTGGAGCCACTTATTTAAATCCTCCTTTAGGTGCTTTTACTTTTTCTTCTATTGATTTCATGTTGGATGGAGTTTGTTTCACATAAGTCATTCTTCTTCTCATCTCTTAGTAGCTGAAGATTGGATCTGAAAGTCTCTTCTGTAAGTGAAGGTGATCCCTGTGGCTCCAGCCTCATATTCACGCTTGTTTTGGTATTTCAAAGGGTGCTGTACTGGTTAATGGTGTTCCATTGTAAATGGACATTTCCAAAGACAGCAGCAAGTGTGTAAATAAAATTAAGTTGTTGAGCAGTCTTAAATGAAGTAGGAAAAAGTAGGCTTTAGATTTATATGGCTGCAAAAAGATGTTATGGGTATCTTGGATGCTAAAATCTACAGGTCATGCTGAGGAGATGTCCCTGAAAATTTTCATGGCCCCTGGGAGCCAAGCTGGGGTATCTAAGCAGCAGCATTCCCTCTTTGGATAAGGAGCCTTGATCAGCAAAGGTTGTTGTGCTGACCTAGAAAACAGCCTGGTGACTGAGGGGTATTGCATTCATGGGGCGTTTGTTATTTAACATCTGCACTAGAGAAAGGAAGTATCTAGTGGGCACAATAAGCCGGAGGAATGGCCACAACTGTAGGTTTTTTTTGGTTTTGTTTTGTTTTTTAAAAAAACTGTTTTTATCTGCTAAATAACAAGATTTAAAGCTTTGTGAAATGGCCAGCGTGCTTTTGTTGAAAGTGTGCATAGAGATATGTTGTGAAATGAGACTGACTTGGGCTCGCCTCACTTGCGGATCTTCAAGCCAGAGCCAAAGGTCTCTTCACACCTTTGTGTTCTTTCTTGTACTTTTACAGTATCTGTATCCCTTCCTCATCACCCTTGAACAACTTTCAACATTTTCATCGCATGTCTAACTTAATGAGAAACTTTGGATGTGCCTGGAGCTGTATCCAGGGCTGTGCTCAGATGTTGAAATGACTGCCTGAAAATTGGCTTCCCAGGTAAAATTGGCTCGGTGTATGAAGTGTAGCGTGTTGTAGATGTTCTCTCAGTGCAATTTCTTTGAAGAAATAAATTACCACTGTGTTTTGTATTGGGAGAAAGAGTGTTTTGTTGTCTAAAGTGACCCATAAAGATAACAGTTCTAGAATTCAGCACTTTGCCTTTGCAGGTCTTTTTTAATAGCTTTAAAAATGATAAAGGTTTTCTTATTATAAGGGTCTCTGGATTACTTATCTAAATTATGAGTGAGGTGGATGTTATCCTTCAAAGGACAAGCTTTCTGCTTGCTGTGTTCTCAGACAAAGTATTTTCCGACAACGTGGTCTTCAGTGTTTGCCCATTTTTGCACTATAATGAGATGTATGCCACTACAAAACTGCATTAAAAGACTTTTTAATGCAGTCGGGAGCCACAGCTAACAGGCCTTCTATCAATGTAAGTGCTATAGCTCAAACTGATAAAGAGCTAAATCCCTAACAAGCTCTAAGTTTCAGCATGGAAATAGAAAGTAGACCTTCTCCGTGCATGTTTTAAGTACCTCATTAGTTCTCAATACGTCTACATGAGCTGAAAGTAATTGATCTCATTACTATGTATATAAATGTGGCAAATTTCTTAAATTTTGCAACTTAGCTCTGTTCAATTAGCCTGTTTGTTAAAATATGTCTCTTCAATTAATTGCAGGGATGAGAGAGTGAAAGGGAATATATGCATATGTTAGGGTCTAGGGGACAGAGATGCTGAATCTCATCCAAATCTCAGCTATTGCATTTGGGGATTTTGAGAAATGTGCTCTCTGCAGAAAAGCAATAAATAGTAAGAGCTTCTTGCTGCTGAAGCAAAAAGCCATGTGTGCCCAGCTATGTCAGGTAGAGGTAGACTTGTGATAGTTTAAATGATGCTAAAGTTTGATCTCCATGTTATTCATGCCATTACTTGCACTTTGTTTCTCTTCATCTGCCTGAAAGGTATGTTTCTGAGGACTGGGGGTGGCTCACAGAGCCTGTGGCCCTCTACAGCTCTTAAGCAAGTCATACTGATGTGCTGAAATTTGCTTGCTTTAGTGGGTTTTTATAATATATTACAATATATTATTATCATAATATAATAGTCTTTGTTGCAGGTGCAAGAATGTTGATGACTTGATATCTTTAGTGAGCATGGGGTCTGTGCAATGAGCAGGCCTTCTGTACATCATCTGCCTGAAGAACTTCCTTTCCTGTATCTGTGTTATAGATAGTAAGATAGTAGATTTGCAGTCTCATCGGTCATCTAGATTTCACAAGCTGCTTGGACACATGACGATTCCCCTCTAAATGCCTGCAAAATGTCTGTAACACTCTTGACGCTCTATTAAACTATTGCAATAAAATCCTCTCCATCCTCTGCTGTGCAGCACAGTGCTTTCTGCAGAGCTTAGGTATTTCCGGTTACTCCTAGAATGGCCTGGCAAGAGGGGCAAGCTGGCCTGAGGTATGTGACAGGATATACTGGGGATGAAGGTTCTTGTTTTCGTGCACTCAGACCTGAGCAGAGCTGCTGCTGTACCCTGCAAAGTGTTCCTGTGCCTTCCCATGCACAGAGCAGCTCCAGGAGACTGACATAAGCCAACTGCAGACGCTTAAGTAACAGAGGGAATGGGAAATTGTCTGCCTAGATGATGCATGTTAGGTCATGTGTGTAAGGGCAGCAAAGTTCCCTTTCATGACCCCAGCTGACAGCTGAAATGGCAATAACTTCTGTGGAAGTCATACCAGTAACTGGCCTCTGGACTGAGCACACCTCTGCAGAGATCTGGGCATCTAGAAAATACTCCAGCCCTGCAGAAATAGTAGGGATGGAAGAAAGTTTTAAAGAAAAATGTATGTTAGTGCAGTTTCTAGGATACTGGAATAAATGTGAAAAGGCTGAAAAGCTCACAGTGGAGCTTGTTTTATACAGTTTTGTAGAAGGAGCTTTATAAATAAAGTGTAGCTCTGGCAAGTAAGGAGAGTTTTTGCTAATCCATGGGGGTTAATTTGTTACCTGGTGGTGCTTATTGTTCAAAAGTGAACCATAAGGATGGAATGACCAACACAGCATTTTTACCTCTAGAAGCTCTTGAGCTTACCTAGACATTGCATGGGAAGCCAAGGCTGTCCTCAAGCAAAGGTCTTGTCTGCAATGAAGAATTTATTTTTTTTTAGTGGTTTTCTCCAATGCTTCTGACAAACTGTTTTTCCCTCTTTACAGCTCGTGACTCCTAACAACTTTTTGAACAAAGTGATCTGTTCAGTTAGTCACACTACATAAAACGTACCTAGAAATATTTACAGCATCCCCTGCTACTTTTTCTTCAGTAATAAAAGAGCATGTGCTTGTTCTATTAATTCTAGCTTTTGGGGGGCAGTGGGTTATTTGTTTTCTGAGTAGCTTGTGTGTGACTTTACCCATAAACCAGATGTTAATACAAGACTCCACATGTTTGTGATCATTAGGCAATATTAAAAGCTATCACTCAATCACCATTTGGGAACAAGAACCTTGGGTGTTCTGCTACCTGCAAAGCAGTAAAATTATTGTCTGACACATTTACAGGCCCAGAACTAGCAATCTGCTTTTACGTGGAATATGGTGGGTTGCTTCAATACAGTGTCTTGCTGAGCTATTCATATATAACACCTCTGTTAGATAATTCAATTTAAATACACACACAGAACAGAGTTGTAGGTCTTATAAATAAGAAATTGAGTGAGATAATTTGTTGGTTTTATAAGAAACTGAGTGAGATAATTTTTAGATAGGTTCTTCCGTAAATAATCCTGTAATCCTGTCTGATTTTCTTTACCTGTTTGTTATTAACCTTTGCCACCTTTGCTAAAGAAACTAGAAAAGACTGGTTATTCACAAACACTGCAGAACTATATTTTTCTTTTATTTAAGTGTTTTTTTTTTTCTAACAAAGAAACAGTATCAGCATATTTTCCAGTTTCCAGAGGGTTTTGAAAAGAATGATAGGAAACCATAAAACTCCTGAAAGGACTTTACCTTGGCTGAAGACTTAATATATAAAGAGATCAATTTTCTGATAAGATTCTCTGAAATGAAAGGACATTTTGTAATTTTAGCAAACATGAATACCAAAACTAGATGTCCATTTGGGACCTGGAGCCTGATACAAACCTCATTATAGACTATGAAAAGTTTCCTGGAGCTTTTATGGCCTTTGGATCTGGTCCTCTAATGTGTCCAGTAATGTGATGGTTGAAATAGTTTCTGATGCTCTAGTCTGCTCTCTGAATGCTGTATTGCTGCCAGTTTCTTTGGAAGGGCTTTAACTCCCTGGCAAGCCATTTCAGGGGGGAAGAAAACCTTCCAGTGTTGGCAGCGATTATTATGAGATATACACCTGCCAATGTCTATTCCAACCTAATGTTGAGGTAATAGGTAACGAGGTAAAATCTGGTTATTGATATTGATTACTGAATAATAAATAACTTTTGGGTAATGTGTTTTCTTTGTGGTAAGTCGGGGCTCAATGAACATGACTTGCCCAAAGAAGCCGTGTCCTCAGTAAAACCCTCAAGTGGTGGTGCCCAGCTTGGGCATTGTGGCCAGTTGTGTTTGTACTGAAAGTGCTCTTGGAGAAACCTTCCCATTGCCTTGATGCAGTAGCAAAGGTGTGGGTCTAATGTGAATTTCTAATTGCTTTGGAAGACTTGTGCATGCATTACCCTGGTGTACAAAATTGGTGCTGGCATAATGCCTCTTATCAAGTCTGACATGGCAGGAAAAATTGCTCTTCTACCCAACGACCAGTGATTATGTCACAGGGCAATAAAACTCCAAAAGCATTAATTTCAATTGTCCAGGTACAGTAATTGGATATTAAATATACAGTGTTTTCATCAGAAATTCATCACCTCATACATTTACAGGCTGAATCTGAAGCCTACCAAGTTCAACAGGAAGGTAAACTTATTTCAGTACCCTTCTGTCAGGTTGCAAATTCCCTTTACTCCATAACCCCCTGAGAAATGCCCGTGTGTGAGCTCAGAGCAGAACTTCTGTCTGTGAATTTGTGGGTTTCGGTTCCAGTCGTGTTCTGTGGCTGCCTTAACCACGGTAGCTGTATCGTAATCTGCTTTCAGTGAAAGACCTGAATATTGTAACTAGAACAAGTGTGCCTCTGAGTCTGGGTTTCCTCCAGCTGTGTAAAGTGCACAGCACCATCCCTTACTGCCCTGTGAGCCAGAAGATTTTGCCAAAAGCTCACCTCCAGTGCTATGCCTCGTTTTATAGAATGCGCCTGCTGCAACACCTCGAATGCTGTCTGCTCTAAACCATGACAATCCTCTAAGGCTCCCACTGAGCTCATCTGTGTTGCCTGGTGGATATTGTAACCCTAAAAGCAAGTAATCAGTTTAGTCGAAATATAAAGGTTTCATTCGGCTGCAAATGCACATAGACTGTTGGTAAGCAGTTAGTCACAGAAATAAGGAACGCAGCATAACTTTGGAACAAGCCAGCTATGCAACTGCAAGTGGTGAAATGCTCTCTGAAATGTGCTATCAGCAGGTGTTTGATATAAGGCTGTTCTTAGTCGTCTGCCTTCTGGATTACTTGGATTTTTATTTATTTATTGCTACTTGGTTGCTGGGTGAGTTTAATGCCTTCCAACAAGGAGGGCTCTTGACAAGGAGGTGGATTGTATTGCAGGTTGAGGTCCTGGATGGCTGCCATGCAAAGTGGGTTAGACAGAGAGGCTCCGAGTGAGTGCTACAGTAGCTGCAAATTGGCAGGTCTTCTGTGCGTGGATGCCAGATAGCCAATTCCCGCTTCACAATGTTGAATAATGAGCATTGTTCCTAAATTCTCTGAAGAATAAGCTCCATTAAGATTCTCAATGTAAATACTTCCTCTTACAGAAAGTAATGATTTTAATTTGTTTTAATTCTATTATTAGGTTTGTTAATAAAAATGTCTATTTAAACTAAGCCATCCACTAAAAATTCTACAATATTAATTTTATGGACAACTTCCAGAAGAGCTCTATTACTTTTCCTCCATTAAGGTAACATTATGGACTTTTAATAGAGCTCTTGGCTACAGCCATTTTTATTGACCTAGTTAGTAAATGAATTAATGCTAGCCCCAACATCTTCAAAATGTGGTACAATTATTTTTTTTTAAGTATATTTGTTAGTTTCTTCATTACAACAACCTAACTTTTACCATGACTTGATCATGTTGCATGTGTGCAATGAGAGAATAGTAGGTATAATTTAGTTTTGCTTAAAACTTTCTGGGCACCTCAGATAATGATTTTTAGTCTCTACCTAACCTTATTTTTTTTCAGTAAGGCAGAAAAATCAATTCTTACATGATCTCACCCACCAGCTGGTTCCATACAAATAAATCTCAGGATGAGATGTGTTAATTCTTTTAATAATGCTTTTTCTGCTCAATCAGATTGAATAAATGCGACTAGGTTACCCAAAGTGCATTATTTGTGGCTGATGATCTTTTTCCAGATCGTGAAGGCACCCAGCACTGATCATTTGTATCTTGTTTCTAAATTCGACAAATACTAGAGTTTTCCTGTGGTTTTGGACAGAGACTACAGAGTTTCATAAGGAACTGCACTGAGCTTCTGCACCTGACTCAGAGGAAGAACAAATCCTTTTCAGAGTTCAAATCTGGACTGCTCTGACAGCCAAAGCTCCTGTTCAGTTTGGGGTTCTCAGACAGCATCTCAACATGATATTCCAAGCAAAGGATCATGACTGACAGCGTCCTAAATTAATTGTGAAAACATACGATTCTTCTGATCATGGGATTGTTTTGTATTTGTGTTGCAGAGTTGTTGAACATGCATGATATTTTCATGCTCTTTAAAGCACTAGAATAGCCATTAGTCCATTAAATAGTCAATCCAATGGTCCGCATACAAAAATGTTATTTGAAAAGTAAAAGCAAAAAAAATTAAGGATATCCGAGTATGTTAATATTTGACTGGAATTTATTTAAATGTCAAGTTCGTTTATAGATGATTAATGTAATTTTTTTCCAAGGGTTATTTCATATAAACCAGCCCTGTTCTCTATTCAACTTGAAGACTGTTTGTTTATGTTTGATTTGTTTTTTTTCTCAATGCATCTGCTCATATTGCGTTTCGTGTTCTGGGCTGTCAGGTTGATATGAATAGGACCAAGTAGCACATCATGTAGCACTTTCGTAGTGCAAGGACTTTGTAGTGACATATCCTCAAACCTGAGCGTAAAATAGTTGACATAAAATTTATTTACTTATCTGAGTTAGCTACAAATAGGCGATAATACCAAGCTTTCTAAAGCGTCATTTGTTAAAATGAAATGCCTGAGTCCAAAAGCTAAAAAGAGGTAGTTGGAAAAGTGAATCTAATCTGCTACCAATTCTTTCTGTGTTGTTTTGCTTGGGAGCTCTGCTTATGTTTACTGCCTTGTATAGCTGATACCAGGGAGATGGATGTTTACCCACCATACAGAGTCCCACTACTAATTCAATAAGTAGCTCAAGCTTTTCCTAGGTGCCCTCTTGAGGGCTTTTAAATTACCAGTAGGTTATTTACCAGGCTTCTGCATAAGAATTGAGCTCATTTCTGCACACTGAGTGCCTAGATGTGCCAGAGTGACTGATTCTAAGTAGTAGGAGTTAGTGGTTTAGGTCTTGATCTTATAAACAGTTGCTACTTTATTTTGCTTTATTCCTAGACACTGTCTCTTTAATTCCTTTTCATTTACAGCTCTATTGGATTTGTCTGACTGATGCTAAGCACAGCATTTATATATTTTGGTCTTCTGAGGTGTGTAAGACCACATGTACAAGCATCAGGACTATATTATGGTTTGATATACTGGGCTTGTCTTGGGACTAGACTGGCAGAGACTGCAGATGACAGGCAAGGAAGTAAAGCTGGATATGGAAAGATGAACAAGCTTTAAATGTGTCACTGCTGTCATTCTCTGCTTTTGAAAATGCCAATGCAGAAGCTCTGTGTGAGCACTAGACCTTGCTAGTCTGAAAGCCTAAAGGTTGTGCTGGCTTGTTGGTGGAGGTCGACAGAGGGATGTTTATTTTCAGCACTGTTCTCACACTGACAACTTCAGAGAGAAAGGGATCCACAAATGTATATGCTTGGTGACTTCAAGTAGCACTAGCATAACTTTTGCCTCTTAGTTCAGAGCTGAATAAAGTCTGGCCAACACATATATGCCGATTTGCCACTTGTGTATCATAGCTTCAGGCCCAAGAGCTAAATATGAGTTTGTTTAATGTTTGTTTATTAATATTTTAAAAACAGTTTATCATAGCACAGTCATGTTTGACTTTTCAAAAATATTAAACAATATGGTGCTGTTTAGTGCTTCATTTCAGTCTGCTCACAACTATTCAGGTACCAGGGTGTTTTAGGGATCAGTTTCTATACCCTGTACATAAAAAATATGGAGCCTGAAAGGAGGATCTTGTATGATCATTGGTGGGGATGTCAGGTCAACCATATACTGGGGCAAATGTTTTTGTCTCCACATTTGCGATGTAGGTAAGTAATTTCTTGTATGCATGGGCATTCTTTGCGTGGGTTCATACAGATGTCTGTGAATCAGCTGTGAATCAGCATTTATCCGATTAGGTAGTAATACATTCCCTTCTGACCTTCACATCTCCAAATCACCCCAGCAGGGCAAGTCTCCTCAAGCACTATTGCTAAGGAATCCTTTCACAGCCATAGGCTTGGGTGTCTGTGTTTACTTTCAGCATTATGGCTATGCTCAAACAAGTTCCTTGGTCATTTCAGGGTCTTTCCCTGTTTCCATAATCAGTGACTAATCTCAGCAATGCAGACATCTCCTTTTTTTCTTGCTCTCTTTTTTTGCAGACTCTGCAAATGCCCTGTGCTGCTTTGCACATAGACTTGCCAGTCTTGGTATAAGAACCTTTGCTGTTGTTTCCACCATCTGGAGCAGCCTCCGTGTATCTTTCTGCCTCATCAACTCTCCATCTCTTCAACTTTTGTCTTTTTTTTTAAAGTAGATTTTCTCATCTGCATATGCTTCTTAATTTTTTCTCACTCTTTTATTGGCCTTATGGCTCAGTGCCTTAATTTATTCATCATACAGTGTCTTTACACCACTGGTTTCTATAATTTATATTGTGTACTGCCTGCATCCACTGTTTCCTTGTACTTAATTCTGGGAATGCAGTTGGTATGAAAGGCAGTATATGTTATAAAGTTGTATTATATTGTACAGAGATGCAGAGCAGCATCTGCTGCTATATATAAAAATATTCCAATTTTGCAACACTTTAGAACTAGCCCAAATTACTTTTTTTATTAAATAGGAAAAATATTCTATGTGATAAAATGTATTAAATGAATTTCAAAACAGCTTAGAAACTTTATGCGTAGGGGTTAATCACCAACACCAGGCTTATTAACTCTTGTTTTCATATAAATATGTATTTGTGTTTGTGGGGGTATATGTGTATGTACACTAGCATATAACACAGTATTGTTACAAATCTCTTGTTGGAGCTACATGACCAAAGGAATCCTCTACTTTTTTTTTTTTTTTTTTTTAATATGTTTTAGAGAAATTTTTAAGTTTGAGCTCTCACTGGGGGAGCTTTGCTGCAGCACGTTTTTCCTAGCGCATGTGTATGCAGGTTTCCTCTTCACATCTGTGCTTCTGTGCTGGCAGCTTGATGTGGGCACACCACCTGAGCTACTCTGAACCCAAGTTACTTGGTTCTCTCCTTCCTTGCAGGCCATCTGAATTCCTCGAGTTAGAAGGTAGATTTGAGAAATTGATCTCAATGTGTGTGGCTTGGGTTGTTCAAGTTCAGATTAAATTCAAAATGTATTCTGTAGAATTCTGATTGAATAGCCCTGACAGTACTCTTCTGGCCTCCAAGATGTATGTTTTTGGGACTGAAAGTTGTCAGTTTTCCAAACCTCTCTGAAAGCTCAGAGGTCTTCCAACACCTGCAGAATTGCATGGTTACCATGATATATTGTGAATGCCTAACACTGATCTAGTGGGTACCTTCTGCTAGCAGGAAGACCTGGAGGGCTTTATGGACTTTCTGGGATCAATCCATGCCCCAGAGTTGAGATAAATGATATTTAAGTGTTCAGCTGTCACAAGCACTTGAGCATGGTTTCTGCTGAGGACTGCAGCAGGATTCTTTCCCTTCAGCGTTCCCAGATGGCAATTCCAAAGTCCTGTAGATGTGGCTAAATGCAATTCTATTCAATGTTGAAACCAGTATCTGATGATTCTGGGTTTGATCACTTATTTAGTTTGTCATCCTTCACCCAAGCTGTCATTGTCAGAACTTCCTTCATGAGCTGAACTAGAATAACAAGAGACAACTATTTAAAGGAAATAATTTAGACATGAGGGTGTTGATAATGAAGAGTTCAGCTGTGCAACAGTATTACAGTCGCTATTGTATTTGATTACTTATGAATAGAGTATTCATCTTAGCAACATGCAGGGGAAAAAAAGAGGAGGAAAAATGTTTTTTATTAAATCAACTAAATGACAGTGAGCCAGCAGAGACTGTTTTAGTGTTCAGAATGCCAAGTGTGCAGTTCATAACAATGAATTTTACTGTATCTTTTCTAAGCATATTTTGACTGTAAATGAGTGATTAAAAATGCTTAGTTTTTAGGTTGAGATGGACAGCCTTTCTTTTTTTTTTTTTTTTTTTTTAAGCAATGACATTAATGGCTGGAACTGTAATGCCCGTTATTCAATCTTTAAGAAGTTTGCTTACACTTTACCTCTAATAGCTCTTTCGTATCCTTACCAAATGACTGGTAGTCATTGCAAGCATTTTAGAAGCTCTCAGATATGTTATATTTTTAATTAAATATTCTGTGAATTGCTTAAGTAGTGAAGGTTGATGAACAATCACACAGTGCAGCTTCACTGCTGCTTAGTGTAGCTATCACAGGACATTCCTGGTCTTGATTTCTTTAAACACTTTACAGTTCTTCTGTATCAGATGTTGATTTTGAGCAGTAAGTGAACAGCTCTGGACAGCAGGATGGGGTATTGTAGAAATAGCCCTGAGCTGCTTTGATGGAAAGAGCCTGGTTTAAAGTGCATGGAGCTTTCTGACCTCCTGCACGCTGCCAGCAGAGGCAGAATGGTTGTGGGTTTGTGGAGAATGGGGTCTCTGTGCTCAAGGCTAAAGGACTTGTGTAGTGTGCATGTGCATGCTGCTGATGGCATGCCCTACTTTCTAGTGACAATGTCAGCGAGGTCTCTTGAGCTTACTGTCAGCTATGTTACTGGAGCAACATCCAAGGTCACTCCAAGGAAGTGCACCTGTAGGCTGATGCTGCGGCAGCTGTTTGATTGCAGAAAGGGGGATGAAAAATTAGAGGCCTTAGTCTATAGTTAGGTGCCATCATTTTTCCTAAAGCGTTTCTGCAAACACTGCCTTTGCTGTCTGTGCCTCTGATTCCTACTGCTAAGCCCCTCTTCTGGTGCCAGACCAGTAGAGCATCACTGTGCAAACATAGGAGAATGTGACTTTTTCACTGCTGTTCTGTGTTAGATTTGACTGAGACATTGCACATTGGCCTGTCTTAAACTAAACTAGTTCAGCCTGCCCAAAACTGTAGGTAATGTCCATGGGAAGTAATGCTGTCATTTTTCTATAGTGTTTTAAGAGACTAGTAAATGCTAAAGTAACTAGTTTGTGATATTTTGTATTTGAAGTGCAGGTGACCTAACAATATGATGTTTACAAGCCAGATTTTGAAAGCTTTTTAGTCTGTCTTGATCTGAGCAAAACTGTATCTGAGGAAAAGACCTGGGTAAGAATGCAGTGTGGGGTCAGACTTCTACATGAGGGGTTACTATTCTGGTCCTGTACACTGCTGTCTTTTTGTGCTGTACAATACACCTCACTCTCTAAGAATATGGTAGCATATTCTTATTGAAGAAACAATGCTGCAATTTTTAGGACAAAAAATAAGGTCTATTTGCATTCCTACCTTCTGTCACTGGGAATAATGAAGAACACCTTTGTGGGCCCAGCTATCCTGCTGTCCTGTGCTCTGGATGCTCTTTATGCTGGCAGTTAATGCCAAGTTGCATACAGATGTCAACTGCTGCTGGTTTGTCTCATGGTGGGATGCAGAAGTCTTGTTTCAGATGAATTTTGATTTAGGCTGTTCTCCATTCATACATCTCCCCCTCTTCCAGTGTTCTCCTGATCTATTGGCTGTTACCCTGCACCACGTGCTTTTCCTGATGATAGCCTTTTTTAAGTCAAAGTACTGTTGATGAAGCCAGAATAAAATACAGGATTCTGAAATGCATTCTGCTTCACTGCATATTCAGTGTTACAAACACTGAAAGCGATAGCTATGCTCCCACATATTAAAAGTACTTGCAAGTGGAAACCACACGCAGCCTTTGCAGTCTAGAGGCTTTGTTAGACTGCAACTGGCCCTGTTGTCTGCAGCACTCACGTGGGTGCTGACATACAGCTGTATCTGAGCATGTCATTGAGGTGGGCTGCCAGGAACACACACTTTTCTAGGGAGGACCTGTTCCCTTTTCATCTCTGACCATCTGGACACTTGCTTTTCAAGTTTCATCTGTTTACTGAGTCCTTCTACCTGGTGTCAGCTGGCACCCACAGTTTGCTTGTGTCTCTGATCAAAGAACTGTTATGTTTTCCCTATATGCATGGCAGGACACCTGACCATCTCCTTTGCCTCCTCCAGGGTAGGCGCTGGAGTCAAAGGCACTTGTCCCCCTGCTGAAGTGCTCTCCAGCAGCTCAGCCTGGGAAAAACAGCACCAAGGGAAAGTTCTTCAAAGAGCGTCTGTCTCTCAGCTTTAGAGCATCACCTATCAACCCCGTGCCTGGCTCAGAACAGCAATGAAGCACTGAAAAATTCAAGCATATGCAAACTTGTTCATCTTTGAAGAATACAGGCATTTGAGTCTGAATGTAGCTTCAGTAAAGGTTGTCTTCAGCTGATGGGGTCAGACCACTCCCTACTTCAGAAGGGTGACAGCTTGTGCTTAAATGGATTAGCAGCTATCCATATCCTCTTGTTAGCACTGCAATTACAAATTAGTATAACATAAAAGCTTGGTATAATTGTGCAGGAAATGAAAAATATCTCTTTATGTTGCACATTTCACAGTCACATTAGACTCGCAGAGCATTGTGGCAATGATTACTTTTTGCTGAGGGGTAGAGAAAAAGATAAATGACTTCTAAATCACCACATGACTCAGCCTGGAAGCTCTGAGTTTATTTGTAAGACATTTATCTCCTTGTATACTCACCAGGAAAAAAAATTATCGTTTAATTAATAAACTTAATAGCCTGAGGTATTCTGATCAATAAAAAATAGTATGAAAGAACAGGGCCTGATGCAATGAAATATTGAGTTGTCTGCAGACAAACCGATGACTTTCTTTAAAACCGTTCATGCTCCTGCCTAGTTAGTTAGGGGAGGCTGTGTGGCAAGATGCATTGCTCTGCTGAAAACCAAACCAACAGGCTATCCTGAACAACAAAAAATGAAGCAGCTCCTTGTGCCTTGGAACAATTTCCCCTTTATGTTTTCTCTGTGTGACCTTTCGAGCTTTTTTTTTTTTTTTTTTTTTTTTTTCCCTGCTGCCTCTGAGACGCTGAACCTGCTTCCAACGAAGCCAATGAGTGTTTTTCCACTGAATGCAGCAAACCCCGGCTGGGTCGAATTCTGCTGCTGATAGGGTCTGACTCGCTGCCTTTCCCTTTCGTGACATTAGATCAAAGCCTCGTTCCAGCTCTGCAAATCCGGAGTTACCGCACTGGCTCCAGGGGTTATCCTGGATAATGCAGAGTAGCCAACAGCAAGATGTGCCCCTGTCTCCTGTTACCAGTGGCTCAAATGCACACAGCAGTGGCTACCTGGCAGGATGGGGCTGTTTGCTTTATCCACAGCTCTGCGCTGAGCCCCATCATGATTTCATTCTTTGCTGAGGCAGCCAGGGGCTGATCTAATGCTGAAGTGGTTGCTGGGGGAAGTATGCAAATAAATCTTTTTTTTTTTTTTTTCAAGTTGTATTACAAATAAATCCTTAAAGAAAAGGCCTATGGATATTGCAAAAGGATGCTGCCTTTGTTGACAGGCAGAAACAACAGGAATCTTCATCTTATTTTGTGCGGTAGGCAGAAATGGAAACAACATACCTCTTGCAGATAAATGCATCTAATTAGCTCCACGTGTCACTTCTGACATCAATGTTAAGTGGTGTGGAGAGTTTCAATTTTAATATGCTTTTGAAAAGGTCTGTTAGAAGAAACGGTGCTGCAGACACCATGAATTGATTGAGTTGATTCTACTCAATTCATTTCCTTCACTGGACTTCCCAGACCCTTCTTACAGTTGTCCTCCCATCATTCTTCCTTGCCTGACATTCTGTAGATATTCTTTTCATATTTCATGGCAGGATATGGCAAACTCTACTACAGAACGCTTTCTGTTACTGTCACTGTAATGGTGTCTGTGCTGTCCTTCCATGCTCTCTGTCCATAGTTTCTCCTTACAGAGAGTCAGCTATGATGCCACCAAGCTGAGGAAATTTATTAATTTGGATATTTGAGAAAAGAAGCTGAAAATCAACATAAAGCGAATAAATAGAAGAGCTGCACAAAACAAGCTTAACTGAAATATCTAGGAAAACAAGTACTAGAGGGGATAGGAAAGTAAAATCTTGTAGCAATCATTCCTCCTTTTTGGAAAGAAAGGGTTATTGCCAACATAGTGTTGCTTTGGTGGTGTTGATGGTAACAAAACATTCTTGATTTTTGACAAAACAGTTGTAGAGTGGGCATGGCATAAGCTAAGGATTATACACATTTGGCTGATGTTACATGGAGAGAAAGCACACCACAGCCTGTGCTCTACCTTGGCAGGTCATGAGTAAAAGTACTCTGGGGTCTTCTCCAGGTTTTGAGCATGAGCTGGGTTAGGGCTCAGATCATTCCTGGCTTAGGTATTGTCTTTGGTTGTGTTAGGTGCTGTGGGGCACTTGGTTGGTCAACAGATTAAGTAAGAAATGAGAGAATATAATGGAGGAAATTAAAAAAACAAAGGAGAAGGATCTACAGGATGGTGGTATCTCCTCCAGCAGCAGCAAACAATAGTTCTGCAGAGGATGTTGGGCTCAGTATGGTTGTGACTGAATCTGAGTATCTGGAACAAAATGGAGCCCTTTCCACACTTTCACTGGAGCCTATTCCACCCCTTTTGTTCCTACTGTGTCTATCTTTTGAAGCTCCAAAGTGAGATGGAAGTATTAGAGTATGTATTATTTCTTTCATTATTATTTTCACCAATTCAATGTATTGGCTGATGTGCCAGCTATCATCTATTCTTATTTTATTGTGTTAATTGTGATTCTGAGTTTACAAAACTGTCTCGTTTGGATGAATGCAGGCTCCTCCCTTTCTGCACTGTTTTTATCAACAAAGATCATTACAGGTTTTCAGGCTATTGTGTGAAACCTCACATTTTTCATGCTGAGTTTACAATTACAGAAGACCTGCAGACCCCAATTATCACAGTGAGGCAGAGGACAGTCCTAGTGGATAAGAATGATACTTAGGAGTAAAAACTGCTCTAGCAGGTTGCTTTTCACCCTTTAAGTGCCATGCACGTTTTCTGGGTTGAGGCACAAGATTACTGTAAATACCAAAAGTTTGGTAGCCATAATTGAAAAATGATAGTGGAAAACTATAACAGTAAATTTCTGAAGATGCAGCAGGAGATGCCAAGTAGATGCACGAGGAGATGCCAAGAATGAAGGAAAAACATCTTCCTAAAATTTGTCAAATGTTCAGTTTGGAGCCAGAAGATAACATTTTCATCTAGAATTTCAACTGATTTGTCATAATTATTTCCCTGCTTTTAATCTGGCTCTGCACAGTTTTCTGATTCATGCTATGACTTAATCTCTCTTCCTGTACTGTGCTCTCTGCCATAATATCTGAGCATCCAGACATCTTCACTCTCTTTAATTAAAGCAAGAGTTTTTACCATCAAATGTGGACAATGAGTAACACAGCTATCTATTCTCATCATGCTCAGTCTTTCTGAGTTGTGTATCCACTGGTATTAAGTGCAATCCCATTTTAGCATTTAAATTGAGTGAGCAGCCTAAGTGAGTTCAAATAGATCTTGCACGTACAGTCGGTGTTGAGAGAGCTTAAATGTCTTTCTGAATTTGGACATGGCAGTTTCAGATTTACCAACAAGATTGTTGCTATTTACAAAATGTACTTTTTTTTTTTCCTAGGATCTCATTAGAAGAATTGAGGATAATGGCCTTTTCCTACTGGCACTAAAATCAGCCCAAAATCTGTGTTCATGTGATAAGCAAAGGCTTAGTGTAGCACACTGGTAAAAACTATTTTATTTTACTTAGCTAATGTTCAAAATTCCTGTCTCTTTATTAAAAAATCGACTCAGGATATTTCACAATTTTCAGCAATGAGCTTGTATAAATATATATATATATATATTATTTTTTTTTTGCAATAAAATTAACCAAATTTTCACTGATGCCTCCAAAATCTCAGCTGAGGTAGAATGATGGAAGCCCTTGACTTGTTCCATTTCAGATGATCCATAACACAATGTTTATAGCTTTCCTAATCTTCTCAGGGCTATCTCCTGAAATGTCTCCAGGTGCTTGGCACTGTCATCTGGAGCCCAACTTTTTTTTTAATAAAGCATCAATTCAAAGAGCAATGCCAGTAAACTGTGATAGGAGGTGGCAGTTTGGTGCCCTGTGGGTTCAGTTGATCCGTAAGACAGCTGGTAGCCTTACAAGTGCTTTCCTGGAAGCAGGTCTGTCCTGCCTGGGCCCCGGTGTTGCAGTAAGGTGCAGAGAGGTCTGTAGGGTGCATCAGCTTGGGTGGAGCACCAGGCAAAAGTCTGGCCCTGGCCAGTTCCCAAGGGAAAAAAGTGCCCACTAGATGTAAAGAATTTTTTTCCAGCCTGGTGAGTGGACCAAAGCCATGACAAGAAATGAATACATTACAAACAGTGTAGGTAAAATTGGACCTGGAACAAGCTTTTGAAATAAGAAAAAGGGAAAAAAAATAATTGTGCTATAAAAACCAAATGCTCGTTTAAAACAATAAACTAAAACAAAACCCTTAAGGGTAAAATGTTACAGTATGTTGTATTCTCTGTGAGCAGGTGAAGTATTAGAAAGAAATGGCGTGATAAGAAAAAACTCATTCTGTCTAGCAATGTTAGTTTACAATGTTAGCTGAATTAAGCAGTTATTGATTATTAATAAATATTCTCTTCTTAGTGGTTTATTTAATTTTTTTAAGCTTTCAGAATTCACTATGGGGTGCCCTCAGTTTGAGTGGCAATAGTGAAAGATTTATGCTCTGTAGCGTGCTCGCTGTGCTGCCAGCAAAGTAAACAGCACTTAGAAGATTTGGGCATGTGGCTTTATTTAATGAGAACATCATCTTTCAGGGCACGGATCTGTTCATGTAACCAAATAGGCCATGTGTATTCCTATTTGTTATAAAAAATAATATACAAAATAAACTGTTTATGTAGCTATAAGGACAAGTAATATAATGTCTACATCCCTATCTATATAACTTCATCGTAACATTACTTAGTAGCTCATGACAGCAAAGCTCTATGGCATCATGTGGGTGTTTCAGATGGGGAAGAAAATGCAACAGTCCCAAAGTGAGAAGGACCCATGTACCGTATCGCCATGTCTTTTTACTGTTAATGCTCCCACAGTGAGCACTAGATGATATGCATGACACACAATGCCTACTTCTAAACTGAGGTTAAAATCAGTAAGGAATAGAATGTAAGAATTTGTACTGTGTGGTATTTGATGATAAAATTAAATTGGATGCTTGTAAGAAAAACAGCTATGCCATATTGCTGCGTGGATGCTGTTATCTACATATGTGTTCATTTTTCTTAATGCTAAAATAATGCTGCAAACATACAGGGAAAAGGAAAATAACGTCAGATCTATAATCTGTTTGAAAATGCTGCTCCTTTTACCACAACTGTGCCACAAAGGAAGAGCTTCCTCACCATGTGTCCCTGTTAAAGCAAGAATATTAAATGATGTTGTGTCTCTTTATACAAACCACAGACAAAACCAGGGAAAGCAGAAGAAGAGAGTCATGAAGTCCAGCTGTTGCCCTGCTCTGCAGACATTTTGAGGCTGGTCACTGGTTTCCACGTCTTAGAGGATTTTGATAACTCTCTGAGTTCATACAGTTAGATATCTCATTCTACCCCTGCTGCATAATGCACCCTGTATTATATGAAGCTGTTCTTTATTTTATTGCATTGGTGTAGTTGTATGGTGGCCAGTACGAGTGTATTCTCATTTTCTTCCAGGACTATCAATTAACTATCACATCTTCCAAGACTTTTAAATTCAGATAGCTTAGAATTATTCTGTTTTCTTTCTTAATACATAACATTCAAACATTCTTTTAAAAATTCTAGTGGTGGAAAGTGTAAAACAATTTTAGAATTTGCTGGCTGTAAGTTCCTTTTGTTTTGGGGGTGCTGCATAACAGATCATTTCCAAGCAATTATTATGTGAAAAATGTTGGACCTTCTTGATTCATACATATATCGAAGATGCAAAGCCAGTATTAAAATAATTTTAATTGGTTTGAGATAGTAGCAGGAAACGATTTTCCTTCATTTGTAGAATCAAAAAAAAAAAAATTAAGGTATCTCAGCTATTGAATTTGGGAAAGGATTGCATATTTCAGTACTGCAGTTATTCATGTGTGAAATACAGAAAAATGTTAATTGAGGTAGGCTTGTGAAGTGAAATTAGTTGCAAGTGGACTGTAGATGAGCAAAGGGATTCTTAGGATGTTGCACCTCAGCCATACTTTGAGGTTAATTCATTAAAGATAATTGGAATGTTAAATAGTTTCCTGTAAGGAATTGCTGCTACAGTGGTCTAACACTTTCAGTCTGATTGAATCAAATGCTAATTACTAATATTCAGATTTATGCTATGCTTATTTACGTACTGGCTGCTCTGATTACTTCTTTGGCTGCTGGTAATCTTTTCTGTCAAGGGTAACAGCCCTTCAGTCACCTGAAAGTAAGGCCTTGAATGACAAGAATTTCAGCAAGGGGAACTGCCTGTTCCTGTTCTTGTATCCATATCTATTAAGTCTGTGTTAAAAATAGGAGTGGTTGAGTAGTCTTTCAGTGTTTCATAGCTGATTAAATCATTGCCAGTGACTTGGGAGTAAATGCAACATCGGCGTGGTTCTTTGAGTGGGCTTGACAACATTTATGTACCACTGCACTTGATGTTCAAGCAAATGGGCTTTTACCACAGATGGAATATCAGTGGGTTTGCAGTTTAAATACCCAAATTGTGGTCTAAGCACCTTTGGGTTGTAAATGTGGCTTGTTTGGCTCCAGTCTATAAGATGGATCCACATTCCTCTGTGGGACCCTTGGGAACAGGGAGAGAGGTCTGGCCATTGGGTTTGGTGGAATGTGATGTTCCTGCCCTTATCCAGGACAAAGGAAAACCAACAAAGGAAACAACTCAGGGTAAGTTCCCCATTGTAAAGGCAGAATACCAAAGTGAATTGGACAGAAGTGAGAAGAAATGTTTTATGTCAGAAAGCCAAATAAAAATCCATAGCCCGTTACAGATTTCTTTTGCTTTCCTTTATTTATTACTGTGACATAAGTGTTCTCTGCATCTATTTACTCTTACACAGGGTCTCAGGCTTGCATATTTCATATGCCCAGATGGCCTGCATCACTTTGTGAGGGATGATCTTTCTGTGCTGGAAAGGTATGTGTGCCAGGTCCCATGCACGTTATCACTTATTTATTGCCTCCCTGGCGGCATGCTGTCGCCAACAGGCGTATAATTAGAATAGCAGAGGCTGGAGACCTGTGGAAAGTCTGAGTACTTTTGTAATTGGCCAGTAAATGCTGTAGGTTGTGCTTGAATCCTCTACAATTTCTGCTGTTGGAAGCTCAAGTTTCTTCTTTCACTGGCATTTATCTTTTATAAGTAGACGGAAATCCTTCCATTTTGGATCTGTTCTCATTTGTGTTGCCTTATTTGAGAACTTGTTATTATAAACAACCTGTTCCTGCTTTTATTGAAACCTCCAGTCATTTAAACAGAATAGCAACTCCTCTTGTGCTCCCGCCCTGTACAAAAAGATAAAGAGAAGTGAAAAGAAAGAATAGGAGAAAAATGTTATCAGAAACAGCTAAGCCAACAGCATAATCTGCAAGTTCTGTGTGTACAGTTATGATATCTGAAACATAATTATCAAGCTTAAGTTAATTAGACTAATGCTTAGAAAATCTGGCATGGCAGATTGTGGTAAGTAATTATATATACCGATTAAAAGATGTAATACACAGTGAGCAAAGGCAAAGGAAAACTCCATTTGATACAGCCAGTGAATATAGACAATTAAGAAGTCAAGTAGATGAGCACTGACAAAGATAGTGAACTTTGTAGAAGATGATGGGCAAGATGCTGGTTTTCCAGTGAAACAGATTTTACACAGTATCAGTCAAATATTTTGTTTTATGAAAACCCATGCTACTGTTTCCTAACTGAAATACGTGAAGGGGCCACTTGTTTTTTTGCATTAGGATTAGCTGACATGACTACAAGGTTATGTGCAAACAAGAATGTGACATTAGAGTACTAGTTTACATATATATAGAGGTCGTGTAAATGGCTTTTCTTAAAAGCAATTCACAAGATGTCATATAAGAAATAAAGCTGTGGAGACAGTGTCTTCTGCAATTAAATGTAATGTAATAATGCTTACAGGTCTGAATGAGGAGGGCTTGTGCACCTTTCTGCACCTCAGTACATGCACAGAGTAAGCCCTGGAAACACAAACTGAGAACATGATCTTTTTGTGAATCTTGTTTAAGGCTAGTTAAAAGAAATAAAAGACAGGAGAGGGAAAAAATGTAGCAGCAGACCTTGTAGATAAGTTTTGTTATCAAGGTACCCTACTCTGACTTTAAGTTGACTTTATTTAAATAAATAATATGGTTTTACCACGCCACAAAAGTATGACAATACAACATAGCTCCCGGTCAACCTCCTCCTCAAGAGTAGGTAGGAAACCTGCAAATTCCCAGTTTGGCAAATTGAGATGATGCAAACTCAGACTAGATCTGTTCTCATAGCATTTAATTCCCAAGTACTTGAGCTGAGCTTCTGGAGTAATGCACAACCTCTTCTCCATTGAGCCATGTGCTTTATTCATATCAGCTGGAAATTGCTTTCATTTCTGTTATCTCATTTCCTAAGGCATGAACAAACTGAAATGAAAGCAAATAAAATTGCTTTCTCTGGAAACTGGGAAGGTTTTGGTTGCTTTTCCCATCTTCATACCCTTCCTACCCTCCACCCCTGCTGTGTTTGTGATCTCCCCATCCATGAAGTGTAGGATTTTCTATAGCTCTGAAGCATGTCCTCCAAGTTATGGTGAAAGAAGGCCTGGGACTGGCTGCCAGCATAACGTTATGGGAGCAGAGCTGGCACAAATGCTACAAACTAAGTTCCCGTGAGTTTTCCAAATTAGTATTTCTAAAATGTGTGTGCTCAAGGGTTTAAATATGAATTCTATCCAAAAGCAATGATACTGAAATCTGCCCAACAATTAATATTTAATATGTAAATTATATCACGACAGGAATTCTATATAGAAACATGGGGGTGTCTGTGAAGATGCAGCATGGGCTATGGCAACTGACTTTTTTTAGTTGGTTTTCAGTGTATTTTCATCAAAAAGACCTTCCTCCTAGTGGAAGCTATCAGCCTTAACTGCAACATGCATCCAGCTAAAATTAATTATACCCAAATTGACAGTCCCTTCACTGAAACCTATTGCAGAAGATTATATTCCTGGGCTATAATACTATCCCTGCTTTTCGGTGTGGGTACAACTGTGGTCTTACTCCTCAGAAAAAGAATTTGAACAGAAGGCCAACATTGCAGCTTAGAAGAGGAGCAAATATATTCCTCCTCCTCAAAAGTGAAAGCAGCCTGTGCCACTCCAGCCCCTGAAGAAGTCAGTGCTCTCCCAGTCTGAGCTTCACCAAAAAAGTAAGGGCTATGGTGTTGCCCCTGTTTTGGGCCCTTCTCTGTGACTTTGCTCTCATTTGATTTTGTGTGGAAGTTGAGGTTCATCTTGAGGGATGAAGGAGCATGCTTGAACGATATCAAGTTGTTCCTTGTTCTCCTTCCCCTTCCCTTGTCGGGGTCTTCCCACCAGTACAAGGCAGCATGGGGACCTCTTGCACAGCTCACAGCTTCTGCATCCATCTCTCACAAAAGGGAGTCTTAGATCATACTCTGATATGGATAGCTTACCTTTCTGATGATTTTACAATAAGAAAAAATAAACTGGGCAAAAGCCTACATGATGTCTCTGAAGAGAACATCCTATTTAAATTCAATGGCAATAACTGACTTGCAAAACTGGAAGAGGCTAATGACCATCTGAAATCTCCAGTTCTGCTCCTGTTTCTGGGTCTAGTGCTATATACTACCAAGAAAGCACAAGCCTCCGCAAATATTCTAGATGTTGAAGAAGCATATTTTTCTTTACTGCTACTTTAAGAGATGAATTTTCAGACTCTAGGGCATTTGCCCTTGACAAAGCTTGTCTGGTTCGTATGCCACTAGGTCAGTGGAATATCAATAGATTCTTAATGCAGTCTGTCTTTTAGAGTTTCTTTCATTTCTCAGAGCAAGAGTAAATGTCATTCCTATTGGCAGGTTATAATGGGAACATTGAGATACTAATTTTGAAAAAAATATATACACAGCTGTTAAATAGTCTTGGTCTCCATCTTGTGTGTCCTCTGTCTGTAGCAATTACAAGGTTAGATATCCCTTAAGATGCCAGAAAAGGTCACTTTGTTGTCTTTTCTACCCCATGCCTCAGTGAAATATTCATGGTACAGCTCAGGTATTGGGATTGGGTTTAATGTTTCGTTGCCTCGCCATCTGTTTTCCTCTTGCAGTTGTTGTTGCTTTTTCCCTTGGTGGGGGGTGAGGAAGCACGGAGGCTGCAGTGAGGGATGCTGGCACGCGGGTCCAGACCTGGTATAAAAGATGAACACTGAATCTTCAGTGACAGTGTAGATCCTCTGATCAGTTATTTTCTTTTTAACATCAAAAGTCTTTGTGGTGAAAATCTGCTATTATGCGTGTAGATCATCAGTGGTAGACAGCCTCCATGTTTCCTCAAAGGCCAAGAAGCTGCATTAAAGTAAGCTTTTATATTATATGCAAAGTTAATTCATATAACTTAGCCCAGGCATTGAAATAAGCTCCTCACTGAGACAAATGGTATTATCAAATTCCAAGAACACATTCAGCTGAGTTTTCCAGAGTGTTTTGGTGGCTCAGGGACAAAAGACAGCATGGAGAAAGGCTGCACCCACAAGGTGATGCAGAGCACCATGATGGTTTTGTCTCAGGTGCCTGAGTCCCTTGATCACAGCCAGCCCCAACCACCCAGCTAGTGGTGGCACCCCTCCCTCTGTCATGGGACGTGGGGACAACCACAGGGACACAGAGACCTGACAGAGCTTGTAGGGCTCACAGGAGAGTCGGGATGTAAGTTTTATGCTCCTTTGTGACTTTATTTTTACTGTATCTATGGTGTTTGCCCCCGTAACACTTCACAAGGATTTTTTCAGATCCTTTTTGATCATCTTGTTCTTTTTTTTTTTTTTTTTTTTTTTGCTATTTCCCTCTTATTGCTGTTGATTTAAATGTCATGACATTTTAAACATGACTTATTATAACAAAACAGTATATAAAACAATATGCGGCATAATAAATGCAGCCATATTTTTCAGAGTGAATGTTAAATGAGAGCAATTTATTCCTCAACCTATTTTAGTACCTGCTCACTGGATGGTATTGGCCACGTAAATCGTGGGGAGGCCATTTCAGAAGCAAGGTAGCTTTGTATATGCAGGGCTGGAAGCTAAAGAAGTATCTGGGGGATGGTTGGGAGAAGGGATCATTCTGAGGATGTAGCTGCATCCAGGGGTGCTGGAATCCCGAGAGCAGCAGGGAAAGCAGACAGGAGAGTCCTGGAGAAGTCTGTTGGCAAGTGAGAGGTCCCCTGAGACAGTCGTCCTGTAAGCACACAGAAGAGCAGGCTTTGAAACCGCATGGGGTTTTCCTCCAGCATGCAGCATGTGTCATTTCTGATATTTGAAATCTTAAAATATTCCTATAGTCGGCGAAGAGAGTGACTCAGAGTATAAGTTACTCCAAGACACATTAAGTGAATGTTTTCTTAATTTCAGAAGTGTTCAGGGGGTAGGGAGGCAAGGGGGCTTTGTTTAATAGGAGCTGTTTAGTTGGAGTACACTTATTCCCAAAGAGAGAAGAAATCTGCTCTCTGTGCTGGTCATTGCAGGCTCTTCCCAGAGGTGTGGTGAGGAGGGAAGATGTCCTGAGGAGTTTGGGCATGCTCATGTCCCCCCAGCATGCTGAACCAGCTCTGTGCTGATACCGTGGGACCTACAGCTGATTTTTTTGTGCTGGTGAAAAAAATACATAGCAAACAAACTGAATCAACCACCCTGATACAAATGTGTCTTCCTTGGCATGTCATGAATCTTATTGAGTGCGCCTAGGGTAGGGTAAATATTTGTCTGAAGTTAAGAAGATTAGCGGGGGAAGTTCTGACTTTGAGACTCCCTGTGCTGAGAGCCAGAATCCATCAGCCAGGCACCCCGAGGTTACCTCTGCTACCAGGGTGGGACCAACACATCGCTCTGCGGCTCTGACCTTTGGGGAAAATGCTTTCAGTCAAGTAATACATGCACCTGCATGAAATTTTTGAATCACTGACTCCATCCTTGATTAAAGTGCTTTTTCTTGATTAAAAATAGCCTTTTTCCAAATGAGTGATGTTGCATGGCAGGCTGTGCACACAGTTTAACGCTTCCTCCAGCATTATCACGTTGATGACATTGCCATTCCTTACTCAGGACTCTGTGCAACACCTCCCTCATGCAGGCAGTTCTCACTATGAAGTTCCCCACATCCCTCCATCTTGTCTTCCCAGGTGAGGAAACCTGCAGAGGTGCTTGTAACATTATCTGTTAACTGAGGGGATAATAAGCAACTTTGGGCAACTTTGTCTACTTTAAAGCATGATGGAAAATGTATTCAAACATGTTTATAGATTCTTGCTTGGATTTCTATCAGACCGTAAATAACAGTTTTCCAAGTTTTTGGCAGAACTTCACACGCTAGTAGGTATTCCTTCAAGCATCTCCTTTGTAATGTACTCACTTTCCAAGAATTTTATCTCTGTTGGAGCCAAACTGGAAGTCTGTCAAGGTCTGAGCTCTTCTATGTGCAATCTACATATTTCACTGAATGGTGGATGTGTTTTCTATATAACCATCATTCTGCTTATGGTCTTGTCTTGTATTCTTTCAAAAGCAAATTGCATAGTATGTTTTCTTTTTTTTATTATTATTTTTATATGCAGAGTTGTTAGAAACTAGTTTTTTGCAGTTTTTATTTTAGCAAAGCACTTAAACATACATGCTTAGGAGTTTTTACTTAACCTTTGTGTGTTTCCACAAAATTTTACAGTTAAGTGCTTTGCTAAAAAGGGTGTAGTTACAGGTGTCCATGTTGAAATACGAGGTTCAAGTATTTCCCCAAAGCAGGACAATAAAACCGAGAAAATATTTGCAATTTGAAAAAATATTGTGAAAGACTCAATGGGAAGAAAATAATAATAATAATAATAATAATAATAATAAACTCTTTAAAGTACAGCTTTGATAAACTGAGATTTCCAATGAAATGCATGTTTTGCAGGGATAATATCAGTAGTTGTGGTAGAGTGCATTGCAAAAAAAAAAAAAAAAAAGTGGTGAAAAAATTGGCAAAGGATTTTTTCCAGTAGATAGTTTTAAGAATTGTTGTCTAGATTACAGGTAACTTGGATTTCTTCTCAATCTCCTTAAATAATGAGGATTTAATGTAGTAAGTAAAAATAACACAATACGGTATTTGTTTCATGGAGATATTGATATAATATAGAATCCCAAGCAAAGTCAGCAAATGAGGAAGTAATAGGATGTGTTTTTTTTTCTGCTGTGTTTACTGTAAATTAAAGCAATTAAATTACAGCAGTCTTGTAGTGGTAATTAAGTATGGAGGCAGGCCCAGAGATGCTGAAAGCTCTGAAGTGCCTGGGCTGCTCAGTCAGGGAGTGGGAACTGTGGCAAGGGCATGTTAGAAACAGGGCCTGATTCGGTAGTAATGTGGAGCAGGTGCATGGGGAGATACCCTGCCTGGGTATGCCCAGGGCTGGGAGCTCCTGTGACTGATTACCCACAGGTAGGTAAAATGGGATATAGGGCCAATTGTGTTCAAGAAACAACACAAAGCAATCACAGTGCACCTGAGAAGCTGCTTTGTGAAACCACTGTCTGTCATTCTTTTGTTTTATGTTGTTAGTTCAGACAAGACTCAAAGCACGACAAGAGGCACAGAGGAGGCTGCCCGTGAAAAAGCTTACACTTCCTTTAGGAAGACAGCAGAGGTTGAGGAAAAGGGTACAGTGTAGCAGGAGGTACAGATGATAGCAGTAAATGTCACAGTTAATTACATTATGGGGAGGGGTGAAAATGAAGCCTTACTAGGAGGATGTAAGCTAAATTAAAAAAAAAAAAAAAAGGTGGGGGGGAGAAGAAGGACAACTGCAAGGAGAAAAGGGTGAAGAAGGCAACTGAGAAATTAATGTAGAGGTAGCACATGAGGAAGTCAGTACCAGGACTAAGAGGTCCCTAGTATCACCAAATGGCTGAGGAGCTATAGCCAGCTCAGTCCTACAGGTCTTCCCTGTAGATAGGATGCCTGGGATCAAGCCCCACTGCAGCTGCTTGCTGCAGTGTGAGAAAAGGGACAGGGATGTGCTGTGGGGGTGTTTTCATCACACAGCTCTGGGTCTGCAAGGGAGCTGGAGAACAAGGTGTGTGCAGCAGCCTTGGACTTGATTTTGTTGCCAGTCTCTGGAAATGGGTTGCCATTAGAGAAAAGAGATGAAACTTTTATCCTCCTCACAGTTCACATGTTAATCCAGTGCTGAAATATTACTCTGCAGATTTCACCAAAGTGGGGGTGGGGGAGGGAGGGTTAGTAGGGAAAGATGTCAAAGTAACCCAAGGTATATTTGTAATAACAAACAATACCAGCTGGGTAATGCCTAACATCTGATGCAAACTACTAGCAAAGATTGGTATGGTTTGGTTTTTGTGTTTTTTTTTGTTGTTGTTTGTGGGTGTGTTTTGTGTGTGTGTTTTTTTTTTTTTTTTTTTTTCTGCTGGTTTTGACAATGTTATGTCGTGTAATTGATGAAGCAGTTGAGTTTTGTTGTATTGCAGTAGTTTGGTGTAATTACTCTCCACCACTATGTTTTTTCTTTTAGTTATGTGAATCAGAGGATACTAAACTCTTAAGTATCAACAGTAAATATTCATTGAGACTGACAATGTTAATTAGCATAAGAGCTTTTTTTACAATACTTCTAGCTAGTGCTGTATGTTAACACCAGCAGAAAAGCCACCTATGTTATGGCACAAGTAGAACAAACCATAATATAGATGTCATTTCAAGCAACAGACAGTCCTGGACCTGGGTTCGCAATAGCTTGCTGCATTGTGAATTCTGGGCTCCTCCACAAAGGGCAAGAATCAAAGGTTCCCCAGTGTGAATGTGTTATAAAACAATATTGTGTTTCCCTTAAGAATTGCAGTGATAAAAACGTAGACCATTCTGCAGCACTAACAACTTTAATAAAATAACATAAAGCACAGCTGTCAGGTCTGCCAGCATCTCACACTGGGAGACATGAGTGAGAAAATGAATGCTTTTCACAAGCAGAAATATTCAAAGAGCTTCACTGTTTACAAGTAATCAAGACTGGCAGTCATAGATTATTGGTGGAAGAGCATTTTCTGCTTGAGGTGAAAGAAGAGGATAATTTATCAGGAAGCCCAAGAAGTCAGACATCAGTAATGATCTGCTTGAAGAAGGGCTTCTCTTAGAAATAGTGCATTTATTTGTACTGCGAGGCAAGGAGATGTGCTAAGTTATAACCAAGAGTCTTAATGCTTGAAGAATGTTGAACCAGATAAAGCTTGTGATTTGGGTAATGGCAATGAGAGCATTGACTAATGGGCATCTCAGTGTTTGCCCAGAATATTACAAGAAAAAATTAATAGCATAATAAAAATTGTCTAAAAGAAACGTTCATACTCTTCCACCTTACCCTGTACTTTCAGAGTTATTTGAGCTGAGCTTATCTTGTTGCTTATGTTTTTGTTAATTCTATTTTTGAGGTGCTCCTGTGATGCCACAATAGGTTTTCATTTGGTTTCAGAGAACTGGGGGCTTCCGAAGTTTTGCAGCAGAGCATCTTGTCTCTGTCGTGGTTCTTTTGCATCACCTTTCCCTTCTGTTTTTCTGTTCCCTTATGTACCAGCAGTTTTTCAAATGGTAACTAGCTTGGATCTTTACCGAAAATGATTAGTAGATTGCAAATGCCCTGTGAAACACCCCTTGCTGTGCTCCCCGACCTGCAGGGATGTAAGGCTGCCTGTAGGCAAACTCCACTCCCAGTACCTCTACCATGTCTTGCAGGAGTTGCCACCCAGATACCAAGAAATGCTGATTCCTGATTCCTGCCTGGGATACAGCATAGAAGGGAAGGATTAGATTACAACTAGATGATGAACCTCATTTTGGTGTAAAATACCATTCCTTGCAGTTTAGTATGTGTTGTCTCTGTCCTGCCAGGCTCACCCAAAGCCTTTTTTTTTTTTTTTTTTGTTTTTTTTTTTTTGTTTTTTTTTTACTTCCTTTTTCTGTCTTTCACTTAGTATAGAGTTTGTATATTGTAGTCTTTAATTGGCCAACTTTGGCCAACATTACCATAATACTGGTGAGGGCAGGCTATGCTACCCCACTCTTCTGCTCCATATCTGTAGGGAGCTGGGCTTCAGGCGCAATACCTCTTCCATTACCCACCACAGAGCACTGGGAGCCTTACTGAAGGCATTGGGAGTGGTTTTGAGAGGATGTGGTTCAGTCCAGCTCCACCTCTATTCTGACTTTCCAGGGAAATCTGGGCAAAATGACTCAGAAAATCATGTCAGGCAGATGATGTGGGACTCTGGATAAGGTTTTATTGTTTTTTTTGTTTTTTTTTTTTTGTTTGTTTGTTTGTTTTTTGGTTGGTTGGTTGGTTGTTTTTGGTTGGTTGGTTTTTATTTTTTTCAGAGTTTACAGAAGTAGAATGGACCTACAGAAATTATTACAGACTTCAAGCTAGTCTGTGTTTGAATATCTCTGAGTAGGGATGTCAGCTCAAGTTCTCCAGCTTTTCTGTCTGACTGGAGAAAAAGATGGATTTTTTATTATTATTATTTTTATTTTTTTATTTTTTTTAGTTTAAATAAGTTATTTAAATTAGTTGGCTTTCACCTGGATTGCACGGAAATGGGGTGGTGAGGGAGAACAGCAGCCAAAGCACATCCCTAAAAAGTATTTCTTGCAGGTTAAGCAGGGAGATCTTGAGGAACAGGGGCTGCCCTCCCTTGCCTTCTAGCACTTTCTGTATCTCCTGCTGATGCCAGGTTGAATGAGCAAGATATTGCTTTTTTTTTTTAGAAAATCAGCTCACCCCTCTGACAGCTGATTGATTTACCACCACTTGGCTCATCCTAGTGCATCGTCTTGTGAAGTGTGAGCACTTACGGTCTGTGGAAAGTATAAGGTGATGTGTGCTGCTTCCCATAACTCTCCCTCATTGCCAGTTGAGCTGAAGTACCCGTATGCCATGCAGGTGTGTACAGTGGCACAAAGGGTGGATGTTGGCCATGTATCCAGTGTACCTGCTCCTGGTTTGTAAATCTTTCTCCATAATTCTATAGCATTATTACAAGATGGATTTATGACATACCTAGAGCTAATGTAACGATGAAGATTAGTTCTATACTAGTCAAACAGTAATACACTTTAATTTGCCTACAGCTATTGTATCATATTGGCATGAAAGGAAATAGCTTTCTAATGCAACTTCATCTGCTGAGCAGAAAGAAATCTGTTGCAGAGTGTAAAACTGCACAGAGCTATAGCTGGCAGCAAAATTTAGAGTAGGAGAAACAGCACAAATAAAAGTATTCGTGAGTTGGATATATGCTAACAATCCTAGTTTATTGCTAAACATGCCATATACAGTAATGAAGTTTGCTTGGCAGGTATGATGTTGTTTCATCTCTGTTTTTAACTGCTTCATCTTCTGTACTAAAACATGTCCGGGAATAAAAGGTGTAAATTCATTTAGCTTCCAACTTTTTTTGTGACATTAACAAATAGTTGATGTTACAGTGTTCTTCAGAAGCACTGACACTATTAATTCAATCTGTACTTGTCTCTGTACCTGGAGACACACTGGAATTCTCGATACTTCAGCAATGAATGCAAATGTTTCTGCTGCCTGTTGTTAATGTAGTCTTCCCTTGATGAGTTGCAGGGGTTCTTTCACTATACGTGTGTACAAATAGACACTCAAGTGCTGTGACTATATATTTGCCATAAAATAGGACTCTCCCTTGTAGAGAACAAAGGATGTGTTTGAAATTTTCAGGTCTCGGATAATATCACTTAATACTTCATATGGAATAGATATTATTTTTGTTGCTATATTATGCAAGCTAGATCCAAAAATTAAGTGTTTCACATAATTCTGATCTTTTTTCCCCACTAAATCGCTGGTGAAATAGTATGCTTAAAAGAAGTTTTCTTTCGGGAGTAGGGATGTACCTTGCTTTCAACAAGGGCAAGGAAGAACTAATAACTTACATGCAGGGAGGGAATGTATCTCTTCTGAAAACTGCTGGTATAAACTGCTGATGGAAAACAGCTGCAACAGGGCCTTGTTATCACAATAGGTCTTTGATGAGAAAGCTGGCCCCATGGGAAGAGGAAAAAAGAGAACATTTTACATGAATTACTGGCAAGGTGTCCAGGCAGCTTCTGCCTACATCACTCCACTGATGTAATGGGCACTTCAAACTACCAGAGCATTTGTCATCCTGTCACCTACCAGCTTTGCATCAAAGACTCCCAGGGTATCTGACCTTCAGCTCACAAAGGTGAACTTTGTCACTGCCTAGCATTCACCTTTGCACCTTCCATTTTCTTTGTGAATCCATCAGAGCCAGTTAACTAATGCTACTGGTGTCTCCACTCTGAACCAGTAACCTTTACTCTTCATCTTTCTATCACTGAGTTCCTCCATCCCACAAATACATGGAATATCTTGATTAGTTGGAGAAGCAGGTCTTGATTTTGACAATAAAATTAGAAAAAGAAAAAAAAAAAAAATAACGTTTTTTCTTCTTTCTTCCTCAAAGTTGCAACAACATGACAAAGAGGATTCCCCTGACAAGTGGAGAACAGAGGAAGAAATGGCAGCTGAAGCAGCAATTCTGAAGAAGTATTTCCAAGAAAATTAGAGGTAATGGTTTGCACATTGTTATTCCTGCAGCACCCAGAAATCTTTGGTGTTCCATAGGCTTCTTAAGGACACATGAGAATATGTAGAATGGAACAAAAAACATAGAGCTTTTTAGGTTTGTGTTGTTTCCTAAAAGGACACAGCACTCCAACAGTGGTTGAAATAACATCCTCCTTCTTGAACAAATAAGCACCATCTTAAAGCTTTTGGTTCCCAGAGAGTGAAAAATAACACACCTGGAAATCAGAATCATCTGAAGTTACTCCAGAGGAATGCCTGTCCTAATATATCCTCCTTGTGTTTTTAGAACAGAAAATAGCCATGGCACAATGAGAAATGAGAAAATAAAAACTCCTGTGTACAGCCAAACATACGCATGTACCTATATGTACAAAATCCCAGCAGAATACAGATTATAGAGTGGAATAAGCAAATGCTAACTTCTTTCTGCAAATCTTAAATAATCTGGTCAATTCAACTTCAAAATTAAGCCTACTGGCAAACAGCCTGTTCCACTAGATTTTCCCCTGGCCCTAAAAGAAGAAAAAAATACATAGGGGAGAACAGAAAAGAGGGAAACTCTTGGCAGGCGTTAACATTGGTGCACTAGAAGCTGAGAGGTTTTCATTTTGTACCTGAAGTCCCAGAAGCCAGATTCTTCCAATAGAAATGAACTGGCCCTCAGAGACTGATGTGTTACGCTGGGATGTATGCTGCAGCGATTATGCCAAAAGCTCCCTCTCCCCTGTTCCCCATATGTTGTTTGCCATCATCTAGCAGTTTCATTTCTGTAATTTGTTTCATATTTTTTTCCTCTGAAGAACCCAAATCCCATAAAAATCCCTCCTAATCTTCCTGTGACTCATTGCTCACAGCCCAGCTTGAAAAATCTTGAGCTAAACTACATGACACACATGTGGCACATATACATCACAGCTCTGTCTCTTGTGCCATTCTGTCCTCAACATTTGGGCTGGTTTATTGGACTCTTCTTTCCATTTTTTTCTTGCATGATGAACATACTTTGCAGCAAAAACACCAGCTTCTCCAGACAAATTAGCTGTGCCAATACCTTTGCAGACTGGCATAGAGAAAGCTGTGAAACACATGTAATTAATGCACATGGGTAGAAGAAGATTTTCCTTGGCTTCTGGGACTGATCCCACTGGGGACCTAGGGACATCAAAGAGCAGCAGGAAGGTTTAGGATACACAGTCAAGGTTCCACAGTGGCTGCTAGGTAAGACACATGTGAGCACTCTGCTCTACTAACAGAGGCATTATGTAGTGCTTCATCTATGCCACAGCAACAAATGAATAGTACTTAGAATAAAATGCCCTATCCGTATTCCAAGGTAGTGATGTTCCCCATTATATATTTGGTAGGTCTGGGATTATTTTTTTGTCTGATTAGAAATGAATCTGAAGTACATTTGCAGAGAGATTCGTAAAGGAGTTGGAATTGGGTTCCCACATATCAATAAGGTGTTCTTAGGCTCTTCTGATACTAAACACAAAGCTGGATAGATGAAATTGGCTTGCAGAAATGAATTTATACATGTGGCTGGACTTCTATTTCCATTCATTATGAAAATAAATCAGTGTGTCTCTATATGGATGACCTCTTGATAAGTACTCCATGATATTAAGGTCATTACCTCTCCTAGAACAGGCTGGTAAATTAAATCTCAGCAGCATCATTATCATGAGAGTATTTTTGTCTAGTACAAGCAGTCCTTCCAACCCTTGGTTTCCAGTGCAAGGCATCACTGCCAATCTCTTCTCCCTGATGTTTTGTTTCTGAGGTTTAAGGCTCTGAACCTCTGATGAAGGTATATCGGAGCATCAACAAGGTTATATGCATTCTCCTTGAAAGTTATTTCTTCCTTTTTTCACCTACAAAGGATTTATTTTGTCATTTATAAGTTTACCTGGACACTATTTGACTTGAGTTTTTTCATGCAGCACAGAGAAAGTCAGAAAGAGCTGAACGTGAGTGTTCTGCAGCCAATAAATGGCAATTTTAAGGCCTCATGCATTATTTTTCTACTTAACTGTTTTGTTCAAAGAAGCCCTGCTCAGCTAGATTAGCCTGGAGACTGAGCAGTCTCAGCTTTCCTAGCTACCCTTGCATTAATCACAAGTCCTTCAACTCTCACAACTCCTGTGTGACTTGTTAGGTACAGAAGCACCTTTTTTTATCTGTATTTATATATTCTGATCAATTTTAGATGACTTTCTTTTTGCTAAGAAACACTTGAATAAGGCAAGAAGATCTCGATTCTCTTTCTACTACATATGCTGGTGCTGATCATTCTTGGTGGGTTGGGTAGCTACTGCTGAGTGCTTCTACACCATTCCCCCAATGGCTGGAGATATCCAACCACCTGATTAAAGAAATGAACCCCATTTAGCCTTGCTAGGCTTAAAGCTTTAAGAAAATACTTGTCTTAAAATAACTTGCTTGGGTGTACGATTGCCTAGAGAAGGCAAAACTTAGATCAGGGAATTAATGTGGGTTTTCCGTATGTTCCTGGTCTTTCCCTTTATCTCCCAACCCCACTGTATCCCATCTCCTTAGAAAGACTTGTAGCTTCCTGAACACCCCCAGCATGGGTGGGCTCTGTGGGACTGCTCACAGCAGTGCCTTTACAGAGCTTGAAGTTCAATAGAACTTCATGTTAATCTGAAGAAGGACATGAAAAGGAAAGAAAAACATTCTGTGGAAAGGATATTTAAAATGTCATTGCTGTTGCTTAATAATACCAAGATTTGACCTCTTCAGGAGCCATTCCCAGTCACGCGTTGGCTGTCATATGGCTAGTTGTGTTTGCTAACTGGTTGCTCTTTGAGACAGAACCACAGGGAAAGAGTACTTACTCAGCAAGATTGGATGCAGTATCTTAATTTCTAAGTCTGTTTTCAGATGTGCCTTTTAAATTTTTCTAACTATCTATAGCTGGGTGTTTTGATAGTCTGTTTTGTGCATTTTAAATTATGGTACACATGCCATCAAAAAGGCTAAAGATTAAAAGAGTTACTAACCTTCAGATAAGATTTGAAGAATGTTTCTCTTCAAAGGCAATTTCAGTTTGTGTTTTCTGCAAAAAGAACGAGGCTGCACAAGTTTCAGAAGAAGTTTTCCTATTTTACACACAACTAAAGTAATACTTTTATGCCATTAGAGAAGTAGTCAGTCTGAAGTATGATGTCAAAATGTCCCTTTGCATAAAGGAGATTGGCAGTGATACTCTGTTGCCTAGTGCTTTTTGAGCTGCAAATATCCCAAAGCTTTTAATTGCTTTATCATTTGAATATTTTGTGTCATTCAACATGCAAAATTCATTTTAAAATCTCTGAAAATAATTTGGGCTGCCCAGTGGTGCAGGATTTCTAATGTCAGTTCTCCACTTCATCCCCCGTCTGGTAATGTTTCTGGAAAATTTAGTCCTTTAAACTTTGTCAGAGAATATGAATTTTATTCATTTTTTCACCCCACTGTGAAGGAGATGATCGCATTCTTTGAGAGCACTCTTTCTGCCTCACAACTGGCTCTTCTGTACTGAGGTATCAGCATGCGTGAAAAGATGCTGTTCTGTTGACTTCAGCAGGGGAATTACCACTGTTAACAGCAGCTGACCCAAGGGAATTTAAACTAGCAATTTGGTTTGCATCTGGTCTTGCTCCAGCACCTCTGATCTTTCATGCTGCACGTGTGAGAGCAAGCACTAGAGCAATCACATCACTTTGCTCGAATTTAGGCAAGTGTGACAAGATGACTCACAACACCTTTCCTTGGTTGTTCTACTGTATGAAATGCCCTCCCATTATTTCTGACATTTTGAGTTGAATAAAAACACAAAATGATGATTATGCCTTGGAATGGATCCACAGAGTGGATGTGGGACGTGTGCTGTGTGTACACAGCCAGTCTACCCCCAGAAGATGCTGTACCTGGGCTGTGTGGAACAAGGAGCAGGTCATCTCCTGTGTGGGTGCCACAGCAAGAATAGAGGCACAGTGTTTTTCTACAACAGATATTTCTCCACTGTAGGCAACTCTTGGCAAGCAAATTCACCGTGCAATTGTAGAAAATACAACATGCTGTGAACTCTGCTAAGGGGAATGGAAGCAGTGGAGATGGGTACCACCAGCAGGGACCCATCAGCTGTATGAGCCTTGCTTCATACACAGGGCAGGTTTTTGAGTGCTTAGACTTGAGTAAGGCTCGAGGGGGTGCCTGGTCCTGGGGACTTCCCCAGGAGTATCGCTGAGAGCTGCTCACGGCTGCAGTTAGGAGATGTTTGCATATAATTCTGAAGTAAATACATACCCTAGTAATCAGCCATAGATCTCTCTGCACTCGAGACTTAAGTGCTATTAATTATATTCCCTACTCAGCAGCCTCCAAGAACCATTAATTAGAGAGCAGGAGCTGATGGTTTGCTTGTCTGTGTGAAACTATTATGACCTGAGAGTGAAATATAAGCTTCAAAAGAAACATGTTTTATGAAGGTCACCTTGGCAAACATCATAACAATCTGTCAGAAGAGAATGCTGAACTCCAAATGTGTGTTTCAGTGTGACATTATGCTTTAAGTAGTTGGAAATAACAAAGAGAAGATGAATTGGATCATAGGGTCTATGCTTTCTCACCCAAAATTCTTCTTTTTTCCTGCAGTGAGTACATATAAAGTAATCTTTTTGTCATTTCAGTGGAATGGAAGGAAAGTTAGTATCAACAGAAATTCCACAGACAAACATAATCTGGCCCTTGCTGGTATTTTTGAAGTGTAAAACATCCAGAACCACCACCTCTGCAGCAGGGAGGTTTATGCACAGCAGTTAAATTATCTCTTCAAGGGAAGATGTAACCAGCCAGGAGAAGCACAGTGACTGTGTCTTGGCAGTAATGCCCACCCTAGACGGCTTAGAGCAAAAGGCTTTCCCCAGGTAAATGTGGTGTGTTAATACACAGCATCCTTAGCATCAAGGCTGATTATTCTTCTGCTTGAAGCGTAGCATTATTCTTATGAAAACAAAGATGCAATACAGTTAGCTGTGGCTATAAGTGAGATGTCTTCCTCTTGCAGGAGGCCAGCATAAACATAATGTCACTCTCACAGCTGTTCCAGGGCTCTATTTTGAGGTTTTAAGTGCTACTGTGCTAAAAGTTATGTATCTCATTCTCCGGACTTCCATTTCCCCATAGGTGGCCATTTAATTCAGCTGTAAAGGGTACATGAATTCCATACTGCACTGCTTGGATCCTGTAATTATAGCTACAGTAGAAATGTCACGGCCAGAGACAGACAAGATTGTGCCGCATAAAAGCAAAGCAGCAAATGTGTTACTGTTAGCAAAGGAAGCTGAAAGAGGGACGGATGTTCTTAACTTGCGCATCCAGAAGCCTGAATGCTTACCTGAGCTGTCTGTCAAATACCAACTATTTTCAGTGTGATCCTGTCTTGATTCATCATAAGCTTTGTATGCATCGCATTGTCTGAGAGAAGAATGGGGAACACCAAGTACAACTGATGAGCACGGTATTGCAGGACCTTAAATAAAAGACTCAAGGTACAGGGCAGTGCTGAGCTTCAAATAAGGGTATTAACTGTGGTCAAGAACTTTTATGCCTAAACCTGTGCTCAAATGGTGCTAATCCCTTGCCCCCAAAGCTGTGAAAAGATGCGTTCAGTAAGCAGCCAGACCCTCCTTCGAACAGATTCATAAAACACGTGCCAAGTAATTTACAGGCTGCCATCAAGCTGTCTGTCAAGAGGGGCATACAATGGAAACTGTTGCTCAAAGTGCCATCGAACGGGGAAACATATGTTTCAGTGAGAAAAGACAATCAAACAAAGAAGTGGGCGGCTGGGGAGTTGCAGCCACAACAGCAGCAAGGATCCAAGCCTTGCATGCAGCTCCGGTAAACAAGTTCGAGGGCTGTGCCCCCGTCTAACAGTTGGGTAACAGCTTTGTGTTTAATAAGCTGAAATAATTTGCTGAGTAGTGAAGCCAGCTCTAAGCGGGGTCTGAAGTGAAGGTACAAAACTGAAGGTACCAAGCAAAAAGCCCACTACACGTTGAATTATTAGTGGAGGTTTGTATCGTGTTATCCTATTACTGTAGCTGCTGCATAATAGAACTGCCCAGAGAGACACTCATACCAGCAACTCGAACGTGACCTCGAAGCTTAAGAGCTGCCTTTGTGTGAGTTTCAGCATCTAGGCTGTGTAGGTGGAAAGGCATTAATAACTCCTCTGTTAAGTAGTTATTTGAAAAAGGAGAGGTGTGATGGACATTTGAAATACGTTGGGCTGAGTGTATTTGAGGCTCTGTTGTTAGTCAGGATATCAGTCTGTACATGAAAGGACAGGCGTGCGGATGGGCAAACCCAAATGCCCGATTTGTGTTAGCTTCTGGGGCTGCTGGAAGCCTCCAGTTAATGCCACAGTAACGACTGTGCTGTGAGTTTGTGCAGGGAATTAGGACGTGGTTTTTACAGCTGTAGTCAGCTGCAGTTGTCAGGCTCTCAATATATCTATTTCTTTGCCTCGGGAATGCTCTCCATGTCTGTCATGGCACCTAGTAAAGCTCTTTTGCTAGGAAGGAACACCAAGAGATGCATAAAATTGGAGCAGGCAGGCATGGGAAGAGATTCCCAACTTGTTCTCCAGTGCCTGAGATAGGTCATGTTTTCAGAGCAATGGTCCCAAATCCCTGATGTGTAATGCCTTGGCCTTGAGTAGAGTCCCGCAATAGGGTCAGGATGGGTGAGGATATACAGGAGATGATGACTTTGAAAGAGCATTTGTAGGAGTTTATATGAGAGATCAGGCACCCCAAAGACTCTTGCATGACATTATTATAGCAAAATTGATCTGAAGAGTAAGAAGCTGTATTTGATGACACAAGATGCCCTTTCTAATCCTTTGTTCCTATGACTAGCGGTCAACAGAGCTGGGGACTGTGCTGCCTTACTGAGTGACGAGAGGTGGCTTCACTTCATGTTTGTTTTTTTGTCAAATGATCCTGACCTCCTTCGGTAGGTGCTTTGTGAGTTAGGAATGAAAAGCACAATGCGAAAGAAAGACATTAGTATTATTTGGAAGTGAACTTTATTGAAAAAAGAAGTATACAATAAATCAAACAAATGCTTCCCTTTCTTGCTCTGGTATGCATTTTTAAAGTAGTTGTGTGCAACATTTTTTTCCTTTTCCTATACCACAGGCTATAATAGAAGATGAAATGTTCTGTGTGCGGATTTAACGCTGAATGTTTCCTTTTGCCTATCACTGTCAGTGTTTCCTGATGGAACACACTAATGAGCACATAACTCGTTAGCAGTAAACAGCCTTACATTTTGTCTTACTAATACAGATCAATGATACTATTATGTTTAACTGTTATGTTTGATATTTCTCAGGTAACAAAGTGTTTGAAAAACATCCTGTGACATAAGAAACTCCCCGGAAAGACCTCGTTCTCTTGTTCTCAGTGGCCCTGGAGCTGCAGCTGAACAATTTTATTATGTTCTACAAATAGCGGATTCTTCTATGAGAAATTTTATTGGACCTTTGGATATCGTCAAGGTTGAATTTCAGCTAAGACAACTAACAGTGCTGATTCAAAATACTGCTCTGAGTAGTAACTCATATTTTTCTGAATTGTATACTTGGGAACAAATCATTTAAAATTGTCCCTTGGTCTAAATTGAAATAAAGTGCTAGCAAAACTGTGTAGCTGCTGCATTTAGACGCATTACAAAATGTTTACTCCATGTTATGCTTTTTGAGATTTGGTTATTGCGTGTGGGCTATCATATCACAGAAAAATTAGATCTTTAAGCAATGTGACATTTCATTAAAAAAATAAATAAAAAATGAGTCTTTGTTATAGACTAGACAAGATAAACTTGTAGAGCTACATTTTTGCCAGATAAGATAGTAGAACAAGAAATATGAACTGCTTCTTAAGATCTTTCCCTTCTCTGTTGCTTCTACTGCATTGTCACAAAGTTTCTGGACCTTAAGGCAATAGAAAACACTTCTGCAGATCAATGAATATGTAAAGCTGCTAATGTGATAGTCATTGCATTAGGGTGAGACCGGCACGGAAGTCCTGCTTGCAGCTTGCAGCAACAGACAATGTAAGTGGGAGCCATCCATGTGGAATGCTCCCTCAGCAAGAAATGCTGTGTTCAGAGCCCCAGAAAGGAAGGAACCCACCATGGGTTAGCTGCTGATTGCTAACATATAATAAAAAAAGAAGTCAAACAACAGATGGAAGGGAGAAGAAATGAGTCTGCAAGACACGCATGAAAAGAGCACCCATAATCGTGCTCTTGAATTGTGGGAAAGCTACAGCTGAGGTTTTCTATGTCCCCTGAACCAGGATGGAAAATGGCACACATGTGCCACGTCCTTCAATAAAAGTCCTTCAGTAAGAGCTGTGCAGAGGGGTCCATGGGCTGCAGGGTTTACCTGAGCACTGGGGGACTTTGGGTTCACATCCAGCCCACATTCAGGCAGTGCTTTGCATACCTGGCAGCACCATGTGCTCACTGTACAGAACATAATGTTTCAAAACAGTCTGTCCTGCAGGTCATACCCTGACTTGAGAATTATGAAAATATACGATAGACAAACTGATATATAACATAATTTTCCCCATACACTGGAGAGGAATTCTCTCCATTGGTTTGAAGTCTTTCTGCTGATCAAATGCAAACAAACACTAGAGTAAAATCATTGATTCCAGGTTTTACTGTGTTGCTGTTAAAATATTGCTACTGAGAAGCTGGTTTGGTTTCAAAGATTTGCCATGACGCAACGTGGCAACCCATATAATCCATTAGCCCTTTGAAAAATTGTAGCTATTGTAATGCAATTCCTTTTTCCAGGCAGAGTAAATGAAAAGGCCATTTTGATGGTGTCTGCACTTTTTGGACCCTGAACGAGGGCTGAATAAACAGGAAATGAAGGTAGAAGGGTAAGAAGTGACAGAGAAGAAAAGGTGAACAGACAGGCCAGGCAAAGACGCTGGCAAATGGGCCAACACGAACAGTTGCCCTTTTGCACTTTATTATTTAAAGTAGCTGTGATTTCATGTAGAAGGAAGAAAAAGGTTGTGCTAGTGGGGAAGTGCTAAATGGAAAACCTGAGCATCCATTACATTTGCAAGGTATTTCCAAACCTCAGTGGCATCCTATTAAGTATGGAATATTCTATGTTAATGCTGCAGCTCATGATGAGCAGGCGATTAGCCAACCATTTTGCATGGGGGCTGCTAAGCAGATGAGTGCTGAGATGTATGGAACATTTCATTTGTGTAAATGAGGAGGCCGTTATCACAGCACTAAAGGTCCTGTTTTTAAAAAAAGCCTCCTGTGGCATTATACACAAAACAACCTATTTATGCAGCATGAAAATATTTATGTGCTGTGCTCCAGCTTAAAAAGGGAATTTGCAATAGATGAGGGACATGAGAAAGGATTGCAGTGGGAGATAAGAAGAGCTTAGAAAAGGCAGATCATGAAGTACATGACATCCTGCAGCAGCATGTGGAGTAACTCCCCTGCCCTTTTTTAAGACCTGAGCCTTGAGGATGGTGTCTGGATCATTCATATCCTTCCTATAGACTTAATTTCCTTCAGACAGAGCATTCTATGCAAAGATACAGTTACTGGAGTGCAAGAATGCACTGCATCGAAGGCATCGCTGGTCTTTTAACAACCACTTTTTTTTTTTTTTTTCCCAACCTCAATTTCTTGCCCTTGTAGCAGGACCTGGATCATCTCCAGCATGCACTGTGCCCAGGGCTTGCCTTTGCACTGGGGGATGCTGCAAGTCACTAAGCTCCTCCACCAAAAGGAGAAAACATGGCAGTGGCTCAGGTGGACATGGTACTAGTAGAGTGGTCCCAATGGCATGGCTTCTTAATATGGGGCAGATATAACTGTGCATTCTGTTATGTGGCTTGGGACTACAATCCCTGTCCTTATACACAAACAAGTTTCCCAGACTTTTTCCATGACTAAAAGTTCACTTAGTCGAAGTGAGCAGTTCCTCCAAGGGGATGCAGTGACTGTGCCTGTGTGCCTCTATTTTCATTAGCAAAACGGCTGTGTTTCAGCCACGTTGCTCTTCATTGACTTCTGTAGAACAGGCTGGGAGTAGGATGTGGCTCCAGCTGCCCTCTTATCCCTGCCTGCTTTAAAACAAAAATTGCAGGAGAGCTGTCTCAGGCACAGTTAGCCCTGCGGGCAGGAGAATGGCCGACCCTCAGAGCACTGATCCGATGGGGACACCATCAGCCTGTGGACCCAGTTGCTGCCACAACAGGCAGCCCTGGCGAACAGTCCCATTTGGAAGCCACCTGGCAGCCATCTGCTCACACACGTACACTTTTGGGGCTGGGCAAAAACATTAGGAATCGGCTCTGAAGGCTTTGGCACAGTGGCAGCCTGGGCCCATGTTGTTCTCTGCACGGCTGCAGGCACCTGGCTTCTGCAAATCCGTTCTTGGTTTTCCAAGAATGCTCATCTAGACTGCAATTATGGGTCTTTGTGCAGAAAAGCAACTTAGGTGGCTAATTGTCCTGCTTGCACTAAGGCAGTCAGGTATTATTCTACAGTGCTTTCAGTGAAGGCTGTGAGTACAGCAGGAAGATGTATTTTTAATTACCTTTCAGCAATTCAGCATCATTTTCCCTCCAGATGCATCAGCATCCTTCCCAGCACCCCTGGTCCTCCACAGGAGTCAGTGCCACCTCACGTGGCTCTAAAGCACTCACAGGCTGATGGACCAAAGGGCTGGGGGTGTGCCATGTCAGCTTCTTGAAGTTTTTGTATAGTACTTCAGAAATCAGTGTCATGCTGCCTGTAACTCCCTCTGAAACACACACATCCCTCCCACAAGTGCCAAGGCTCTTATTTGATCCTGTGCTCAAATAGGAACAATCAATTAATGTTGTAAAAGGTGGAAGAAAAAAAAAAAAAAAAAAAAAAAGAGTTTGGTCTGTGCATGAGCCTGAGTTGGCTGTAGACCCATGACAGTGCCTGAGACAGAGGCTTCTGGCTGGGATGGGGAAGATGAGGTCATCTACGGGCTTGTGACAGCACCCTGAAAGATGCCTGGGGACTGAGCACCCCCTGAAATAGAAACACCTGAATGCATGTAGGATCTGGGGGTGATCTCACAGCATCTGTGAAGCAATAAAAACCATAGTGCGCCACTAGCCATGAAGCTAAAGAAAAACTTTTAAGCCCAAATACACATGCAGCGACAGCCATGAAAGGACCTAATTCATTTCTATCTCAGCTCTCTGTGTCCTCCTATCCACTCCCCATCTTTAGCTGTCACGGCAGTCAATGGCTGCTGAAAAGCCTTGTCCGATTCCTGCATCTGGTTCTGAACGTACAGGCCAGCAGCGCTGTGAAGGAGAAAATGCTGCTGCTCATGTAAGCTGTCCTGTGTGTTGGCAGGGCTGTGGGTTTCAGAACAGAGTGATGTATTTCAGCTCTTGTGAAATTTCTGAATAATCAGCTCATCAAAAAATATCATGCAGAGTTCCCTTGTAGTCCTCTCCAACTTGCCACCTCTCCTGCCAATAGCTCTGTAGGGTGACCACAGCTTGGCACAGCCCATTAGCAGAGCTCTGTACAATCACTCGTGAATAGAACTGGCTGGAAAATGCAATTTTTCTTCTTGGGGGGGGAAAATATTATTGGGGAGGGGAGGGAGGGGGGAGAGCTTTCTGCCTTTGCTTTCAGGATGAACATTTCCCCCACTGTTCTCTCCATCACCCGCTTCTGCATCCCTGCCCATTCTTCCCCATCCCAGTTATTAGAAGATGACTCCAGGAAGATAAAAATAAAAATCCCACTTAAAGTGGCAAAGTTGTCGGCTGCTGTTTGACCTGCAGGAGCTTCTGTGGCCTCCCGAGTTGGGAGCCTCAGTGCAGGACACACACCAGCCTGCTGGCACATTCACAAGCCAGGGCTCCTGTGTGAGGTGTCCTGGGACCTGCAGTTTTTGCTGCTCAGCCTCCTGTTTAGAGTTTCTCCAAGATATCACTGTGAGCGCCCCAAAAACTGGTGTTTGGGCACCTGGGGGCTGGTGAATGTGACTGCTCACAGGAAGAAGGCAGGTCCTGGAAGGGCAAAGCCAAGCAGCCACCTCCCTGCCTTCGGCTGCTCCTCAGCCCTGTCCCACCAGCACGTACCCCTGAGCTCCCCACTCCTTGCCATCCTGCATTTCTCAGCCCCAAGTTAATGCTACTTTGGCTGGGCAGAGCTGACTGCCTCACTGGGAACTCTGATGGCGCTCAGAACCAAAATGTGGGGAGGCCAGGCTGGCTGACCCTGTCTGTCAGCCATTTTAGGCCTGTGGTGGCTGCACTGACTGTGCCACTCACTGTAACATGAGCCTAGCAGTAGTGCAAGGCCCTGCGCTTGCACACACACACACACAGGGCACGACTGCATCTGTTAGTGAGTGGGCGCTGGGAGGCTCCAGCACCATTTAGGGGCACTGCCTGAACCCCCAGATCTGCCCCGACCCAGCCACAGCTCTCAGCTCTGTCCCTCCTCACTTGTGTCACCCTGTCCCTTTCTGCTCAGGCTTTTGTCATTTCTTTGTCACCATAGTGACAGGAAAAGAGTGATGATTGCTGGAGTAATTTCCCATATTAGCTAGTGCTGGCCTTTCAGCCTAAATCAGTGCTTTATTTTCCTCCAGCTCTGGCGAAGCCTCAGCAAAATGGGGCTAAAAAGTGGTGGCAGGGGGCCTCAGCGCAGGGCCTGCTGCCATCACTGTGCGAGGAGAGCCTGGGCAGGGCCAGGGCCCCTGGTTCCATGTCTGTGCAGAACTGTGCTCTCCTACTGTTAGTACTCATGCTGTGTGTCTTGGTGAGATACAGGATACACATACACACACAAATGTATACTTAAAAATCAAGCTTCTTAAGTAAGCACATAATATGTTTAAAAAACAAGCCATTGAGAAGCAGGGAAAGGTCACAAAACATGAAATGGAAGCTGTTCCTCCGTTCTCCGCTTCAGCAATGCCTGTCCCCACCGCAGAGGAGGATTTATTAAGAAGAGTCAACCTTCATTTCAGGCGTACTGCCTTTTGTCCTCATATCACAACATTAACATTATCCCCACATAATTTTGTGTATTTAATTTTACAATAGACTGTGCCAGTGAGCACTGCCTGTAAATATTTGATCACTGCCGTTCCTCTAGGATTATCTTATCAAGAGTAAAGATATTAAAATAGAAATCTTGTCATGTTACTGCCTTTATACTTCCAGCCTGAGAGTTGATTGACAGAAAATGAACTGCCTGAACTAGCTCTAAAGTGTCTTTTCACTGAGAGCTTCAATGCCAGAGGCTATAGGAAAAAAAAAAAAAAAAAAAAAAAAAAAAAAAAAGGTAGTCATCAGAAACTAATGCCTTACTGTAGTTATGGAGCTTTTGTACTGAAGATTAAAAATATGAAACTACTAGGGATATTTTTACAAGTGCAAAATTGTGGTGGTCTTTTTGTATCTTTTTGCCATCTCTAATGAGCCTTTAGAAGAGCCTTCCCTTTCCCTCCTGCACTTGAATATTCACCGCAGTTCACAGAGATGGGCTGAAGTTTTGCAAGAGTAAGCTCTTGACTTATCTAACCTACAAAATTTCTTTTTGGTGATAAAACGGATTGCGAGCCAGGACTGAATGTTCCTGCCTAGCTTGGAATATCAAACCATGATAGACAAGTCAAGGTTTCTATTTATGGCCAGTTAAAGACACACCAGTAATGCTGTTTTAATGTTCCAAAATTGCTCTGAAATTGTCATGTGTCTGAAGAGCACCATGCTGCAAATACACCATTCCCTGAGGGCTTAGCCAGCCCATGCTCCAGCACAAATCAATGAGAGTTTTTGCTGTGGTAAGGACCAAAACGCCAGTTCAGAAAAGTGCCTAAGCACAAGCAAACTTTAATCACAAGCTCTTGTTCCTTAGAAATCGATAAAGACTTAAGCAGGGGCTTAAGTACCTTTTCTTCTTAGGGGCTGGAGGGTGGTACACATCCCTGCAGCGCCTGCGCCCAGGCAGGCAAAAGGCCAGCAATTCCCGGCATCCAGAATAAATCTGGCTCTGTCCCATTGTGATCCTGGAGGGCAGGAGAGGGTGGCTGGTTCACAGATCTGTCCCATTGCAATGACAAACTGTAGCCACAAGCATTAAATCATCCCAGCCCTTCACAGCAGTAACAAAGTGCAGGTGTGGGATGACTGCAGTTGGAGGGGCGAGAGGAGAAAGTGCAGCCTGGAGCACTGTGTTTTGGCCAGATCATTGCTCCCCTCCAACATGAGCAACTGTATGAAATGAAAATAATCGGATGCTAAGCAGCCCATTACGGCACTGTCATGAGAGGGATTTACATGGGTGACTCCCATTAGCAGTAATGGGTGGTCCCTTCCACGCTTTCCCTGTACTCTCGATGCAGAAAAGATTGTCCTAATGTTTCACTTACGGGAAAGGTCAAGAGCTGTGGTTTTGTTCAGTGTGCTTAATATATTCAATTAAAATATGCTGGCATGTTCATCAGCTATTAACTGTCGTTGCAATAGCTGTAATTAAACAGATACTTAGGTGCGAAAGGAAATCCTTCAAGACAACCTCTGACACAGTGGCAAAGAGCAGGGACTTCCCCAAGTCTCCATCATGGGTTTCCTCACATCTTTGCATGACTCAGCCACTGGGAGTTTTCCTTTCCTTGCTAAAAGAGGGGGGGGAGGGAGTGGGGTGGGATGGCATGTGCCCCCGACAGCCACCAGTTCCCCACGGGGGGGATGTGTTAGCAGAGAGTGAGGGGCTGGCAGGGTACCTTCCCTCCCCCCCCCCTCTGGCCCGGCCCCCGGGGGGGGTGCAGAGGGTGCTGAGCACTGGCATTGTGGGGTGTTTGGCAGCCCTTGAGGGGAACCAGCTGAACAATGTTCACAAGCATGCAATTCACTTGCAGGAATATCATTTATGGAGTTCCACTTGTACAGATAAGAAAGGGAGTATGAGAGAGAGTCGGCTGCTCTGGCGTTTTTAGCAAACTCCAAGGTTTTAGAGGGTTTAGCAGTCGGTGGCCTCCGATTCAATGGGCGGTAGGGAGTTAAAAGCCACACACCCTGCTTTGAAATCTTCCTCCAAAGAGACTGAAATGAAGGAAAGCCCCAACTAGTGCAAAGCAGAGGAATGAACTGAAGGAAGCAAAAAGTAATTACTCGAGCCAACTGCTCTAATTATACAGACACAGCAGAGCAATGGTGATAGCAATCGTTGGCGCTCTTAAGATGGATAGTGGGGAAATGGAGACAGAGTAGAAAATAACACAGTCTAAGGAATTAGTAGTATCCCTTGTGCTAAAGAAGGGTGGGAGGATTCATCAGACGTGGAGACGTGGAGAGATGGGTGTAACAAAGGAGAAGTGTAGCAAGAACACCCAGGACTCTTGACTATCACAGATTTCCACAGTAGATCTGAGAATGACAGGGTGCTGGGCCAGGCGTGATGCCACCACCATTGCTGCTTTTCCCCAGGAAGCTTTCAGGGCCAAGTGGCATTTTTTCTTCCCAGCTGTGATGTTCCCATCAGCCCGTTTAGTCTTCCATGTGCACTTTCCTACATGCTGAAACACAGCATTTCCCCAGGAGGCCCTCGAGCATGTGTACCCTCCACATGCACTGATCATCTCTTAATGGATAGTTGCTGAGTTGCTTGATTATACATACTCAATTATAGCTTTATACAACTAATGGCATACAGTGTGCAGCTCAGGTTGGCTCCAGCACAGGGCTGGAGTGGGGCATGATGAAGACCAGCAGCACGCTGCACGGCCACAGGTTATCACACTGCATGTGGTGATCTGAGTCCGCTCCCTCTTGCCATGGGACTGGGGGCAGGATGGGTATCCTCCTGCCAGGCTGTACTTGCTGGCTTCAATCTCCTGTGCACTCATGATTCTCCAGGGCCTTTCCCTACAATATCCCAAAGCTCCTTCCACATTGGTGCCATCCTGCTCATTAGATGCCTGTGTTCCTCTCCTTATGTGAGATAAAAAAGATAGTAAGCAAAGTAGGCTTCAGCCTCATACTTGAAAAACTTCTCCAGCCCTCTCCTTGAACCATTTCTGGGCCCCTTCAGCCAGTTCCTCCCCCATTTTTGAGGTATTTGGTGAATTCCTGTCTTCTCCAGCATGGCTTATAGCATTAGATATTCAGAGCAGGGACTTCACTGAATTCTCAGAAGAGAACTGCTGGATTTCCTTTATCTGCAAGATCAGCTAGGGATTTCAGGTTAATCTTGGTTGGTAAATCATGTTGCATTTTATCCCATTTTCCTTCATGTCTCTGTAATTGGTCTTTCAGAAAAATGCCACCAGGTGCTGAGTAGTGGACCCTGTTCACTCGACCATCCCTTCTTCAATAGATGCAGTACATTTGCCATGCTTCACTTAGCCTCACTCCTGATTTGACACACTTGTTAAGCATCCACCTGTGGGTCTGTGTGCCAGATCCTTCAAAATTACAGGACAGAAATTGTCCGTTCACTGCTGTTGGGCCTCCAAGCACACTATTTAGGTGCCTAACAAACCCAGCGAAGTATCTAAATGCCTAAGAACCATCCTGTTGATAGTTTCCATTGCGCAATTAGGAGCCAAAAAATCTTGACATGGGCTGTCAAATCCAGAACTCCATTTCCAGTTGTCTGTCTTAGTCTCCGTTTCTGTCTTCAGCCCCTTTGCCAGACTGCCTTCAGCCCATGCTCCTAATCTTCCTCAATGCCAAGCATTTCTCCCACTAAGAGGAAGGGGGGCACAGAATTCTGTGCTTTCCCACATAGTCCTGCCCTGTGCTACACTCCAATCTTCTCTCCTTGATCTCGCTCTTGCTTTGTGGATGTAGAAGCTGTGCATCTAAATAGTCTCTCCTAATTCTACCTAAGCATGTTTTTTGGAAGGTCTTGCTTTATCCTTCCTTTCCCGACCTGCTGCACACAGCTTGCTTTGTTGCCAGGACTTCGTTCATTGTTCCATTTAGATTCTGCTCATTCTTTGTCTCTTTTCTAAGACTACATTTCTCATCCAGTTCAGCCTCCAGCTCTTTCCTGGAAGTTTCTTCTCCTTAAACTGAGAGGCAGATTCCAAATTCGAAGCAGGTGGCCTGTCCCTGCCTGTTCACAGTGTGGCAATGCAGATGGCAGAGTTGTGCAGCTCCTTGGGTGATCAAGCACGTAATAAATTTCCAGCCAGATATGTAAAAAAAATTAAAAATTAAAATAAAAGAAAGAAAGAAAGAAAGAAAGAAAGAAAGAAAGAAAGAAAGAAAGGAAAGAAAGAAAACGTGCCCCTCCTGAAGCAGAAGCACAGGGCACTGCACAGCCTCTGGCCTAGGGCCTAGCAGGGGCTAGGCCTACTGCACAGGCAGCATGGCTCGGCCCAGGGCCACAGGCCCCTGCCAGCAATAATCACAAAGAAGTTTCACACACACATCTCTACTAAAGCTATATGTGTGTGTGTGTGACTGTATATATATATATATATATATATATATACACATATACAGTGGAAGTATAGAATATATAATTGTATTAATAAATGTATATAGTATAACATATGCAATATGTTATACAGTTGTATAACATATGCAATATGTTATACGATTGTATATGGCATAATATAGTTAAACATGAATGATGATATGCGTATTCTGTAATTATATATTTTATGTATACCTTTATATTTCTAAATTATGTGTGTTTATATATATACATATTCATATAGACATACGTATATTTACACATGTATGTATGTAAAGGCCTTTTAAAAGAACCCAGAAGGTATATATTTTTAGGACACATATAACACATACGTAAATGCATATATATTACTTTATATAATGCATATATACATGTGTATATATAAAGGTCATATACACATGTACATTTACACATATCTGTAAATATATATGTATGTGTGTATATACATACACTTATACATATGTATATACATATATTTTCTATATATAAAATATGCACGAATCTTTTAAAATGTGTTTTACATATGCAGTGCAAACAATCAGCACATATATATATAAATATGCATGTGCATATATATATGTTGATGTGTGTTTGTGACTATGAATGTAGAAATAAGGTAACCAGATCTCGTCAATACTTTGGCAGCCGTGCAATGAAAACTGTGTTCTCTACCTGCTTTCATTTAAGCAACCCTGTTTTAACAACACGTTTGCTGCCTGACATACAAATCTGAAAAGATGCAGATAATATCCTGTAATGATCTAAGCAATACATATATTGTGTATATATATATATATACATGCGTATGGACACACATATACACATGGGCTTGTATTCCTCTCTAGGAACACCAGAAGGAAAAGCTGCTCAGGTGGGGTTTTGAGGCCTGGCTGGACAGAATAAAGGGGAAAAAGAAAACAAGCCAAACCCATAAGTGTCTTTAAGCAGCAGCACTTCCAGCCCACTTTTGTGCCAGCACTAGCTCGTTGCTCAGCCTGGCAGTGCCGCTGTTTCGGCTGTGTGTGGACAGTGCTGTGTTCGGCTTGTGCTATTTCTCACTCGCTTAATTATATCCTGCACTTACAGCTTTACAGAGAACAGATGTGTAGGCTTACCTTGGGACAGATACATTATGTATACAGCATTAACTTCACACCCATACAGTCCCCATTTTAATTACCCAGACAGTGGGGGACTGGGAGAGTTTGCTGGCAGAGCAGTTGGTTTCATTAGCAATTCCCCAGACCTCAGCTGGCCGCAAACAGCCTCACCCATGCTGCTTGAGCTGCCCTGTGATCGCAAGCCTCCAAAAAAATCACCAAGAGGAAGAACCAAAGGCTATATGGGCATGTATAGGCTCTTTGTACCTGCCTCAGATTCACCGTAAATGAGTACTTTGGAGAAAAGCCTCAGAGTGGCACAAAATGTGAGACCGTAGGATGCTGAAAGACAACCTGGACTCAGAGCACTGCAGTAATTTGTCTGATCTCTGACCCCTGCCAGGGAAACATCAGTCTGACAGGTCCCCACGGGCTGTGGTGCTCGGCTGATAAAAGCCTTTTAGCTACACTCAGAGGAGGGGTTTGATCTCATCCTCTCCCTGGTTTTAATAGGTGGCAAAGCACAAGCTAGCATTTGGTTTTGTCACTCCATTTGACACATCGCCTCTTTGAACTGACACAAGCAATGCCCTTACGTTTTGTTAGCTCCAAAGCAACCCACAGCTTCTTTCTCAGGTGCTGAAACTTCCTTCAAATTTTAACAGAGCTAAATTGGAGTAAAATTTTGCTCATGCAACCATAAAGTAGGTAGAACTGCTCTGAGTAGTATTTTCCCCATCAAGCCCACGGCATCAAAGCTAGGCAAGGAGACAGTTTCTACATTTATGCTGTTCCCAAGACGAGCAGAAAGGGAGGGCCATTTCCCTGCTTTCCCCTGTTGTGTCCCTGCCAGGCGGCAGCCGGCTCCACAGCTCCTTTCCTGCAGCCACCTCTCATTATCCCGGCTGCCCGTCTCCCTGTCTCCCTGCCCGTGCTGCAGCCGCGCAGCCCTCCAGTTCCAGCTCAGGGGAGAAACCATCAATATACATATGTCAAGTGAAATTAAAATTGTCCCTGTGAGTTATTCTGTGACACAAGCTAGCACCGGCAGTATTAAAAACCTATTAATTAATATTTAATTAATTCTTTTCCTAGCCTATAAACATGAAGTGCTACTGCAGAACACAGAGACAATTATTTTCTGGGGTGCTTCAAGACATAACTTTCTGAGTTATAAAAGCTGCATATTTGTTAGAAACAGCATGACAAATCTGTCACTGTTAGAGGCACTCTACCAAGACTAGAAAAATCCTGAATAAACTGCAATAGGTCAACAATTTGCCAGAAATATCAGCTGAATCAGGAACCTGAGGTTTCATCTCGCTGGAACATTACTTATTATGTGCACAAAGAGCCCTACCTCAGCAGAACACCGTGCATTACTTACCCGGGGCCAGCACGGCATGCCTCATGTTTCACTAACTTCCATCCATTCAAGTTTAATTCTTTGCTTAGTTATTTCTCATCTGCTTTCTGAACCGGGAAGGAAGGGCACTCAGTGGGATAGGCAAGTGCTGCACCCCACAGTACAAAAGGCCTTTGCACTGATGAGGCATGTCAGCGGACGAAATTTGGCTGAGGAAGCCAGCTTTCTGCAAACGCGGTGCTTGCTGCTTGTCCCTCACTTGGAAATAATGCAGAAAGTATAAGGGCACGTTGCCATTTGTTTCTGCTTGTTGGGAAGATGCTCGTCCAGCCAGCAGTGCTCTGGGGGGCTACACAATTGTGTTCCTCATGGTTTGTGCTCCCCCCATGGTTAGTAAGATATAAGGGTTTGGGGGTTGGAGGTGGTGAGCTGCCAGGGCTGCTGATCCCTGAGGGAACCAGCACTGCTTGGTCCACACATGGTATAAATACATCCATCCAGGCCTTTCCTCTGCTCCACCACTGCCAAATGGAGGAAGAGGAACATGGAAATATGTCTCAGATGGGGTAAAACATACCCCTAAGCAAGTATCAAGGAGAAGTAATAAAATGTGTCAGTATTTGCATTTCTCAGGCAGGACTGTTGGTGGTGGGCTCTGTAATAGACCTGTGGAGGGCTTTGAGGAGGTCAGATGTTAATCACAGGGTCAATCAAGCCCATGAATGACCACCGCCTTCTGCCCACCAGCTCACCACATCTCGAAGAAGCAGCAGTGCTTGTCTCTATCCCTACATAGATTGATGACATTAATTCAAGCAGTGACTGCTTCAGTGGCCTTAGGAGACCTGGGAAGTTAGGCTCCCAGACAATAACCTTGGTGGCCTTTTGGAAAATTCAGCTCTTTGTTTCTCTGTTGAAAGTGGAACAAGGAGAGGAAAAAATAAATAAATAGAAGAAAAAAGAAAAAGAAAAAAAAAATAATAATAATAATACCCCTTTACTGAAGTTGTCATGCAATGAGTCATTTGCTGCCTGACAGGAGATGGGCCAGCATCCCTCTCTGCGCTGCAGTGATTTGACTAATTACTTCTATCTGCTCCAGCAGAAGAGCGGCCTCCTCCAGCCTCTCTGCTGTCTGGGTGCCGTCTGTCAGCAGCAGAGAAGCAGCCAGGGCTGGGAAATGACATCCTTCTGTTTCGGGCTGTGGAGTTTTGCCCGTTCCTTACCCCTGCTGGGAGGCAGGTCCCAAAACCAAGAGCTTCTGCTCAGTGAAAAGCTGGAGCCTGAAAAGCTGGGGCTGGGCAGGTTGGGCATTTCAGGGCTGGTGCCTGGGTGCACATCTTCTCAGCAGGTTGTGGTTGCCCACTTTTCTTCTGTCGAATTGGGGACACCAATCTTGCTTGAAAATGGGTGAAGGCAGGGGTAGAGTGGGCAGGGCTGGCTCCAGCACCTGCAAAATGCAGCATTCCCCTCAGAGCTCCTAAACAGGACCCAGGACATTGGGAACAGTTAATTAGAGGTGAGCATTATTAAAGTAAATTAGAAGAAAAAGGCAGCTGTGTATGCAAACTGATTACATTTTTACACTTGTTTAAAATCACTACTGTGATTTTTAATTATAGTGGATCAAAGAAAATAACCACATTAATCCAGTGTAATCACGTGCGAGCTGATTTGATAACAACATTGTATTTAATTGGCAGTAAGCTCAGGCAACGTTAAACACAAATGAAAAGCACTGACACATTCTGAAGACTAATTAATATGACAGACTGGTAGCAAATGCATTGTTTATTACTACTAATTTCCAGTAGCTGGTTCAACACCATTTTGTTACCATGATCCCCGGTGCTGTGTCCATCAATGCATGATATTTAAAAGGAAAACAAAACATGATTTATTTTAAGGAGGAACAAAGGAGTTCAAAGATAATTAAATTATGCATTTCAAATACCAAGCTGCAGATAAAGAGCTTCAAAATACAGGATTTTTCTCATTCCAACTATAAGTCCCCTTGATATGTGCACATAGCTCACATTAATGTGCTACATCAGTGACGGAAGACACTTTTTTCCTGCACATTTTAATGTAGTTAACAAATGGTGATTTTTTCAGGGCCTGACACAAGTCTCAGTGAAGTAAACAGAGAGATTACCCTCAGGACCCTGCCAAAGCCCAATAAGTCATTGGAAGAATTTCCTTCGGCTACAGTGGGCTCTCAATCATATCCTAAGCTTTTCAGATGAGGGCCTGTTATCTTTTTTTTTATGCTTAGAAAGTACCTAGCAGAAATGAAGAACATTCGTTCAGATAAAGTCTTTTAAATACAGTGTCCTGAAAGTTTCCTAAAGCTGTCCTGAATCGCATGCATTACCATTCTCCTGCTTGGCTGTGCTGCCTTCCTCACTTGGTTCTGGACTGTAATGGCACATATTTGTCACACCTTGTTACAGCCTTGGTCAATAGAGTAATGGAATAATCAATCATCTATATTTTAGTGTGAGACATAATAAATACAGTGCATAATAGTCAATCAGGTCTTCACCAAAGAAAAGTTGAACAATTACAGTGGTTGTCAATTGTAAACTGCCTATGATAAGTATGCAAACATTGACCCCAAGTGTTACACTGAGAACATGGAAATTAAAATCATCTATCTTACTCGATTCAAAGCCTCCCATATTGCAAGGGTGGTATTTAAGGAAAACCTTGGTCGGACTCAGATTGCTTCTTTCAGTTAGATTAAAATTAAATTAAGTCAAAATTTAGAAAATACTGGTTTAATTAAAGATACTTCACTAGCTCATAAATTATACATTCGCCTTCCTGTGGCGAAGTGTAAGTTTGATGCTAGGTGTCAGAGCTGCAGAGGATTCCTAAAGGTTAGTTCACATTTCTGTGCCATATAAAGCAGGCTTCGAGAAACGAATGACTAATTATCGAAGTTACCAAATTGCTACCCTGGCCTGCTTAGCAAATGTGGTCCCCTGACTTCAGCTAAAGCAGTATTTTCTTCGGCAGCTCAGTCCAAGTATGCAAAGTAGGACAGCTGAAAGAAACCTTGGCCAAAAACAGACATTGGCATAGAGTCAAGCATGAAAACATTAATAGATAAACATCCAGAAACTAATTATGAAATTTAAAAAGTCCAGCTATCCTACACGGACCGGTACAAGAATTACTATCTGTTTCATTGGCACAGCAGTGACTGGAGAAGCCTCGCAAAGTAGCTTTCCTTATCATCTTACATTTGCGCATGTTAGCTAAAGGCACGTTCATTTGAATTAGAGAAAATAAATAATTTTAACAGTGAAAGTGATAACTCACTGAAACAAGTTGCAGAAGGAAAAAAAAAAAAAAAAAAAAAAAAAAAAAGACAGATAGAGCCCAATCAGATAGAGCCCCCAATGCCTTCCTGGAAATCTGCTGTTGTCCTGAGCACATTATTGGCATCATCTCCAGGACAAATGAAACGCGTGTTGATATGGAACAGTCCAGACTGGAAGACTTAGCGACTCCTTCTGAACTGTAAACTTCTTTTTAAAAATCTCTTGATCCCAACAAGTTAAAACTAAATGCAGTGGGATGAAGGAATACCCAGACTGAAGGGCAAGGCAAAAAGTCAGTTCTGGGCCCTTTTTCCCCATTGGTGTGGCTCAGCTTCCCCCATTACTGGCTATTTGGGCAGCAGCCATTCCAAGCCCTCCCGATGGCACTGCCACAGCACTGGGCTTGTCCCCAGCACACACAGCTATCTCAGTCATTCCCCTTCCTAACTGCAAGTCCCAATCTCAGAAAGCACCCTTGCCCTGGCAGGGATTTAGATGTGTGTTCATAAAGCTTGTGCTCCTGTCACGCTGACTTCCCCCAAGGAACCAGTATCCACCGACACTGATGTGTGCCAAATCGACTGCTGAGTTGTAGAAGCAGCTGTTACGACACAAAAGGAGCCTGACAAATGCTTCCTGTGAGAGCAGAGCTGCTCTGGGTGACAAAGATGCTCGTCAGCACCTTCCTGCCAGGAATAGCAGTGGTTTCAGCCGAGGTGCCCACACTGCAGCCTTGCAAATGCTTGGCACCGAGATGCTGGGTACCAGGTGCCCGTCGGTGCTGAGGCAGACTGCTGAGATGAAGGCAGGGTGAGGCACCCTGCCTGGCTCCAGGGGTGGGGAGGAGGACAGCTGGGAACCTCCCTTGCTGCTGGGCAGCATGATCACTCACCAAGACACAGTCCTCCTGCCAAAGAGCAGCTCTGGTTGCCTGAACCAGGGCTAAAGACACACATCAGTGCATCCTGAAATGGTTGGAAAAGCTCCTTAGAATTTAACCTAGCCATTAGGAGGGTGCTGGGGGGCAGACCAGGGAGCTAAGCCCTTTGGCACGCCTCTCGGGTGCCTCATGCCACATTTTGAGAAGCTTTGCAGAACCACAAAAATCCCTCCGAGCCGGTTAAAAGCCCCTGAGCTGATTATTCAGATAAGCCACGATGAGATAAGCTCTGGTATCATCAGTAAGGGTGCAAACCACTGTCACACTAGGGAGAGCCAGGCAGGATGTGAACTCTATTTAAGCAGTCCCCCAGTAAAGCAGCTCACAGCCCATGCACAACTGACTGTCAGCTCCCTTCGAGCGCTCCTTTGATTGTGCCGCTCTGTGAAGGAGCACTTGTCACTTTTTATCGAAGGAGAGGGGAAGAAAGCAAGGCAGCCTGCTGCTGGGAGAAAAGATGCCACTCACTGTTAGTTAAAATATAGACAGCTGCGATGCCCTGGCTGCTGGTGATTGAGGACCAGCAGGAGTGGGAAGGAAGCATCAGTGCAGGACAAGAAAAAGAAAACAGCAAGAGACCTGAGCGAGTGCAGAGAGGAGAGGGAAGGGGCTCCAAGTCCTGGCTGTAGCTGGTACTGAAATGCCTGAATCGTGGGATGCTGGGGATGGGATAAAAAGCAGCCTCGAAGTCACCCAATGCAGAGGATATTTCAGTCCTCTTATAACAAAAGGGCAATAAATATTTTGGTGCTGCCTTACCAGGGCTGGTTAGCCTTTACAGCTATCTTGTAGTTATCCTTTAAGCTATCCTCGGCATGTTATGAGTACTAATGGAAATGGAGTAAAGCCTCAGCACAGCACAACCTGTCCCACAGCCTCTGTCTTCCCGTGCCAGCAGACTCGAAGTTGTGCAGTGAAATCCCTCCTGGGGAGCTGGAAATCCCCCACTCCAGAGCAGGAGTATTAAAGCACTCTGATTGTATCTTTGCAACCCAGCCAACAGAGGCAAACAAGCCAGGGAAGGTAAAAATCTCAGGTAACAGAGAGCCCTTTTCCTCCCTTTGTTTGCCAGGGTTTTGCTTGTTCCAGATAGCAATCAGCAAACAGAAAGTAGCACACAGGAAAGCTCAGGCAGAGAAAGCCCAATTTCCCCCCAGCCACTGGTGCTTCTGCTGAGAGTTACTTTGGCACATTAAAAGGTGCCAGAAATGACAGCAGTAACTGAAAAGATGGAGGGAATTTCTCCACAGACGTAGAAGAAACCAAAATGCAAGGCAGTATCACAGCATCCTGACCTCCATGAGGCAGAGCGCTTCCCGCTGGAGCTGGGAAAGCTGATATCTAACAGCTGGATCCTGCAGACGAACTGATTTGCTTCTATGGTTTTGTTGCTTCTAGCAAAGCAGAAAATTAGTTATAGGTATTATTTTCCTAAATTCAGCTTCATCCTTGCCAAATTTATTTAAAAAAAAAAAAAAAAAAAAAAAAAGGGCTCTCTGGAAGTACTTCCCACCTGGCTTGCAAGGTGTAGCCCGTGTCCATGTCCCAGCACATGCCTGCAGTGGCAGCAAGGCTCCAACGCCTTGTCCCAGCTGCATGAGGATCACACCCCTCTGCAAAGTCACAAATGGTGTATTTGTCCTGAAGCAATGATGGATAAAGTCACTAAAATCACTTATCCACTCACTTTAGTGGCATTAGAGTGAGATTAATTTAACGTGCTGCAGCGTGTGGATAAGAGGAGATCTGATTTTTTTGGTTGGTGCTAGTGGTCATTAGTCTGCTAGATTTCCTAATGCATGCTGCTTATGCTCGTGCTGCATTTTCCCTTTAATGTGAGCACGGGGGTCACTCACAGACACCACAAACCTGCTACTAATACCACTCTGTCTCACGGCAGCACGTAGCCATCCAGCCTGGCAGCAGAGCCCCATCATGCTAAGAAATTACACATCCCTTCGGCAGCAGACGATCCCAATGTCACCTTCTCAACAGGCAACCAAAGGATGCAGGAGTAAACACAGGACCAGCCATTCCCCTGGAAGCAGAGAAAGGGAGAGCCTCCAAGTCCCGCAATATTGAGTTATCATCTGGACCTGGCTACATTTCCCTAAGACTCGCTTCTGTTCCTCTCAGCCACTAGCTGATAGGTGACATATGGACGTCTTCATGCTCCTGGCTTTCTTGCCAGAGGTCACAGTCCTTTCTTTTCCCCTGGTAGGATGGGAGTGGTTCCTAGAAGCATCGTGGACTTTTCCCATCCTTTCTGCCTTGCCATCACATTAGCTCCCTGCTGGGCACTGACATGGTGGGGAAGGACTTCAAGAGCAAGCCTGCCAGCTTGCAAACTGCGGGGTATTTTCCTACAGTAAAAACCCCACAGCAGTGCAGGGCTGGCTCACACCACAGGCATTGACCCCACTGGCAAACAGGCCCAGAGAAGGGACAAAAATGTTACAAGGAGCAGTGCCACAGCCTGCGGGGACAGCCCAGCGCCCAGCAGGGGACACATGGCCAGGGCCACCCATCCTATGGTACAGCTGCTGGGAAACACACAGGTGTGAATCACCCATGGGATGCCTCTGCATGCAGCATCTCTGCTGTGTAAAAGCTTTATTTTTTTATTTATTTTTTTTTTTTCTTGTCCTTTCCGTTCCTTTTTGTTTTAAAAGAGAAGACTGCAGATCTTGTCTGTCCCAGCACATACGTTATAAAACTGCAATTTGCCTGTCTTGGCTCTCTCACCCTAGCATTGACCCTAACGATGAACTCCCATGAATAAGTCTAATCCTGTTTTTCATGTTTCCCCAGGTAAATGCATATTTATGAATCATTTCTCAAGAGCCAAAGCATGGCCCTTACAACCAGCCATGATAGTTCAATTTGTTTTCTTGCCAATTCTTGGAATTGTTTTGTTGGTGGTGGTGGTTTTGTTGTTTGTTGGTTTTGTTGTTCTTTTTGAAACTTTGGAGAAAAAAAAAAAAAAAAAAAAAAAAAACTCTCATTCCCAGTTGGTTCTTATCAAAGTATGTGGGTTTTTTCTTTTCATTTCTTTTTTCTAACTCAGCTGGTGCTTGGAGACTTTCCAATCAGCTTGAATGATTAATGTGGTGCCACTGACTTGTTTTGTGTTTGTATTAAAAAAAAAAAAAAAAAAAAAAAAAAAAAAAGCACAATTCATGTTTTCCAAAGAGCCAGTTAGGTATCTCTGATTGACCATGCAATGTAAGTTTTAAATTGTTCTTTGTGTGCACAAAATGTATAGCAAAAAGGAAGCATTTCCACGGGGATGAATGGAACAGTCAAGGTTAGAGGCACAGGCTAAAAAAAATACCACCTCTCAGCGAGCTGCACATTAGACTATAATCATTACAAAGCCAGGTCTTAATATCCTACATTCATTTAAGGGAGGAGATTTGTTCTTATTCCTACTACTTATTTAGCTAGTCTAAATTCGGTTTGAATAACAAAACAGCTTTTCCAGTTTAGCTGTGCTACCAAGTCAAGGTCATTCCCCTTAGAGAAAGATCAAGATCCTTTATAAGGGGAAAAAAAAAAAAAAAAAAAAAAAAAAAAAAAAAAAAGAGATGACTAGCCCCGATTGATCTGCTGAACATCATTAGCGAAGGGTAAGAGATATCTAAACACGCTCCCTGGTTCATCGACTTGCATGGGTGTGTTTTGAGTGTGAAACAGAAGGAAGTTATGCAATTACCTCGAGAAAAAAAAAAAAAGTTCCTTTAGTGGTATTTGGAAATAAAATAGAGTTGTGAAGGGGGGGGGAGGATCCTGATGGGCTCTTACAAGCTGTGCGTTTGTGAGTCAATAAAGCGGTAAAGAAATGCAGCTCTATTGATTTGCATTATGTGGTACTTCCCAGGTGATATCTCAGCCTTTTATAATGTTTTCCATCCACTGTTTTCATATTTTCTCTAGAAGTTTGATAGCACTTAATAGCACATATTTATTTAGAAATAATAACTGTTTGTGTTTAAACTCATTAGACAAAGACAGGCCACTGTAATCTGCTCACTCAGGGACTCCATGGAGAAGTGTGCAGGAGCTACTCCCAGAGAGTTTAATTTTCACAGGAGACAAAAGATATCGCATTATGAAATCCCACAGAACAGAAAACATTGGATTCTTGGATTTTTCATTGGACAGGTTGCCCTGCTGCAAAAAGAAAGATCATTACCAGGGATGCAGAGATTGTTTCAAGGGTTACAAGTACTCATGGTATATTAAGGGGGGCTTCTCTACATATGTATTATGTACACAGGCATACACACACACCTCCTCAGTCCTCTCCAACTAAACAGCAAGACCCCAACACAGTGGGGACACCTGGAAATGGTCCAGGAGGGCTTGGTTCCTTTCAAATTCCAGCTCCTTTTTTATCCACTGCAACATTAACCAGTCAGCTCTACAAAAATACCTTTTTCATAAGCAGCAAGCTCCAAAATGTGGCTCAGCACTGTTGACTGTGCAGAGGACCAAAGGTGCTCATGCATCTCCACTATGCTCATGGATAAACCATGCTTGCTCTGTCAGGAATTAATTCCCAGTTGTCCCTTTCCAAGTGGTTTGTCCCAGGTCACAGTAGCATCACAATGACCTCCTTGTCCTCTCCCCATCCCCACCCCAGGGCTGGGCTGCATTCAGTATGCCCATTTTTTTTCTGTTTCCTTTGCTATCTCAGCAAGATTACCTATACAGGGTGTAGCTCCCCACACCTCCTTTCCCCCCTCTAGCAAAGAGGAGTCAGTGGGGTCACATCAACCTTACCCACAGCTGGAGGAGATGCTCAGAGAGGGCAGGATGCTAACCAGAACCCAAACCTTAATGAGCCATTGAAGAAAGACACTGCAGGCAGTCCTGAGAGAGCCCTGCCTGCTCCTCTGGCACATGCACCAGGCAGCTCTGGCAGTGTATTTGCTGGTTATCATTGCTGTAAATCAAAGCAAAATTAGCATAATTATTCGGGTCCAGGGTTTGTTTTTACTGGGGTCATAAACAAGCTGATGACACTGTTTTTTCTTTACACCACACTCTAATTGTGCTGGCAGCCTAATTTCCAACACCCTTCTCACCTCTGTTCCATCGCAACAGTGTTAACACCAACCTTCTTCGAAAGAAATCCAATTGTTCCAGGAACGCATCTGAATTCAGCAATATTTCTGTCAATGCAGTGGGCTGTCTTTACTTCTGCCTTCCTTTAGGAGACAATCATTGCCTGCTGGGACTTTATGCATAGATTGCTAACTTGCTGTGCATACACTGATGCAAAGAAAGAGCTTTGTAATTTAAATAACAGACTGTGGAATTGATGACAGACACAAACATGGTCATTCACCCAGCTGTAGAAAACTAAAACTAAGGCTCCAGCAGGAGGGAAAAGGAAACATATTGCTTTCTTCAAGGACCAGAAAGACAGCCTGCAGCCATGGCTGTCTCACGTAGGATGCTACACTTATGTATGGAAAATAAAGCAGCACACAGTGATCCCCGGAGCAGAAGGGGTTACATGGTGTCCTGGTCTGAGCAGAAGAGACTTCGTCCATATACTCACCTAGCTGGATCTTCAGTCCAGCTCTGCCACAAAGTGGAGATGCTCCTTCTTGCAAGGAGACTGAAAAAAAAGTGGGATTTGCAAAAAATAATCCTGATGTAGGCTCCACAGTCTGGAAAATGCAGTTGAGGAAGCCTCATCTGCTCAAGGAAGGCAGCAGCTCCCTGCTGGGCAGGATCACACCCACTGACACCACCTCCACCAGCAAAGCAGAGAAGCAAGGAGCTCTCTCAGCCTCCAAACTGAGCCTTTTGCCCCTGGATACACTGATTTACCCCCAGTCACAGGTGGGTTCCGCAGCCACCACGGTGCCTGCTCCGAGCACGGACCTGCAGCTGGAGGGGGCACCAGGAGCAGCCCCAACAAACAGCCCGGTGTAAGAGGGGCACACTGCAGGAGAGGCCCCGAGGGACTCCGTCAGCAGGCAGAGAGCCATAGAGAGCCCTTCTGCTGCTGGTAAAGGAGAAGGTGCAGGTGGACGGGACTATGGGCCTAGGCTGGGCAGAGCCTATGTCATGTGTCAGCGACCTTGCAAAGCAAGGCAAGGCTGCTGTGAATAATGACAGCAGGACTACTGAAAATTACTGTAAATACCTTTTCAGGTGAAATAAGCCTCCTTCATCTGCTGTGTCTCATTTGCATGGCAAGAAAGACTTTTTTTAAAAAATAAAAATAAATAACTACATTTTCTTTTTGTAAGGAAACAAAGACTCTGACAAGGCCCTTAATCATCAAATCAGTATAAACAACATTACAATACATTAGACTTGGAAATGCTAAACTGTGATTATGCAACAACTAATTAAATTAGTACTGACAGCTTTCAAAGAGTAGGAGAAAAAGACGTGGTATATCCCTGGCTTTCAGAGACGATTTTGCCTAAGAGCAGTGAAGACAGACAAGCTGTAAGCACTTTCCATCTAGGAATGAGAATCCACGCAGGAAACACCCACAGCTGACATGCAGCCTCTGCTTGAACTTGGGAAACTCATTTTGTGAGTGGGAGCTGAGCCTGGTCAGCTGTGAGTAGTAAGCAACAAGTTAAATTCCTCCTTAAAATGAAGTCCAGGGAGTGTTCACTGGAAAAGACTAATTACAGCCGCTGTGCCACTGAGCGGGAGCTACCACTCTTCTGGCAATAACTTGAATTTCATTGTTTAGGAAGATGAAAGCCTTCACTCGGCTGGGGAAGAGCATAAAAACAATCCATAAACAGCAGCAAGACAAACTGTCTTTATTCAGGAGTAGCATTAATACCCTTTTGAGGTTTTTAAAATAATTTAGGGTTGCTATGCAACACAGGTCCCAACCTGATTCCAGTAACAGCAACAAAGCAAATCATCTGCTGGCTTCGGTAGGGCCCAGAGAACCACCCCAGGGGCTGCCCCCAGCAGGGTGTCCCAGCTCTGTGCCTCCAAGCAAACCATGGGAGCACCCCGACCACCGCTGTGCATGGTCCATCCCAGCCAACAGCAGTGGTTGTGGAGGCAGGAAAACCTCCCAAACCCAGCCCTTGTCCTGTGCAACGCTTGTCAGCTTGTCAAGATGCTGTTTTCTATAAATCATCTTAATTTGCATGTTAATAATACCCAAAGCTGTGGTTTGAGAGGAAGAGAGGAGACCTTTTAAATCCTGTCAGAGCTGGAAAAAATTCAAAATTCCCAATATGCTCAAAGTAAAATCCTCCCATTAATCTTCCTTGCAGCTTGTGGCAGGACCCTCTAGTTCCACCCCAGCATCTCCTCTTTGGGAGCCGCTTGCAGGTGGCTGCATTTTGCTCCTGACAGCCTCCACAGTTGCGTATTTCCTTTTGATGGCTGAGGTCCCACCTGCACACACAGGAGCGCAGCTCGCTGTAAGGAGCGCTTCACCCTGCCAGCAGCTTACAGCACAGCCAGCCCATGGGCTTGCCAGGATCCACACAGGACACGCTCGCTTCCCTGTGAGGAGGCTGTCTGCAATTCAGGAAGCTGAGCTTTCCTCCTCCTCACCTGCTCAAACCGCTGTGCATGGACACAGCACTGGGGGCTTAGCAGACCCAGCCACCCTCCTCCTCTCCCAGCACAGATTTCAGAATTCCAGTACACTCTTGTTTGTCACCTTTCGCTTTCAGATGCAAAAACCTTGATTCAAGGGTTGCACGCGGGCACGTTCCCATGATAACTGGGTGAACATATGGAGAGAAGTGGGTGGAAGGAGGCCAGGCGGCTACATGCGCTTATCTGGGAGGAAAGCTGTGGAAGAAGGGGAATCACACTACTAGCATCCTTGCTAATACCCATTCATCACCAAAAAAAAAAAAGAAAAAAAAAAAGAAAAAAAAAAAAAAGAAAAAAAAATCAGCTTCCTCTGCAAATGGCAACATCCAACAAGCTCAGCCACCCCACAGTATAGCAGGTCCTTTTGCTTTAGCTTGCCACACCACAGGACAGCACAGCTTGCAGGAGCAGTCTGAAAATTCAGCTTAGGTAACAGCAGAAAACAGTATTTTCTGTATTTTAATTACTTGGTAACATTGGCCTATGTCATTCAGCTCAGAGCATGTACTTGCCATGATATTCCACCGTCAGGGCTGAAGTAAAAGTTGTCAAAAAAAAAGTTGTTGTTGTTTTTTCTTCTCAGTGTTTGTACTGGGCCACATCTCCTCATTGCAAAGTTGCCCAGCCAATTCATTTGTGCCTGAAAGGACAGACAGACAGACACATCCTTCCCCAAAGGGCCCCTCCTGGCACAACCAGCATGGGAGCAGCAGGGACTGGAAAACAATAATTTAAAGAAAACTCTACCCGGGGCTAGCAGGCCTTCTGTACCTCACACACATGTAGAGGTTTGTGGATAGGGGTTCTTCCTCTGCTTGCTCCTTCCCAGAGCTCAAGGTTGGGCATTTTCTGATATGGTGCCACCTCAGAGCAGAAGCCGTGGAGTGCTGGAGGTGGTGGTTCAAGGCACTGCTCCTCTACACAGTGCTTCCAACTGGGCCATGAAGGCACGTGGACTTCACAGGTTTGTTAACTGCAAAACACTCAACTTTAAGAGCCACCGAAGTCAACTTTCTGTCCTTCTAATATATACCAGATAAACAAAGCTATTGTAGAATAACAAAGAAATATAACCAGTGCCAGGAAAAGTCCTGCAGCCAGCAACTCTCTCCTGCATATTTTATCTTATAATCCACTGCACTAATACTTAACCACCACACCAAGCAGGTGGAAGTTTGAGGGCCATTGAGCACTGTGAATTTTCCCAATGCATCACAATTACCAAAACACCTGTGCTAAATAACTTTGCGCTGAGCCACTGTGAAAATTCACAGAGTGCTCAATAGCCCTTGAAATTTCTCATTTCTAACTGGGGCTGGAGTGGCTGAGCGCTCGCACATTACACCGCAGCACAAAGCAGGTAAGGACACTGGTTCAAGACCTCGTAAAGGCCCCCTTCTCCGTGGCTGGAAGTTATGCTGTCCCTGTGATTTTCAGGCTGCTCCTACTTTGTCTCTGCAATTACACTCACTTGGAGCTGAGTGAACTCATGTGTGAGCAGACTCCAAACATTGCTGTGCTCCCCTGTCCCTCCTTCCCTGCCCAGCACAGCTGCCTTCCTCTTCCATAGACAGGGAAGGTGTCCAACTAGCAGCACGTAAACCCCATGGGGCACAGCATGCTGATCTCTGTGCTCCCCGTCCCATTCTCATGGGGTCTCTGGAGCAGGACCAGGGGCTCAGCCTGACCCCAGGACACGTAGCATCTGAAGGCAAGCTTGGCCCTGGGATGCACAGAGGCTCAGCAAGGGCAACCAGGGGCTCTCTGATCACAGCACAAGACATGCACACATCTTTGTGTCCAGCTGGAGAGGAGGCTGAGAGAAGACTGAAGAGATTTCAGGCAGCAGAAGCAAGAAGAATGGGAGGTTGATAAACAGCCAGGAACTAGAGACATTCAATCCATTTAGTCTGTCCCCAGGAAGGTGAAGAGGTGACTTGAGAGTGGTCAGCAAGTGCCAACGCAGAGAGAGGAGTAATAATATGAGACTCTTTAATCTGACAGATGAGAGCATCTTGAGACCCAGTGGCTGGAAACCAAAGGCATTTCTACAGAGAAATAGAGTCCCTGGGGCAGAACAGCTAAGGCAATTAATTAACCACCGGGACAATGTACCCAAGGATGTGGCAGATTCTCTGTCACTTCAGCTCTGTTGGTTGGACCTCTGTGGGACACCTGGGCTCCACCAGGGCTCCAAGATGGGGGCATCACACAGTTTCTTGTGCCTGCTATCAGGGGCTGCTTCTGCATAGTCAGTCCAGAACTGGAGATCTTTGGAAACCAGCAGTAGCACTCTCAGATAAAAATACAGAGGAAAAAAAAAAAAAAAGTGAGAAAAATTCAGAAAAAAAACAACAATGCACCTCATCAGAGGTCCCCTGGAGCCTCACAGGGTTGTGCCAGCCCCTCTTCTCTGCCAGTTTGCTGCTCAGAAGAGAGCAGAGCAGGAGAAAGTCATCTCCACACAGACAGAGAGAGGCTGAGCACGTCCCCTCTATGTCCCAGACCTACCTTTCCCCATGAGGGCTATGAAGTAACTGAATACAGTGACTGTTTTCCACATGCTGGATGCTCACCAGCCACCAGCTCACCTGTGGGACTTCCACAGCCCAGCCTCAGTTTCTCAGTACAGGTCACATGCTGAGAGTTGCTGAGATAGTAAAGTCAGACTGCTACAGACAGACAGTTGATACAACAGCTATGAGCAATAACAATTAGAAAAAAATAATAATTAAAAAAATAAATAGGTCTATCATACATTGAAAACAGACAGGAAGGACCAAATCTTCAAATGGAACAAACTGACTTAGCCATGCAAAATTCAGTTGATTTTCACTAGTTCACGCCTACAGACAGTTTCCTAATGTCACAGCAACATAACAAGGACCCAGAGCTGGCCTGAATCAGGGCTGAAATCTGCTGGGATCTGTCAAGGAGGTAAGAGCAGGTCACATAACTGTCAGGACTAAGTTCAGGCTGCCCAGCAGACTTTGAAGGCTCTCATTAACCCTCTTATTTCCATAAGCATTACTCACAGACTCATCAAACCAGCAGGCAGAAGAATCCCTGTCACTGCTCATCCTTGGACAACAGGGTTACCTGACCTCAGTGCTGCTTCACCACTTGTCAAACAGCTGCCCAAGCAGTACAAAAATTTAAGCTTCCCAGAGATTTTTGGTTTACTTCTTGGTAGCAAACAGAAGAAAAAAAAAGAATTGCTTTGCTCTGACTACATAAGAAACTTATTTCACTGATTGCATGGCTTTTTTTTTAAGCAACTTTAAATGGGGTTTGTTGCCATTACTCATCTAATAACCTCCCTACTGCAGCCAAAGTCAACTGTAGATGGTCCTGACTTCACTATGATGCAGAGACAAGGAACACTCAAATTCTCATTATAATTATAACAAATCCAAATGACCTGAGCCATTAGGTCAATGTCAGTAAAAGTGACTCTCAAATGCGTGAACTGGAAGGCTTCCACCAACACCGTTCCCTCTCCAGGAGCAAGAGACCACTTCAAATGTCAGTGGAAGGTTGTTTAGTTTTTAATTGGTGCCTGAGCTTTTTTTGGCTGGTTTCTGAATGATTCCCCCTCCTTTCCAATCAGGAGAGCTTTCAAATCTCACATCGAGGGCTCTCAGGCTCTTTGTTCTTCAAGACTTTGAAAACAAAAACAAAACTCCACATCTGCAAACAGTCACACAGGAAGACAGCCAAAATCTGATCGTGAGCATTAACATTTAACTACTGCTGTATTTCACTGTGTGCCTGCATGTCTTGTACAAAGGCAGACACCCTTATGCTCCATGTCCCCTGGAAGTAAGCAAGTACACATGCTCCATTCATAATTAATGGCTCAACTTTTCCAAAAGCACTAACAATTGCATCTGCCTGTGTCTGTGGAGGACTTGGCCCTAAAGGTTTGGCTTCACCAGGCTAATGCTCTGCCTGCAAATTAGCCACATGGGACACGCTGGAGTCACCCTTTGACACCTGGACCCCCCATGAACCCAAGCCAGCAAACAAAACCACACTCATCCTCTGAAACCAATGCTGCCTTTGCCACCCGTTTCAAGGGTGGTGGCTTTGGGCTTCGAACATTCAGGCCTCCAAGGTGCTCAGTGCCTAGGATAGGGACTAAGCCCTCTCAAAGCCTCAGCCAAGCTGAGAGCCCTCAGCACCCCTGCAGAACTGAATTACTACGTTATTTCAAGCCGTCATATGACCTGGAGGACAGACAGACACGCAGCAGAGCTGCGCCTGCACCGGGCAGTCAGCACTTCAGCTCTCAGCAGGGCAGTAGCAATGCTCTGGGCAGGCAGCTTGCCACTAATAGGCATCGAAAACCACCTGGAGATGGGCTGGCTGGATCTATTTACTTGTTACCCTGCCCATGGAGTGAGATATGCCCTGAGTAGATTTGCTTTGATGAGGGAACTGGAGGGAAGGCCTCCCCAAAGCAGCCTCCCTGCTGCCAGAGGACTGCCTCCAGTGAGTTTTTGGCTTTTAAGAGGAGAAAAAATTGTTGGCTAGTACAGACACAACCTGAAAATAACCCTCCATTCCTCCTCCTAATGGCTTTTATTTGTGCTTCTCTCAACACAAGAAGACAGAACCCCCTCCTGTCCCCTCGCAAGGCTTCTCAAAGAGGAAAAGAGAAGGTTGTGTTGGGAGGCTCGGGGGCTGCATGCTCTTGTCTACCATCCCCTGGGTGCAAAACCTAAAGCAAAAGTTGAAACAGGCCCTGGGATTTGGCTATACGTTACAACGTAAAACTTCTCCATAGCTATTACTGCAAATTTTACTTGACTTTTCCACCCAATCCATGACGTTACCCTCAGCAGCAGGGACTATTCATAGGCATGCCAATCCTTGCAAAATACCCGTAACCGAACATTTAGAGAGGAAACCTCTGAAAAATAATATCTACAACTTAAGAAATAAAAGTTCTTTGTCAGGATGCCCCAAGCGGGTCAAGTAGACTTTGATCGAAAGAAAAATATGCCCCAGTACCTTTGCTCTGTTTTTACCTCCGTGTTGTCTGTCTCTCATTTCACTTGTTCCTCCCTTACTTTGTAATGATCTGTGAAAACCTCTAAAGGGATGACATGGAGGGAACAAGGCTGGATAAAGTCCTAGAGTATTTGCCAAACTGACAAAAAATACAGAAGAGAAAACATCAGGCCCAGCCAAGTCAAATATCAATCTACTTTTGTGTGCTTTGTTTCATTAAGTTTACTTTATTATTCATTTGTAACCAACTGTGGTGGATAATGAGCACTTGCATCACAAACCTCTGTGTGCTTTAGAAATCCCTCTCCCCACATAGGGAAGGGCTGGATAACAACAACAGAACCCTCTCATTTGAAAAGCCCATGGTGGTCCAAGCGTGAGTGGAGATCTTACAAGCATCACTGAACTGAGAGCTCCAGCATTGAAGCAGTCGCATCACTGCTGAAACATTTGAGCCCCGTGGAGACAGCACATCCCATTGCATTCAAGTCTGCCAAGATGCCCTGAAAGCACATCTCTGAGCACGTGGTGGTTTTGGGGCAGCTGCCTCCCAAGCAGACAGCCCAGGGGATACCCAAAGACAGGTGTGTTGTGCACACCCAACAGTTCTCCCAGAGGACACCACCAACCCCATCTCAAAAGTCACAGGACAGCAAAGGTCATAGGCAGCAGAAGTCTGAATGCCTAACCCACTGATCTTCGTGGTCATCCTTCAGTGCAGAGTCAGGTCTAGATCTACCAGAGACCATCCACCTGCACTCACACCTCCCCTCCTGCCGATCCCTCTGCTCGCAGGAGCTGCTTCAGAACCAATAACTGCTCTGCTGAGAGAGCATCTCCCTTACGACAGACAACTAGAAACGAGCTGATCCAGCAGGAAAAAAAGCACCCAGAACTGAATTGCAGGCGAGCTGCAGGTGTTCGGGTAATTATAAGAGTTTGGCAAAGTGTGGGAACAGCACACACTCCTAAAACAACAGCGCAGGCTTTTATACTTTTATTGCACATCTGTGCGTCAGAAACTCGGCACCCCCACCCCAGCAATTTGAATGTGCAAGAGAGCCATGGGTGAAGATCCAAATACTCAGCATAAAGTAAGCAGGGTCACAACCCACCCTTCTCTCTTACAGCCCCCGGAGTCAGACGATGAGTATGGGAGCAGGTGAGAGGTGAATCTATGGGTTATTTCATGGCACTGTGGCCATTACAGAGCCAGGCACCATGCTGCAGGGAGCCTCATGCTCCAGCACAATCCCCACTAGACACTTTCAGCTCTCTTCTGCTTGAATCCCTCACAGCTGTTAGGAGACAGTGCAGCATGCACTTTGTCCATTTTGCAGGTTGGCCCTAAGGGAATGAGCAGCCAAGAGGAGAGGTTTCCACTTCCTCTGACTCTTTCCCCTCTGCTTATTTCTTTGCTTTTTCCTCTGTATTTTCTAACAGTTTTCAATTTGCAAGAACTTTGGTGTGACAATACAGGTTCTTTCCCACTGCAAGGCCCCAGCAATAAGGCGACATTTATCACAGCCTGTATTTCCCCTTCTCTGCTGAAGCAGAATTCTCCTGTGGAAGGCAAAGCCACACAGGTTTACCAGCTTTCACTTTTCTGTGCATCCTGTTAACACACGTTACAGTTTCCCGCTCATTAATCCTGCAAAGGAGCATTTACAATGTATTTAAAATGCTTTTCCTCCTTTACTAGCTCCCTGTGGTGCCGTCCAGTTCCCGATCTGAAGAGCAATCAATAAATAAGCTCCGTCGTCCACCGGGGTTCCTGGCTACCCAATTAGAACAGCAACCCTCCACATGCTGTTTTATTATACGGCGGCAGCAGTCAGCTTTGGCGCGGCTCTCAGTGCCTAACGCTGGTTTTAGATGTTTGTATTTGAGCAACAAAGCCTGGGAAGTCAGCGGGGCTGTTCTCTGCCAAGCTACATAAAAATTCACCAGAGTTTCCATCACACAGCACTTTGGCCAACCAGTTGCGTGGGGGTTGATGGCAGTGTCATCATTTTAATTGCTCGAAACAGTGAATGGGCGGATTTCTGGCTTGTCAAGGACATTGTATGGAAAAAAAAAAAGAGACATTGTTAATCTCTCCAAAGCCTAGCTGGTAAGCATGTCCTTAAAGCAGCTGTACAGTGAACAAAGAGCACTTGGCAAGCGGGCAGCGAGGGGCAGTGAGACCAGGGCTCAAAGGGACGGTGCTGCCAGCTGGTGAGCTCCTCACACTGAGAAATAAATAATGTTAAACCAAGAGGGAGCACAAACAGAAGGTGTTGCTCTGCCCCACGTGGTCTTCAGAAAGAGGGAGATAGTTTATTGGGATACCATGAGTTTACTTGGTGGAAAACACCAGCAACTGCTAGTGCCAATGGGGTGTCAGCACCTGCCTGCATTCAGTGCCTGGCCAGCCTAGTTTGCAGCCCCCCTCTGATGCCATACTCCTTCCTTCTGCAACCACCACAGGTTCTCCAGGACAAGGGTTAATATACATCGGTGTCATTTTGATGCTTCTGGATGCTACGCCTGTGAAATTAGAATAGCAACGAATAGTTGTTTTCAGACTTGAGTTTTGTCCTATTGTTTTAAATAATAATAATGGGACATCATCAAAACTGGAAGCATCAAATGCCCAGATACTGGGAGCAGAAGGGAGAGCATCCTAGTACATGCATACCTGTGACTTGCTGTCATTGTAAAATGCTTGGATATTTCAGCAGCACACAGCTCAGACCAGCAGCCAGATGGAGGCACGAGGCAGAGCCAACCCTTACCCGAGCAACACATTGCCTTTTGCAAACAGCCTTAAATACTTCTCACCCACAGAAGTAAGGGAAGCACATTTGGAAACAAAGGGTGATGGTGGTCACCCAACAGGGGACAGCATTATCCCAGGTGAGTCTCCTCTGGAAGCGTAGCAGGGATCATTACAGAACTTGCTTGTCCTTATTTAAGCCTCCCCACCTCTACCAGGAGCCCAGCTGACCTGCTGCTGCCTGATGGGTAAGCACAAATACAAGAGACTCGTTACCCCGAGCTAAGGCACTGTAGGTCACTGTGCCTCCCAAGAAATGAAATGACAGAACAGAAACATCTTCCTGTTTCCTGAGAGCAGCAGCTGTTCTGCACATCCATAAAGCAGATCTCTGAGTTATTTGCCCTATACAATAAATAGCCAGCCATAACTAGCTGCCAGCTTAACACTAGCAAAGATGATCTATTCTTTCTTCCGTCCTATTTTTAAGCAGTTACATAAGGAGAAAAGACACAAAGGACTTAAATCTGTGGGAAGTCTTCACGACAGAACACATTCCTTCCACCTGCATTTTGCAGATAACACTCTATATTTACTTAAAAAAAAAAAAAAAAATTACTCCCATTCATTTTTCTGCTGTGCTACTCAGGCAGTGAATGAGGCATCAGTAGAAACCAGGCAGAGCTGCAGATACCTCCCACAGGTGGCTAGAGCATCCTCCAGTGAAGGCCTTTCTCCAACAGCTGCCCTCCAGCTCACACCTGCACCTCTGCATCCTTCTCTTAAGCAACCAAGTGTTTCCTTCTGGTCTTGCTTTGCAGTGCTGAGCCCTTAGGTGATGCACATCAGGCTAGATTTGTCTCCATTAGCAGCCTGGCTACTTCTAATAGATGCTTGATTTTTATTTTTTTTTTTTTTTTCCAAGTCACAGAGCAGTCATATCGGCAGCAGCAGCCAAGTAACAGTCCCCAAAAGTTTAGTGGTAAATGGGCACAGAGGAGGTAATTAAACCAAAGGGAGTCCCTGCAGAATGGAGCCATGCCGGAGAACCAGGCAGCCCCATCAAAACAGCAGCCATCAGCCAAAGACTCGTCCAGAGCAAAAGGGAAAAGGCTCTGAATCTTTCTCAGGAAAGCCACGTGCAGCTGTAAGGAAGGACAGCTGCCCTCCTCAGGAGACATTTTAGTCGGGGAGACCTTGTTGGCTTTTTCCGCACAATCTCTGTACTCTGTGATAGCGCTTTACTGTATTTTCATCTGAGACAAGGCTGATCTCCAGGCCAACCACCAGTGCCAGGACGTGACACCCCGCAGAGACACTGAATAGCTGTTTGCCAGGGCCCTTTCACACCTCCCTGGGAAGCAGCTGGTGCCACCCACGCCTGAGAAAGGCTCCCAGAGGGGATGAATCACTGGTTTGATTAAGTCTGGCAATTCCTAATGTGTTGGACCACAGCAGAGACATGCTCTGGATCCAGAAGATGCACAGCATAGGCTGGGCATGGAGCTCAGGCTACATCACACCAGAGGTTTGCAGGGAGCAGTCAGCTTGTGCTTTGCTGTCCTGGTCAGCAGTAGGGCATGCCAACAGGTGTGTGACCAGGGAGGTCTCCCAGATCAGTGAGAAGGTGCCAGTCTCCTGCAGGGTGGCTCCAGGACCACCCCACCCCTGCTGCTGCAAATAAAAGCTGGAAAGTAGCTGAGCAGAACTGTGCATGGTGGGACTGCATCTCCTGAACACTGCCAACACAAGGCTTGGGCTTGGTCTGGAGACCCCCAAACCTGCACTTCCCAAACTCCCCTTCATGCTGCTGCAGCACCTGAATCTTTCACAGAAGCCGAGCTTGATGGCAAGGAAAAGGACTGGCATGGGGTTGGCCCTGATGCTGTTCTGTGCATCTCCCCATCCCGTGTTAAGCCCAAACTCCATGCAACTGAATCCTTGCTGAATGGAGCCCTAAATAAATAAATAAATCATTCTCCAACATGCCCCGGTGCTCTATCTGTCACTGCCTGCTGAGCTGCCGTTTCCACTTCCCCTGGCCTCTCCCTCATAGGCTCTTATTGACATTTAATGGTGATGGGTGCAGGTGGCTGTCCCAGGGCTCTGCAGCCCAGCAGGCAGCACCCCCCAGCCACAGGGCTGCACACTGCGCTAATGACCACGACAAATCACTGACGATGCTCAGCTGCTTTGCACCAAGCTGCTCCGATGCTCCTGGGTGATACAGGAGGTGCTGTGTCAGCTACAGGGAAGCATCAGTCATCCCTCATCCCCAAACACCAGCCAAACCCCTCGTCCTCACATCCCCTGCCTGCACTGCAGCTGGAAAAGGCAGGACTACTCCGCAGTGCTGCACCTGAGCTGAACTGAGAAGGGTGAAATAAAAAAGAGAGTGCTTCTCTCTGTGCAAAGGGACACAGACGTACATCTGTAGGGACCAAGCCACCCTTGTAGCACCACTTCATCCACAACCCATGGGTTGCAGACAACTCCTATAAAGAATAAAGCCACATGCACGGAAATGCCAGCATTTTCCCACCTTTTCCATACATGAATTTCAATGCATGTTGCCAGTGCAGAGACTTCAGCATCCAAACAGTCATGCCTGGAGTTCAGTCTGGGTCTATGAGCATTTCCAAGACAGAGAGGAGAGCAAAGCCCTTCACTACAGAGAGAGAAATATTTGGCCAAGCTCCCAGTATTTCACTGGACACAGCAAGGAACAACCCAGGGAGATGTGTTTTGTGGCTTTTTTTCTGAGGTCAGGCCTCAAGGTATTTTAGCTGGATTAAGGGTCTGCGATCACATGCCTGGGCTTTGGTGTTCATGAGCTGCTGTCTGCTGTGTGGGGCCTGAGGCCAAATCACTCACTGCCATACCGGAGCTTCACCTCTTGTGCAATTAGCTCAAAATTTCTGGAACAGCACAGATGGCATTGTTGGTGGGAGGTCTTTCCACGTGGTGTAAAGTGGAGCTGGGCTCTGAGGGGCTGGATGAAGGGATCCCACCACTTTGGGCTGCCCAAGGACCTGGGACCACAAGGACCTGGGAGCCTCCAAGAGGATTTCAGTGCTGAGTGAGCATCCCAGGGAGGGAAATCACCCCAGAACAAGGGGAGACTGCTGAGGAAGGGCTGGGCTTCCTCTTCATCCTGCCCTGGGAAGGTTTCTGCCCCAGGGTAAGCCCCAGGGAAAAGAACAAGGGAAACACAAGCCCCTAGTATTCAAGAGGGAGAAGGGAAGAGGATGTCTGAGCTTCAGTCTGAAATGGGGGTGAGAGGCATCCTCTGAAGAGGGATTTAAAAGAGACAAACTGCAAATACCCAAGAGTAATTTAAGCTCCCATCAGTCTGCACAGTCTGAGAGGGAATCGGCTGTACTAAAATCCCTGGGAGAAGCAAACTGGGGAGGGGCACAAAGAGAACTGCTGGCGAAAAAGGCACACCACAGACAAGGTGTGAAGACCTGCACTGCCCTACTAAAAGCAGCTCTCATCTTCTCCCCTCAGCCTGCTCTCCCTGCAAAAATCTGTGTAACAGGACTGTGAAACGCAGTGTTCTCTGTAAAGTTTTCAGTTGAAAACAAAACAGCTTTCATGGAGAAAAGCTGCTTTAAAGGTAAGAGACGACTCAAAGAATGACATATCCTTACTGCCTGCTGAGGATCTCCAAGGGGAACCCCAGCAGAGGAACTCGCCTCCATCTGAAGTGTGCCAAGCACACTCCAAAACACACTCCACATCACAGGGTAACCTTAAGGGGAACAGTTTTGAACATTCAGAATTAGACATTGCTATTAAACATTACAAGAGAAGAGATGCTGGCTTTTAATGTGGCTTCCACTCTGGGACTGGTTTGCACAGGTAGGAAGGAATGTCATGTTTGTTGGCATTACTCACGAGGAGGGAAGACGTCAGGAGCATCCACTGACAGCACATTTCTGCCTTTTAAGGGTGTTCTTCAGCCCTCACTGAACTCCACAGCAAACTTCAGACAATACACAGGACGTTTATGCCGCATCTGGCCAGTGCTAGAGCCTGTTGGTTCACTAGACTGCATGATATTGAAAAATTTCATTTTCATATGAAAACATTAAAAATCTGAATTTGAGTGCATGATTTAAGTTGTGATATCAGAGGACAACTGACTCTACATATCTACCTGGAAACTTCCTATCTGTTCACCTCTGTCCCACATAGAATAACTTCTGCCACAGCTATCCTATTGATCACAACAGAAAGTAAAGCTTCATTCCAGGAGAGAAATCCATGTTTGTTCCATAAAGATGTGGCATGGTAGCAAAATTTAATCACAGCACAGGTTTCAAATGTATGACCTGTCACCAGACAGCTCCATAGTCACTGAACAGGGCTCTTCTCCATAAATGCTCACATATAAAAAAAGGCTGAAACAAAGGTACTGACTGACCCAAAATCAAAGTGTCCTCACATCCATTCATTTACATATCACATTGGAGGCAAAGGTTGTGCTTTATTCAACAGAGTCAGAACAAGAAACTTAGCAGAAAAGGAAAAAGCTTTACAAGTATGCCAAATGATTGGACTGCCAAGGAATAAAACCTTGTCATATATCATTCATGCACTACATACAGGCTTCAGACTTCTGTAGCCTCTTCCTCCCTTCCTCAGATCTCAAAGCTGTTTGCAAACATAAATGAATAAAACCTCTCACCTCCCATGAAGCAGGTGATTTGTTTTTATTAATACATAAATGAAAGAGGAAATTAATTAAGGAATAGAAAGGGCAAGAGGCCCAAGATCACACAGCAAGAGCGCTTTAATCACCGTATTCTGGCCACTTAGGAGTAGCACTCGCATGTTAATGCCTTCCTGCTCTCCAACAAGCATTTGCCATGGACCACATTTCCTTGACTAAAGGCGCCTCATGGGTCCCAGCTAGCTTTGTGGCTTTGTTCTCATCGAGGACATGAAGTTTTTCTTCACATTCACACCATCACACCTCTGTCCTCTGGTTTAATTATTATTTATGCTGAATATAAATAGCAAAGGAGATGATCCTAAGATGAATAATGAAAAGGCAACAAGAGACAAAAAAAAACTGCTCCAGTCAGCGAGTATCCTACCTGCTTTATATTAAATACGTCTTAGCACCAGGTCTCTGCATACCAGAGGAGGAAGGGTGAGTTTTAGGGCCATTGCACAATATGAACTTCCCCAATGTATCACAGTTACAGAATCTCCTGTGCCAAATAACTTTGTGCTGATCCACGGTGGAAATTCACAGTGTTCAACAGCCCTTGAAATTTCTAATTTGTACATTGCCACAGAGGAGCAGTGCAGTGGGTGCATTTCTGGCTCCTGTGCTGCGCCTTGGACATGGGATCAGTCACTCTCTGGAGCCTGACCCCGAGTTTTGTGGTACTATTTTAATTATTAAGCAAGGCATAGCTATCTGCTTCTCCATTTGCATCTAGCACTTTTAACGACAAGAAAATACATCCTTTTTAAATGCTAGCCTAGTGAGTGGTATTAAGAAAAGTGCGAGCTATTACACGTGCAGATTTCCAAGCAATTAGTCACGGAGGCAGGAACGCAGACACAAGATTAGCTCCCAAGTTGCTGCCGCCTTCTGCTGCCCCGCTGCACCAGCAGCTTGGCATGGAGCTGGGAGGTGAAGGCAATGCTCTCGTGCCGGATGGATTTCCAGCACCCGCCACCCACAGCAAGAGCAATGCTCCTCGCTCAGCACCTCCTGCAGCTCTGCAAGGCTCCGCACCACACATGGGTGGCCAGAGACTGACCACTGGGCAGGACTCGAAATGTTTTTAGACATAGAGAAACAAGAGCTTTCTACCTCTGTTTACCTGCAACCGACACAATCCTACTAAAGAGAAATATCCCCTGTGGATAAAATACTAAGTGTATGTAGAAAGGGAACACTAACAGCTACGTTCTGCTCATGTGAAGATTTCTTCCCCCGACAGTGCTATTCTAGATGCATCACTGCATATTTGCAGTGGAAGATGAAAATACTTCTGGCATTAAAGATAGTGACATTCTTAATTTATCTCACATGTGGGAAGGTGTGTGTGGGAGGAGTGCGAGCAACTCTCAGGAATACGTCCTACGTAGTTTAATAAAGAAGAGTACACATTTCCCCTAGGATTATATTTTTTTTTAATAAACCTCAAAATTGTAATAGAAGATTCTTTTCAAGAGTTTAGAAAAAAAAAAAAAAAAAAAAAAAAACGTAAACCAGGGAAAGCAATCCGATTCCACATTCCATTTTGTAGGGTTATTGAGTAGTGTATATGTAGAGAGATGAAATTATAAAAAATGGAATCTGAATTATTCTGCTCTATTCTGCTCTTAGAACACTCTTGAGCACTTACTCAGATCTGCTCTCCAATCTGAGTATCTTCAGATTTTGGATTGTTCCCAATTTTCAACATGTCTGTGGCTCCAGATGTTGTGACAGTGACTACAAGTGACTAAAGAGCCTCCAGACTGTGCCCCCACTCCTCAGAGGGCTGTGGGGCCAGGGAGGACCCACTGCCCCAGGGCCTCCACATGAGATGCCCATGAGAAGTCAGGTCTCCTGCGGGGACATGGAGCACTGGTTGGTACAAATTTCCCAGCCACTTCTCCCAGATGCTCTTTCCCTCCGCAGCCACACAGGCTGCCCTGCACAAACAGTACAAGGACCTCGAGCAGCTTTCCTCATGGCAAATTGCAGGGGAAGGGTGCCAAGGGGACAGACTGGTCCAGATCCACCCTGAGACACAGGAGCTACAAACCATCTATTTTCCTCTGGCTGACAATACATTAGCAAACCTATTTTTCTTGCTCATAGATGTTCATGGAAGACCTAAAGATAGTCTGTTATTTTCAACAGAAAATGCAATTTGCTTCCCTAAAAATATCAGTAGTGCAGGCTATGGAGAGTTTGTTTTTCCCCAGTAATGCAATTTTTCATTATTGCCCTGGATTAAAATTAAATTGCTAACATAAGGACAAGCAGATGAATCCATGGTTATGATAGCACACAAAAATGTCAATACAATGCTTGTACAATGTATGCTTCTTCAGTATTTAAAGATTCTTATCTCTCGAATAATATAAACTGAAAATCATTGTGAGGCTCTCACACTATTAAACGAAACAAGGGTACTTCTCTTGCTTCCCTTCTGCGTGCTGACTTCAGACAGGCAGTATATAACGTTTTGAAAGGAAGTTTCAAGACTGCTTTCTGGGTTTGCCCGCACAGGGAGCCAGCATAGTTATTGTTCAAAAAGCGAACAGGGCTGTGTTTTTGTGCCTGCAAACCCAGCAACATTGGCAAAATACTGATAAAAATGCTAGAATTGTTTACAAACCCTGGGCAAAATAAGCCTATTCCAAACCCTGACTTGAAGCATCTCTGCAGCAGGGGCAATGTCAATTTTTGGTGAGAGGAAAAAAAAAAAAAAAAAAAAAAAGCAACTCAAGCTCTGACATATTTAGCAAAACAATAATAACTTACAGGGTCAAAGGAATTGCATAATCTCCAATTCCATGTAAGAACATAAAAGTAACTGAGAAGCAAACTGCTCTTTCAGAGGAGGTCAGACTCGTGTTCTTCCAACGTGTTTTATAAAGACAACCTTTGCTCTGAAGATCTCTTTTCTCTTCCCATGGCTGAGGTTGTAGCCAAACTCTACTGAATTTAGCTGAATCCCATTGCCCCACACCTTTCCCCCAACCATGATCTGGTGCTGACCCCTCCAAACCCATCCTGGAAAAGCTCCTTTACAAACCCTGCTTCTGCCCACGTCAGCCTCTTCCTCGGTTTTCTGTTTTAGCTGGAGAATAGTCATTTAATTTGCAAAATATATATTTTCACACTTGCTTCAAAGTAGTTTCATCACTAAGCCCTAAAGACATACATGGGAACAGTGATTGACAGAAGAAGGTTACCAGCAACAATCACTTTGAACCAGCTAAGTGAGAAGCACTTTTGATGGAAATGACACACGTGCTGATAATTTCCTTTCTTCTTGGGCACTATGTCCTGAGGGTTATTCACTGCACTCTGCACAGATGCACTTTCCCAGTGGGACCACTGGCCGGTACGGACACTCAGCAGTTCCCGAGAGAGAACTACCACGACAGCAGGATTAAAGCCCATGAAGCTGCATGAAATCAGCCTCTCAAGTCTCTGAACTCAGTGCAAAACCTGTATTGCACACGTTGCAAACAGCCCTGATAGCCCTTAGGCTCTCTCAGGAGATCAGAAAGGAAACCACAGCTTTGTTCTAGCAAAGGCATAAAGGGCTTCAGAAGTCACAATACCAAAGGGCTCTGCAGGCACGGGCCATAGTGCAGCATTTTGTTATCCACTCTCACCTTGTTGGAAACACGCTGTTGGCTTCTAAGGAAAAAAGGATAGGGATTAGGTTTATTTCTGTAGGCTCAGTTCTTGGTTTCTTTACTTTTTGGTCAACGATTGAGGCTCATACTTCTATATATCGCCACCTGAAAAATAATAATCTAAAATTATATGGACAAAAAATATCACTTCTTGTTGTTGTTGGAGTCTCAGGGGAACATGAAATGAAGAAATAATTCTGGACAATTTCTGCTCTTTCTATAATGAAAAAAGTAAATGGAAGTATCAAAGTGACACCTCCATCAATTTAGAATTAAGGAATCGACTTTTCTTGTCTCAAGTCAGAAAACTGCAAAAGAAAATATTCTGACAACCCCAGTTTAGAAAACTGCCATAGGAAAAGCAGCTACTTCATTCCTCAGTGCAGCCTTTTAACGTATAAGAAGCAATATATTATACAAACTAATATGCCTGCTGAGTTATGCTCTATTTTACATTATTCATGCCTCACTTTTCGTTTCTGTTCTTTCACTAATTGAGCTTCTGTCCTTCATTATTTGTACAACAGTGTCCCAGGGGATCCTCTTGTTCTCTTTATAAAAATATAACTTAAGTGCTCCCATAAAATAATTATGCCTTTGTATTAACTTGTATTAATACATGTGCTGTAACTGCATGGCTGGATCATTTAAATACACTGAAGAAGACACATGGAGCACATAGAAAGCTTGTGTAATGTTTACATAGTCTTCCCACATATTTTGCCAAAACAGCATTGCTCCAAGTCCTGTGATGTGGTAAACAACAACAAATTTGAGCACCAACAACAGCAAGCCTCTAGAGCAGAATCACACAGTACAAGAGTTATAGACCATAAATCATAGGGTTGAGATCTTCAAAAGAAGCCTCTTTCCTATAGGATCCTGGTGTTCCTGAGTTGCCCATCAGGATACGATGCTCCCTGCAGGAGAGCTGGAGCATCGATGCTCCACAGTTAGGCTTGACGAGCCTCCACCATCTGCCACATGCAAAACACCGGCAGTTCAGAAATGAAGGCTCTGTCCTGCGAGCAGCTATGTGAAGGCTCAGCCATATCACACAAGTCCTGACAAGTGATGGAAACTGCCTCAGAGAGTATAAATAATTGCATGAGTTGCAATTTGTTGGCTCGGGTATTTACATCCTGATTATAACTAACAGTGTGTTTATCTCCATTTTTATACTTCATCTGCATGCTTGGTGTTTCCCAGACTCTGTCCTTCATCTCATGCCCAGCCAGAGGAGCACACAGGTGCTGCACATAGGTGCTGCCAGGGCAGGAATGTGTTCCTCTGAGGGCTGCTCACTCCCACCTGCTACCAGCAGCCCCATAGATGCCATGCTCACTCCAGTTCCCTCTGCCCTCCCCCACTGATCTGGTGCTTTACTTGCAAATGAAGGCGGAGAGATGTGATCGCGGTGACAGACTGCTGGGTTTTGCTGTGCAAAGTACACTGGTTACAGCTGCTACCAGTGAATTTCATACTAATAATCAGAGACACAGCATCTTTTCAAGCAAACAGTAAGAAAATACCTTGATGCTAATTTCCTGGTCCCTCCTTGGCAGCTCCGCAAGGAATTCACCACTGGCTTCTGCAGGGACTGTCATGGGCAGGCTGCAGGTGGGTCACAGAAGCACAGGCCATGCCACAGCAGAGCTGGCCCCAAGGCTCACTGTGGGGCACTATTCTGAGGCACACACTTCGGGTTGTGCTGTTCTTCACGTCGCAAACGAGTGGTTTGGTTCCTAAAGCAGTTCTTCACACATTTCAGTACCTGACTTACACATGGCACACCCAGTGAAGCTCTACTACACCTTACATTAGCACTGTAAGGAAATTAATATATATATATATTTTATATATATATATATATATATATAAACACACGCTGTCTTTTTTTTTTTTTCTAAAGTCTGTCAGATCACTACATTATAACAGAGAGGCCATTACAGACAAGTTTAGTTAGCTGTGCATCATTTCACACCTTCATTACACTCTTTACCAGGAAAATGGATTGCTTTTGAGCCTCTCTCCATTCTCATTAAACTTCCACTCTTGTGAGGTGTCAGTGCTGTAAAACGCCTAATGCGGCCAGTTAATTATAACACCGCTCTCTGCTTTACCCTTTTCAATTACGCATGTTCCCACTGGCTGGAGCAGCCAAGCTCCCACTTCGGGTTACCCAGACCAAAACTAACATGGGAGACCAAGGGGCGTCCAGTGGCCAGAGGAAAACATGCCCACACCAGACCTGGGAGAAAATGAGGCAGCTTTGCACCAGCAGGACACAGCATTTCTTGGAACATGGAAAGGGAAGTCCTGCATAGGCAAGGCTGGAAGATGGAGGTGCCACCTAGCTTTACTAATGCTGGTAACTGCAAGGCAAACACTACAAACCTTATTAAAGAAGCCTTCCTCAGAGCTGCTCAAGGTAGTAGCAGTACTTACCAGAACAAGTACTGGCAGAAATTAGCCTGAGATCACATAAATGGCTGTAATTTCCACTTCGGGAAATGAGCTGTCTGAGAGGTACGAGTTAATTCTCTCCTTGAGAACTGCAGTGTTCTTGCACACTTGATGTGACCTAAAAAAAAAAAAAAAAAAAAAAAACAGGCTGGTGGCAGCTTCTGCAGCTGGGAAGAGCAGGGGACAACCACACCACCAGGCTGCATCCAAGCTGACATCAACCTGCTCGAAGAAATCTTGATTTAAAGTTTCTCAGAGCAGCAAACCCACTAGGATTCAAAGCAGGACTTTCTAAGGATAAACTATCCTCCTGCTTTGCAGGCGCTGCATATGCCCACAAAAAGGACACTACTCTTTTTAGCTCTTTTCTCTTACTACAAAAAACAAAGCAGCTGAGGATTTCCCAAGTAATACCTTGCTGTACAAATGAATATTTCATTTCTAACAGGAAGCAATTTTCAATGTATTTATGAAGAAAGCATCGTTGCTGTAAAGGAACAACACGTTCTGGCAGAGACATCCCAAACACAACTGAGAAAGCCATCTCCCTGATGAGGGATCAGAAGATCAAAGTTGTGTTTTATTAGTTGTATAAAAAGTATCTTTAGCTCTCAGTTGAAAGAAAAAATTTGCATTTAAATAGAAAGATTAATAATTGTAATACAGAGAGCCCACACTGAATAATTTTTTGTAACAGAAAATAATTCATATTGTTTTATATAAACTGTGCACCTTAAGTCAAGCTACGAAAAATGATAATCGTAATATTTTACGGACCAATTTTAATATAATACAGCTTTGTTACATTATTATTCTCCATTGTAAATAATGCATGTCTAGAGCTATGGGAAAGGCTGGATTTAAAATACTCATCTCTGAAAATTCAATAGGGCGTGTGCTTTTTGGTGTGTTTACACTATGCATGAGTTTTACTTATTAAAGTAAAAAAAAAAAAATAAATGTATTGGAAGGATAGGAAAAAACCTCCCTCCTAACAGACAGATCAGGAGGTGATGCAATGGAGAGTTTATTTAATTATTTTGGAAAGAAATATTTTCTTCTAGACCGTGCAGATTTGGATTCACTTGAGTATTTTGAAATGCTATTGAACTGTTGAGTTGTTTTGGTCAGATCAAAAAAATCCCGATCTTTAAACCAAAAAAATATATATAAAAAAATACACTTTGACATTCTTTTAGCATTTGAGGGTGCACCTTTTGAAATCTAATTTCAGAACAAAATTACTTACAACTATAACTTTCAAAAACTGTCTCCTATCTACAGGAAAACAGCCCCTCTTTTCCATTTCATTCTAATCAAGACTTAAAAAAAAAAAAAAAAAAAAAAAAAAAGATGTTTCAGAGAAAACTTCCAAAAAAAACCCTTTGGATCAACCCAAAGCATTTCCCATTTGTTTGTGTGTGATTTGCCTTAGTGAATGGGTTATTCGTCCTGCACTGAGGAGCTCAGCTGGGAGCAAGAGTTTTATCCCCGGGTCATAGCCCTGGGATGCTCTCCCATAGACACCTCAGGAGGGCTACTGTACCTCCAGCACACCAGGGTTGCAATTTCTTCCTTCAATGCCTTTCCTTTCCTCTCCTGACCTAGTGTTAGCAGAGCCCTACCACCCTCAGCACACTTCTCCCTGCCTCGGGTCCTGGGATGGTTCCTGCACTCCATGGGCTGCTCGCTGACACTAAAGGGCAGCCTAGGGGCAGAAAACCCCGCAGTCAGCCATCTTGTCTGGGAGGGATACCAACCAGCTGCTGCTGAAAGCACCACAAACTTGCAGAAGGCCTGGACCCTTTAGGCTTACTGAAGCACAGGATTTTCTATTTAAAACAGCAACAAAGGCAAATAAGTTTTATAAAGACTAATTTTCTTGCACACAATGTCAGTTAGCATTACAATATTTTGTCATATATTCCTTAGCTGCTCAATATAAGTTCTTGAGCTTCTGAATGCAAATATTTCCTGTCAAGGAGAAGGATAAGACCACGTGATTTTTTTATCTCAGTTATACATTCACATATCACATTCCCGAAATTAACAAGTGACTCTCTTGTGTAAAACAGTTTTCTACTTCCTGTGCATCCAAAATAGCAGCTATGAAAATTCTCATCTATTATACAGTAAGATAGTTTGCTGCCTTTATTTTTCTGACCACATGTGTATTGTACAAGTAGAGGTCAGAGTCTTTTATGCTATCATCCTGCTGTCTGGAAATCTCATTCTGCAATCTCTGCTTTTTCATTGCCATTTTCAGATGTTTAATGAAGCGACACATGGATATGAGATGCCCCTGTTATTTCTTCTGCCCAGTCTCTATCGTTTTCAATCTCAGAACTATTGAGTAAATGGAAATAAAGTTACCAGCCCTGTTTTGCACTTCTTCAGAAAAACTCCCATTGGAGTTGATGAAAAATGTACATAAGGTACAGATAGGAGATTTAAGTATCCTTTTTTCCACATTGGCTGTGTGGAAGAACAGAAAATGAATATAATCATTGTTCATAGGCCTCGTCTGCTTTTTAATTGAGAATCGCCATTAGTAATGGGTGCTTTCTAAATGAACGACCTACGTTCATACTCTGCCACAGCCACTCCTTTGCCCAGTTGCCCTCCTCTTTGGGACCTCAGTAGTACAACCAAAAGTATGAGACATCAATATGCCATGCTCTTTGCACACAGCTGTGGATTTGCCCAAGAAAGCTGTGCAGAAAGCTGATTTCTCACCATCTCCAGCTCGGAGGTGCACCACTGACCTTTTCTTCCCGCATAGCCATGTCAAATGACAGGAATGATCAGGCTTCAGTGCTGAAGGTCAGTCACATCAACCTTGTCCATTTCCTACTTGTGTACGAGTTCACACGCATCCTTCCGCTCACCAGAATCACGCCCAGCCCACTGGTTTGCAAGAGCATACATTAGCAGGAATTTTAATGAGATGAACTCGTGCTGAACTTCCTTCTTTAGCTGCTATTTTAGTGATTTGTTGACTCTCTAAGGCTCATTCAGGACTTTTTTTTTTAGCCCTGACAGAGTAGATAGAGTAGACATGGATTTTATGTGCCAACTCTTCTGTATTTTTGGCACTCCTCTTGTCACATAGCAGGTCAGTGAAATACAAGTTCAAGCAACAGAAAATGCCTCCTGCGTATATCTGTGGTGTCTCAAAGTAGCCTAAACTAATCTCTCCCTCTCTTTCCCATTAGTAGCGATGCTAAGCTGGTGCAAAGGCTGAGGATGCTTTAACAGCCACACAGAATCTTAATAAGATCTGCTTACATTTATATTGTGCATTTCAGGCTGGCTGGCTCAGTTTCCTTAGCCACAGCCTCACAAAGAAGCTGAATGCACTGGTTTATTTTTGTGGGCTTTTTAATTATTTTAGCATTGTCTCTGATTTTTTATCAGCCATCTGTGAAGTGTGGCAGGATGTGTGTAATCTTCTATGGCACATGTTGTACTTTCTCCATTATTATCTGATGGGAGAGAAAACCAAAGTTAAGGGAGATTAAGGTCAGTGTACTCTCAACATCCAATCGCTGTATAATCCACTGCGTTATCACTAGGGAAGATTATCAGCCTTGATAGGACCTATTCTTTGAGCCATTCAGCTCTGTGGAGGCCCACTTCTCTCACAGAATGGCATTTCTGCTCAGTCTGAACCGCGAGAAATCATACATAAATTTTCCGCTACATGCCGCTGACGTGCAGTAAGCGATTGTCTCTGCGCAGGATGCAGGACAAGCACCTCACTGCACAGCAGCACTCAGCTGTGCACTGTGCTGCCCTAGCCAGAGCAGAGGGGATGCTAACACAGCCCCCCCACCAAGCCTCCCTGTCCCAAGGGTGTTGCTGGGCAGGATCAGGCCTCCCAAGGCTGAAGTCATGCTGTTTCTTGCAAAGGGCCCACAAACACAATTTTATGATGTTAAATGGTCCAAATAATTATTTGGAGAGGGTGAGGCACAAAGGGCAGCATGTCTACGACAAGACTGACTCTGTGCCCTGCCTACCCTCTCCCAGCCGAGTTGTGCAACTTTCCCCAAAATGCTCTGAAACCAAGACAGTAAATGCATTATCTCCGATTGCATCACAGCTCTCTAGCAGGAACACAGCTCAGCAGACATGCTCAATCTACCAAAGTTCGGTAAGGCTGGGCTACATGCTGCTTCCAAGCATCACCACATTTAACCACCTAATAGTCTCTGAGCATCTCCGTGGACCAAGCAGAGGCAGGACCAAGCAGACGCTGGGCTCTGCCGCACTTTGCACAGGTTAAATGTGCCCCAAGAGAGAGCGAGGACAGCAGTAATTACCCACAGCTGCAGCCCCACTGCGAAATGTCCACGAAACCCATTAAAGCAGCCACATTGCAAGAGTAACCAGAACACCCCAGATTTCAGGCTAATTTCCCTCTGTTCGCAATTAAGGTATGAAGGTAGAAGTGTTTTCAAATTACTTTAATTTCTGATTCCTTCTCCACTCCCAACAAGTTAATGGCTGTTGCTCCTCCACAAGGCCGAGTCTCTTAGCAACGCCAGCTCGGCAGCTCGGAGGATGCCCCCCTGCATGGTGCCACACCGCAGGCTCCTCTCAGACAGCAAAAGCAGGAGAGATGGAAGAGCTTCCACTGACCTGGGGCAGGCAGCACTCAGATTCAGGGAACTCAGTCTATTAGCACACTGTGTTGTGAGTGAGTGGGGAATCTTCCTCTCAGAGCCAGGAGGAGATGAGGAAATGGGCATCGCCTCTTTCCCACTGGAAGATCCAGCGCAGGTCCCAGGAGCTGGTGCTTCGCTGCAGGCCTTGGCTGCACAATCTGCTCCTCACAAGTTCCTGCAGCCCGACAACAAGCAGCGGCTGTGGTTCAGGTGCTAGCAAAATGTTAGGAAAAGGCTCACAATTCTGTTAGATTTACTGAACCAGCTCCTTGTTTTGTTCGGGGGGGCTTTACAAGCACCTACAAGTTACCTGTGTGACACCCGAAGCTCCAAGGAGGAACTGCTGCAATGTGAGCTTCTGAGCTATACTAAAATCAATTAAAACCACGCATTCATTTTGCCACGTTGGTTTTCTGGGCAATAAATGACTGCAGCTGCCATGGGGAAAGCAAACGAGTGTGGTGGGAGGGGATGCTGACAGCAAAGCAATGTCAAGAGGCTTTCCACAGTGGCAACAAAGGTCTGTAGAGCTGACAGTCAGAATCTCACCACTGGGAAAACTCCACTGTTTGCTCTAGGGTATTCTGCAAGATAAGTAGCCATCACTAGCCCCATAAAACATGGGACGTTCCCACTCCCAAGGCTGAGAAGTAGTAAGACCATGAGGTGCCCAGACATCACAGGTTTCCCCTAGGGCATTCCCTTATAGAGAGGAACTCACCTGGACCCAAGTGAGCAGCACTTCTGCTCTACTGCAGGAAATCTTCCTGGTGCCTACCCAACTTTCCAGCTAGGGTAAGATCTTAGTTCTGATCCACTTTTAATTTTTTGCTTATAGTTTCAGTATTGCTGTATCATATATAACTGTACTTTCATGCTTGGGTAGCAGCCGTAATAGATCAGCAAGATTTCTTGCACCTATCTCAGGAGGAACAGTTTTATTAAATCATTAAATAAAATCATCATGTAATCTGCCGTTACGAAATTAAAATAAAAAAAAAATAAAAAAATAAAAAAAAAAAGGAAGAAGAAAAAAAGGTCAGCTTTAGAACTGAAACACAATTGGGCAAGTAGGTGTTGTGAACACTACACCAAAGTAGCTGAATTAGAGGCTGTGCATCAAGAAGAGAATACAAGAAGAGAATAGAGTGCATGAGTTTAAGAAAAAGAGAAAGAAAATTTTAAAAAGTCCTTTTGAATTAAGCCTTTTCTCACCTCTAACAAGGCTCTAGAAACAGCACCAATCAATCCAAATGACACTTTAGTGTGAAGATCTATTATATTCCTCAATGATCATATGGCTTTATATGTTATAATTTGGTTCTGAGTTATGTCCTACATCAATTATAATTGAGCACTGCTTCCCACTGTACAATCAGACTGTGATGAGAACAGAAAGGCAGTGGACATTAGAGGATTACTATCAGAACCACCTAATTTAATTAAGAAGGAGATTTATTAAAATGGTAACATTAACAGGTGTTTTATGGGACTAATAATTAATAAGGTTTCTGTAGAACATTTGTAAGAGAAATAGACAATATGCAGTGCCAGCAGAACCTCCCTGTAATGGGATAACAATAAAGCATTAAGAACTGTAGATCAGATATTATGATAATAATCTGATACTGTAAATTATGGTTTGAAGAGGATTAAATGCCATTAGTGCAAATTAGTATTTATTTAAGCTGAAGCAGGACTTTGCACAGCATCTGGAGAGAAGGCGGGCTGCAGCCCGGCTCTGCAGCACGGACATTTTCTGTCCTCCAAAACCTGGCCATGACTAGCCAAAAATCTCGCTGGTTGCCAACAAACTCTCAGAACCTTCACCCAGGGAACCACAGCAGCCCCACAAGGAAGCACTTCACTCCTGGGATGCCCAGCAACTCATTTTTGCCCAAGTTACCTTCTGGGAGCAGAGAGAAGAAAGCCTCAGGGTCTTTTCTGGAAATGAGGGTGCCAAGGGATTTTGCAGAGGGACTATTGCTAAATAAGCAATTTACAGCTCATGTTAACACTTGGTGCTTTCTTAGCTCTAAGCTTAAAGAAGTAAGCATCCCCCAGGTAAGAGGAGAGAGCTGCTACAGCAGCACCACGAGCCCACAGCTCTTTTTCTAAACTAGCTGCGATCCTTGACACAGTGATGGAAGAGGATATTAGCAGTGGGAAATTTTTTCAAGGCCAGTACTTTAATGAGCTCCTAAATAATGACTTTATCTTAGAGGCACACTCAATATTCATTCTGAATCACACCCAAACAATACTACTGCCTGACTTTGGTCAACAGAAAACAAGCGCAGAGCTACAGCTCAGAGAGCAGCTTTGGGAAGCAGCGAGGGGACAGGGCGTCAACAGGACCAGGGTGAGAAATTCCCCCACGGGGATGGGGAAATCCTGGAGCTCGTGTTTTCAGCTCCCACACACCCTGCACCAAGTCAGAGATTCCTGTGTGCCCCTGCAGCTTGAGGGCCAAGCTGCCCTCAGCCAAGGGCCAAGCCATCTTCCCCCCCCCCCCCCTTTTAATCATTATCTGGTATCAAGAACAAGCAGAGTTTGCAAATGAAGTCACTTAGAATCAGAGCTGGTCGCTTCCACCCCCAGCTGCAGAGGTGTTGGTTTTGAATGAGAGCTCAGCTTCTCATTTTTTAGGGTGGGTTTGAGTTGTTTCACAATCAGAGTGTGCCAAGGTGGAAGGCCCTTAGCTTTACTCTTAGCACCCAGCCCCTACAGATGCTCAGCCACTGTCCTCTTCCACAAATTGCACTGAACAGTTTTGGGTTACTTCAGGCTTGCATGTAATCAAATTTTAGTTTCTGTGATTGGTTCTGGGCTAGTGCATTGCAATGGGGACAATTTTGATCAAACTTTCTCTGCCTTTTGTTTCCAAGTTTGGGGCCCAAAACACATTACAGTTTAGTGTCTGCCCCGACATGAAATATCATCTCTGCCAGGCCTTAGGGAACCACCACAGCAGGCTGCTTCCATCACCATCTCCCCAGGCCAGAAACAAACCCTGGGCCATGGCTTTTTTATGGTTCAGAGACACTTATGAGTGCAGATTAACTTGTCCTGACAGAGAAACCAGTTACCATCCAGCAGCCTCTGGAGCTCCCATATATCTTCTTACCAGCTTTATTTCATTCTTAGCCTTCTTATTCATTTGTGCATGCCTATAGGGAGCAGAAACCCATGCTAGAGTTCTGGGAATACCCTGCTTCCCCAACCAAAAGGCTCACAGGCAGCAGGGAATGAGAAATACATCCTGTCAGCACAGTGCTGCACACTCTGGAGGTTCGTAACACATAACAAAATCTCCATCCCATTTCCCACAGGCAGGCCAGGATTTCCAGGCTCTACAAGGAGTTCCCACACCCAGTTCCCACTTCATGGGCTGGCTCTGTGAATCCAGACCTCAAGAGGTCCTTTCAAATTCCCACCTGCAAGCAGCACACATTTTGCCATTAATTAGCCAAACTCTTGCATTTCACAGGAATGCTCTTTTCACTTGTTTTATGTTGTGTATCACATGAAGAGCAGTCTGGGGTTTGCATTTGAACATCATTTCCCTACCCCACACAAATAACCAGTTCCCATGTACAAACCAAATATTCATGCTTGCTTTTAAGGGCTGCAGGCTGCACCCAGCAGTGTTAGCAGCAGGAAATCTGTTGACTTCACAGGCATGGTACAGGGTTGGCAGAAATAAGGAAGATGTATTTCAAAGGGGAAAAGGTGCATAGTATATTCCCTCCCTGCAAGGGAGATCCTCTGGGCCAGTTTGAGCAAAATTGCTGCAAAAACAAAGCCTACTTTCTTCCCCGGTACTGCTATTTAAATCACTTCTATGGGATGCCACTGTCAGTCACTGGGTTTTAATATTACCACAGCAGCATTACAGGAGAATGAGTGCTGAATCAATAAAAAATTAAGAAAATACAGGTTTTATTGCACAATGATATTTGGAATTGGTCCCTCAGGCTTTCCAGTCGCCTCAGTTTTGTTTTATATGCCAGTGGATGGAGCGTTGTGTGAAGTAGTTTGAATGCAGGAACCAATCAGTCGTAATTTAATTCTAAATGGACCACAAGCAAACTGCAAAAATAAAGACAGGCAGGGGTATCATGTTGACAGATGTGCCTATGGTACACTGTATCTCTGCTCTGCCTAACTAGGAAAAATACTCTCTTAGATTGTTTTATCTATGTGTAATGCCAATAACAAGAACAATAGGGGGGGAACTTCGTTTCTGCAGGGCCTTTAAATATAAATTTATAGAAAAAAAATGTGAAAAGGGAAAATTATATCATTTCTTCTTGGTTTCACTTGTCAAATAGTAAACTAACAGTCAATAAGCACATGAAAGGCATAGAATAAGCAGTATAGATGCCTTACTTGTTCAAGTTAAAGGGGATTTCTCTCTGAGTCCAAAATCTAATTGTTCCTCCGACTCTTTGAGAAAAGGGGTATGATTGTCTCGAGGAATTGTGGACAAACAAAGAGATGGTGGTGATCAGCAGGTAGTTATATACAGCATGGTGCATAGCTGTCTGCATCTTCACCTCATGCTGCAGTTCTAATTAATTTCAACTGCTTTCACCTGCTATTTGCAATTATTATTTTCTCTTTCATTTCCACCACCACGAGCTCTTACGGTTGACCAATCCCCCCCTGCTTAACCCAGCTTACCCCATGGAACAGGTCCTTAAATCACAACATCCTCATCACTCCCCTTGCTGTGAGAAAGCAGCAGCAAGCAGCTAGCTGTGCCCTGCACAGCCAAAATCCAAACCGCAGGCAGCAACATCCCTGGGCTCCGCTTACTGCAGTACCTGAAGCTTCATCTCATTCCTCTGTAACTGCTGATGGTCTCTCTGAGGGGCCCATCTCCCACCCTCCAGCCCTGAGGGAGATTTGCCCGCGGGTCAGAAAGCATCTGAATTGTCTCGGTGTGACTCTAGCCCTCTCTCCTTCCTGAGTAAGCTGCTTTTGTTGGTCCTCTACTGAGTTGGCACCTTTTTACATCTCTATCAAGACACCCACTGCTGTAATTCCTGCTCTGTCCTGACTCAAACTGCTGTGTTTGCCTCCTAAACACAAAGAAAACAGAATTATGGGCTTGTCTATAAATTTTAGACCCAGTTAGTACAGGATCCTACCACAGCAAGAGCCATTAAGAGCCATCACTCTGAGACCCCTCCAGACCTGCTGAAATACACCTACCGTAATATGCTGAAGAAGTTACATTACCACAGAGGCCCAACTTCAGGAAACACTTAAGAAGCTGGTATTTTTTAACAGAAAATGTACAGCAGATACATTGAGGTGGTTCGGCAGTCAGCCTCCCTGGATGGAAAAAAAAAAAAGAAAAAAAAAAAAAAAAAAAAAAAAAAAAGAGAGAACAATCACCAACCTAAATATTCATCATGGCTTCACAACCACTTCTCATTCTTTCTGTGCAGATACGAGCTTGACCATTAATGTTGGCTGCTGATGCTCTGAAAAACAGGCAAGCCAAAACAAACTGAGAATGTTTTTGAGGCAAATGAAGTATGAGCAAATCATGCCTAGGAGGTAAAATAAATAAATAAATATATACAATCATGAAAGCAGGTTTCTTCAGTTAAAAAGGAAAAATATCCAGCTAAATTAGAGCTGTATAAAACATTTAAAAATTCAATCACAAAGGGAAAAATAGTGGCTCTGATCTCAAGGAGCATAAATCAGCAACAAGGGAGAGCAGACAATTTGAAAAAGGAACCTAAAAGAATCAATGGAAGTTCTGTGACTTGTAGAATAATACAAATATGGAAATTTAATATAATAGCATGACATTAAATCCTAGCAAGTTTGCAGATTTCATAATAGATAAGGATGGAAAAAATGTCAAACATCATGCAGAAAATGCAGAAATAAACAGCAAACATTTGTGTTCTGTATTTAAAGATGGAAAATCTGTTCATCTTTAACAGTGGCATGGCAATGCTTTATATTTCAACATAAGCAGAAGATTTAAAACAACCATTAAATGTAAACATTTAAGTGCAGGATCAAATAATTTTCTCTTCAGGCTATTAAAACAATTGACAAAGATCTCTCTGAAGCAGATAATCCTTTTGAATCATCTGAAACCTCAAAGGAACTGCAGGAAATTCAGGATCACATCAGCACTGAGAAGGGTTCACAGGGTGTCACAGGCTTGTTGAACACAGATTCTAGATAAAATCATGGAAATAAGGGGCATGGGACTAGTCCTACCCTGAAGGTCCCACATTGCTGCTCAGCACCCAGTGGATTGTGCCAGGCTGGTCCTGCAGGGATCGAGTCTTTGGGCAGCAATAGGTATCACAGTACTCATCCCCTCCTGCACCCAGGCTGGGTTCTTTCCCCAGCCCTTCCCCAGATCGACAGAAGGCACTGCTATGTTAGTTCTTGGCTTTGAAAGCTCTTTGCTGTTAATGCCCTTGATTTCCCTGTTCTCCAGCCCACCTTGGAGGATGCTATTTGTTAAATGGAACCTACTTGAGAGCTTGTGAATGCATTTTGATTGGATTTGATTATCACATATAAACCTCTGAGTGCTTGGGCTGGCCAGGAATATAAATACAATTATTAGTAGTAACAAACATTAAGCAAAGCTGCACTGACTCACTGCAAAACACTCGTCAAGCCCTGGCCAAACAACTGCTTTTGCTCTGCTTTCCTGCCCACTGTTTGTGCAGAGGATGCTCTTCAGAGGAAAAGCAGCACCACCCTCCCCCAGAGTCTGAGTTTGACTTTTCTACACACTTGCCCTCTCGCTTAAGTTATGCCAGCCCATCTGCAGGCATAGCTAATCCTCTCGTTAGCTAGCAACTGGTAGCTCAGCTCTGCTTCGCTGTGCTTAGCATTATACAGATCAGCCAAGTATTGATGCAGCATCACTGAGGAGAATCTAGATTGTCTTTTTTCCCCATCCTTCCTTCTTTTGAAACTTAAGATACATGCTGGAAATAATTTCAAGGGCTGCTGAGCATTGCCACTGGGGGAATGCAAGGGGCTTTCAACATAAAGACTAAAAGACAGTTGGAAATTTGCAAGTGGTTGCCTTTGAAATTAGATTTTGAAGCTAAATTCAAAGAAGCCCTGTAGCTTGTCCCACTCCCTGCAAATACACATGGCATTTCTGGCAGAGGCCAACAAAAGCTCTTCTCTCTCACTGAGTCCAGCCCACCAGGTCTCATCCCAGAGCCTTGGCCAGGGTGCTGCACGGGGTGTTGGCACCAGTGCAGGACCTGCAGCAGCAGCAGCAGCAGCAGCAGCTGAGGAGCCAGGGGCGGCCAGCCCAGCCTGCAGGCTCACAGCAGCACCACCAGAGCTGCTCAGTACAAAAGGTGCGGTTTTGCTCACTCTGCAAACTTAAGTCCAGATCTCTTCAAAGCAAACTTACCAGCAGGGCTAGGATGGAGAGAACTTACCTATAGGCACCTCTGTCCCACCAGGTTCTGGATCACTGGAGACAACCACAGACCAGCGGATGCTGATTCACCTCTTATGGTGTTATTTGCCATCTGTGTTCCAGTGGCACACAGAGGTCTTCAGCCTAGCTTTGGTACAGCATTTTCCTGATAAATCCTTCCACCGAGCACTGGCACTCAAATGAGCCAAAGCAGACCAGAAGCATTATAAACCTGATGCTGCAGCAGGAGGAAAAAGACAAAAAATAAAAATTAAAAAAAAAAAAAAAAAAAAAACAAAAAAAAAAAAACACTTGTTAGAACACATAAAAGTCATCTGTGGCAGAAAAAGAAACTGAAGCCAGGTATCCTCAACCCCAGCTCTGCTTCAAGCTCAGGCTTTCCTTACGATCGATTTATCCGATTTCTCCCCTGCTCCTCAGTCCTCTGAGGCACGACAGTGTCACATCTTTATAAATAAAGAAAAACAGCACCGTATCTGGTAGGAATGGTCTTCCTGCAGCAGGTTACGTTGCATTCTCAGTACTAGTTTCCATTCAGGTAATATATTTTTAAATGACAAATTTCCATATTTTGTGTTCCTGTAACCTAGAGGCAGTTTAGTGACATCTGCTTCCATGCCATCTCTGCTTTCACACAACGAGTGAAGGAGACGTGCCAAGTCATCCTCACTGAGAGGTCACTTAATTTTGGTTTGTAAAGCCAAATCTCCTGTGATCTCCATAATTACCAATCAATTTTACATAAATAGCAAAATTAAGCCCCATTATTCTCATTTACCAGAAAATTAAATGAATTAATTAAACATGGGAAAAGTGCTGATGTCTGCCAAATTGTTACTTCCAACAGATAAAAACAAATTCAGGAATGATATGCAAGCAGGGGAAGAAAATCAGCTTTCCATCCAGCAACTCAGCGAACTATTGCAATGGGGAAGACTGTAAATAACAATCTCTGCGCCAGGCTTTATCTGAACATGGGGACAAGAAACACACAATTCTTTGTTATGAAGGGGAAAAAATCTGAACCAATCCCCTTACTTTTGTTTTTGCAAAACAGAAAAGGCCCTGGGGACTGGTAACAACAGGCTTAACAAGAATGGTTCTTTCAAAGTTTGATTTGTCAATGGACTGCTGCTCTGTAATTATCATGAATGGTTTTATCTCAAAGAAACAAAAGAGGGTACAAACATTTGGAGACAAACTGTGACCACAGGAAATCTTTGCAGGTGGCTGAATAATGGGGGCGAGGGAGAATTTCCAAAGTGCAGGAACCAGGGTTGGAAAAATAGGGAAAAACCAAACACTGAAGAGCTTTGAGACTCCAGCATCTTCTGCTGTCCTAATGAAGATGCATCAACGGGCAGGTTCTGAAGTTACAGTCATAAGACAAATGCATTACTGCAAGCAGTGTTTGAAAGACACTTGCAATTACAGCTGCTCTGGAACAATGAAATATATACTGTTCCTTAAATAAACTGAAAAAATGATAACCTCTTTTAACTGTCGTGGTGTAGTAGAGAGATCTTCATATCTTCCTTAATGAGATTTTTATTGCCAGTGTAAATTTGTCTTGAACTGAATTTTTGTCTTGGGAACTCTGAATTATGTTATACCGAGTTGTTCCTGGTAAGCATGCAGGCTTGCACACATTTTTTGCTGTGAAAATGGCTCCTTCTGGCAAACTGAAAGCAATTGAAGCTCAATTTAATTAGCTGCCTTCTGTAAATATGCCATTATTCTTCTAGCTCAGTGCTGGAGTTATATTTACAAAGGGAACAGATAGCAATAATTATTTTGGGCTGTAGTTAGTCAGTATTAGTTAATGCCTGAGAGTAATTGAGAGGAAATTAAGACAAGTGTAGTCTTTGGGGGGGGTAGGGGGACACAGAAGAATGTATGAGTCTGCAGCAGTATAGGTACTGCACCTGCATGTTTTGTCTTGGGTTGGAATACATAGAAAGTTTTGGCTAAAAAAAAACAAGCATTTAGACTCTGATCTGGAACTGGAGAGGGTTAATGATAATCACCTTACAATTTGTTCATTGAAAAGTTGCTGGATTTTTTAAATAACACTCAAAAAGTATCTCTTCCAAGTTTCTATCTGCCTTTCAAGTTACAGCCCCATGAACTAACAGCCATTGCCTTATTACTCCTCACCAAGGAAAGGACCAGTGAGAAGAAAGGCTCGGAAAGCTGTGCCAGAGGCCCCAGAGTTTGAGGATGATGAGCTGCCTGGAAGAGTTTTGTGGTGTCTGAGAGTCCCTTCAGGGCTTGGGATAGGGTAACCAACTCCAATGACTCTTTTGTGAATCTCTGAAACATTTTCCGGTGGCCATCTTAAAAGCAAACACTATTCTCAAATTGAGGCACTGCCCCATATCCCTTTTCATGGGTCTGGGTACATTATTCAAATTAACCCTCACAATAGATTAGTTAAATTGCGTCCCTATGTAGATGCTTCTATTTAGAATTAGAGGCCTTAATTCAATTTACTTTAATCCACTTTCAAAGTAAATTATAGCAAATGAAGACTTCACTAATTCTGAATGATTGTTCACACTTAGGTTAAGCACAGTTTAACTAATTCTCTTTAAATGTATCTACTTAATTTTCATTACTTTCCCTTTGTGTCACCACAACACATATTCCCCCTTCTTTGGGCTTGCACGTGTCAAGCTGTAAGTGAAATACTAAAAAATAATGAGTCAGATGCTGCATTCCTTGATGGAGCAAGGAGTTCTGAATAAATTCAGGAGTTTTAGGTTGGATCTTAGGAAGAACTTCTTTACTGAAAGGGTTGTTAGACATTGGAACGGGCTGCCCAGGGAAGTGGTGGAGTCACCATCCCTGGAGGTCTTTAAAAGTCGTTTAGATGTAGAGCTTAGGGATATGGTTTAGTGGGGACTGTTAGTGTTAGGTCAGAGGTTGGACTCGATGATCTTGAGGTCTCTTCCAACCTAGAAATTCTGTGATTCTGTGAAATTTATGGGATTTTTTTTTTTGCACAAAGGTTAGCAAATTGGGCCCTCTCTTTCCACATTAGAAGTAGTTGTCAGTTCATGCTATGGGACACGGATGGATTTGTGGTAAGCCTATTGCACCAAACAAGGGCTTTCAGATTCCCATTTCCAACAAAAGCTCTCTCTGCCATACTGGATAAACCTGGAGGCTACATGAGAGCTGAGGACTGCGCCAGGGCCATCAGCATCAACCTCTCTGAGATCCTTTGCTGACAGCTGTTGTGCTAAACAGCTTCTGGCTTCAGGGCTCCCTCACTCGCTGTGCTGCCTTGCATGATGGAGAAACTTCCTCCAGTTTCCTGCTCCTCAGCATATCCCCCATAAGACCAATTTCCTCTTGCTCACTGCCCATCAGAGTCACTAGCTCAGGATCTTTTGGTGTCTCAAGCCCAACAAGGAGACCTGCAGGAGCCTGGGCTGGGATGCCCACACAGTGCCTCCCGACACAAACACAGGTAAGTAATTCCAGCTGTTCCCCAGGCAAAGACAGGATGCACCAGGGCTCACAGCACTGTTCTGCCAAAGACATCACTGTCCACAACCTTCCTTTAGACTTGCCTTAAGTCACGGGTTTCACTGTGCTTAATGGTTGGCTAATCAGCATCACTATAAACGAATACATGAAGCTACCTCATCTGCAGGTGGCAAGTTAATGGAGTTTGAGGAGTAAGACATCAACAAGCCAGAAAGTAGCACCAATGGAGCTTAGGTACTAACTCCTGTGCTATTTCCATGCTGTACAGAGCTCTACAGCAAATCAAAGGACCCCCAGGGTACCTATTCAACAAGGAACAAATTCTCACTTCAGCCATTATGCAAATGAAATGCTAAAAATGTTCTTTTGTTCCTCTGAGGTATTAGTACTACTAATGTGAAGTGCACAAACTTCATAATCATATAAAATATGATCTTGTGGTATTTGCAAAGTGCTGGAAGTTTATGGACTACGTCTCTGGGAGACGTGAAATGCTCACGGAGCTTTCAATGTCCTTTCGGCAAAGTTCAGACAAGAAGTGTTTCCATAATTTAAAATTCTGTTGTAAGCCGAGATGGGAAATGGCATGCATCTGGCACGTAGCTACTTAGAAATGAAGAGTTAGTATAATAACAATAATAATAATAAAATAAAAAAAAAATCTAGTGTATCTGAGCACACATGGTTCCTCCTTTGTGTAACTTATGATTTCCGAGAGCCCTGCCAAAGCTGAGCTGAACTATGAATACCAACTATTTTAGCCTCCAAGAATTATAGCACAAGAAATTCACATCTCTGTATTCTTTCCCCTAGCTGTCACTCAGACTGTTCCTTGTGACAGACCTGAATCCAAAAGCCAGCTTTGGACATTAATTTGACAACAGATGGATCAGATAGATTGGACCCCCACTCTAGCAGCACAAAGCTGGAACACGCTGCTGCGGTGCATGCTGAATTGCTGCAGTGACTGCCTTACAGCGTAACAGCCCCCTCGTCCTCTAGCTGGTGCCACCACTGCTGCATGGGCTGGTGAGGACCTGTCCCACCATACCCTGTAGTAATGAGGAATTAGCAAGAGGTGCCACTTTCATCTAAGCACCAAATGTCAGCCCAACAGCAGACCACAGAGAACTGCTTCTGAACGAAGCCTTATCTACTCTGTGGCTTCCATGTGTTGACAAAGGTTGTAAAAATATCCAAGAGGGATCCTCACAGAAACAACTAATGCTACAGTTGGATCATCTCTCCCAGAAAATACATCCATCTCCAGCATGCCACTAATTTTATTTTCTCCCTGTACCAAACCTTATGCAGAGCCCTTCATAAAAAATAAATAAGTATTCTGAGTGCCACAACTGCACACAGTAAGACATAAAAATTGTAAGCAAGTGTATTTCTGTACTTCAGAGTTATTCTAACTAGAGCATTAAATGGTCTTAACATAGGAATCAGCAGTGTTGGACTGTGAAGAGCTCCCTGGGCAGCATGTCCAGGCCCCAGCAGGACTTGCCCTAATCCCTCTCATGCCCTGAGGATGCTCCACTGAAAAGGCAGCTCTGATCTTTTATTTGACTGTTCCTACCAAGGCAATGTCCCCGAACTCCTCTGACAGGAACTTCCCCTGAAAGGAAGCTTTCAGCACCCTAAATTAATTCATGACAAATATATCCCCTTTTGTTGTCTTGCAAACATTATCCTCAGCTCTTCCCCACCACCTGGGTTTTTACCCCTTGATGTGCTCATAGAAAGCAAATTAATCCCTTCTCAGTTTTTGTTTTGCTTGGCTAAGGAGGGCAAACTGAAGTTTAAATCTCTTTGTTAGCTAAGGCATTTTAGCTGTTCCTGTTAGTTTTTAAACAGGGATAGAATGATGTGGTAGAGCACTGTTCCTGCTACAGGCACAAAACTAGAAAGACAGATGGTGAATGAAATACATGGGATGGTTAACACAGCAACCCAAAGCTCACTTACACTGCTTACCTCGTGTAACCAGGTAGGATGGTTGAACGGGAGCCAAATTTAGTCCTCTTAAAATAGAGGGAAGCCTGCCAAAAAGACATGACTCACTAATGTAAAATCCCCATATCCAGAGGAAGTTATTTACGTTCCTGTTATGTCTGCTTTGCAGCTAACTACTTCTAATGCTTTTGAAATGCAGTGTTATCACTGAACAATGGATGTCCTGGACACAGAGACAGACTAATGGACAGCAGGATGCTACAGAGGGAGATCACAGCAGCATGGTCTCACAGGGTGAAATCAGTACTTGCCCAAAAGACACACTGGAGCAAATAAGTTTGAGAAGCGAGCAGAGATGCACAGGCACCAGCAAGATACGAGGTCCACAGGCAGACGGAAGATTACAACATGTCCCAACAGAGAAGTCAATAAAGAGGCAAGAAGACCTATGAAGGACTAAATTCTCATTAGTTTGCAGGGGCCAAATGTTGGCCCCTTTTATTCCAGACTTACCTGAGTGCAATAACTCTGAGATGGTTAAGGGCAGGCAGAGCCCAACAGTACGTAACCTGGCAGGGCTGTGTTTCACAGAGCTCTCAGCTCCACCACTGTAACGTAGATGAAAATGTACCATTAAAAATGTTACACCGCTCAGCACTGCCATATATAAAAATGTTTTTCCAAGATACAATTCACTACAAAAAGAGTTGAGTACATTTCTCTGTCACAGCAAGAAAAAAAAAAAAAATATATATATATATATATATATATATGGGTAGTTAGGTTTAAAGGAGAAGAAAGCATGTGCCCTGCTTTCTGACCCTGGTGTTTGTTTATTGTTTGGATCCTACACCATATTTTTCTTGTTTTCTCCTTCAATTATTTATTAAGGAAAAAAGAGAGAGAGAGATGGAGAAGGGTTCTCTGTTCTTGTTTGTGCCACTGCTCATGGCTGCTGCTGTGGGAATACTGCTAAGAGCAGCTACTACAGTTTTATTAAAAATAAGAAAGTATATCATTATCATAAAATAGCAATGTGATCAAAAGGATTACTCTCATATGCCCCTGTCTGAGTTTTAACTGTAAATTAGAGCTCAGATAAAAACAATCTACAATAGAGCATATGAAGTTTGGAAAAGCTGATGTATTTCTACATAAACTGTTCAGTTAATCTTTCATATATATTACAAAACCCCACACACGGAAGTTGGCAATCTCACATATATTTTTTATACTGAACCTTTTATTCTGTATTTTATGGATGCACAGGGGGCCGATCGGCTTAACTCTATTGACTTTCATAGCGCTGCTCTGGATCCGGCCCCGCTCCCAACGCGATGAAAACCTCCCCCTGGAGCTGCCTCTTGAACAGGAGCACTGCTCCATCTGCTGGGCTCCGGCACGATGGACAGGGACTGGGTGAGGGCTGAAATATTCACCGTGAGCCATATATTAAGAGGCAGATTGATGGCTGGCACCACGGCATTAAATCTGTAAAGTCAGCCAAACGCAGGGAGCGCGCGCGCTCTGCGCCTACCGAACACGTGCGTTGTCCTTCTGACAGGCGCAGGGATGCAAACCACGGCTCCACATATAAAAGTGATTGCACACAAAAGTCCATAACACATGATATCAGTCACAAACCCTACGTGATGCTCCGTGCAGACCTGTGCTGCTGCTCCCGACGTACAGTAACATATTACAGGATCCCTCACTTGCCGAAACCCGCAGCCCCCCCGTAACAACCCATTTCCCAACCATCCCCTTTGGTTAAAACATCTTTCCTTGTTTGCAGATAAATCTTTTTCTTATTTTCAGCCCACAGCACTGAACACTGTTCTCAGCTATTACTAATGACTCTCTTCCATTGCTTGCTTTCTTTCCTAGCCTCTCATATATATATACAGTAGATTACATAGGAAAAACGGACCTGAGGCACAGCCAAAGAGATACAGCTTTTCAAGCTTTTGATCTTTCCAAAGCAGGCTGGTAATATCTCTCCCCACACACACAACCCTTTAAAAACAAGTGTAAGTGAGATGACTAAAATGATGTCTTTCCCTAGCAAGGGAATATGGCTTTGCATTGGAGCAATCTCTTTAAAAATCCTAATTTTAGAAAAATAGAAGTCCTTTTCTAGATTATTTTTCAAAGTACAGTCAATGAATGATTCAAAGGAAAAAATAAACATTTGCATTTCACTTCCCTTTTTATCATACTTTGTTTAATTCCTGTATTTCTAAGAGCTCCGCCAGTGCAAGGTATAGGAACTGATTTCCTGGCTTTATTTTTTAGTATACTGTCACCTTATACTCTATTCACTTCAGGGTCCTTTTTCATTAACAAAAAACAGTACATCTGGATTGCAAATGCTGCAGGGCAATGTTAATTTATGAAAAAAAAAAAAAAGTGTTCCCACTGAAAATAAAGAAAATAAATTCATTTACAGAGTGGTTTTACTTAACCCAGTGACTAGCAGAGTCTGAGAACAATACCTGAACTGCAAAACAGCAGGACCTGGTGACCTGACCATAACACTCACAGAAGTTTTTAAACCCAGAAGTTTGGGATATGAATATTGACAGAAAAATTGTCTGGGAGAACCTATTAAATGAGGAAGCACTTGCAGCAGCACCGAAGGCTGCAGATGAGCAGCACAAGCACTGCCCATCGCACTGCCACACAAACTGAGTTTATCCAGAAGCTCTTGGATCCACAGGAGGAGGATGCCAGGTGGCAAGTGAAGGGAGCTCTGAGGTGATGAAGTGAACTCTTTTTATGTATCCAGGATGCATAGTAAAGCAGCAATTTTAATACTTATCCCCTGGCATTAAGCATTATATTGATGGAGTGACTTCTTGGTCAGAAGCCATCTGCTGTTTCCGTGGGCAAGAGTCGAAAAGAATTTGCAAAATTGGCTATCAACACGGGAGAAGTTTCATCTGGCTGAGGGTGTTTTCATGAGGCACCAGACCAGCAACAGCACCGAGATGCAAAACAACCCCATTTCTGAAACATACCAGAGTGTGAGGCGTCCTGCTGCCCAGGCCCGGGGGGACGGGGGTGAAAATCACTGCCAACAGCTGCCCTTTGGGATGCAGAAGGCCAAGGTCGGGTCTTTCTGGGAGAACTCCTGGTGTTTCCAGGTGGGCAGGGGTTGGGCTTGCTGGATTTATTTCAGACCTGATAAGGAGACTGAGGGGAAGGAGAGATGGCAAGTCAAGGAGAGTTTGGAGAGGAAGCAAAACTGAAGAGGGCAAGGAAAGAAGGGCAGCAGGAATGGAAAGGGAACAGGGTTACCACATACTGCCAGTGACTGCAGCAGGAGCAGCAGGAAGTCAGTCAAACATCAGCTGCAAACCCGTGCTGATGTCTGAGGAATGAGGTGCTGGGGGCCAAGGCACCCCAAAGACTGGGGGCACAGGGTGGGCAGGACCTTGTGCATGTCCCCATGGCTGGATGGCAGCAACAGCCCTTGTACCTTGGGGATAGGTCAGGGAGCATATGGAAAAAGCAAGATCTAATTCAGAGCTGAAATACTTCACCACCTGCCCCTCTCTGACTTCGAGTCTCTCTCCTCTCCCCCTTGGACGCCCCCCCCAGGATGAACAGACAGCAGCTTTTAGTGGTGCAACAGAGCCTCTCCGAGCGCATGACCCAGCCTCGGAGCCGACAGCAGAAGATAAGAAGGCAAGAAGATGGGCAGCCTTTCATATTTCCAAGAAGGTCAGGGCAGTGGGGGAGGGAGGGCAGAAGACAGGACGGCCTGGCAGGAGTACCAAGCGCTGCCACTCTGCTGTCACTGCTGCAGCACTCTGCAGCCAAATCCCTTCAGTTGTCAAACGTGCACTATGCTATTGTTAATGATGCTATTACTTACCATATGTTTAGCAGTATGGCTGGATTTATTCAGCTTATTCAAATGCAGGATTGAACATTTCGGTGTAGCATGCGGCCCCAGGCTCAGGGGGCTTTTGAACTGTGGGAGAAAGCAAAAGCTATTGCAGAGGAGGTAAAACGTTAGTTACTTAACAAGGTCAATAGCATAAATTCTTATTTTGTATACTTCAGAGAGCACAGAAGCCAGTGTTTACACCCTGTTTCTGTTAATTACTTTCAGAGTAAGCTGCAAAATCTTTTCCTTTCCTACCTAAAATTGTGCTTTATGCTGCTAAGAAGAGTGTCCAGACTTATCACCCAGGAATGACCGCACTCTGTGGAGAGATAAACTTGTTTTTTTATATTGACATAGACGGGGTCAAGCTATAATATTCAGAGCCAGTGCTTGCAGGACCTGGAACATTGGTTCAGCCACTTGAAAAGGTAAAGGTTATTTGTAAAATTTAGATTCAGATTCAGCTTTCAAACTTGTCCAAAGATTTGGGTTATCCAGGGAGGAGAGCTTGTGAAGAGTTGGTTTGCTTTGGTCTATCTCTTAACTGTAGGTGTTCAAAACCTGTAGCTCCCACCAATTCCAGATAAATTTACCTTCTGCATTTTTAAATAGCAAGGCCTGGTCATTGATGAAAGTAGCAGGATGTTCCAGAAAATCTTGCAAATAAAGTCTTACTAAGAATCTTACTTGCTTGAAAGAGAAATAAATCCAAGAATTGTAATGTTTCTCTTTGACTTGCCACTGTGAAAGTTGTTGATATCACCTAGCTAACCCACATGATATTCCCACTGGATTCTTGTCCAACACCATTAATTCCCAAAACCTTCCTATTACCAGAACTTGCTCTGGTAGCCAGGTGGTCCCAAATTAGACTGCCCTGCAGATGTGGCTGCATTTGCAGAAGAACGCAACATGCAAAGTTCTGCTCTTCCTTGCCAGTGTCATATTCTGGCTCTTCTTTGATGTATTAGCATAGCTCTAAATCCATCCTCAGCCCAACTTCTAATCTTTATTCTGACAGATCTGCTGACAGTACTTGACAGAAAGGAAACACCTTCCTAAATTTACCTTAAAAATACCAGGTTACTAGGAGTTCTTAATAAAATCAGTAAAATTCAGAGTCTGTATAATATGCAAATGATGCCAGCTGATTTGCAGTTTGTTTGTATCATGTAAAGAAGAGCAAACAAAAAAGACTGCGGAAAGGCAACTGTAAACTTATTACTTTCCAAAGCAGCAAGAAACCTTCAAATATCTCTCTAGCTATTTAGCATCAAATATCCTTCATGTAAGATATTAACTCATCTCAGAATAAACTGTACTAGTTCAATGCCCATGAACGATCCCTTTACTATGCATGGTTTCCAAGGAACAGACATGGCAGTAATTAGTGGGGCATGAAAATCAATTCTGATGACTCAAAAGACAGTCTGTGATTATGGAAGTGACAGTGACTGGAATAACAAGGAATAGTTGCATTCAGAACAAGACACATTCTGCCTTTGACCATTAACACACTTGTGTGACACCATCATTTCAAACCAAACAAGAAGTAGCTCAGAGATGTATAACACTACTGGGGAAACAAAAAAAACAAAAAAAAAAAACAGAAGTTGAAGCAGTGCTGCAGTGCCAGTGCCTGCCTGGCTTTGATGGAGCTATCAGAGCTCAATCTTCTCGTCTGAGCTTTCCCAGCAGCACCTACTTGGATGTCTCTGACGTGGTGCACTTGGAGCAAACAATCCGTCTATATGAACAAGGAGATCAAGACATGGCTCTCAATCCCTCCACTCCTGTTTGCTTCTGCTAAAAGGGTATAATAGCTTCATGTCTGCCTACCAGTGCAGTGACAGTACAGGAAACTGAACACTCAACTCATGCAGAACAGCAATCCAAACCAATTCCAGCTAAAGGTCTGAGAACATTATGTCCTAACATACACTAGATACCAGGGGAGTACTTCACACCTAGTTTCAGTGGATCTTCAAAACCGAAAGCCCATCAGCTTCTTCAGGGACTAAAAGGTGCTTTAGCAGAGAAGAGTGGCCATCGAGCTGATCTGCAACATGAAGTGTGAAAAAAAAAAAAAAAAAAAAAAAAAAAAACAGCAAGTCTTTTCTGCAAACAACATCACATGCTCCCTGAAGATAGCACTGTAATCTACCCAGATCATTGCTAGCCTGGGTGAGAGGCGCCTACTTCACAAGCAGCCCAGAGAGGCCCCTAATCAAAGGGTAATAAGGGAGTGGTTCTTGCAGGACCAGATCTTGGTTGAAACAGAAAATCTGCCTTTTTCAGAGTGACGGCAAGGCCGAGGTACTCTGTTGCACGTACAAAGCAAAGAGTATGTAACCAGATATCTTCATCACTACAAGCCAAAACAGCATAATCATTTGCAAACACCAGTTCATCAGTAGCTACCTTCATTACTTTCACCTTTGCACTAACTGCTTCTGATCTGGGGCCACAAGCATGGTGCCAAATAATGGTGAAGCAAATCCTTAACCCATCTGTAATTTTATTTGCAACAGCTAAATGCCCTCAAGGGAACCACAACGGGCCTAGCAGCTCATTTCAGTGCCCTGGCACCTCTGGCACATCATCCCTCAGCCAGGCAGGCCCCAAACCCGGTCGTGCAGCCCCGCATCTGACTGCCCCCCTTCCCCTCGCAGCTCCAAGCATGGCCCATTTCCATTGCATCTGGAGTGGAGGAGATTAATGGCACAGAGAAATTGCAGGCATAAGGTCATCAGAACAAGCAGAGAAATAGAAAACTACTGATTATTTAGACCAGGAGGAAAACAATGCTACCAAAAGAAATTTTAAGAGATGTTTCCTTTTGGTCAAGATTTAGGGCGCAGCGTTATTAAGGTAAAAGGCAACAGTAAAGAACAGGAGAAGATGCAAAAGCATCTGGGACTAAAAACAACAACAACAGAAACAAAAAAAAGGGGGGTGGGATAAAGAAAAAATTCAGACCTTGAAGTAGAAACTTAATAGTAGCAGGCTGTTCTTTACCAAATACACTCTTTGATCTGTCATAGCTCTGCCTATGGGTGTGCTATCCCAAGCATTTCAAAGAAATCTCTTATCATTGTGTACCTGCCTCAGAGAAATCATACCACTGAAGGAACAAAAAGGTTGATTGTTATTTTAATTGAATTTGTTTTCAATTTATTTTCAAGCTGTCTGGGGGAAACCTTTTACACGTGCTTTGTTTGATTTGTTTTTAACTTTGGTTCCATTATCCTAATAATGAAGCTTTTAAGGCATTTAAAGAAGCCTGTTTGTCAAAAAAGTTACATTGATCAGATCAATACATACGAAAGCGCCTGAAAGCCAGGAATAAATATGGATTAAAAAAAAAAGACGGCATTATTTTACAAAACTCGGGTTTTGTTGTGACCTCAGATGCTCAGCATGAGTCGCTGACTTGATCTCTGCCAACACACACATCCATGAGCTAATGTGCCAGGGGATTATTCTCCAGCATCCGCTAATGCGGGCTGCCTGCATGCGGTCTCCCTTTCAAAGGTGCCGAACGCTTCCAGCTCCCGCTGCTCCCAGCGTTAAGCTCCAGGACAAACCCAGACAGAAGGACTCCTTCAGTAAGATTAACAGTAAACCCAGGATTTGTACTACAATAGGTTAATTAGTTTTACAGGTAGTTAGCTAATAGTTCCTTTCGATCTTATAACAAACAAGTGATGGAGCTGCAGGAGAGGGCACGCTGCATGCCGGAGGGGCTGTCAGGCAGCCAGGCTCTTCTGCCAACTGCAGCTGGCTTTGGGACAAGGCCTTGAACTGCAGCATCTCTTCCCCCACTGCAAGCCCGTCATGTTGTCCTGAAAGCCTTCAAGGATGCCCTGCTCCAGCCAGAGGTGAGCATCTCAGTGCTGCCCCACACGCTCAGATCCCGGCACCTGCAGGGCCCAGCTGCAGCAGCCCTGCAGCACCCACCCTCGCTTGAATGCATCACATTAGGCATAATGCACTATCACACATGAAATCAATGGCTTTTCTTTTCTGTTTTTTAAAAGCGTGCTTTTGTGTTGAGATGAAAAAGGTTTAAAACTGAGCTTTTTGCCCCAAACGACACACACTTTGTTGCTTAAAGATGCTTGGAGTCTCGTAACACTTGGAACTAGTTTTTTCTTAATAATAATAAACAAGTCTCACCTAATCTTTCGATGATCACTTTCTTCAAGCAGCTATAGCTCAGTTAAATCGGAATTTGCCTGTCCTGCCTACTGCAACAGCAGCAGCTTAGACCCAGCTCTCGCGTTCACTTTTGCATTTATGAATGAAACTCATTATTTCATTTCCATGGCAGCAAAGCAGCTGGGCAGCACTAGACAGACAGGCCTCATTTTATCTTATTATTTCAGTGGAGATCTATTAATTTTTCTGAACAAGAAATTTCTTGAAAAACAGGAATGAAAGGACCAAAATGACTCGTAATGAGCAGTTTCTGTCACTCCCTTCCCTTTTCTCTAGCCCCGAAAAGGAAACAAACTGTCAACACCATTAATTTTTTAAATGCCATTTTGAAATTAAATATTGAGCTAGGTTTATAAAAGACAGGACAGTTTAAAAATTAAAGAACCCAGAACTAAGCTGAGTACTTTTTCAGAGTACAGAGTATTTCTTTTTGGCCACTAAACTATGCCTGTTCACGCCACCTAGCCAATTCTTCATTTTTACTGCTGACCCTGAATATCCATAATCTGCTCAGCTCTATCTTCACCTCAGTGGCAAACCAGAAGTTTTAATAATCTGCAGAGGAACCTTTTTAATGTAAGGTCCTTAGGGAAGGAGCCATCATTAGTCACATGTTTGTTCAGCATAAAGTTCAACTCTTAGTTCAATATAAGTACTAAGGAGGCTTCACAGCCATGGATTCATCAGACAGCCCATGCAAGTAGGCATAAAAGCAGAAATGCTGAAGTAGGTACCCTCGGCCAAATTTAAACCCAGGGAGTGACACCAAGAAAGTTCACTTGATGGCATTGGGAATCTCTCAAAGCTGCAATAACATTGTTTTATGGTCAGCTCCTGGGCACAACTTCCCATCGTGTCCTGCATCCAGTGGGATGGGGTGAAAGCTGCCCCCAGCATGGAATAGCAGCTCCAGCTCCATGTGCAGCAGGTTTTTCCATACCTTCAACAAAGGCACTGAAACTGAGTACTGTGTCCTTAGATTGCACCATCCTTACCTTGGTCAATGCTCAGGTGGTCCCACTGAGAGAGAGAAAATTCCCATGAAGTAATAGATGCGCAGGAGAGAGCAGCCTGACCTGAATTAAATGCTGCTGCCATATGTGGGTCTTTTGAACTGGGAACCTCTATTGCTAGACCTGAAGGAGTAACTCCACAAGCCACAGCAGCTGTTGGCTCCTGGCCTGCACTAACCTGCTGCCAGCAAGGGAAAACTCTGCCAGGGCAGTCTATGGGGCTGGTGCTAACAACAAGTGAAGGACGGAGCTAGGGGAGCTGCAATGTGTACCACAGCCATGCAGGGCCCTGGTCCTACACACCAAGGCTTTGGTAGAGCCCCATGCTGAAGATTTCAGCAAGCCTATAAGACCCATGACATCAACAGCCACAGGCTCTGGCAGTTGGCATACTGGTTGGTGTCTGTGCTCCTCAAGAAGGAAAGTCTTCATTGCCTCCCTCCCTCACCACATTTAGCAGCCAGCAGAGTAGTGGGTACTACCATCACCCTTGTCTTTGGGTATGTGCACAGGGCATGGCCATGGTCCCCTAATTGGGACCAGGAGCAGCACACTTGCACACCAGCCTCCCTGCTGACCTCACAGACTGCTGATTTAGGTGCCACCACTGCTGCCTTCCCACTTCTGCTTTAATTTCTGTTCCCTGTCATTTGCAGCAGTGAACAATGATGCAGTCGAATTTTCAGGTGCCTAAGGCTCAGAGAGCTTTCCTAGATATAATCAGCAAAAAAGAAGGATTTTGCATTGAAAGCCAATGCCAAAATCCCTGCAGTGATAACCATCCCTGTATAATTAAAAAGAGCATTTCATAAAATGTCATCTCTAAGCAGCATATTTTCGATAAAAATAATAATAATTTTAAAAAAAATACATTTCCAAGATCAAAAGAAGAGAATTATAATTGGGAAAGGGTAGAGGTGGGGGAGGACAGTGTGACAGCCCCAAGTACTGCTATTATTATGAGGCAAAGTTTGCTAAAATGCCAACTGCTCGCCCACAGTGGAAGGAAGTACCAGTTTACTTGTTAATCGCCTTAATTAATTAACTGGCATTGTCCTGGATTTCCTGAAGCTGGGTTTACTGTGGGAATCAATTTTAAAGAGCTTCCAGAAAGAAAATTTAAATTTCTGCTTAAAGACTTTACAGATTAGTAAACAAGAGTCTGCTTCCAAATCTTTTGGATGAAACCATGGCCATGATTTATGGAAATAGCCCTTTTTCCCATACGGTCTGTTGTGATCAGCTATATTGACCTACTGCACAGCACAAACTTCCTTGAATTAATCCCTCTTTGAACTACAGCAGCTCAGTTAGAAAAACACCCCATCCTGGTTATACAATTGGCAGCAAAGCAAAAGCCAGTATCACCCATGGTGTGCTGTAGCAGGGGCCACCTCCCACCAAAACCCCTGCTTCGCTCCACCACCGATTTGCTCAGCTCCACATTCCACCCACTGCTGGCCTACCCTTCTGCTAAGACCAAGGATAATTTGGCAAGCCCTCGCTCCCTGTACAAGCACTTACAGATGGTGACTGAGTTTTCATTATCAGGACTGCGATCGTCTGGAAATTCTCAATTGAAGGGGTGTGAAACAGGCATTGAGCTTTCTCATGATCCTTTGAGGAAGTTTCTCAGTATTCTTCTCGAGCTTGGGACATAGTTGCACCCAGTGTCAAAATTAGGGCAGCATCATCTTCTGGAAGTCATGTTAATACATGCAGTTACCTGCCCTATCCCTTCTAACCACAACATCATGTCAGACTTTCTCCCATCTCAGGGATTATCTGAACTGTGCTCCAAGTCTTGCTTTAATTGCTGTTTCCAGGGGCCACAATTCCCACCCCATAAACTTGTCTACTGATTTATGTTGGGCCACAATAAAATAGATCTTAAATAGAATATACCTGTTAAATGAAGCAGTAACTACAAATGCACACACTCACATTTTCACGTCTTGAACTGGAGTCTTCTTTTCCCCCTGTTTATCAGGGCTCTTTCTTCTCTGGAGCTCTGCAGAAGACTAAGGATGGGACTCCCCTTAATGCAGACTTTACCCACTTAGGCCTGGCACCCTCAATGTCCTTTGTGATCAGTTGGGCTTTCAGGGCTCATTTCATCTCAGCTATCTTAGACATCTATTTTTGGATAACAAATGATACCTGTAAAAATGCCAATTTCATTCCACTGACTGTACAAGAACTACAGGTGTCCAAACTCAGATGAACACAACTACATCGGGTTAGATGAAGCTCACCCTTTGAATCTAAATAATACACTGCAGATAAATATAGCATAACATGTATGACCTTATTGAAGTGCTCCAGCAGCAAAACACCACCACATAAATATGGAAGTACATGCTTCTTTGAATAATGGATTTTAAGTGATAATTTTGATGTCAGATTCTGCTCTTACATGTGTGCAACAAGACAAAAGGGAGTATGGGGCTCTCCCAGCTCTTTCCTTGTAATGAATAGCTGGGTGGGGTCAGCTCATTCTAAAAAGAGGCACACAGAGATGGTCATTCCCTTTTCCAACATGGCCAGCACCAAAAAACAAGGATGGAGGACGGATCCCTCTCACCCAGATATCAACACCTCAGTCCCTTTCTGCCCAGGGGGCAGGAGAAGATCAGTCACACTTTTAGTCTCTATTTCACAAAATGGCTACTTTGGCAATGGCAAACTTTTTCTCAGGAAAACTATAGTCTGCGAGGGAAGAGTTGCCATGGGGAAGAGGGAGCTCTGGCAGAGATCCCCACATGTCTCAGCATCCCCAAACATTTACTTCCACACAGGATTGAGAGCAAGATTCTCCTCCATGTGTTGGTGCTTTGTTTGGTATGAAATGGGTGCGCTGGTGTTGAATAGGGGCATTTGGGTATACGAGCAGCATTTGGAGATGACAAGAGAAACTACAGTAACTACAGAGAAATTTGGTGAGACCTGAGGGAGTGGAGAACTGAAAGAAAAGGGAAGAACAACGTGGTCTCTGGAGGGATGAAAACTGGCTTGCCCTCCTGCTGCTCCACACACCCGAGCAAGGACTCCTTTCTCAGCACACATCTTTTCTACTTGTCTGAAACCCTCATGAGGAACCACTCTGAGAGCTGGACCCGGTCTCAGGGCAGTGGGGAGACACCAAGGTGGAGCCAGGGAATGTCCAGGCACTGTCTGTGAGACAATGCTGCACAGCACTGCAGTTTGGTGTCTTGGGCCCAACTGGAGCCTTGGTGGCGCTGGCACAGCAGAGCAGGCCGTATCTGCAACCAGTCACCCACACACACAGCAAAAAAGCTCAGGTAGGCTGTAACTTATCTGCAATGACCATGTCTCTGAACATCTAGCCTTTGGTATTTCCAGGAGAAGACTATCACATTGTCTTCTCACAAGATTTGACTGGAGCGCTGCAGGTAATCCTGTATTACAAAGGATATTTGGCAATCCTTGCACTGGCAATTGGGTCTCTGTCACTCAACCAGGTGACAAATAGGAGGCCAGGAGAGGAGCTTGAGAGGCAGAAGGAAAAGTAAAAAGCCAAAAGGCTAGCAAGATACAGGGGAGTACGACATGCTGGGTAAATATTGGGGTCCCAGGCGGAAATACCAAAGAAGCTCATCGCATTTGGAGTGCACCTGGGAGGTCAGGCCTGCATATACAGAAACAAGAAAATTCATCATTTCGTAGACATGGGAAACTAAGTTGCAATGATGTGTGTAACCTGTCCCCAAAGTGTGGCTGTGAGTTCCCAACATCTCTCCTCTCTGGGACAGGTCCATTTCTGGGAGGGGTACAGGGAAGATGAAATCTTTCTTCACCTTATAAGCCCTTCTATTCATTACTGACCTATTGAACCAGATAATACCTGAATAACCCTACACAACAGATAAAATTGTGCTGGACACTAGCAGAGCTCTACAGAATTACAGTCCTTTGTCCAACCTCATCTCCAACAATATGAAGTCTCGCCTGACAGTTTGGACTTTTCTGTGCAAAAATACTGTAGAACTGACACAGAAGCTGGATAAGTCATGTGCTGGCCCATTGCCCAGCTCAGTACTTGGTCTGGCTTCAGCAGTTCAGCTAACACACACATCTTTCTTAGATTTCCTTTCTGCAGTCCCTCCATTTCCCTAGCTTCCCTTCTCCTCCTGTCCCACCACTTTCCACCACTGCACAGCCCACTGCGCGTGCTCCCTGTTCACCTGCTCCAGTCACACAGACCCTGGGGTCAGGATGCATTGTGCTTTACTGTGCCAGTTATCATCCCCAAAATAAATGGGGCTATTGAGCAGGACATACTAGACCTGACTGTAAAGGGCAAAACAGCCCAGAGAAGAAAGCAGAAGATGTAGTCATCTCACATCCAGCTTTTTTATGTAGCCATGTACTGCCTCCTGTAGTAATGACCCAGCCCATTAGACCCACTCAGCCTTCCTTTCACCTTTTTAGCCACCAGTCATTGATAATCTGTGCCATTAATCCTGCCTGTCACTAAAGCTAAAACACATACCTACACATTGCAACACGGCAGCTGAAAACATTGAATATAAGAGCAAGAATCTTCCTAATGGAGTTCTGCAGTGAGAGTGGTAAATGGGGGTGTTCCCAGCCACATATATCCTAGTGAGAGGTAATGAACAGCACTCCCAGTGCATTTTGCTAATAACCTCAAATAGAGTGAAGAGTTCAGCTGGGAGGGGTGATTTTTTTTTTTTTTTTAGTAAAAGTTTGATGAGCTTTCAGAACCCAATATTTCAGAGCTTGCTCGTTGCTAATTAAGGGTTAGTATACTAAATTAGCAGTAAATTAACATTCATTCCTCTGCTAGTACACTAGAGCTGCAGGAAATTACCCAAATTATTCAGGTAGTGACATTCATCACGGGGTGGAATGACTGCAGCTTAAACAAGATTTAGTGCTACTCTGTAGCTAATATTCACAGCTGCAGTAGCAGAGAGGCAGGCTCCCTCATTCACAGTAATTTTGACAGCATAGGTGCCAAAACAGGGTAAAATGTTCATCTGAGCTGTTGATTATTGAGGCAATAGGACAGGACAGGCACTGCATTGCTGAGATCCCTGAATGTTTGGGGTGCAAATGGGGAGGCACCTGGCTGGTGACTGCGAGTGACTGAGTGCTGCCATAAAATGAAAACACCACCCCCAAAAATATCTCTGTGCATTTGCTAGGGATAATTGATGCTGGTGCAGTATCAGTTCAAACCAGTCATAAAGCCCCATCTGTAGCTGCAGCTCTATAGACATTTCATAATTATGTTTAATATTACAATCCCCTATTTCTAGGAAGGATTTGAGGATCTCTGCACATTTGTCTAAGTGATGAGTGTTTTATCTGGGGCTTAGGAGCTTACCTTCCTCCTTGGGGGAATGGATGGCTCTGGAGTCGCTGACTGCCTTCAGAGCCCTCCTCCACCTCTGTTCAGGTCAAATCCAACACAACCACAACAGCCTGATGAACCAGACAAGCTTTTGGTGGTCTGTGAGAGTGAGGTGAGCACCTTACTGCAGGCAGATGTTCACATCCCAGCAGTGACTTTTCCCAATTTGTCCATTTTCAACAACAAGGATATACTTAAAGTGTGTACATCAGACCAGGTGGTACCCAGTTGCTCTGGCACTGGGGAAGATTTGTACCACTGTCATCCAACCATGCCCTACGGCAGACAAAATCCATCCTCCTTCACCAGATATCTGTTTGTAGTAAATTCCTTGCAAGAACCTCAAGCCAACACACAAGATTTACAAAGAATGTAGACTTGCACATTTGGGTTTTCCCCGACATTCTGTGCTTTTGAAGAGGCTGCAAGCGGTGTGCAGGGAGGGAAGGTCCATGCAGGAAGAAGGACTTGGCCACATTCTAGCACATAGCAATAACAAAGGAGCCAAAAAGAGGGAGGGAAGCAAAAAAAAAAAAAAAAAAAAAAAAAAAAAAAAAAAAAAAAAAAAAAAGTGAGGAAGATGGCAACAAAGCGGGGAGATGGAGACTCTGAGAACAAAGTGCTGCTGCTTTCTGATTCACTAAGGCTATGTATCAAGGATCAAAAACCTTTAATGGCTAAGGAGAAACTCTTTACGATACCATTTTACCCTTAACTATTAAGAACACAGTTTGTAAAATGCATATGGCTGAATAGACACAGTTACGCAGACAACAGAACATACCCCATTTGATCACAAAGAAGTCCATGTGCTGTCTTGAAGCCTTGTGCAGAACAGCAGCAGGGGTCTTTAAACTCCATTTACGAATTCTCCAGCACTCAGACTCAGGGAATGAGTTGTCCCCCCTGAAAATCAAGTCCTAGTCTAAAGCAGGCATGTTTTTAAGCTCACGGATGGGGATTTCAGATGCCACCACTATTAATTTTCACTCTTCTGGCTCTGTTCCTTGTCTACTGCTGGCAGTCACAGTGGGATCAAGAATGAGTCTCAAAACAGGAGGAAAAGACAGTTGTCTAGTTGTGCTTTTTACATTCTCTCACAAGCAGCCCAGAGCAGGGATGATAATACGTATCTTAATTAACTGCGGCCCTCCAGAAACTGCCTGGGGCAGGATTTTATAGATACTGGCTTCTGGCTGGACAACTGGCAAGCAGACTTTTTACTGCCTGGAAACAAAGGCACTGCAAAAAGCCAGTAAGTTAAATCAATGTTCTATTAATTCATTTTTAAAGTCTCACGGGAACATAGCACTCTTTGTCCAAAAATGTTCCAGAGCTTTAACAGCTGCACTGCTAGCACGCAAAGCAGAAGAACAGACTTCTTGGATGTCAACGTGCGCAGGGACATTGCTCTCTTCCATTTAAAATCCACCAGGCTTTACAGAAAGCTGATAGCAACCCACCTTTGTCATCCAGCTTGCCCTTAAGATGAAGAATCACCTGATCACTCTGCTAAGAAGAGCTGCTAACATGAAAGAAGCAAATCTCTAACTTCCTGGAAATAAATAGTTTGTCTCTCCCCCTTCCTTGCACTTCAAGGCACAGTGTACCCACACGTGTGCTGCAATACACTGAGCAGTGGCAGAGGCAGCAGCTCCCGTCACCACTTTGCAGCCACTCCTGAGGTGCAGTAAGAGAGGAGTCTGTTTACTTGCTCCTTTGAACCTGCGATGAAGGATGAATTTCGCAAAGCGCTCTCAAGGAGCAGCTGCTGCCTCCCTTCCCACAGGGGTGAAGGTTGCACTTCTGCCTCTGCCTCACTCTGCCAGGCAATGCAGAGGGGGCAGCAAGGGAACTAAGGCACCCTAAATCTGTGGCACTGTCAGTCCTGCTGTGGACTGCTTTTCCCATTAGCAATGGCCTTTTCTGAGCCAATCATTAGCAGGTGTCTGTCTCAAAAAGCCCATCCTAATTACCAACAACCTGAGTGGAAAACAGAGCTTCCAAACATCAGTGATAGTTACAGGGGAAGTGGAATAAAACCCAAGACTGTAAGAAAGGAAGACAAACAGAAGTCCAAGTGTGCTGCCTGGTATGGAAGCTGGCCTATGATGCCATGTGGGGCAGGAGGAAGGACAGCCAGCAGCTCACAGCCCAGGTGCCCCCAGCTGTCTGGTGACTGCACCCCAACGTGGCCCCAACCTCCATCTCACCCACCTCCAGCCCTGCTCTTCCTTGGTAGCCTTCTCAACCTGTACCCTGGAGCAGAGGACCACAGGCCCCATTTTGCAGAGAATGGAGGTTGCTGTAGTGACTTCTCTGAGCTCCCCCAGGAGGCCTGCATGGAGCCAAGAACAGACCGCAGGTTTCCTACATGCCAAGTTACCAGCTCTCCATTAGGCTAAACTGTCCTACAAGCATAAAGTGCCTCAGAGCACAATTTTTGGGCATGGAGTAGGAACTGCACAGAGCAGAGCATCTGTGCCGGCGCTGTGTGCCGGGCTTAGCCTGCTCCAACTTCATCTGCCCATCTGCACCCTCCCCTTCTCCCAAAGGGCTCTCCCCCACCAAACACTGTGGTTGTATTTTGGAAGGATTTCCATCCCACGGATGTTTTGTACACATTTTAACTTTCCATATATTATCAAAAGAAAAAAAAAAAGGCAATGAACATCTCGCAATGACAAATAACGTATGCTGTGACATTGGAAAACATGCAGCATCTTATTAACAAAAGCTGTGCAACTAGTCTGTTACAGGGACTAAGTCAAAGTGCCAATTCTGTAATGCTGTTTACCAAAATCAAACAGGCATTCTGCAGTCCACCTGTTCCTAGCACCATTGAATTCATGATAGCCATTTTCTGAAGCCAGAGAAATAATTACTAGACCAGTTTATTGATGGCAGCTGGTTTAGAGTGAGAAAGTCCAAAATGTGCAATAATTAAAGACTGTAAAGGATGCAAGCTATTAAAAAGACAAAGAAAGTAAAACAAACCAGTCCAGAATGGTCAAATAGACACCCTCCATGAGAAACAAAAATCTCTCCTCCTCCAGGCTGGTGTATTCACATTCAACTCACAGGGAAGCCAGTAAAGGTGCAGAGGGGAATAAAAACAACAAGCCAAACTTCTGCACTTAGGTTTTTCATCCAGGAATTGCAACCCAGTCCTTGTCACTAGCGCAGCATTCAATGTGCTAAAGTTAAGCAATGGCCTAGAGACCAGCCTGTGCCAGTTGCTTCAAAAGGCCCTGTAAAATCCCATAATGGAGAATAATGCACCAGTATGCCTAAGGGAAGACTTGTACTTAGCCTATGGCCAGAAGTACAAAAGATGAAACTCCAGCCCACCTAGCTGTAGATGATATTTCTAATCATACAAATGCTGCCGATCTGTCGGTCTCAATATCCTACCTTGTGGCAACGAGTCCCACAGGCTAATTAAAACTTAGGTTAAAAGTGCTTTCTATTAAAGCTGTTCAATGTGTTTACTTCGAAAGTAATTTGATGTCTCTTTCTTATCCAAGAGAGGAAAGAGTCATGGAATTGCTGTTTTATTTATATCCATCATAGCCTGTCTTCAGTGGCACATCTCATGTATTGTTCTCCCTAAAATAAACAGACCTAACCTTTGCAGTCTCTGTCTGCATGCAAATCTTCCCACTGAAGTATTTTCCATGCCTCTGATTAGGTTTGTTGCCCTTCAGTGAACCTCTTCTATTTCCTGCTCTATCATTTTTTAATTAGGGTAACCAAACCAAACATGCCTCTCAAGGTGAGGCCACATCACCATCTCTAGAACAACACTGTCATATTTTCAGTGTTGTCCTCTATTCAGCAAATTAATGTCATGCCATTTCACATTTATGCTTTCCTGATCACTGCTCAGACCCGAGCAGATGTTTTCTATTGAGCTCTCAAGATCTTTTTTTGTTTTGAAACTTACCCCATTAGAAGATCGACTGTTCCATCCAATTAATGGTAACTTCACTTGCAACATTTTTTTTTCTATAAATATTTTGATGAATAATATAGCTTTTGTAAATTTGAAGGAAACTTTTAATCATGTTTAGATTTGATTGAATTTTCAACCATAGAATTTCTCCAATTTCCTACTTATTTTCTTTTTCAGATGATCATGAAATACCAGGCACAGGCTCAATGGGTGCCTACCACACAAATGACCACATATGTGATTACTCAAGCTCTTCAGAGAGATGATTTTTAAAGAATGTAAGTATTAAAGAATAAATACGAGCCTAATTTATTTTTAAAGCATTATTGAATCTGAAACCTCATCTTTCTGCACCTGAACCACAAGCCTACAAAGAGGGGTGGAGGTAAGGAGCCTCTGCCTCTTCCCAGGGTTTATTCACATGCACAGCACTAAGCCAAACAAACCCACTTTCTCTACCTGCTGTAACACAATTTTCAAGAAAGGTGAACATGACAATCTTCAAAGACATTTTAAACAAAACTATGTCAGTAAAGGCTTCATCACCCTATGTACCACACACTTCTACAGCCTATGAAGAGAAATACCCCTCTCAGGGAAATCCAGACCTCATGTGGTTTCTGAATGCAGAATGTCCTTTTATAATGATATATTCATGCTCACTGCCATCCTTCAGAGACTTCCTATAGAGTGGATGCTTTTCCCTCAAAAAAAACATTGAATTACTGTAGGGGGAATCAAGTTTCTGAACATCCACAAGAGGAAGAAGAAAGATGAAGGGAATCTTCAACAATTTCACATCTAGACAGAAGTCCCTTTTCCAAGGATTTAGATAAGACATGTTCCTACTAGAGAATTATTCCCAAATTCTCAGCCACAGACAGGCACCAGCTTTTTGCTCATACCTGAAGAGCTGACCTCAAATCACCACTTAGTGCTGCAGCTTTTGGCCTTGGCTTCTGGGATGTTATTAATTACAGGAGTTGATTTTATATATATATATTTACTTATTTCCCCCAGCATATGACACACTAACTTGTCACAAGTTATTTATTTCTAAAGAGAACTTCTGCATATTAGACAAAAGTCCAGAAGTATATCTAGGTGTTATTTGAAAAAGCAATATTTCTGCTGGGAAGGAAAGATCATCATGATTTCCAGAGATCAGCTCTCTGGAAAAGAAAAAGGGTTACTTCTCTTTTAGGAAAAAAAAAAAAAAAAAAAAAAAAAAAAAAATGTTTTCTACCTCAGCTAAAGATTCCCATCTGTTGTGGGCTCTCTGACTCATCTGCTTATTAGCAAAATTGTCTGAGAGCAGCATAAATTTGATTTTCTGAGAAACCAAATCTGCAGTTAGGCAAAAAATCACAGTCTGCCACTCCCCCCTAAATCACGCTCCTTCACTGCCTTCAGTTCATTAGCACCAGTGGTCATCAGCACTGCTGGACAGATGCTCCCCCAAATTGCCTACAGGATTTTCCCCTCTGCCATGAGGCTTCTGGCCAGCACCAGCCCAAGGGCTGGGTTTCTCTCCCTGGCAGTCAGTCCATCCACAGCCATAATTTCTGGCTGGTGGCATTTATGCTGTGATTCCCTTTTGGCCATCTGTACAGAGCAACCCCATTTGTTTTGCTTTTGCCTCTCTGCCTCTCTTTATCTTCTGAATATAATGTGCTGTCAGGGCCACACTTTGGTTTGTATCTTTTAACAGCTGTCACCACTCAGCAGCTCACTCCATGCTTCTCTTTTAATGGCACGTTTCTTCTATACTTTACGCCAAGCCACTTCTACTTGGCTAACCAACTCTACACATTCCTGGGGGTCAGGTGTGACACTGTAAGTTTGCTGGGGTTAATTTTTCAGTTGCTTTTTGCTGGTACTTAGACACACTCTCTTAGTAAATCATTGGAGCTAATGGGGGAGGGTGCCTAGGGAGGACAATGGAGGCACACTTTACAAGCTATGTTTACAGCTCTATTCTTCTCTTCATCCAAGTCTGTCATCTGGGGAGGCGGTACATCCTGATCTCTACCAATGTGGGATCAAAGCTTTCCAGAGCTGTCAGAACTCCGAGCATGTCGTTATCCATATTTACACGTGTTTATTTTTAGAATTATTATTAATATTAAAACATTTTGGCTGTTCCTGAGCAGCCACATGGACAAGAATCTTATCTGCAAAACACTGCACAAATGCAAACCAAAATGACATCTCTCCAAGAGAGCAACAAGAGAGCATGCTTAAATGCTGGACTTCATCCAGGTTAATTTTGTGTAAACAGAGACATACACCACAGGTTAAGTCATCACTGGAGTTTGGGGCCCCAGTTCTGTCACAATGAGCCAAAATTAGGCATCTGGATTTCTCTGAAGAACTGGCTATCACACCCATTGCACCTTATTTTCAGTAAAAGTTAACACATGCTTCCCGGAGCTGCAGCACCCCTATTATGTCAGTGCAGCACTCTGCACAGCAATGCCATATTCCAGGACACAGGAAAGAACCATCAGATCCCCCGTTTTCAGCCTATTCCAGGATCCTGATAGCCCAGTTCACCAGTTCTCAAGGTACCCAACTCCCTGAAAACCAACAAAATTGTCTCAAGGACTTGGGACCTTGGCTTTTGGGACCTTGGCTTCATTTCAGCAGAGGATGCTGAGGCCCATGGCACAGGCCCAGAGCCATTGTGTTCACAAGTGCAGAGGTCCACTGGCAATAATTCCTGTGACAAACAACACCAGAGGATATCAGTTCTGAATGCACTTGGAGTTTTACAGTTGTTCCCTTAGCACTTCTTTGGATTTTGTTTAGCTCTCTTCAGCAACAACAGCTGGGAGCAGTATTTCCTTCAAATTATAGAAAGATTTAGTGTTATCTTAATGTGATACAAGTGTAGCCTGAATTATATTTAGGAGGAAGCACAATATGTGCTAATGAATAATAAAGACTTTGTACAAGGGTATTAGCCTGTCTCTGACTGCTGCTGCTTGAGCCAGTTCTCACCTTTTTAATAGAATCAGTAATTCACAGCAACTCTGCCACTCAGCAGCCTCCTCCCAAGGGACGATATTAGAAACATCCTCCATTTGGTACAGTTTCACCTGTTTGCAGACCCAACGAAATTGAGCTGGAGAAGAGATGGACTTCCCTTCTGCAGTCCTGCAAGGCATCTTTAGAAAAGTCAGCTCCTAGGGAACCAGGGACACCTACATCCACCATGTGAAAAGCAGTAATTACACAAAGAGTTTGGACAGAGGCTTGGCCCAAGCTTTTTTCCAAAAGCTGGAAGCAGTTCCAAGATTTAGTCCTTATTTTGTCCTTGTCGGTTTGTCTGTCTGCAATATAAACAGGCATTTTGCAGAATATTAACGTCTGCATCACAGCTACAGACGTGTGAGTAGTAGGAAAGAGAAGTTCATTGTAGTCAACAGTAAACTATCATCTGTGATCAAGAATGGCACCAATATGGTTCACTGACAATCTGAATTACTTCAGGGTATCTAAGCAAATCCCTGCAATGTATCACAGCCACCAAAGGAACACAAGAATTTACACAAGGAAGAACACTTTTTTAAAAGATGCTACATAAAAATACGGACAGAAATAGCAGAGCAAGTGAAATGCTAATGGATGTTCCTTTCTCTCTGTATTATTTACCTTTCATAAAAAATACTACATAAATATGCTTTCTCCCACAGAAAAAGACAAAAATAACATTTGACTTATCTGTTTAGGAAATAGTGACATGTGTCAACCAAATTGTTTCAACACAGAATTCTTCAGTTTCAGCAACTGTCAGAGGGCTCCCTCCATTGAAAATAATCAATGCGTTTGACAGATAAAGAGAGGTAATATAGTGACTTATTTTGATACAACTTGACAGCTTTTGTGACAGTAGCTTTCACTGTCAGTCTATAGGATTTGCATTTTAACTGGGACCCATGAGAAATATGCTTTTGGTCTTTAGCACTGAATCTCTGCAAATCAAAAGGGCAGTGGGAGCACAGTACTTACCTGCTTTTTATTCACCATTATCTATCAGTCTTCATTTTTAATTACTCATTTTTAATACCTTTCCCAATTTTTATACCCCTGAGATGTCATAATAAGGCACACTTAAACTCTACTTTGCTGCTCCCTTGGCAAGAAGGGACATTTCATGTGTCTAGACTTGGAACCAGAACTATTTTCTAAAGTTACTATGTTCAAATTGACAGTTTCATTCCATCAAGAGCTCGTCTGTTCTGCTGTTATGAGACTGCAGAAACTTAAAAGAAATTATTAATATAGATTATGAAATATTCAAATACTTGTCCATGCAGGAGCTTGTGGGGTGGCTACAGATCTCTTCATTAAAATTCTTAATACAAAACACTTCTTTCCATTAAAAAAAAAAAGGGGGGGGGGGAGGGGGCGGGTCTGAATCATAAGAATTCCCATAAAACAGGAGGCATTATTTCAAGGCACTTGAAATAATCACCTAAAACATGACCAGGTCCTCCACTGCTGCAAACCAGCATTGTTTTACCAAATGGGTCAGGAGCTATAGGCTCCCTGTTGATATACGCTGCCCTTAAATAAAGAGGCATGTGGGCAGGTCAAAGACAGAAGGAAATTCCTCTTTGTTCTATATTTTGATAAAGCTTCTTTCAATAATTACCATTTTGAACAATTTCTCCCACCAAGAGGTCAGGCAGAATCCACTCACTCTGATCTCAGTTGTTCATTCCTGGCTGCAATGTCCATGAACATTGTCATCGCATCATTTATTTTGTCTTTGATCTGAATATGTGACCTTGTAGACTTCGGTATCTAAATATTTATTTCTTTCCAAGCCTAAATTCACAACATGATGTGTGAAAATTCCCTTTGGTATAACAATGCTCAAAGAGACAGGGCTGTGAGATGACTGAAGGTACAAAGGTGCAGGAAATAAAAGGACTTGTATTCCTAACTCATCATCCATATACTGCTCGAGACAAGAATCGCATCCCAGCTTTTGATGTATTGTTGTTGTATATGTTGAGAGCTCGGTTATGTTTAAATGTAGTACTTCAGCTCCTTTGCTTAACAACACCTGATAACTTGCTTGACATCTCAAAGAGTTTCTTAAAATATTCTTAAACCTTTGGCATCCCTTCCTGCCCTGGGCTTCATGAATAAAACATTTATCCAGTCAGCAGCTTTAGCAAAGAGGAACAGCCAAGTTCCATCCATCAACGTCAGCAGCTGAATTACTGAGTGATTTCGGATCCTTTAATAACTCTGTTTCTTTATGACTATGTTGGTAAACAATCAAATAGTGTTGGCACCTGGCTTTCAGTGAACATTAATTTTTTTGCATTATCAAGTACTGCTAATGCAACTCGTTGCTCTTATTGTTGTTGTTTCAATAAAAAGAGTCTGCAACACCATTCACCTTTGTGAGAATGCACTGAGGTTTATTCTTGATTTGTTATGAAGGTCATCGAAAGCTACTCGCATTAAACCTGCTGGGACTTGGGGAAAAAAAAAAAAAAAAAAAAAAAAAAAAAAAAAAGGATAAATAGAGCCTTTACTTCACATATAATGTGCTTCATTTATCATTGGGATCACCAAGTAGTAATACACTGCCCTTTTTTTTTTAGGTTGTTAATAGAAACTAAGCATTTTGGGGTGAAAAACCAATAATATAAAGCTTCTGTTGTTGTAGAAGTCCAAAGAAGCTTGGAGATCTAAGTACTATAAGGAAATTGCCTACAGGGATTCAAAAGGAGGCTCCTGGTTCAAGCCTCTGTGCTAGAGGAGGGGCAAGGGAAAGAAAACCAGAGCTTTCTGAATTCAAAACCTATCCAGAACGTCTCCAAGCACATTTGGTTTGAGTGAATTTGGCTATTCAAGATAAACATCTTTTCACAGCACTTTACACTGGCAAAACACTAGGAAGAGCTTATGCACACTCTTGGATACATGCAATGGTTCAGCCTTTAACCAGGGCATGCAAATGGAAAGCCCTAATATTCAGTCCTCTAACTTCTCACACAGGAAAACTATTCTTAGGCATGAAGAATAACGCATTGAAGTTGAAAGGGTCATCTAAATAAGGATGACTGTCCAGGGTACGGCTCCTGGTCTGTTTGTATTCATCAGGGATTTGTGCATGGAATACAAAGAGCAAACAGGCACAGGCACTGATACAAGCATAACTTTGAATATCTGATCCTGCATAAATAAACCTTCTGAGCTCTGGGCCAGAAACAGCTACCAAACACTGAATTTTCAGGAGATTAAGTCCAAGTGAGGTCCCAACAAACAATATAAGAGTACGAGGAGGTCTGCCTGCTACCATGTCTCCTTCTACCAGGAAGGTCCATCTGCTCACCAGGCACCCAGACACCACAGCCTGATTGCAGCAGAAAAGACAGGATTTTGTCCAAGTTTGTGCAGGTTTAAATGAGCTCCACTCTACTGATGTGAGGGGGCACAGGTAGGGACCAGTAACATTTTCATTTAGCGGCATCTTACAGCCTCTCCATAGGAAAATAAACAGACTCCTCTGTAAAATTACACCCAATTAAGCCACAGGTAAATAATTAAGCCACAGGCATCAGTATTTAAGCGCTTCCCAGTTGCTTGGATAAGTGAAGTGTCACTGTTATGTATTAAGCTGCTCTACTCTAAGTTTTCTCTGTTGCATCTTAAAAATAAAACCCAGCACTTACACCTAACTGAAGATTGGCACTGGCTCCTTTGTGGAAACGAAGAGAATTTCTGCTCCTGAGAAGCAAGCTCAAGGAAGCCAACCTGTTGACTCCCAAGAAAATTGACGGTGAAGATGATTAACCATGAACATGCTGGCTTGATGACACAAGAGCCCACTTGAACAGAAGGCCAGCTGGCCCATGTCACACCAGCAGCTTGCACAGTGGGACACAAGGGAGGAGAGCTCAGAGGCAGGGCTTTCCAGTGACAGGCTGCATGTCCTGCTGGTGGGCAGGAGTCTGGGGGCAACTCCTCAGAAATCTGTCCCCAGCCTGAGCTGGAGGTGTCAGGATGCCTTCACCTTGCTCCAACACACACGGTCCTGGGGCTAGTCATTGCTTTGTGGTGTGCTGGGGGGATTCCTCTAAATTTCTTCCTAAATTCGCAGTTCTTCTGATGACCTGTTGAAGAAAAACTATAGGAGACAATGGGGAATCTCTGCACTGGGCTTTGGAATGAGCCCCATGAATTTCTAGTTCCAACTAAAAATAGAAATAAAATAAAAACATCTCATTTTATTTCCTTGTTTCATCCACAGACTCTGAATTCGTAAGTACAAGCTACACCTCACTCATTTGATATATGCAACCTCTCCATCACAAATCAATCTTCAGAGGAATTAATTACCACTTTTTCTGTAGGTGTTTTTTGTTGTTGTTAATATTGTGGATTCCATAACCAGATACTTGGGTACCTTTTCTTTCTTAAAAGAAAAAATAAACAGAAACTCAGTCCCATCTCCTCTCTATTGACAGCAGCTGCAGCTGGAGTGCCCAAGGCCAAAAATCCTTTGTCTTGAATTTTAAAAAATGTCTGATCCCCACACCCCCCACATCCCCATATTCCCACTGAAACACGTTTCACGCTTAGCTACTGGAAACATACCCTGCAGACATTTACATCACAGGCTTTGTTATTATAAGTTACAGTAAAAGACAAAAGGAACAAGGTTTTGTAACCAGAGGGCAAACATTGCAACTGCTAATTTGTTAGGGGGTGACATTTCTGATAATGCCACTTTAGTCGAGCTACCATTCCATATTGTAATTTCATTATAGCATCCTATCAAGCACTTAATAGGAGAGATACACATCAACAGATCTATTACCTAAAACAAACAAAGATATTAGGAAACTTCCCAAGACTGAGTTGTATATTGACTTCTGGTCAGCATTTCCAGAGAATTTCATTAAATTTATGTCATCAAAAAACATAACATATGGACCTTCTGAACAGGAACTCATACCAGCAGGAGTAACACAATTGTTTTTCTCCATTTTGTGATTTATCATCCATTCCATTACAAGCTACACGAACTGTCATTTTTCTTTAAATGTGTTTGATAAAAGAGCTCTTGTTCTACCAGGTCAGGTATTATTATTCACCAGCATTACATACCAACTACCACAAGCGCCAGCAGCAGCTGCAGAGCTGTCGCTGAAAATCAGAGTTAGTGCTGGGCTTTTTCCTGTCTTATGCTGGTCCCATAAACATGGGGAGCAGCCGATGGCGACACATCTTCCTGCTCTCTCCCTGTGCCAAGTGGGACACGTATGTGCTCATGCCTGATATTATAGCAGAAGGCTGCAGAGAGAAGAAAACTGCCATGCCCTGCACAGCACAGGCCATCAAAAGGATTCAGAGCTGCCTTTGCTCCCTGCTGACCCTGCTGCACGTTGCCACTCTCGCAGGTCTGTGGATGTCACTGCCAGTGGCTCTGCATCAACCCCGTCCTGTGTTCACAGCTGAGACTTGCCCCAGCCAACATCCCTTGGACTCAGCAGGGGTTTGAGCGTGGCAGTATCAGCAGTACTGCCATGGGCATGGTACAAAGAGAAATGTGCCCTTGCAGCCCAGTTGCCTGCCATGAGATCAGGGCTGGGGACCTGCCCTTCACATGCCCCATGCCTCCAAGATCAGTTTAGTGAACCTCAGCAAAGGCAGGAGGCTCTCTTTGCACTTCTTGCCAGTTCTTAGATGTTCCCTTATCTGCTCTTAATTATCCAGGCTATTTTTACACTGTTTCTCCCCCCACCTCCTAATTGCCCGAACTTATTTTCCTGATGGTTTTCTGCTGAAGATGAATTTCAGGAGCGCAGTATCTCAGGCAATTTCAAGACATAATTAACACCACCACTCCCCTCATTAGCAAGTGGCCTACTTTCTCTCCAGCAGTACCATCCCCCTAGATGTTTGGAAAAAGTCCTTAATATCCCCCCCATAGCTGCCTGACTAATATTAACTCCTTGTGCTGTGCAGGGCCCCCTCTCCCTGCCCGAGTCCCCATTACTTGCAGTTTCCCTGCTCAAGTTTGCGTGCTGGGCAGTGGTAGCTTTAGTCATGGACATGTTGCTAGCTCCTCTCTGATTTGTTTTTTAGATGAATTACACAGAACCCCTCCCACTTTCGTGTAATTGTGGGTCTTCCCCTCTTGCTACTGCTGGTGAAGGCAATAACTCCAGTCCCAGTGTAGAGTGAGTAACTTTTTGTTACCCATCAGCAATCAAGATGCATAGATGACACCATTCTAGGTGTTGCTCAGACACAGAAGTGTCACCATCCCAGCAGGTTTGCAGTCAGGACAAAGGAGATGAGGAAGCTGGATTATTTCCATGGAAATTTTGGCTACTAAGGCACAAACATATGCAGTCCACAGCAGGCCTGGCACTACAAACCCATTGCAAAATATCTTTTTCTTTGAAGTGGATATCTCCTCCTCTCCACCTGAGCTAAACTTCTTTGAACTTCAATAGCAGTACTCCCTTGAGTAAGATGACCAATTTGGAATACAAGACTGGATTCCTGCAGGTTCCCTTTTCCACTGTCCAAGGGTCCCAGCACAGATACGTCCTATTAACCCATCAGTAAGCAAAACCAAAGGCTTATTTCCAAAGCTGACCCATCAAGAGCTCACATAGGAGTCTAAACTTAATTGTCTGTGGCTGTAACAATATCAGATAACCTCTGCAGAGATAAACAAGCAGAATTGGGAGATTAATATTTTCTTTGATATAAACTTTGTAGGATGTGCTGTTGTCAAAAAGTCCATAGAGATTACTTGTGTTGTAGTAGGTGGCACTTCATTTTCCAGAATCTATGACCCAGCAGAAATTACTGTCAGCTCCCTGACCAGCCGAGGGGTATTGATTCCCCCGTTACTACAGCAACCCATTAGTTATTAGATCGTGTCTCGTATGCAGTGACTAATCTGCCTCGGCGAGGTCTCGGATTTTGACACTTTTTCATTCTAATCCTTAATTAGTTTATTTGATGCGGCCTGCACATTTTATTTTTATACTAAGTAGTTATTGAAAATACAGTCAAACTGAGCGGAGATCAAAGGAGCAAAACCAGTACGCTGTCAACTAAACTAGTTATGCAAAAGAAAAAAGTAACACGCCAGATCAAATGCATAAGCCAGCTTCACTCAACATGCCTAAAGTTACACAAAAATGAAGCCAGGACAGACTTCTGTCCCCAGACTTCACTTGAAATATGACTGCCCCGATACCTCCCCTCATTTGTCGTGTCTGTCCCCGTGATAGGGGCCAGCAGGCACTGACCAGCAGCTCTACAAGCTTCCCTTGGTACTTGGCTTCTTGAGGAGTAGATGTTGACAGGTACCATCCCTTTACACCAGAATTACCAGAGGCCAGGTACCCCGTTTTGATGTGCAAGTGGTGAATGAGGGCCCAATCAAAAACCAGAGTGCACCTCGCAGTTTGAGGGACTCCTGTCTGCATAAGGACACAAACCTGAAGAGCGCAGCAGCATGCATTGCTGAGACCCAAGCTCATTCTCACAAACCACTCAATACATACCATTGCCAGTTTTGTCCACAGACTTCAGCCATTTAACTTTATATCACATTTATTAATAAGCCCCTGCGTCAACTTGGCAAAAAATAACAGTACTTGAAACAAAGCAGCTCTCATTAATTCAAATACAACTATTCCTATTCATAAACAACAAAAGTGTAGAAAATTCCATACCAAACATCAGAGTGACAATAAAAAAAAAAAAAAAAAAAAAAAAAAAGAAGAATTTGTTTAACTGAAATGCCATAATATTTCTTCTCATGCCTCCTTAAGTTGTTATTAACTGAAAATAAATTTCCAAACAGAGTCGATCCCTTCCAGCTTTCCTGCTGCAGGATATAAAATATGAAAGCAACTTCATTCTCAGACAACGAAATCCAGTTATGTCTACTGACTGTACAGTAAGGGCAATTGCTACGTGTTTGCAATGGGAAAATTTCATTACAGCAACAGCCTGCATTCTGATAAAATCTCTCCTGCTATCTTTCATGGAAACTGTGTACAACTTTCACATTTGTATAAAACTAGATGAAAACAAACCAGCATGTTAGGTCTGCTGTTCTACTGAGTATCAGCAGAACATTAAGCATAACATGTTCAGTTACTGAAGAGGAGATGATGGGATCTGCCAGATGAATTGGCTTAAGAACTATGGCCATAACGTGGAAATGCAACCTCTAGCTAATGCCTACCAGGTGATCCCTCCCTGTCTGTGCACCTGAAAAGGTTTAGGCACAAAACGCCCACCAGATGCTCATACACGTAAATGGATGAATGCATGTCTGTGAAATCCCTGTCTCTCAGTAGGTTTTGACTGTGCCACATCCGTAGATGTCAGGGTGGGCACAGGCCTCAGCTGCATGTTTAAGCTTACACAAGCAAGCTGTGTTTGTGTAGTTTTAGAAGAGGAAGTGAAAAATTGCCAAACTAAGCAATAAGGAAAAGCTCTGCTTTAGCTTAATTTGATAGCAAACTATGGATTCATGCTGTGGCTTTTTCCCAAGTCTGATTCATCAAGTGGAAGAAAAAGAAAGGGATCCTAAAGTAGAAAGGCTTGAACTAAGTATTGAGACATTGGGCTGTATGCATTTTCATTACTTTGTATTATCACCAGGCTGGGGCACATCCTAGGTTACAAATTCAGCCTGGAGTCTCCATGCTTCACCAGTATTCCCTGTCATACAATTTAAATTTCACAAAATTGAAGAAATTGAAAGAAAGTATTTAGACCACTCACTTATCAATTTCAGGTCACTCCCTATAACACCAGTGCTTGTGCTTTGTTCAGTTCTAAAAGTCTCAAAAACAAAAGATTAAATGTGAATAGACTGAAATAGAAGAGAACTTAGAATTGCCTTGATCTACATGATGCAGCAGGAGAGCATATGTACGTGTATGCTAGCCTTTTTCTGAAACACGCCTACTTTGATCCGTTAGAAAATTGACCTAGTATGCTCAAGAAAGTGCCTTGAATTAGCCCAAGTATCCCATTTGTGATATCACTCATCTTGAACAATTCTCTGGTTGTAATTTATGGAACTGTGGACCAACTACTAAATCAGAACACTGCTCTAGAGAAATCTAACCCTGACTCTGAGCCCGTATCAGCAAGAGCAGTCAAGTGCTCCACCTATAGGTAGCTGAGTCAGGCATACCCTATTACCTAAATGAAAACCCACAGGCACAGTGGATTCGGTAGTAAACCACAGAGTATTTGATTATATTGAGATATATTTCATTGGAGGTGGACAGAAGTGCTAACAAAATGCAAAAGGAGGTTTCTCATCACTCTTGGTGAAGATGCAATAAAACCTTAAGGTCAAACAAGATGCAGTTGCATCAATAAAATATCACTTAGAAAATTCAAGGGCATTGAGAGTTGGGCATTGGCATTTAATACAATAGGGCACACAGCTGGGGAATGTGATTGACCAATAAAAGCACCCAAGGAGCAAAGTCATTGTTCCTCTTGCTCTTCATTGAGAAGATGGGGAATCAGAAGTGATCAGCAGTAATACACTAAAACGTGTCTGCTAGACAAACTCACTCTTTCTGACAAAGTATTTTATAATGTCATATATACCAATTTCACCATAGACAAAATGAAGCAGACATTCACCTCAGCCTTTCTTTTCCATAAATCTAGCACTCTAGTGTTGAGTAACCCAGCCTCAGGTTCAAAAAAATAAATAAATAAATAAATAAAAAATAAAAATTGAAGATTTGAGGCCTTAATTTGAGGCACAGAGCAAAAGCTTAAATCGACCCCCCATATACCTTATCAGACCCATAACCCTAGTGCTTCTGGCTGATTTTTCCATCCCACTAACACCCTGGGAGATTACAGATCCAAGCCCAAAGGCCCCCAGCTTGTTAACACAATGGAGCTGAACACACAGCATGCCAGCCATCCCCTTCAAGTTTAATTACCAGTGTCAACTGTTTAAAAGTTTGTTCGCTCAGAAAGAATTTTTGGAAAGTTTGTGGATGACATCAAGATGACTTGTGCAATTGATATGCTAGAAGGAAGGAATGACATCCACAGGGATCTAGACAGTCTTGAGAAGTGGGTCTGTGTGAACCTCATCAAGTTCAAGGCCAAGTGGAAGGTCCTGCATATGGGTTGGGGTCAATCCCAAACATCAGCACAAACTGGAGGATGAATGGATTGAAAGCAGTCCTGCAGAGAACTTGAGGTACTGGTGGATGAAAGATTGGACACAGACAGAAGCCTGTCATAGTGACAGACCCTGCGGCCACTCCAAGTCCTGTGACAGGCCCAACGGCCACTCCAACCCCTGCAACCACTCCAGCCCCTGCAGTCACTCCAAGCCCTATAACAGGCCCAGTGGCCACTCCAACCCCTATGACAGGCCTAGCAGTCGTTCCAACCCCTGTGATGGGCCCAGCAGCTGGGTCAGGGAAGCAGACTGTAGCAGTGCAAGTTGCCCCTATAACCAAAATGAAAAAAAAATGGATGAGAAAGTCAGGTCATTTAGAACACAGAGGAACTCAAACTGGGAAGGAAGATGGCGACAAGATAGGCTACTCCGCAGTGGCTGGGCCATCACACAAATGGGAAGATGAAAAGGAAGGTATCATAAATGCATCAATAACTATCCCAGAAAGCCCACCATATCCTGGGCTGTATCAAAAGAAGTGTAGCCAGCAGGTCAAAGGAGGTGATTGTCCCCCTCTGCTGTGCTCTTACAAGACCCCACCTAGAGCACTGCTATCAGCTCTGGCACCCAGCAGATGAAAGATGCGGACCTGTTAGAAAGAGTCCAGAGGAGGGCCACAAAAATAATCCAAGGGCTGGAGTACCTCTCCTACAAAGAAAGGCTGAGAGCTGGGGATGTTCAGCCTGGAGAAGAGAAGACTAAGGAGACAGTATTTCAATCTTTCAATAATTAAAGGGGACTTATAAGAAAGATGGAGAGAGACTTTTTACAATGGCATATAGCAAGTGATAGGGCAAGGGTTAAAGGTTTTAAATTGGAAGAGGGTAGGTTTAGATTAGATTAGGAAGAAATTTTTCACTCAGAGGGCAGTGAGGCACTGGCAAAGGCTGCCCAGAGAAGCTGTGGATGTCCCATCGCTGGAAGTGTTCAAGGCCAGGCCAGATGGGGCTTTGGGCAACCTGATCTAGTGGAAGGTGTTCCTGCCTATAGCAGGAAGGTTGAACAAGATGACCTTTAAAGGTCCCTTACAACCCAAACCATTCCTTGATTCTATGATTCTAAGGTGAGCTGGAGAAGAGAAGCAGCACTAGCAGGGGAGACTTACAAATGATAACTCTCATATGTTTGGGCTTGGGGCTGAATGAGAAAGCAGAAGAGACATCACAGCTAAGTCCCAGCTCCTAACTCTTTATATACCATTACATACCCAGTTACCCACAAATAAAACACATTCTGCGTTCCTCTTCACATCACATTTCACTCTAGCATATGAATTATCTGATATGCCTGCAAGCAGAGCCCAGATTCAAGAATATTAAGAAATTGCACAGATATAGTAATAATGAAACAAAATTCCTAAGCCAGAGAAAAACCAGCTGTGTGTAATTCATTATGCCATGGAGACCGTCATATTGCTCAATAGAAAAACATGTTTTTTGCTTGGCTTAGATCAGGCCTGTTTGCTGCCGGGAATTATGTTAAACCTATGGCAAAAATAATGAATTGTGCTTCAGGATATCACACATTTGTCTTGCAAATACAACCTAAGTTTAGACACTTCTGAGAGTAAAGGAATGTGCAATGCAAATATACATTCACTGATACCAAATGTACAAAATGGTGAAAAACAACAGCTGTACACTACAAAGCAGCACACTGGGGCAGTGAATCTCTCTCAAGCACAAGTTCTAGCTCTATTACCAGTAGATGTGACTGGGCCACATCCTCTAACTGATACTGATTACTACAATTCCCTCTTCTGCAGGGCAGCTACATATAAAAGCAACAGATGAACATGTAGCTTCACAGCCCCCGTGTGCTAAGTGAGGGCAAGAACCAGTAGAGAGAAAAAGGAACAAAACTCTATCTGACAGTTTATCATACTTGAACCAAGGACTTATTTCACCTGTACGCTGCCCTTCACAGCTGCTGTGCCCTGGAGGTGTTTGCTTTGCTCACAAAAAGCTGTCTATAGTAACTCCAGCACCTTCTCCTCACGGTGGCTGGCTGTGATCCGATCACTGCTGTATGTAGCATTAAGGTCAATACGCCTGTAACCATAAATACCAAAATACATTTTGCTAATGATCAACCATCGTCACAGAGCAAAGACAAATGTGTTCACTGCAAGCTCTGAGAGCTTCATAGCATTGCTTTTAGAAGAAGAAAATGCACTGAAGAACGTGGACTTCATGTCCCTGGAAATAAGCCATGTCTTCATGGCCTAGTCACCTCTATAAATACAATGAAGTATGGTAAATACATCTGGGATTACATTAGACACTGAGCAATTTGGGAAGATTGGTCGACTGTGGAAATCCAAAATGATCTCACTAAAGCAGCTTAAGTGGTACTAGCTAAGCAGGTTTGGAGCTCCCATTTAGAGGCAGAATACCATTTTATGAGAGAACTCACTTTGCAAAACTGTCTAGGCTCAATGTCCATTACTAGACTACTTGATAATTTATTGTGTCGTAAGTTGGAACTTCTCCTAGTGCCCTTTGTGTTGATGATGTCATTTGAAGATCACTCCTCTTTATGGTTGGTACATGCAGTAAAAAGATTTACAGCATTCATATGTCTCCACCAATGGCTCTTATGCACAACCTTTAAGATCTGAACAGAGTGGGGTTCATCTCACCTAAACGACATCCCAAAGTCAGGCATTTAGCCCACTTTATTACATAGGCTCTTTTTTCAGTCAACAAAAAAGGAAAAGACATCTCCAAATTGTAACACTTCCTACCTATCTTAGCAATCTACTTAACGAATCTGAGCCAATACTTATCTGATGATGCTATGTATGTTTAGTATCACAGGATAGACTTATTCATGCTATAGAGCAGTAAAATTCTGTCCCGTAAGAAACGTATCTTGGAATGAATATATATATATATATATATTCAGTTGGCTCAGCCCCACCTTACGTATATGTTTGTGACTGTTATAGTCCAATTTGTATGATAGATTTATGATTTTCTCCTCCAAATTTAACTTACCCTGGAAAACCAAGTGAAACAAAAATAAATTAAAAGACCTGAACTCAAGGGATTTGTGAGGCTAAACCACATCACAATTCTCAGGCTTCTGCAAATGCAGGCCCTGTAACAAGCAGAGAGATGCAGCAGAGGAGGATTAACTACAATCCTTCCCCGACCCTACACATGCCCCACTCCTGTCCCACTGAGCTTTGGTGCAGAGAAATGTTTTACTCATTTTGAAGTAGCAACAGAGTTCATCACTGGCATGATGAAAACCAAGTCACCATGTCCCGTAACAGCCACCAAGCTCAGCTGCATCCCTCAGGGAAGCATCACTGCCTTCACACCCCTGCAACTTTGCAGCCCAGCTGAGTCTGGGAACCACACAGCCGTGACCAGACCTTGGATGCCTGGCTGGGGAGGGCAGAGGGGAGCTGTGCAGCCACCAGTGCCTTACATGGCCCAAAACACTGCCCTGGCTGCCTCACTGGTGGGAGGGAGGAGGATGCACAGCAGCCTCTACACTGGTACACTAAGCCCCAGATTGCAATCCCTCCCTAGGACGATTCAGAAGGCATCTTTGCATTACCTTAATGGAAGGAACAGCAGTTGCAAAGGAGCACGCACACCTTCCTCACACAGATTCAGCCTGGTCTCACTTCAGGCAATGGGGTTTTATCCTCTGGTGGCACTCACTGCCCAATACAGTCACCTTGGGTTATTTCAGAGTCTTACTCTGTCTTTCAGGAACTTTTATATTTCCCATTTAGTGGCAGTACATGCAACACAGGGGACAGATACATTTGGGTGCTGAGGCACCTGCCTTCCCCAGTATCTCATGGGACACAGGCAAGAACATGGGTCGTATGTTAGCCTTTGCTAATACACATCCAGCCTCTGCATCTAAAGATTATAACAACTGCACAACCATACCCACCTCTTTAAGATCCCATTGCCAAATTAGTAAAACATGCAGCTACTGTATGTCATTTTTATTGTATATAAAAAGAGCCCATTACATTTATTTGGTACTTTTTTGTTGCTGTCATGAATGCTAAATAATAACCCTGTGTTTAGAAACAAGCCATTGGGGACCAATGAGATGCATTTATTGTAATTACATGATTCTTCTAATTAATTTTTGTCAGGAAATTTCAAAGTAAAAATCCTCAGCTAAACATGCCCCCCTTTCTTCCAGCCTAGAGAGGCGTCTCCAAGCCTTGCCTAAAGGGCTCGTTTCATTTTTGCCGGGTTGAAATAAGACAGAATGGTTACTGAGAGTGGGCAGAAAGGAGAGAATATTGTCATTAGATCACATTGTTTAAATCAAGCCATAACAAGCATTTCATTTTGTTCAGGTCATTAACTGCATTTGAGTGAAAAATGTAGTTTGTCTGGCAACTTGGTTGGTGGCCAAATGCCTCCAACAGGAGGCTCTTCTGGGTTAAACTCGAAGACAGCAACACAGACTCAAATTTTACAGATGGGAGACATAACTGTAAAGAAAACATGACTCAAACAGGCATCCAGAAGAAATGGATGCTTATCAAAAATGCACACAAAATTTGATATTTACTGATTTCTGAGATTGTACAGCCTAAGGCAGTATTCTCATAATTTATTCTTCTCTGTAGCACAGATCACTGAATGTCATAAAGTAATTCAGATAAGATAGGCTGTAATTAGGGGCTAATGATATCAGCTCTGCTGGACACACAGCCATTTCTGACATATGATGCCCAAGTGATTTTACTAAAACAATTTACCACATCCCTGGATAAGCAACAAACAAATGAATAATACATTTGAATGGACAACCCCCCTTCTTCAAGGCCCTGTGAGCTTTGAGAACAGTTCATTTACTTCTTCTCTTGCTGCAGTCATTTGCAGAATTAAAAAGCCACCACCTCATCCCACCTTCACTCCCAAGCCTGTCACAAAGTGTGTGTCCACCAGCCCTGCAAATGCAAACCCAAACTAGGTGCAATGTATACACACACATATAAATATGAATAATATATAACATGCATTTAATTGAATTGCTTTCTGATCATTTCTCAGTTTTTCGAGGGACACTAAATTCTAGCGCTGATCTCCAAAGTGATGCCACCTTTCTCAGGTTGGTGTCAGCCTCCAAGCATGTTTGGACCCTTAACTCCACCACCCAAATCCAAAATGAAATATTGAACAGCCCCAGACCTCTGACAGGCACCGTGAGGTTCCTCACCTAAAGCACTCCCTACTTTGACAGCAAACCACTGATAACTTCTCCCTGAACACAATTTGCCAGTCATTCACAGCCTCTGTTATAGACTCTATTTCCTTCTACTGCTTTGAAGATTGACATGAGAGACAGCATGAAAAACCTCACCACAGTCAAACTGACACCCCTCCTTCCACCCTGTCACAGAGGGGAACTCGGTGGGGTTGACATGATGTGTCCCTGACAGTTGTGCTGGCTGCTCTTTATCACCCAGGATGTCCCAACTGCACTCGGACAGACGGCTGGATCACTTGCCCCAGCAGCAAAGTCAAACGGACTGGTCTAGACCTGCCTGGCTCTGCTTTTTCCTCTCTCTTAGAGGCAGGTGCTACACACATCTTTTCCCTCAGAACCACCCCAGATCTCCTCACACTCTTGAAGATAACTGCTAATCGGTCCTGAAAATTGTTTTAGACTCTTCTCAAAGAGCTCCAAGAGCTGGGAACACACAGTTTGACCCGGTATCTTAATAGGTACAGAAATCTGGAAGTCTATAGGGATTGCTAGAGCACTCATTTCTAGAGAGCAAAGAGGAGATGCTCTGAATGTCCTCCTTTTTATTCCTTGCATTGACACATTTAAAAAAAAATGACCAACAGATCTGTCAATTTTCCTCTTGTGACCATTATCCCACAACCTGTCCCAGCCCTCCCTCTGTCCAGTTTGGGAAGTGTTCACTGATGCACCATGATCCTCTGCCAATCCTGTTTTAAAACTTTCCTCAGCAGCAGCAAATTTCTTCTCGTCTGTTTCCACAAGCATGGTTCCCCTGGGACAATGCATTGCAGAGGGACAGCATTTCACACAAGGACAAAGTGTAGTGTTGGATTTGGTCCCTGCTTCTTTTGACTCTGGTCCCCTGCTGACTGTCATCCTAACTGCAGCAATGCTTATTTAAAATAACAACCACCCAAGCTCTTCTCTCCCATCCTCCTGTTTACGGAAAAGCACTGATTAACCAGAAGTAATTTTAAAAAAATAAAAAATAATAAAAAAATAAAAGTAATTTATATTTTATAAGGAAAAAAAAGGTCAGGTAGATACTCCATTTATCACTATTACAAAGGGCTGTAACACAGTGATGAAAAGAAAGAGAAATTAATTACAAGTCAGAGGCTGCAATAACTCTCTCTGTAATTGTGACGAAAAATTTAAATTAACGTTTCTGTCACCAAGAGAAGTTTGATTAATTTTACAATAGTGGAGATGCTATCACCTTAATATTGGTGGGTAAGGAAATTTTACTATTTGCAATTTAGATGTAGATCATTTCTTTAGGACTCAAAATGTGCCTGCGAGGCACCTTCACACTTTATTAACAGCTCAATCAGTGCCACGCTAGAAATAATTAGCCAAGAAACCATGTAGTAAATATATCTAGACTAGCAAGCCCACAGAATAAGAAGTACATGATAAAATCCAGGCCCTTCCAAGAGAAATCAACTCTCTCCAGAGCCCCAAAGCAACCACCACCAACCAGCTGCCCACTGTGCCATGCTGCCTTCAGGGAAACACCACAGATAACAGATTTGGGGACAGCTTTGTTTGGTTTTCTATGCTTAAGCCTCTGCCCAGCTGGGAAGCTGGAGGGCAGAAGGGTTACTACATCCAACAGCGGTCCCTGCCATTGCACCAGCAGCGCTGGGGCTGGATGAGACACTGGCTTCCCTGGGGGATCCTGGGCACAAGAGCTGCATTGGGGAAGGGCTGCACGGGAAAGCGAACTGCTGGCAGACAGGAAATTAAATGCAATGGGAAATAAATTGAGGTGGGCAGGGATTGCCATGGTGTATGCCCAGGGACTCGCCCGGCCTTGCACAGAACTTGAGTCTGAACACATTGCTCAGCAGGCAGCCTCCCATTCCCAGCCCAGGGATGCAAGCATTGCCTCATTTGGGTTTTCTTTCATTTTTCCCACCTAGAAGCCCTCATGAGACCCTGACCAGGCTTGGGGGCTCTGACAGGACTTGGCTATATACAACTGCAAGTGCCTTCGTGCACCCACAGGCTTTGATACTGAACATCCCACAGACAGACCCTGACTGGCTCCTTCTCTCTCTGCATCTTTAAAGTCTCCCACCCCCAGGGGCAGTGGGACATGTCAGGAGATGGTGTCCTCATCCCAGCAGCCAGGAGCAGCAGCACCCCTGAACACCAGGCTTGCACCTCCTTGCTTTGCAGAGTGCAGCATCAGAGTCACAAAACACTGCAGACTCCTCTGATACAGCTTCTGTTAACAGCGTGCATATCCCTGTGCCCTCCAGAACACTTACCTTCGGTGTCTGCAAGGAAAGGGGACAATTGGTGTGATTTTGGATTTTGTCCCCTACAGACCTTCACCATCTCCAGCATACACAGGAGCACAAGAGGCAATGCAGCAAGGGACCACAGGGACCCAGCAATCCCCAGTCTTTGCTATAAGAATGAGCCCTGCAAAAGCCCACAGATACAATTCAGGAAAGTAAAGATCAGACTAAAGCCCTGGGAAGCCTTCCCAGCTCCTCTCTGCACTATTTAGCAAGGGCCATTTATTTCTTCCTTTCATAAACACTATGAACGATGAAAATCTGGAAAATAAAATGAGCCTAATGAAAATGCATCGGTTCTGAGGCAATCAATGCCATTCGGCTCACAGAGAAAAGGAAATACAGTTCCCCAGCTGTACTCTGCTCCCCGTAGCTGACTGTTTCCAGCACGGATCAATGAAGCATTCGTTATGGGAAGTGAACCCATACGAACAGCATCCGTCTTTCCTCCAAGATCAAACAGACCCACATGGGAAGTTTCAGGACTGCTCTCAAAACTTCAAGCCCAGAGAAACTTAGAGCACCTGCAGGTAGGTCATATACCAGTGTCTGGTAAATCTGCATACCTGCTGCCCCCAGAGACCAGGTGGGAAGATGCTGAGATGGTGCACGTGGAGACTGGATCATCTACACAGAGCTGAGGCAATGCTGCACTACATGTGCATGAGGCTTGTGAAAGCTTTGGGGTCAGGAGCTTTCCAGGGCTGTCAGCTGGCCAGCAGTACCAAACAATCATTGCAGTTTTTTCTTTGAATCACTTTAGAGGCAGTGATACTAAAGGGGGAGAAAAAGGAAGGTAGGAAACAAACAGTGGTGTAATGTAACCAAAGCAGTCTACTCATCATTCAAAGAACTTAATAGATGGATCTTTGCCCTAAAAAGCTGAGGAACTTTACATAGAGATATGTTTACTCCAGCAGTGATGAGACAGTGCTGTAGCTCCTAAGCATTCATGCAGGGGAAGAGCTGAAGGAAACGGTTTTGCCAGGTGCAAGATCCGTTCTTTGGATATATCACTGTAGCATCTGACAAGTGGCACCTACGGAACAGCTGTTGGAGACTGCCATCAGCAGCTTACAAATAGCTGGTGGCATTCAGCCTGACGTTAGCTTACATGGTGCACCACAAGGTCCACAAACCACACCGGTTTAAATAACTGGAAAGCCAAAGAAAGCAGTTTGGCTGAGGAGGTGAACAGCAACAGGCACATAAAAAGGCAAAAACATAGCACATTGCTAAAGAAAGGCCATATTCCCTCGTCCCACTGAACTGACACAAGAATTAATGGGAGATCTTTATAAAGGTGGGCTGTAGAAAGAGGCACTAAAGACTGTTTCCAGTGGCTTTGGAATTACGACATCAAATAACAAAGTAGGCAAAAATAAGAGGAGGAAATTAGGAAATACAGGTGCTGGACTGGCTCCAAAACTTCGTGGGAGAATTTCCTCACGTTCTGAATATTATCGCAAAGAAGAGAAAATGCTTTGCTGCCTTCTGAAAAAACAGCTGGAAAAGCAAGATATGGAGAGCAAACTGAGTGCAAGAGGATAATGTCATCGCACGAGTGGGCACTGCAGTCTGAGCTACAGCTGACAACGAAACAGGACCAACCCAGAGTGATCAACTATGTGCAAAGTTCAGCATGGTCTCGGCTGACTTCAGCCACCAAAAGCATTTGTTTTTACCACGGGCAAGTGCCACAAACACTACAGCATGTACAGATCTGCCTGCGCTCAAGTCGCTGTCTTTCCTCGGTAGTCAGACACTGCCTGAATATAACATACACATGAAGAAGTAGTTCTCTAATAAGTATTTGACAGATTAAACATTGCCTTCAGCTTCAGTTCTTCAGTAGAGTTATGAAAAATAACTTCTCCTGAAATTTGCATTTCATGATAGTTTGCGGAATGACTGCCTCTCTGTCGAGGTTCCGCTTTGGAGTGTCTACACTTGGCAAGTGATACCTTTCACCCATTGGCTCCATCTCCTGCTCCCTTGCACTGCTGCCACCAGAACCAAGACCCAGACAAATACCACAGCATGACTGTTGGGTGTCCTAGAGGCCTAACGAAGTCATCCTCCTGGACAGAGAACAGCACAGGGCACAGATGCAGTACATCCACCCACACACTAATTGAAAGAAAAAATATATATATATATGCTTCTTGTTTTGTGAGCTGAAGACATATTTAAGAAGTTTATGAACCACCCAGAACAGCTGCACACTTGTGTGACCTGGCAAGGCACAAGGCTTTCCAAGTAATGTACTGTCTCTGTACAAACAGATGCCACAAAGTACCCAGCTTCCCTATTACATGTTTTCTTCTTCCACATAGCCAAAAGGAAATAGATGTTCAGCTCAAGAAGCAGCCACGGAGAATCAATTGAACCTGTTTATTAAGAAAATACTTTCAAAGAAACAACTGGTTCCTTATCAGGAAGGATAAGGCACTTGGACACACCATCTTCGAATCACATCCAAAAGCTCTCCAAAACTCCACGTCTTTGAGTGGTAAAACTTCTAAAGAGGGAGGAAAAAAAATTAGAATTAAAATTAAAAAAACAGGTCCAATAACATTGGTAGTAGCAACTTACCTCTGACTACCAAAGGGGGGAAAAAAAAATCATTAAATTTATCTCACAGAGAATCCATTTTACAAGCTAATGTCACTTTGCTTTGCTTTCAATCAGAGATTAAGGTTAATCTCCAGAACTACTGGTGCACATGCAGACACGGTAGAAAGATGTAAATAACTCCACAGAGGAGGCACAGAGAAGAAAGCTCTTCACCAGAAATCTATTATTCTACGTTAAAATGCATCAGCTAATTTACAATCCTTGTTGGATACTCAAGTACAGCTCAGAACAGGCAGAGGACCTGAGCCCAGAGTAGAGCACCACGGGAGCACGTTACAAGGGGGTGTGCGTGTCCCCAGGCTGTGGCAGGGGAGGTATTAAATGGGAGCATACTTTAACTGCTAGTCAAGCGCTGACCTATACACACCTTGTTCTCTGTCCACTACAAGAGATCAGACACAAATCCAAATAAATACAGAAGGGTACATTTATGAAGATGCAGACCTCCTGGTCCCGCAGCACTTAGTGAGCAATCCCAAATCCTCAACACAGAGGTCCAGCACCCCAGGAATGAACAGGAGCCCCCGTCAAGAGACTAAATGGTGCAGACACAGGTACCACCTCCTGAGCTTCTACAGCCTCACACAGCTCCCCTACCAAAGGGAAACGGTTGTCTGCCCCCACACTAACAGGAATGGTTGTGTCTTGCAGAAGACAACCAGCATGAAGCCCAGGATTGCAGCAGTATTTTTCTCCTGAAAAGGGCTGGCAGCTTTACTCCAGGACTGGGCTTTATAGCAGCACCTGTGAAAAAGACTGTCTGTGAGCTGCTGTTAATACGTCCTAGGCACCTGCCGGTTGTTTTATTGCAAGGTACTACAGGATGTCACAGGGAGAAAAAAAAAAGAAATAAAGGAAAATGAAATTTTGCATTATTATAATTAATAATAATACATATATATAATATATATAAGAGATAATATTTATGATGATACATATATATAAAACAATGACTAGGTTGCAGTCTTCTTCAGTAAGAGAAGTGTAGGTCCTAAAATGGATGGCCTCAAAAGGGAGGTACCACAAGCCAAAGGCAGTGAAGGAAACACTAAGGGCAGCCCCCAGCCTGCCCTCTTGCAGGGATCAGTGACTGTCAGGGTCCAGCCAAACAGCCCTGGAGCTGGAGGAAGCAGAGAACAGCAAAACCGCAGTGCCAGCGAGAGCTGTAAAAGCACAGCTGATCTCCAACCATGCCACAAATTTGTCATCAGAGCTCAAACCTTTGCTGTCCAGCCCTTCAAATGTTTTCAGAGACTATCCTCAAAAATATCCCCAACACGTCTGGCTTCAGTTCTGCCCTAAAATATCACATCACTGGATTCTGATGCTGTCACCACGTTTCTACGATTATTATTTTTTTCCTTATTTCTTTTCCTCCTTGGCTTTCTTTGTTTGGTTTTGTCTGCGCTTAACCAGAGTCTGACTTTGCTGGCCACAACTGACCTGGCATTTCGCTGACACGTTGGTCTATTTGCGATGATATTGCTGACAAAACTACGTCCTGCTGCTGCTTTTACTTTTCTTTAGATCTGAATTTGCCCCTTGCAGACCCATTAGAACCTGCTGGGAAACTGGAAAATAATTGTTTTATACTGTCAAGTAATTCCCAAGTCATCTTTAAAGCTCACTGTAATTCTGCAGCACGCCCACCTGGGTGGTTGCACACACACACACAGAGCAGCAAAAAGCCCCAGGGACTGCATGAAAAAGACAATCTGGAAATGTGTCAGTAGGGAAAGCCCGAGGATACTATTTTGTAAAATGTGTCTGAAATCTGTAGAAGGTCTGTCTTGTAGTCAAGACCTCATCATTAAAATTCAATCAAAAAAGGCAGTAGAACCTTCTAAGTTAAAACAGTAAATAAAAGGAGATCAAGATAAATAGCAGATATCATCTGAGCCAGTCATAAGAACGAATGTGCATCAATCTCCAAAAAAGTCACTCAAGATTGATAACACTGAAAGACAACATCTTGATAATCAGTTTTACAGTGATGGATTGAGGGAAAGCTTAATGAGTCAACTACAGGATTGGAATTTCATTAGAGACTTTACCAGAGTTAGAAAAACCTGTAAAAGCATAAGACAAAATCTGCCTTGTAAAATACGGGAGTAAATACATTTCTGTCCACATGGTGAATTATCACATACATTTGTGTCAGGAGGAGTTTGACTGGAATCCAGTGCAGAGGGGAAAAAAAAGCACAACGAAACAAACGAACCCCCACACATACATACATCTCTCAGAACTATAATATGCCTACCACGCTGTAATTTAGCAGTTGTGAGAGCTGATCTAACATAACGTAATTGTATTTTAATGTCTTCTGTGAGACAAAGAGTCATTAGTCATCATCTAAAGAGAAACACAAGCTGAAGTCACATGCCATTATGCCAAGTTGTCAGGCATATGGTGCTCACAAGTATCTTCACACTAACCTTTATGTCAGACTCTGCAGGAGAATGAAATCTGATGGGAACATCCCTCAGATGTGAAGCTGGCTTTCAGATTCCAAGCTAAAACAAAACATATTTCATCTTCCATATTTTTCCACCATACTGGTGGAACAGCGTGGCCACGCTTCTTGGATAAAATCCTGATTTCATTTAAAGCTGCAAAGTTACCCTGGATTCAGTTGATCTAATCAGACTTCAGAGCCAACAGTCAGACCTTGAAGTTAAAATTGCCTCACCAGTAGGGATGCATCAGTGTTTGTTAAAGTACACTTTCTCCTTTTTACATAGCAATACACTGGTTGTGCCCTTCTTGAGGTTTTGTTCTTCCAGTTGTTAATCCACTTGGCCATTTGCCCTGCTTACCTGTGCATGCTCAACACATAATGTGACACCGTGCTTCATGAGCTAAAATGTCACATGGAGCACAAAGAACCCAACTCAAAGGATGGTGTAACAAAACAAAAATGTCCCAATTTTGTTCTAATCAAACAAAATACAAGCTTTAAGTTTTAATCATGGAAAATATATTTTCTCCCCTTGTTCTTGATCCAAATGCCATAAGCAATGTGAATGCTATTATCATAGATACATGATGATTATCAAACTCTTTAGGTGTTACATTAAACATGTTACCAACAGTATGCTTTTCTCTGAAAGGCAAATTCATTTTGCAAGGTCTTTTCTTTTCTGACTGTTTTTTTTCTATTACGTTAGAAGCGTATAATAATGATCCAGTAACATAAGCATCACAAACACAAGCTATTGCTGCAAGTTATAGACATAATATAGAAACAACAGAAAAAAATAACCATCAAAGTAGTTGATTTTAGTTGATAGTCCCTGAGACTACCTAGCAGTGATAAAATATTATTCCTTTTGTAGGATATCTATTTGAGAATATGTACATTCCTCAATAATAAGTTTTTAATAACAGCAAGCACATCCTTGCCAGCCAAGTCCTGCCTGTGCAATCCACCGGGCTGGGCAGCACAACCACGATGCCTAGTTTGTAAGAGGAGAGCTAACTTCGTCACCCAAACTGAATCTAAACACAAGCAAACCAGCAGTGCTTTCCCCCAAAGCCCTAACAGCACAGGGAACCTTGTCCTTTTCAGTTTCCATAAAGCAACATAATATTTTGACAGGAGGAAACACCTCTGGGCCATTTGCAGGGTTCCCACCACCACCAGACTTGCCTAGATTGTAAGTCCAAGCAAAAAAAGATGTGACTCTCCAGCAGGGACAGGCCAAAATTTATTTATTTATTTTAAAACTGTGATAAAATGAACATATTTATGAGAAGCTGAAGTGAATACCTCTCTGGAAACCTAACTGGCAGACATTTGGGTCCTTCTAAGTGGATAATTGATCACAAGGCTAAGCCAGAGATGTTATGGTAATGAAACAAAAAGGGAACTGGGATTTAAGGATTTCAAATAAGCCTGTCAAAAACATGTAATAATACTGTCAGATCAATTTGCTGTCAAATACAGGTGTGATGTGATAAAACCTCAGAGTTTTTAGTAGATTATATTATTGAAGCAGTAATTTAAGAACACCTTCTAGGTAATAAATTACAATAAATCAAAATTTAAAACTCGAAAGCATGTACCAGAAGACATACAAAGTATGATAGGAGGAAGACAACTAAATTTAAACCATATTCCCAAGCTAAAATAAAGCAAATTCAATTGCTTTCAAAAGATAATGATGAAGGTCTAGTTTGGTATGAAATCAATAAATCTTGCAAAGTTATAAGGTAAAACCTGCTAAATGCTTCTGCCCTTCGCCCCCCTGTATTTCTAGTGGAAGAATAACACAAGTTGAGACAGGAATGCAGGAGGATGCCTTCACAAAATATAGTGGTCAGTAATAAAAACTGGACAAATAAAACAGGGTGACATTTTTGAGACAGTTTTCCATAAGAAAAGTTCAAAAAAGAAAAAGAAGAAAAAAAAAAAAAGTGTCTTAGGAGATGCCAAAATGCTACCTAAAGGGAAAACACTTGATTTACATTTCAAAAAGTGTTACTTTAAATGTAAAGAATTTTAATGTCTTCAAATGTGTCCCGAAGTGAATGTGTCTGTAACTCATAGTCCATAATTCACTTGTTTCTGTCCTCTAGCATAAAAGCAGGGAAGGGAAAAGAAACCTGAAGTCACAGCTTAGACCAGATGGGAAAAACGCTATCACAGATGAGTTTACTGACAACCATGTAACAGCTAGGACAAGTACAACACCTGGCACTTAAACAGGAGGCAACCAACCAGCAGGACAGTAGCATGCCTCATATTGCCCTAGTGACAAAGAAAGGAAAACAATGATGATTGATTATTTCAATGGCAGCCAGCAAAGATCAGGGAAGAAACTAAATGAAATCACACCTAGATCAGTGGAATTAAGTCTTAGCAGCCTTTAGCAAATGATATTTCCTAAAACCAGATGACACCTTGTACTCATATGTTATGAGGTTATTGCTCATGGGTTTTCCTAGTCAATCCATTTTGCAATTGGTGTTCATTTAAAATTCAAAAAGAAAAAAAAAAAAAAAAAAAAAAAGAATATGACCTTCATAACCATGCAGGGTCTCTGCAACAACCAACTGATATTACTTAAATGACAAACATAGCACAAGTAGAGTATTTCACTTATTTTAATACCTTTCACCACTGTTCAACACATGGAGCCCAGGATCCAGCTGGATGTGGCCTGCCAGCTCTCTCCTCTGAAAATGGATCGTTTACTGCTTTACTCAGGAGAATATTTTTCCAGCACAACCAGAGCTGGAGCCAGGCTGCTACCGCACTGCTGCTCAGGGACCAGAATCAGCAAAACGTTTCCTCTACTACATTTTCCTCTACCACAGGTTTTCTTGCAGAGAAAGAGGCAAGGAATATTGTATTTCTCTAACTTCGATGAACCTCTCTTCCCAGCAATCATTTGCCTCAGGTTTTCCCTTTAGAATTTGGGTTACGAGAAGCTTTGCTGACTTCACTTTTGGGTGCAGTATATTTTCCTCTGAAAAGCAGCGCCCGCAAGCCAGGTCAGTGTTATGGCAGCACTCCCCTTCCTGCTCCCAGCTGGAATTGTTCCACGAAGACGTGCAGATGCCCAATTTCTGTCAGGGCTCGTGCTTAAAATGCACTGTCAGTTCTCATTTCTCACATTACCATCTCAAATGGGCAGAAAAGGACAACTAAACTGGCAATCAGCTTCTGAAAAGAGAAGGTCAAAATAGACTCTACTGCACGTGAAGAGCTGTCGGCTGTCATGAGAAGGCCATAATAGCTGCAGCCAGCCAAGCAGCACAGTTAATGCGCCTGATGGAAGAGCTGGCACTGAGGCAGAGCAGTCCCAGGGGTCTGGACACGAAGTGCACATCTATGAAGATGTCCCAGTCCCAGTTCAGTGCCATACTGCTGACTTCATGTGATGAACACAAGAGCATCATGGTCATGAGGAATTTCTGTTGTTTTTCAAAAAAACACAATGTATAGTAGAATGAACACACAGTTGTAAACAGACATCGAGGGGCTCAACCCTCCCAAAGGGAAAGGACCTCAGAGAGCTGCACTGCCAGCACTGAGCAGCACCAAATGTCAGGACACTAACAAACACCAGACAAGGAGGTACTCAAGCTGGGTAACAGCTCCACCTCATCCACATAACGAACACAGATATGAATACTTCTGTTGGCTCAAAGTACCTCTCTGATTAGCAAGATGTTCATGTATCACCCTGCTCAGAGGCAGGGCTCCAATTCAGCTGCTAAGTACGAAATGCCGGTATGCAGTAATGTGACAAGAGAAGGGATTAAATGGAAAATAACCCTTTGTTCCTGGCTAGAAACTGTAATATCAAAACAGATCTCTACTCACTTTGCCTGTTTACCGAACACAGGATTAGCCAGTACCCTGTGTTGTACCAAACAGCACTCAGTCTAAATGTTAGTAAGCTTAGCGTTGTCACAAACTTCATCACACATTAAATGCTGATATCTGTATCCCTCTCCCCACCCAGAAGGTGAATTGATATTGAACTGATGCCTTCTGCTGCTGCAACAAAATAAACCCCTTAAAACCAGAAGTAAATGGAAAACATAGTGCTTTGTATCGATTGCGATGTTTTCAGTTAACTAGGTTTTGCCCGTGGCCATCCTCCTGCAGCACATGCGCACCAGGGAAGTGCTGCACTTCCCCAACCAATAACTTTTAGGAAATGGAAAGCTGCGTCTGTTTAATAGATGTTTCCAATTTCTTACATCGCCATCAGTATCTGTTTTAGTCACTTGGCAGGTTTTCTATAGCTTCGTGCACCCAAGCTGATTTCAAACCCATTTGGTAATGTCAATGTGACTTCAAGGTTTAATGATTCATTATTTTTTTATTTTATTTTTTTTTTTAGACCTGAGAGCAAGAGAATGTGTTAATTTTTTTTCCCTGCATGGGCTTGGTAGTTTCTTTCTGGTTTATTCCCTCTATATATCATTAAAAGAGGTCTGATAAGGAAAAAAAAAAAAAAAAAAAAAAAAAATCTCAATGAAACATAAAAAAAGAGACTTCTTTAGCTTAAAAATGCTATTATAATCTGACTGCCTTTTATAACCTGGAGAACCATTACAAGGGTAACAGTTCTCCATGCAAAACACCCTCTCCAAAAATACTAGGCAAATGAAAACTCACCACTACCCCCACATAAAAACCACACGCACACATATACATTTAACTTATACAAGAAAGCTTTGGGCCTCGCTCAGTGGCCTGCATCATCCTTCTAAGCACCAAGCAAAAAATAAAAATTAAAAATTAAAATTAAAATCACCACCTCCTGAGATAATTTGTCAGCATTGCTCAGTTTGAGCCCTGTAATAAAATAATTTGTCTAAGAAAACACTTTTAGCCATGAAATAAGGAAGGTCACAGATGCTAACAGCATCACAGGTACCCAAAAAGCTCTTCCACGCTTTCTTCTGAATCTGCACATCTCACTGGAGTTCATGTCACACCTACATACCTTTTCTGTGGCATCAAAGCCGCCAGTGAGGCATTAGGGACCTTCTTACATTTCTCATCTTGTACTCTGTGAGAAGAGCAAACACTGAGCCACCTCATTCGCCAGGCATGCCAGGTTTGATGAGTGCAAGGACATGATGGATGGGTATCACAGAGGACAAGGCAGACAGAAATAGCATATGCATCATACGCAGCGAGGAGACAGACAGCCCAGCTCCCAGGACATCCCCGGCCCCAGGTCTGCGAGCACACAGCCCAGAGAGCATGTTTAGCATGGACTGATCTCAAGTGTAGGCAGGGAAGAGCTGCCTCCTGAATACTATCCAACATATAGTTTCCACATCCCCTGACACAAAGCATTCCAGGAGAAAAAAAAAAAAATCTTCTTTACAGGTTGCACTGATGATTGTTTCTGGCATATAGTCCAAACAAAGGACTCGTCACCTCTTTCTGGAGTTCCCTGTGACTTATACTGGAATTTAATTAGTATTTGTTGATCTTTTCCACAACTGCCAAAGCCTCTAGAGGGAAAGAGGGTTAAAAGAACGCCTCTAGAGTTTCCTTTCTCCTCTCTCTCTGTTGTTATATGGGAATATGAAAAGGCATTCACAAAAAGGAAAACTGGAGGACTGCAGCAGCTCTAGAAAAATGGCAGATTTGTTTTTATGTTGGTACTCGTTATATTTTCACATAAACCACTCTGGCCTCTCATGTTTCTCCGAGACCAAGGAAGAAACAGAAGCTGCAGGGGAAGATAGCTGAGTGTTTTGGGTGGCAGCCTGTACCCTTGGGTAAACACAGGGCCACAGTCAGTACACCCCACCCTGTGCCCATCCCAAGGAACATGCTGCCTCCTGCATCTGCAGAGAGCAGTCTTGGTGCTATGTGGTGCAGCTGGACATGTTATAGGTCAAGTCAGAATCCTTCCTAAGGATTATTTCCCAAACTGTTAGCACCAGCTCCTTCATGACCAGCATCTTTGGCATCTTGGCAGAAGTTCATCTACCATGAAGATGTCTGCAGTTCTCCCCTCAATATTTCAGTTTCTGCATGACACAGGAGTTGGGTAAGGTTTTTTTGCTGTCCTGGGAATCAGTACTGGGAGCAGAACGCAACGGGAACAAGGCAAGATGAACTCTGGCCTTGCACACATGACAAGGAAAGGAGGAATGCATTTCACCAAATCTTTCTTAACTATAAGAGAATGTACTCATCTCAGCCCAGGTGGAGAAGGACTTAGAGTCAAGGATATGCTGGCATTTCATTAAACTGGAGTTATTCATTGCTTGTAGGAATTGAAAAGACTGCAGACAGGCAGCCTCAAAGGCATTGCTCGCCTGGTCCAAGTGACTGCCGCCATCACCAGGGCTGAGCGCATCACATGGCTGCAGTGGAGACGAAATTGCTCTCATACAGACTTATTAACATGCTGAATATGCCACAGCCAAATGGCCTCATTCAGCCCAGAATGAAGAAGCAGTTTCACTGAATTTAATGACTGATTAATATTCATTTAATAATTCTTGCCTAAAACTGCAGCAAATGATTTTAAATTATACCATTTGGGAGACGGCAGACTCAATTCAACAGGATCACTGGGCTCAGGCTGTCCTAATTGTCACTCTCTGGATTATTTAGTTCTTCCTTCCCTTGCCAGGTGATTGGTGGTTGTCTACCTTGCCCGTTTCTCTATTTCATTTTTGCTTGTTTGTTTTAAAATGTATGCATCACTAAGAGGATACACAGAGGAACTGCTACTGGAGTGAGGCAATGTCCCTGCTGTTCTTCTCACAAACCTTTGTAGACAGCAGGCTGCTGCAAACCAAGAAGGACAAGCCACGCTTGATCTGCTGCCAGCAGACTCCAAGGGGAGCAATAAGGAAACCATACAGAGTAGAAAACAGATCTGTACCAGCAAGCAGCACAGCTTGGGTCTGCTCATGTTCTGTAGGAAGACTGGGATTTTAATGTGTGTAGGTTTTGTTGGGTTTTGTTGTTGTTTTTTGTTTGTTTGTTAATGTAAAACCAGAAAAAAATTGAAGAAGCCTGGTGGTCCCATAGCTCCCACCACTCAGCAGCCTTAGCACCAATACCTGCATGCACCAGCCCACATGAAAGCCAAGGTAAAAAATAAATAACTAAAAATCAGGGAGAAAAACTAAGCACCAAAATCCACATTCTATTAGCTTCAAACCTGACCTTGAGGGGATGGGTCAATGCATTGCATAAGGCAGCAAAGTCAGGCTCTTTTACCACAAACCCACGGACCATTGAGCCCCAGCACAATGTGCCTCATCTAGAACATGCACCAGGCCCCATACAACTCCAGAATGGGGACAGAGAAGGGCTGTACAACACAGTATCTCTGGGGGCTGGGGATCCATCAGGCTTCAGACATAGGCTAGGCAAAGGACATGAGCTTTTTGGAGCTATAGACACTCCAAAGCAACACCTCACCCTCCCATCCAAGCAAAAGCCCAGCGTCGCATCATACTCCCAAGAGAGCCTAGGTGCTGAGCAATCTGCCCTGCACCCCCTCCAGATGGAAGAAAGCAGTCGAGAGGCAAAAGCAATGGTGTGACAACCGCTCAGATCCCAGGGAGCATTATTCCCTGTCCTGCTCCCCCAACCATCCCAATACAGAAAGCACGACCTTTTCCTTGCTGTGCTATGCCCTCACAGCGCAGTTCCCCTTACCCAGAGCAAACCTCCCTTCCCCGAGCCCGGCACCCAGCCGGCTGGAGCCTTCTCCCCCGACTCCTATCGACATACCTGCATCTCACCAACCACAATTCTTCCCTTTTCAATTTCAATTTTTATTGATTTTTGAGGCACTCATTTCTGAGATGTATGGTATCATTGGATTATACTGTTTAGCAATTTATTTGTGTCTCTCTTTATGCACTGGATTGATTCTTTTTTCCACTGACTCTCAAAAAAAGATGCTGCCACTGTTGTTATTTGGGTATCATAACAGCTCACGTAGCCCTGAACTATTAGGCAGTGCTGCTCCAAGAAATTTTGTGCCGAGGTAATTTGGAGACTAAATCAAGTTTTATCACTGAATGAGGTTAGTGGATATTAATGGGAAGGCAGGAGTTTGCACTGAATCATTAATGTGGATAAATGGAGAGTGCCTCTTTAATACTTTATACAGTGAGTGCTAATAATGCCTGAAAAAGGTGGGGAAATATTGCAAGTTGTATTTAAACACAGAAGAGAAGGAGGCCTAATTTGACCTCTTTGGTACATTAGCTGATGGCTGTGCTCGCACCACCCATCCCTCCATGCTGCCCTGCTGTACTTCAGCATCCACATCCTTGCTTTAAGGATGTTTATGATTTTCTGCAACTGCACTAAAGAAACAAATGCAGCTGGGATGATATGTATATGAAGCAAATTGCTGCAAACAAACATTTCCAGGAACGTGAAACTTGGAATCTTTCTTTAAACAATGAAAATTAACTAGCAGAAGAAATAACAATTAGAGCTAACTGTGGCTGCCAGAACCTTCCCATTAACTAAATGGGAAATGTTTTCTATACAGACTTGTGCATGCATTGATTGAGCTGTTCAGAAGTGCTCAGAGCCACTGTGACCTTTGTATGTGAGCAAGAAGTAATTCCCTGGGACACATGGCCTGAGCTGCAAGTCCTTAACATCCAGACTCTCAGAGGCATCTCTGTGAATGAGCTTGTGGAAAGAGTGAATCTAGAGAGAGACGGACAAAGACCAGGGCATTCTTCTGCAGCTATTTAAACCAGCCAGAGCAATGCAATACACAGAGCATTCGTATGTTTTACTTACTGGAGAGACTCAGCAGCAGTTGAATCATTTGTCTGCACTGGGGTGTGCACAGCAGCCCTGCTGCAGTAAGAGTTTATGGAGGAAGAAGTCCTGCAGCAACAGGCAGTTCCACTGCCAAGCAACTGTCAGCCCAATTATTCCAAGGTAATTCACACTAAGCAAGCAAAGCAAGGTACATTATCAGAAGCAGATATGCAGGTCTGAGGTCAGCCACTACAGTAAGGAACAAGCAGTCTTGGTACACAGAAGAGAGCTGCAAGAAGATGATGAGATTACAGAGGAAAAACGAAGTGTGCTTACTCCTAGCAAAAGTAACACAGTATTCTCTGTTTTCCAGAGAAAGGCAACTGCTAAAAGCTTACATTAACCCTCTACAATAGTAAGAATGAAGCTAGGCACTACTCACTAGCTGAAGAGACAGAGACCACAGCCAGTTATAAAATAGCATCTGCTAGGCAGCTCTCCCCTGCATAAAGAGCAAGACTTAGAAAAGCAAATAGGGGAAAAAAGATTCCAAGAAAAAAAAAAAAAAAAAAAAAAAAAAAAAAAAAAAAAAAGAGCCCTGCAGTAGGAGAATATATAAAAACATAATAAGGAAGTGCTGTTTGAACAGGCATCAACCATACTGTTAAAATAACAGGTCCCTTTCTAAGCAGCTAAATGAAATGGGAAGTAACCTGAAAAGATCTGCCCTAGCACAGCAAGAGCCCTGCATAAGTCTGTTTATCATCTACCTTCACAAAAACTTGCACGCAGGTGAGCTGGGTGTTATTACATGTCCCTAACCACAGCTGATAAATGAGCAGGTGACAATTTACAGATATAACAGCTCCCAGAGAGCATTGCAATACTGTTACTGGTCAGTGCAGCACAGGAACTTGTGTGCTCTGCTTTCTTCATGTCCTTGGCATTGCCTTTTTCATGCCATGCTTTCAGTGGAGTACAACATCACTAGCTGATGTGCTGTGTGTAAGAGTTTCAAAAATTCTCCTATTACTGCCTCCTACACTTGGGTAGTGTATGGGAAGCTTCAGGTACCTCCTTATCTCACCTGGGTGCAGCTGGTGCTCTGTTCCTGCATGTAACACAGGTGAGTGCTATACTCAATTTGCAAAGCACTTTTCAACCAGTGCACCAAGAATGCCCAGATCCACGTGAACTACTTAATGTATGTTGTGGCTGTTAAGTCAGTAATAGTTGGACAGTTGCTAACCACCAGTGTGATCAGCAAGAGATGTGGAGGAAAAAAAAAAAAAAAAAAAAAAAAAAAAAAAACCACTGTGATTCCCTGTAGGGAAATTGTAATCCCAGCCAGGCTAAGACCTGTGCAGTGCCTGCAGTGAGCACCCCACAGCTGCAGCTCCCTAGGAAGGCTGCTTCCTTCTGTAAACTCTCCTAGGATCAGAAAATTCAGTTGAATTGAGTTTTCCAGAAACTTTCTCAGGAATAAGTGATTTAGCCCAGCTGCAACTCACAGATCAACTTGTACTGCTGAAAATCTACCATTTCATTGAGTTTTCTAAGCAATAAGCTTCAGATATGGTCATATTTTATTGAATGCATTTCACAGAGTGGATTTGGAAATGCAAAGTCAAAGCCCTGCTGCTAGCCAGTTGTTGCCAGCCTTGTCTAAACTGACCCAAACAATTTCCCCTCTAATTTTAATGAGGTACAGTGTTTTAGTCGGCTGTCAGTAAATGGGCTATTTCAGGAAGCAGCAACTAAGTTAAAAAAAGTCAGACCACAGGTGAACTCACCTGTTCTTCACAACCCTAAGTACAACTGCAACTCATTCAGTATTTAACTACAAATCTTTCTTGTTACTTGAGAAAACAGTTTGTTCTATTTTTCACTTGTTTACTGAAAAGTAGTGGGAAACACAGAAGGTAAAGAGTTAAAACAATACTAAGCTAAATCAAAGAAAAACATGAGTAGTGGAACATCACATAGCAACGAGAGAATTATGATGAAGAAATGATTACAGTGTAGAAAGGGTACAAAAGAGAACAATATAAAAGACCGAGTTATAAAAAGAATTTCATGTAAGGGGAAAATATACATAAATAGGGAAGATGCAGAGTGCTCAAGAAAATGCTTTTGAAACTGAAATCTTTGGATTTAGCACAAAACTATAATATTTTACAATTGTGAGGATATTATTTGAAGTTTTCAGAATCCTGCAAACTTCTGCAGATTGAGAAAGCATATGTAATATAGAGAGGTTGAAGGCCAAAAGAGATACTTGCTGTGTTATGGTGAGTTTTGTTTATGGGGTTTTTTGTTTGTTTGTTTTTCAGTTTGCTCTCTAACAGAACAATAACTGGAATTTGATTTTCTGAGTCTTTAGGATACATCCCCTGTTGATTTAAACACCCCACTGGTGGCAAATCTGCTGCTGTTTCCTTTAAGCTCTTTCAATAATTAATTACACTCATAGTTTAAAAAGGGATTTTATTTTCAATGCTGCCTTAGCTGAATTTTTCTACTCTCTTCTGTAAGATTAAATTCAGTTTACCAACAAAGTAGGTGACTTTTTTAAGCCATTTTTTCTAATTGCTCTCTGAACCTTTTTTAAAGAATGAACATCAGACCAATGTATGCATTTATATTCAATACAATTCTACATTGTGAGATATATATATTACATTATTGTTAGGAAGGCATGGGACAGGTATTACTTGTTTACACAGCTTTCCAAAGCTCCTGTTTTCCAGCATGTATTAAAAAGAACTCACTGCAGGTTGGTTATCTGATGAGACACCTTCTAGGAATGTTTTCAGGTTTCCTATCTCTCTGAGCTATTTCCCTCTTGGTGCCAAAAGGGATGAATTTATATTCTGGAAGGCCAGAATCTGGGGAGATGGTTGGGGCACTGCTCTTGGCAGATGACCTACACTTAGACCCACAGTGCACAGGAAAATTGCTACCATACTGCAGAGAGGGCAAGGGCTGAAACCTCTGTGGAGGCAGGGATAAACCTCATGCCACGATGTTCACCTAAAGTCCAAGCTTCAAAGGTTAGGCTGGACAGATCCCAGAAAGTATAGGCTTTCCTACAGAGGTGAAGAGTAGCACAATCAGCCATTGCTGCTAGTGTAGACATAAACGGAATAGTGCATTTAGGTCGCAGTGCTCCATCTCCATGGAGGAGAGAAATTCCCCCCAGAATGAGGGATTGAACAGTCAAAATAATCTCTTTAGCCCTAACTGCAAATGAACCAATTTCCAAGGCAATATTCTTAGACCTGAAAAGTCTCTCTCTCTTTCATAGAAAATAAATTCAAGCTGGAATGCTACAGGGAAAAAAAAAATCCATCTCAAAGAAAATAATTATTTAGATGTCTTAAAAATCTGGGAGGGAAACTTATTTTGAAAATATATGTTGCTTCCAAAGCAAATATTACCCCTCCAGCAGATCCCTCCACATCCTCCCTATAGAGCACCCAGCATGAGTGCAGAAATACTGTGAAGAGTGAGTGGGGTTGAAGGGTGGCAGAATGAGAAGTCATTGAGGGCACATCAAACAATATAGCCCTAAGTTTAAAAAAAAAATAGAAAATTTAAAAAAAAAAAATAAATAAAATCACATTTGCTTGTTGTATCCCATGGAGATGTAAATGTGTTTTTTTTCAAAGCAACAAATCAGTCCATAAACAAATGAAAGCCCAAGGCTCACCCCCTCAAAAAAAAGTCACCATTCCTGCCCTGCACCCATACAACCCACTTGAGCAATGTCCAGGTGCAGCGTCCATAAAACATTCTCCTATTACAGCCCAGGACATTACAGCTACAACAGAGCTTCTCTCAAGCTCAGCCCTTTTTTCAGGCATCCAGCAGGCAATTTTACCACAGCCATCTTATCTGGAGGCAGGGCTGCAACACAATCTGCACTGCTCCTCAGGAACTGGGAGGACTGCAAGAAGGGCAGATCTCTTGCAGGAGTACAGAAGACATTGTGGGCTCAGAAGCCTCTAGAAATCATCTTCAAAGGGATGTTTCAGCTGTGAAGGGGATGAAGCAAGGAATCATCTAGGAAAGGCACTGCAAGAGGGGAGATCTGCATTCACCAAGCAGGGACAAGGCAGGGACAGGTGCAGAAACCAGGCTGAGCACAAAGGTGCATGGCCACAGCCATATCAATTCACTTCCAGGGCAAGACCCCACCTTAGGCAACTGTCTACTTAACCTGTGCCTGAAGCCCTGGTGATAGGGCCCTTTTTGTGATTTCTGGCTCTAAAAAAATCCTATGGGGTTGCCCTTTCCCTTGAGCAATTGGTTGGGGAGCATTTCCAGAAGCTGGAGTCTATGCTGAAATCAATCACATTAAATGGTGGTATATAAGAATAGGAATGAATAAACCTCGAGGGATATCATTTGTCATTTACTGTACTTGTTAAAAGTTACAAAACAGCAGTTCAGCAGAGGTTAGAGAAAGGACAATGCAAGAACACAAACTTTCAACCTATTTCTGAAATTTCTAACAGCTCCCGTATTTTTCGGGAAGATGAAAAATTAATAATGAGGGAAATAATAAGGATTAAAATTAGACTTTTTATTTTATTTTTTGATGTCAAAGTAATAAGCTATTCAGACCGTTCAATTGCCAGCAACCTTTGCTTACAAGGAGAGAGATCCTGATCCAGTCATCAAGAGCTTTTGGACAATAAAATGTCCATGAACAAACACGCAGAAATGATAATAAAGAAAAGCACACAACTAGAGGTCAGACATACTTTATAGTAGGAGCTGAACTCTGATAATTCACAGTAGATTAAATTCAGCAGCAGTAGAGGCTTAGCAAGAAATTTGGATGTTAGTAAGATTTAAGCTGGGAATAGGCCTTATTCTTATTTTACCAAAGGCCAGACATAGACTCATACATGTTTATGAGGAAAAATCAGAAGTGACTGAATTTTAAAGAATTAGGTCTGTAGAAAATAGTTTGGGTATAGCAGGGTCCATGGAAAATGCTGTCAAAAGTTAGAGGGCAATAACTGAAATTTTCATCAGCAACCTTCAACTTCACTTCCAAATGTCAAAAGCCAAAAAACTGTGGCTAAGAATACTAAGTGCAGACTGTTTTTTGGAGTGGTATTTTTCATCTTCCTATGAAACTGAGAATTTTGAAAGCGAAAAAAAAAAAAACATTTCAAATTTTGTTGCTCATCAAGTTTTTAAGTTAAAAACACTTGAAGGATATTTTGCTATTAATTACGCTTTAAAGTTCGATTCAATTTCCTGTGGAAATAACACAACCTCTCTGATTACAGAGGGGGGCAGAACTCTTCCAGGCAAAGCAGGAGACTCAGTAGCGCGGGGCTCCCCTGTGCCACCCTGGGGTGAGGCCCACCATGGACTGCTGGGTCCCACACAAACTATGAAATCCCCCAGATTTGGCCACCAGAACATGGACTCATGCAAGGGAGCCTGTGCTACCAAGGGTGCAGGCAACCTCACAGCAGAGAATTTCTTTTGGCAACTGTAAACTTCACATGGAGGAGGCCATCTTGGCACCTACTCTGAAAGAAGTTATCTCTGCGGACCAAGAAGCCTTTTCTGTTTGCAGAGCCTGGTCACCATATCTGTACCATCATGCTGGAGGCTTGGGGCTCCTGTGCAGGGGAATCACAGCCTGAAGTTCTCCAGTGATGGGAAGGAAAGGGATTTGCTGGGCAGTTGGGCAGCACTGCCCGTCATTGTTAGTAGCAGGTGCCTACTGCTGTAGTCACATGCTAGCAGAATTAAATTACAGACTGCTAAGATCATTACCTATTCCTGTCCAGAGCCTGTTCTTGAGAGGCAGTTGCCACTGAAGAGACGATATAATTTTGATACCTGCTTAATTTGTGTACCTATATCCTGTCTGACAGAATGATTTCTCTGGCTGTATAAATGGATCTGTGTTCCTCTCAATTGGCATTCACTCTTCTTGCTGCAAGAGCACCGTATGCCTGAAATCTTTAGAGAAACAGTTCATGGGGAGCAGTTAATTGTGATCTCTCTCAAAAACAAAGTTATTCCCTATTTTTCCTCTGACAAATGAAGACATTGTTCCAACAATATTTTCCTTCTCCACTGACAGTGCTAAATATTTATATCGTGTGCCTCCTAGAAATGCTCATCACCTCATGAATAAGCACTGGGCTAACAACGAGCAGCCTCCAGAAGGACACAGGGTGCAGCTGACCTCTTCACACTCCTTCCACATTTTAAATACCAGGTTCCCCATGACAGCTATTTAAAATCAACACTGACCCTGATACCTGACCTGAGCTTTTTGTGTTTGCCAGAAGACATACTTAAATAGGCCCATCTTGGCAGTATGTAACAAACAAACCCAAGCCTTGCATTATAAAATGTTACAACCCAAGCCACTTATTAAAAATACAGCATTAAAATGAAGGTGTTGTTGGTAAACTTTGGTAAACATTGCCCATTTCTGCCAGTTCCTGTTTCACTGAGTGGGTTAGCATTGGCGTTCTTCTTTTCTCGCTTGGTTTTTACAGGTTGACCTCTGTGGCACAGAGGTTCTGTAATTTGAAGAAGGTTCCCCTGTTAACTATGAGGGCCTGATCCTGAGACTGCCCCTCGCTGTCAATGGAAAGGCCTCACGTTTGCTGAACATGCATTCAAAACCCTGTGCTCTCAGCCTTCCAAGTGCCTTTTCACCCAAACACAGGCTGGGCCCAGAGCTGCTCAGCTCCTCTGCAAGGCTGCCTCCAGCAGCTGCAGCCAGCAGGGAGCCTTCCTCCCCAGAGCAAAGCTTTTACACCACTGCATTTTGATTTCAAGTTTAAAAGAATGATGAAAAAAATATGATGGCTGCTGATGTTATTTTCACCATTTACCATTTTTATTCTTCTGCAATTTAGGATTATCTCATGTACCAGGAAACAGATGCATCAGCTCCACTTCTGTCCAAGCTCCCCAAGACTCCATGAAGACAAGACAGCATGACCATTTAAGAAGATGTCAAAATAATCATACAATTACATTTATAAGGTTCCTTTGCTGTAAAAAGTATCAGAAAGACAGCCAATTTACAGTGGGAAAAGAGCTTTGTTTTCTAATTACTGCAAAGTAGGACTCAAGCAATAAGCAGACTAAATAGGTTTTCTCATCTGGGAGGTGAGTATATGAGCTGACGTGGAGATTTTTTTGTCACATTAAGGGATGGGTAATACAACTGGCTGAAACTACACCACTCTTCCCAAATGGGGCAGTCTCCCACACATAGTTTAAATGGCTGTTTAGTTTTTCTACATTTTAGGGTGATTTTCCCTTTTGCTTGTGCAGCTGTAATTATCATATTTACACCATTCTCTTCTTTCTCCTTTCCTTTTCAAACCCCCAATTAATGTGTGCCCACCATAAGCCTTCATGAAGTTGTCAGCTTCTGTGTCTGCTGTTAATACAGCGCTGCTTTCTTGTCCTTCACAGGGATTTTCAGTTCTCCAAAATCAGTCCCTATAGAAGAACTGAGCAGGCTGTCACAATCTCCCCTTCAGCTTTAGCCCTCTTATTATCACATGAAACTCCCATTTGAAATTAGGCCATCAATATTTAACTTCCATCATTACTGCTATGGAAAGCGCACACTCCCGTCCCTTGTTTGCTTGCTCCCACTGAGTGCCTCTGGAAATGATTCCTATGACGTCGGGTAACAAGCACAAGCCTAAGAAAGGTAAACAAAGTCCTACATAGTGTCTCTTAGAAAATAATGTAAAAATCCCCTACCTTCTCTGCGCAAGCAATTACAGTTCCACTGGGTGACTCCAGAGAAGCGTGTTTCTGCTGCTAAAGAAATTTCTACCCTATTTCTTTTATAGAGGAAATAGCTTATGTGAGCCAACTCCTCCTAAATACATCTCTGCAAACCGCATTGGCACAAGTTTGGTAACCCACTGAACAGCATGAATAGGACCACACTCCTGAAATCCATGGGAGCCCGCTCACACCGAGCCCACGGCAGGAGCTCAATTCTGTCATTTAAAAACACTGAAAGTGCTCAGCAATTGAGTTCTATTCCTCAGTACTCAGTACCATTTTCCAGATGGAAAGAAACTGAATACTTCATGTTTACACAACTGCTTTATTTTGATCTCAAAAACACTTACTGAAGAGAAGAAAAAAAAAAAAAAAAAAAAAAAAAAAACACATCAGAAATTTTATCAGAAATTACAGATTTTGCCAAGATCCCATCTGTACAACATTATTTGATTCTGTGTAAAGAGGAATCCAGCAGAAGTGCTCCTAGCAGCATTTAGATCTCGGATAAATGTGTTTACTTATTTATTTTCTTAAAAATTAGCTTTTAAATCTTCTCAGTTCCACATCACTTCCCAACAGCCTCGTGGAGCTTCTGCTTTATTTAAAGGTCTATCACCACTTGTCAGTGCAGCATCAAGAACATGCTGTAGTGTGCCATTAGTCCTGGGGTTGGATAGGACAGACAAGTTTTTTTAGTAACTGTACTGTATTAATGCCTTGTTAGAGTTTCTTATATGTCTCCTGCTAATAGGAATAACCTCTGGAGCAATAGCAATTTATCCATACATCTAGCTCACACTGCTTGTCACAGCTAGTAACAGCTGATAACCCTCTTGGGCTGCTTTTCATCTTCAGCAGAAGCACTCTCATTCTAGAATACATTATTTTAACCTGTCAGAGTACAAACAGGACAATTACTTAGACCAATGTAGGCTGAAAGTGTTGATAACTAAAGTTAAATCCAGCATTGTCACTCTAATGTGTTCGTGTTAAACCAAGCACAATGAGGCAGCTTGCCTTCTCAAATGAAAACATTTGTCAAACTCGCTAATTCAAAATCGACCAAGTACAGATCTCTTGATTTGCACTGCTTGCTGACAAGCCTGGGAAAGCAGCAGTGGAAACAGTGAACTGATTATTGGGGCAGAAAGAAAATCACCAAGCAGGAAGAACCAGGCTGGCTTGTGTCTTTGAAGAGAGACCTCACCACACCCCAGAAATGATGACAGCAAACCACCCCTGGCACTCAGGGATAGAAGGATTTTGTAGGATTGGCACAAAATACAGGCCCCCTCCTGCACTCCTGAATACTCAGGATCAATATCTGGTCCCTGGGCATTTGAATCCAAAACACCACCACCACCACAAAATTAATAATAATAATAATAATAATAATAATAATAAAAACCTGCCTCTCCCCCTATTTCCTACTGGTGCATGCAGCTATGGGAACAGCAGCATCGCTTTGCTCAGCAAACAGCCAGCAGTAAAATTCCAGCCTGCACACTACATTCAGTTCACCTGCTCTTGCTGTCTGGTTTAATCGAAGAGAAAGGGCAAAAGACATCAACACCGTTTCCCTCCCTGAACCCCACCCTTCCTACAGCACCTCTGTCTTGCTCACCCCATGGGCACAACATTTCCTGCTAAGCAGAGTCAACAGCACTGTTGCTCTCTAACCTTTCTGCGTTCATCTTCTGGGACAGCCTTTGTGCTCTTTCTCAGATTTGACCTTATCTTTCTCCTCTGGCTCCTTCCTCTTCTTATTCAAACCTTACACAAACTCCTCTGAAATCACCCTCCCTGAAGTCTCTGCTGACCAGATCTGGGGATTTGTCCAGCCCGGCTTCCTTGAGCATTCAGCTGCTTTGATGCTGCTGACTAGAGCTGCATAAGAAATAAATATTCTACCTCGCCTATTTAAGCCTTAAGCTCTTGAGTTCTTTTGGGGATCCAGCTCAGTTCAGACTGTGCTGAGACCTTGCCACATCCTGCCTGAAAGTATGCAAGAAGACCTTAAAGAAATGAAAATCCAATTGCCCTATATCAGCCTCATCTAAAGAGCAATATAGGTGGTATGATGTTCTGTTTTACACCAGAGGCCCAGGGAAGAACAAAAAAGAATATTAATATAGTTTAAGCAAAACCGTAATGTCATGTATGTCTTTGTATCAAATCCTCACAAGCCACTTCATATCAGCTAAAAACTTTTATTACCTGTTAGCTAAAAGTAAAAATTAAGATGAAGTAAAAGGATTATTTTCTTTGTTTCCATAGGATGGACCATGGCAGAAAATCAGGTTTGCTCACAATCTGGACCTGGGACCAAGATGGATTTTGCACTACCTTGTTATGCTGTTCTTAATCCCACATTAAAGTATCTTGGAATTTAAAAGTGTAAACATCCCAACTGAAAATAAATGGGCATCATTGTTTAGGTTCCTCTTTTGTGTAATTGCCATAAGCTGTTTTTTCCTGTAATTCTTAGCCCAGTTTTCATTTCCCTGTGATTGTGAGCAAGACAAAGCTTTGCTCATAGTGATCTGATAACTAATATGAAAATTCTGAATTGAAAAGTATCTGTAAACTTACTCCTGATTGTTTTCCTGACAGTTTTTCAATGCCCATTAGTTACGAAATGATATACTTTTTATAGTTTCCTCAAGGATATCTCATCTGTAATTTTTTCCAATAGTTTTATTTTTCAATTGGCAACTAGACTGCTTTACACTAACCATATCCTTCAATCATTCAGGTGGCAACACATCTTTTTATAATAGATTGGGCAAGTAATTGTAACAATGAACATATGTGCAGCTAATTGTTTGGACCTCAGAATAAAACCTTTAACCGCTACTTTTCGGTTACACTGCTTAATTGGAAAAACAAGAGTGAAAATTAATGACCATACAAGAGCCATACGAACATAACTTGTAATAGAATATAGCAAAAATACAGCCATCAACATAGGAGTACTGTGGTTCAGATATTTTCAAGCACAAAAGGGAATGAAATGCTGATTTGGTCCCATTTGATTTTAATACTATCAGTACCACTCCACTGATGAGACTGACAGAAAAAATACGATTTAATAAGACACAGTCCATTAAAAGTCTCATATTTATTAGATGTTGAGGCTAACAACATAAATGTTTAAAATGTAATCAGAAAAGTTAGAGATTAATTCATTGAATATTCCTCCTGCAAAAGCCTGATCCATAGAAAACTAGGAAATATGCAGGATTTTTACATATAGCACACTCTTAATGCACAGTAAGCCAAACACTTGACAGATAGTTAATATATCCTTCAAGCTTCTCTTTGCACAGTTTTCCTCTCTTATTAAACTTATTTTTATATCATTTCTTTTTCTAATTTGTAAACACAATTTCAAAGTCTTCATTCAGCTCTTTGCTATGACTTGTTCTTTAAAAGGCCAAAGTCCTTATTTATCACTCTGTAATTCTCTTAACATCTACAGCTCGTTCTTTCCTATTATTTGCTTCTACATTTTACTAAGGATTAAAACCCAAAAGTATTACTTTGACAAGAAACAGAATGTATTTTCCACTGTTGCATTCTTCCAACTCATTTTGGAACCTCTAAGGGTCTCTAAGATGTGTCTGAAATTACAGCCAGCAGTTCAGTGAACCAGGGACTTAATTCCCATCCAACCTTTGCAAGCCTCAGTATGTTGCTGCACTACAGGCTGTGGGCCCACTGAGAAAAATAAATAACCTATATACCTGTCAGAAAAACTTACCAACGTACCACCACCATCATTGCACTGGATAAATACCCCTAAAATGTTCTTTAAATAAGATTTTTTTTTTTTTAAGTTAATTCAATTTAGCCCATACTTATGTCATTTTAACACAGAATCATCTTAAAATATCATTTTCTTCTCCATTTTTCCTTTTTACTTTTGATAATAAGAAGAGAGATATTTATTTACTAAAAATATTGCTGTCTAAGATCCAGTAGAGGCCTAAGCACAATGCTATATTGAATATAGTACTGAAGATCAGAAGTCTTGCAATCGATCTTGGGTATAGCATATGCAGTGCAATAAAGAACACATGGCTGATAACTGCAACAAAACCTGGAACAAGCAATCTCATCGTGGCATGATGAAAGCAGTTATAAATGGAAGAAAATGCTAATAAACATCAAATGTAAAAGAGAGAATGTTGGCAGCAATACACTAAAAGCCAGGAATGACACAAAATTAATATGGGAAGCAAAAGGACAACTGAAGAAATCAATGCTTAATAAAGCTAAAGACAATAAAATTAAGTTTATAAAGTGTGTTGTAAGAAGGAGTATCTAACCAACAGTTACTGACCCATTACCACTATGGAAATGATAACATTGTCAATAATACTGCAGGGAAAGACAACCATGTTCAATAAACACTTCTGTTCTGTGTTTGGGCTAATTCCAGATGATGTAGCCTTATAACAGATCAATGCTGATTAAATACTTTATTTTCCAATAATAATTAATTGATAAGGATGTTAAATACCATATCTTACAATCAGAATCTTTACCCAGCAATACAGATAATTTATATCCAGGAGCACAAAGTCTCTGACTGAGGAGTTTCTGTGGTCATTTCTAGTCAGTCTTGGACATTCACAACATTCCAGGCTACAGTAAAGTTGCTTTTGTCTCAATATTTAAAAAAAATTAAGCACTATGAATGGAATAATTAGGGGCCTCACAGCAAGAAACCAAATTGTAAACAAAATAAAATAAGAGATGATCCAAGATTTACCTAATAAAGAATTAACAAAAAGTACTTGAAGCAAACTCTAATCAATGATAATGAACATCATTTCAAGGAGAAAAGATATTTTTGCTTTGCGTTGTGTAAGATTACAAAATTATTTAATAAGGATAATAGCCCTGACTAAACATGAATTCTCTTACAACATTTGGCAGGGCCTCAATAGCATTTTGGCAAAGAAAACAGACCAATCCAAATCTGCTGAAACTGACATTAAACACATTTCAAAGAGATGCACGTGTTTACCACTGACTGGAGAAACTCAACTTAGACCAGCCTAGGCAAGATGAACACCACCTTACCTGGACAGGTCACATCCTCCCATCTTCCTCTCTTGCCATCTTCCTAGCCAGCTGCACTCCATACAGGCAGGAAAAACTGTGGATCACATTGAAGGAAATAATTTGAATTTCAGTGCAATGCAGTTAAAATACAGCATGGCTAAAAAACATTCTCCAAGTGATACTGAATTTATGGACAGGGGCATTGGCGAAGTAAGAACAGAGGCTTTGCTCTAGGACTTTGTGGATCAATGTACAAATTGTTATTCTCATTGTTCAGTAGAACAATTACTAAAATCCATTTGCCGGTAAATGTGCCTTGTCTTGTAAATCATTGGGTCATTAACCTTAACAATGTCAGTGTGTTGTCACTATCCAATTCAATTAAATTACTGACCAAGGTAATACCTAAAAGCACATTCTCAAAAAGGGGATCTACTATTATGTTATTATCTATGCAGACACTTAAAGATATCTTAATTTTGGAATTAAGAAATAGCAATATATCCTAAAACTCAAGTAATATATTCTAAAAGCCAGGTGAAAAGATACACAAACAGGCTGAACAGAAGGAAATGAGAATGGAAAGGTTAGAGAAGGAGGAAGAGGAGATGATAGAGTGAGAATGCAACACAGTACTGAGCAATTACCTCCAAAGGGTCATGTTATGTATTGCTATGTGCCATTTTTCAATGTTTCTTGAGGTCAAAAGACAGGGATGCAGGATTTTCTCTTGCCCATCAGTTATTATATCTGGCAACCTGCCTTAGCAAATGTCCAGTGCTGCTGTATCTAAAAAGGGGCAAAAAGGGGCACTCTCTGCTGTGCCAGTGTGTAACGCCAGCAGTGAATGGCAAGGGTGAGGAAAGGTCGTGTTGACCTTTCCAGGCCAGCAGCAAAGCACAAACCCAGCAGTCTGTTTAACTGGGTGGTGGCAGGAAGAGCAGCTGCTGATTGCCAGTTTCATCTAAAAAAAAAAAAGTGTGACACATGAGGGCTGGTAAACTCTTCTCATCAAACTAAGGAGTCTCATTTATATGTCCTTCTGCTGCTGCATGCTTCCATGAATATATTCTCACATTTCAGGTAGATTCTCAGCCACACTTCAGTGAAGAGAATTCCTTAATGTATGTGTTTTTTTTTCCGTTCCTTTTGTTTTCCACCAGTTCTCTCTTCTACCCCTAAAAAAAAAAAAAAAAAAAAAAAAAAGGTTTCTGACATAAAGGGGCACAAACTGGCAGGCTCAGTGAGGTATCTTGATTACTGTCATTTATATGTCTCTTGCTTTTCCAGGGCCCAGGATTTCACCATGCTAGGTGCTGTAGAAAACACAAGCAGAAAGGATAGCCTCTGCTACAGACCATGTCAGAGAGACATTAAGGGGTTGTGGGCAGATGGCTGGAGTGTGAATGGAAGCCATGAGACCATGTTAGCTAGTACATCAGGCAGTAAGCAGCCTAAGCGCTGACAGGATTTTTGCAAACTTAATGGTAAATGAGCTTGCTTGACTCTGGGGTCTCTGGTCAGGCCAATGAATTGCAATAGAGACTCAGGTCTATTTATTAACCTCAACAGTCCTGCACAGCGTCCTTGCTGACATCGGTCTGCTGAGCTGGAATGCTTTACCTTGAACGTATCATTTCAAGGTAGTCCAAATTATGGAGGGCTTCCTCAGGGACATCCTTGGGAAGCAACAACACGGCATCCACATTAAACCCAGAAGCTCAGAAACAGCAGCCACAGACTTTGGAAGAACTGTTGATTGTGAGACACCTCCGAAAACTATGCTTGTCTTAGTAAGTTTTGAGTTAGGCCATTGTGTTCGTCCTTGCTCTGAAAGGATACACAAATTCCAGACTGAAACAAAGTGGTATTTCTTCTTTTTTTTTTTTTTTCCCTTTTCAAAACTTGTATGAACAGGAGTCCCCATGCTCTTGAGGCCACACAAAAATGACACACAATGCCATGTGGGTTGTTCATATTCTACAGAAAAAATAGAAAACATTTGTTCAGGCCTCAAAGTGGAGGGAGGATGGTGGAATGAAAGGAAGTGAAAAAAATCAACTCTCCATTTTATATAACTGCAAATTTTAACCAAATAAATGCATTCTACTTTCGGTACAATTTTTATCTTAAATGGTGAAATGAAAATAATTCTATCAAATATTTTCTAAAAAGTTATTCAGACTACAAACAAAGAAAATAGAACTGGGAATGAACTAAACCAAATCACCTGCAAAACTTCTCTTTATGTCTATGGGAGGCACAGCAACTGGAATGGGCTTTAAGCATAAGAGCTCACACAAAAGGTAGAGTGCTGCTTTGTTAATGGAATTGCACTTTGGATCATGAGCCGAATGGATGTAATTTTATGTGAACTGCACACACGAAAAATTCCCTCAATAAACATATGGAGCATGAGGCTTCTTTTCTCCTTACTTTAACTAGGCAGCAGGGAAACATTACAACCAAAGAGTAGATATCAGCATTAAAAGACTTATAGGATTGCTTAAATGGGAGTTCAAAATAAGAGAGAAGGCAGACAAAATAATTGAGCAACATAAGCTATTATCATTTTCCTTATAGGTTTTCTCTTCTTTCAGAAAGTACTAACCTGGACACACACATTTTTGAAATCATATTTTCTGTTCAACTATGGAAGTCTTTTCTGGATGCATTAAAAGAATAATATATCCTTTAGAGCCTACTTTGAGAACTAGAAGTCTTTGAGGAGGAAGGCATATTTATAACAAAGGAGTATAATACCTGGATAAAGAGACACAAAGCAAGGCTTAAACAATGCTTTGTGTTTTTCAGTGATTTTTTTTTCAGTTGAAAGATAATTAACTAGAAACCACTGACATTAACATTATTGGACTTGTATTACTTTCCTTGCTTTGGAAGCTGGATTTGACAGCACACTTAAGAGCTTTTCAGAAAGCTCCTGTTGATAAACTATTAGACTTAAATCCACATCCCATTTTCAGTTAACTATTCTCATCGGATCATCTTTTAAGTAGTCCCAGCTTGCAACCCTGCTGGCAGTGACTATTTGTTTTTAAGAGAGCATCTCTTTTTAAAACTTACCTGGCACTAAGGTGCTCATTATGTTGGAAATCATAGGAAACAAGGACAGCAGTTCTGGACCTAGAAAACACTGGCTGTCGTTGCTCTCCTGTTTCCTAGTGCCAGGCCTCATGGGGATGATTGCAGCATGATCCTTAAACCCATGTCTTTGTCCATCAAGCCTTGCGAGGAAGGCTTTCAACATTGGCAAAGCTTTCTGAGAGATAACAACTCATTCAAAGACAAAGTGCAGCAGCTTCCAGAGATAGATTTTCTTCACAAAAGTTACACAGATACTCCAAGTGCTTTATTGCTGTTTGGAGAGGAAAAAAAAAAAAAAAAAAAAAAACCACTCTCTCAACTGCTGCAGTTCCAAACCCTCCTTCTAGAATTCCCTGGAGAATTAGTACTTTACTGCAAAGTTAACTTTTTACTGCCCTTCCCTAGCTCTAAACTGTGTTTTCAACTTATCATAAAGGTCTGCCAGGAATGGCTTCTGGTTTTTTCCTTCCACTATGATTGCAAATTTGTTAAAACCTCCAATACTTCCCAGTAGGGAATGTGAAGGGTGGTACAGGTGTGTAAAATGCTAGCATCCACAGCCTGACAACCCAGATGGGTAATTTAATATTACAACCACATGGCTCTCAAGAATAAATTTTGTATTTCTATAATGAACGTTTTCAAAATCTTTAAATTATGCAAAAGAAGTCTATTCTATCCCTCTAAATGCTAAGAACTAGAGCCAAATAATTGGAAGCTATTGATTATTGCTGAATTCTCCATGCTCTCAGCAGCACTGACATGCATGCACCATGTAATGCAGCTATGAATACCAACAGCCATAGTCTGCCTTGCTTGTTCATAGAGTCTTAATTGCAACAGACCACACGGACCTCACGTACTTAATCATCCTGATAAATTCTTATTGCATGAATCATCTTATGGATTATCTTTCAGTGCTTGTTCTGCTCTTTGACTTCTACAGAGGCACAGCCACACTCTGCCAGTCACTCACCAGCAGATTTCTCATCCCAATCCCTACCTTTCCTGTGTTCTTGTGGTTTCCAGCAGCATGGGGTTTGCAGAGCAATCAATGGCTGTAATGATGCTGAAATGACTTTATTTACACCTGTCTCACTTTGCCTCTGACACCAAAGACAGTGCCAAATCCTTATCAAAATGGCACTCTCTAAAAAGTCCAGAAATAACAAGGCTATTCCATACTCTGTTCCATACTTCTGTTTCTGAAGGAAAAAGCAACCGGAGGTTTTTAGGGCATTTTTGTTTGTTTGTTTGTTGTATATCCCAGTATCTAAAAAGTTTCAGAAAAAGTTCATAGTACAGTGACCTGCAGCTAGGCAAGTCTGCTAAAATTTTAACATGGATATCCAGACTGTACACAGCACACTCTAGAAACAATCTGGGAAATCCTAAAACAACCTTTAAATATGAACGCTTACTGGCTACTGGAGAAGCTTAATGGCTACTGTTAAGAAAATCTTGACCTCACTTAAATAGCATTATCTTAGCTGAACAACCATCTCTCAGTCTTTTTCTTCCCAGAAAGACTGCTTTTACTTGGCAACATTTTAGTTTTTATTTTTACCAGGAAAATGTGAGCACTCCAAAATTCTATATAAGCTTAAAGTACAGTGTAATCTTTGTGTCCAATGGTTGCAAAATAAATCATTTTCTCATCATTTTAATGAAAATTTATTCATATTGTGTAGAGACACTGTACAAAAGACATAATGCAAGCATGCACGAGTGATTAGGAATGTTGCCTCATCTGACAAATACATTGTAATTAAACAAATGTCAGCAGTTCAGTCTTGTGCAGAGATGATCTGACAGCCGGTGAGAATCTCATTGCACAGTTCAAGGTAATTCTGGGATCTTGTTATTGTTTGCAGTATAATTTTTTTCTTTATGCATTTTACTCTAACAACCTCTTAGCAAAATTGTACTCGTTCTCAATAAACATCAGCTCTAATAGGCATGGATGTATCATTATGAAGCCTTGTTCTGCATCACAAGTGAACAAGGTGAGGTAATCTTATTGACCACTTTCATACTAGAAACCCAGTTAAAACACCGATGCTTCTGAAGATATTCAAGTCACAGTCTAAAATATTCACTGTCAACTGGTTCTTAGGGCAGCTCTGTCCCCAGAGGGAGAGCAGTCTTTGCTGACCTGATTTAAATTCTTCAGCTCGTTGAAGCTGGCAGATCACAGGAACTCTAACAAAAAGCCATATTCCAACACTATCAGACATCAAGTGAGAAATGACCACAATACCTTTTCACAATGGAATTCTTAATTACACAGGACAGCAAGGCTCTGAGTCTCTGTGACTGTTAATGCAAGAATTCAAGTAGGCCAACTAGCAGAACAGCAGACCATGGTCAAACTCCATCCACAGCAATACCCTGTGCTGTGCACCAACCAGCAAGATGCATTGGTATGTAGACCCCTAGGATATCCAGACTCTAAAGACACAAGGAAAGACCAAGTAACATCCAAAATCCCTACTCACTTGCTAGCTTTGCAAGCAGGACCTTCTCCTCTTCTTCCTTCATCTTCATGTTCAGACCCAGAAGTCCCCATTCATAACTGGAGAAAATCTCTTTCTTGCCTGACCCTCACCTTGCTATCAGCTCCATTCCCATGCTCACTGGTTGTTAATCACAGGGCAACACAAATGAGATCTAGATATGCCTGACAGAAAAGCCCATGCCCAAATCCCTGTTTCCTTTTATCACAGTAGTTTGAAATTGTTAACAATAGTAAGACATCCAGCAGAGAAAGGACTTGGTATATAACAGCATTTTTTTTTTATTTTTTTTTTTTTTTAAACCAGGAACATGAGAGTTAAATCATTCCAAGCAACCAGCAGCATTTTCTTCTGAGCAATGGTTCAATATAACCATTAGAGACTCTGGATATACAGGGAGCAGTGCAGCTCTGTGCTGCTGTATGGTGCCCATCATATTTGTCTCCTCCTGGGCACGACTTTCTTGTGCAGATAAAAGAACAGTTAGGAGCTCTTTGTCATATAAATGTCAGCCAAGGCAAACAGAGTGGAAAGTTGGTGGTCAGGTGTAGGTGGCTGAACATTGCTAAAAAAGATTAGGTACCCGATAAAGGAATGGTATTTACCAGCTGCATAAAGTGTTGGGGAGAGGTATTGTTCTCACAAAAATGGCTTGAAATAGGTTCCTTTTGTTTCCCCCAGGCTTTTCAGCTTAGCAGGAAAGGAACCCACTGATCTCCACAAGACAAAGAAGATCCTTGAAATATTTTAAAGCTTGGCTGAACCCTCAGAACCTCTTCCACAGTATTGCTGAGCGATGTTTTTGTGCGGAGATCAAAATTGCAGAAATATAGCTTTCTTACAGGAAGTGAAATCAGTCACAACTGACTCAAGCATCCTACCAAACTCCCCAGTTTCTCTGAAGAAGATTTATCAAGTGTTTGTAATTATAAGTTGCCTGTGCTGCAAATTGCTCCAGAAGACAGTGGAGCTCAAATGCCTGCTCTCAATGTCACAAGTCTCCAATGAATAGCAAGAAACCTCAAGCACCTTCTGTGCAGGCCTTCAGGAAGGATAAATTACAATTGTTCCCTCCAGACAATGGAGCTATGCTGATTTACATTATAGAAAGATCTGCTCCCTTGCATGTGACAGGTTTAAAGGGAAAAAATACATGGTCTCGCATGCCCCTTATCTCTGTCTGAACTCTCCAGTTAAAATACATTTTTTGATTACATCTTAGCGACTGGTTTGAGCTTATTTGTGTTTATTTGGTCATGCTCTGTCCTCTTATATGAATGTGCAGCAATAGCAGATGCAGAACCACTGCAGTGGGGAGCAACTAAGAAGCTGCTGAGTGCTTCTGTGTCCTGTGGTTTTGCTAAGGACCTGATTTTCTGAGTAGTGTGACATACCCTCCCTGTCTATGGGCTAATGGCCCAGTTCTTTGCAAGTAGTCAAGTAGTTGCATACCCATCCAGGACAGCTTTTACACTAACTCAGAAACAGGACCAGTGTAAGGACTGCAGCAATGTGTGTTTGCAGCTCAACTCGTGTGCACGTTGTATAACCACTTGTGATCCTGCATATAGATGCTGGAAAATGCAAGCATCAGTTCTTTTTTGAATGGGCCTCTCTGGGGACCAGCCAATTCACAGCCTGGATAGACTGCTCACTGGTGGGCCAGCACATCTTGATCAATGGGTCACATTTCTTCTTTACATGTCATTTAATTCCTTACCACGGCTTATGACTGCCCAAAATCCGATATAAAAAAGAATGCGTTTGCATAAACATGAACGCTTGAATAAGTACCTCAATAACATCAGGTGTCAACTCCTCACCATGAGGATAGCTGGTAACTAATTAAAAGCTTGAACAAACAGATGAGCCAGAAACCATCCTCACGCTTTGTTGAACAGGCTCAGGCTGTGTAAGGGAAGCTTTGATCCCAAGTGCTCCAGTACTAGACGGAGGCAGCTCATCCCTGGAGAAAACGAGCACAACACTCAGATCCAGTCCCTTATCATGCCAACAAGCTCTTGCCTCCTCTGATGATGGAGATGTGGAAGGGCCTTTCCCAGCCTGAAAAGGGGCAATCTGAGGCTTGGGTGTTACCAGAGCCAACATCCTGCTCTGCTGAGCAGACTATATCGCAGTGGGAGGAAGTCAAAGCATCTCTTTAGTTTTGCAAAGTTCCACTGTGGAGAAACACAAGGTTCCTATTTGCAGCAACTCTGCACAAGCTGCCACCAACAGAGGTAAAGGTCTGGACCTACAAGCCCCAGTTCCATGGTCATCATATTTTTGCTGCTCTTTGGCACTGCTTTTAGGTCAGCCCTTCTTAAAGATCATTGAAGCATGACACATTCAAAGGACTGGTTTGGCAGGCAGAGGACAGTACAGGTTTTGGTGCGTGCCATACGAACTTGTGCTTAGATACTGTGTGGCAGAAACTCAACCTGAGGCCGATTCACCTCTTATTCTAATTAGCAATCTGTGGGCTGTCTGCACATGCCAAGAATCACACTTCACATCACAACACAAACCTAACCTAGAGTCCGCACAGGGGGCTTGTACCAATTTTAATTAAATCAGTCTCCAGAACAACTTGACTACATTTCTTGTGTAGGCATGCCCATGAAGCAAATGAACTGTGAAATTGTTTGTTCTCATTTATTATCAATTTTATGTCAACAATTGTTCTTTCTTAAGTCCTAACTTCAGGAATCATGTTATTGACCAGGAAATTCAACTTTTATTAAAAAAAAAAAAAAAAAAAAAAAAAAAGATATCCTTGAGTCCCACAACTACTCAGAAACTTGCAAGCAAATTATCCAACATACATTGTTTTTCCTTTTAAGAAGTAATTATTTGTATGCCAGTCCCGTGACATGCAGAAGCTGTGCCCAGTATTGTTGGAACATGTAGGTAAGCAGGATGAAACTAGAATAAAAAGGAAAGAATCCCCCCACACCCAGCATCCCTCACAAGGAGGCTGAAATCCCTCCCTACTAAACATAATGACCAAAAACTATCCTGGAAACATCTGTGGTACAACCACAGCCACAAGTGCAGTGTCTCTATGGCACAGGGACATCAAGGCTGAGCTTGTAAAAGGGCTCCTGCCTCCTGGTAGGGCTGCTGCCTACCCATGTGCTCCTGTAATTCCTCCTCCCTATGAGCTTGCCCTAATGCCTAATGGACACTAACCCTGCACTGGACAGAGGGAAGAGCATCCTGCCCGGCAACAGTGAAGCACCTGCCATCCCACTCCGAGACTGCTAGCACAGAGTTAACAATATCTGTTTGAGCTGAGAGTGTTTATGCTTCAGCAGTTCCATTAATAGGTATTAAATAATGCTCCTTTAAGCTACAGTGCTGCTGCATAGGGTTTCAGCTTCATCTTTATGGATGCGTTGTCATAATTTCTAGAATTATAGAACTTCCTGCCATGCACCTACATATATCTGCAAGGTTTCAAAATAGACAAAGATTATTTTTTCTGCCCAGAACTAGCAGAAATGACTTTTCATTAATCAGGATCAAATGAGATGAAATTAAATCAATTCTTCTCCCTAAAGTTGAGTATCTCAAAGAGGGAGAAACCAACTCTTCTCAACCCTCAGCTCAGGGTCTGTAAAGTGAAAACCCAGCTCCGAGTACATTGCCTCTGGATGGAATTGCCACAAGAAGTAGGTCCCAGCTACTTACCACCTCTTTCTGCCACCTTTCCCCCTTTATGAACACACAAAAACACATGTGCATGCTCTTTTATGCAAACTAAATCTCCAAAACTTGCACTGGCTGGACACCTTCCAGTAGGAGAATCAGAATGTCCTTGGCAAATCCAAACCTACAAAATGCTCTATTCAACGTCCTTTAATCTAGCAATTTGAGAAGTAGACAGTCTGCTTCCTCGTGTCTTCACCATCAAACTTTTACGATCGTCTGAAAAATCATTATATTGAACTCATCATTCTCTTGCTCACATGCTGCAGGGAAGGGGAAGTTGATGCTTCACATTCAGGCTCCTACAGACCTGAAGTTTGCTCTCAAGGTCTCTTCATGTACCTATTATTATTTCATTACTCTTGTACATAAGTGCATTAGTCTTCAGTGTATCTGTCTTTATTAGGAACTTGTGAAGCCACAAACCCCACTTTGACATCCATCTCCCACTGACTTTAAAGGGACCTAAATGCCTAAATACCACTTTGTCCTCAGCCCCCAAATAAGGTGCTGTGTTTCCAGAAGAAATATTTGCACAGAGTTGGGAATACAAATCCCAAACTCAGGACCTACCATAACACATTGGAGCACATGGATCTTCTTCCTGCCCAATTAAAAGAAATTGTGGCCACAAAGCACTTCAGAGAGACTCACGTGCAACATGTAATTCCTGAGACACCCATTATAGACCATACTGCCAGATGATTCTCCACTCCCCTGTTTATGTCATTCACTTATTTCCAAATATTCAACCACAGTCTAGACCATGTCTTTTTTCTTCTACCTAGCACATAAGTCAGTCTCATTAAGCATCATGTCTGACAAGACCATCCAGGATATACTGTATCCCACATTCCTTCAGGCAATCCCAAATTTACCCAGGGTAGGTGATGAGGAGGCTTATCTCTCATATGTGGCAATAATAATAATAATAATAATAATAACAAAATCTTGTGGACTATTGAGAGGTACTAGGTGTGGGAGGTGTATTTATGCCTGATGAGCAGGACAGAAGAAAATAGGCTTCATTGTATTAATGCAAAATTCAGACAGCATACTCAGTTCAGGATTTCCACTGACCCAGAAACTGAGCTTAGATCTCTTAGGCATCACTTCTGGTGTTTGTGTGTGTGAATCATCCAGAGCAGAGCAGGGGGCTGGAGAAAAGCCACGAGTCTGCTGCTGTTCATGCTGAAATCAATGGATGTTTTGGTAAAAATCTCTCTGAGAATCCCTGAGCACAGTGAGATGCTGTTTGCATTCCCAGAGACGGCATGCTCCATGCTCAGCAAGGCTTCCTGAGCACCTGTCCTCACAACCATTTATCTCTAGCTGACATTTGAGGGAGGCTTTTAATGCTGTTAGAGCCTATTCTACTCAGCCCAGAAGCATCCAGTACAGTTCTCAGTCTTCCACATGATAAATGGGGAACTTGAAAAAACATGGGGGAGGCACATCGGAGCCCAATAAAACGAGATGACATCCTCTGCTCTGCAGAGGCCAAGACAGATTTCTGACTGAGCTCAAGCAGCAAACTGGTATGATAAAGGAGCTAAAGCAAGAGGTTATGATATGCTTGAATCACTCCAGAGAAAGCAAGTGCTGTGTGTAACTAGGGAGATAAATAATCAGGCAGACAGAGTAGCACTGCCCCCTCACTCACTTAAATCAAAGCAGCATCTTTTGCCACTGCTCCTCCCATTTGGAACAAGCAGCAGGGAAGTTCAAAAGTAGGCCTTGGCAGGAAAAAAAAGAGAAGTTCAATTCTGAGGCTGGGAGGTAAACTCGCAGGTAAGAGATGCTTCTGCAGTTGTGCTAACAAGGGGTCCTGCAGCCATGCTCCCCTAGACACAGGAGACACAGCCAAAGTCAGCAGATATTTGCAGCAGGTTTCTCACAGAGTCACCCAGGGCCTGCAAACACTTACTGCCCTCACACAGACCTTGGCGTGGGGGACAAGCAGAGCCAGGCTGCCATTTCCCCAGGGTTCATATGGTCATGACCAGCACACAGAAGCCAAAATACAGCAGCAAGCTCCATACAGGCATGCTTGGTGCAAGCCGTTTTTTCAAGATGCCCATGGCAAGATGTCTGATTCGTTGGCTGGATCTGGCCTTTAACTGACTGAAGCTGCTGTTCAGCAGCCTGAATCTGACCCTCAGTGGGATTTACATTTTGCCTGAAAAGCTGTGCATTGAAATCAGAGGGCTGCATGAGTATGTCCAAGGTCAGCTTTCCCTGTAATACAGTACACCTCAAAAGCAACTGCATGTTGCTGATGATCATTTGAGAAGGTAATTGAACTCCGCTGTTTCAAATGCAATTTCCATACAATGTGCACTGTACTTTGATCCCAAGTTGAACAGAAGGAATAAATAATCCTGTTTTAACCTTGACTTGAGATGGCACTTGCTATGCAAACACCCTGCCTGCAGACTGCGCAGTCCAAGGTGGAAAGAATATGACACTCCAGCACTTGGGAAGAGAGAGATGCTATTTGATATTTTTGCCCTTTAGCTCCCAGCAACCAAAAGCCATCTAAAAGCTCACAAAGCAGGTAAAAATTTGACAAGAAAAATCTGTTTTGGTCTCCCACTGCATTCATGAGAGGAAAGACTGAAAACTGCACTTCTCACAAGGGGAAGACACATAATGGTAGAAAGAAGATTTTCAACTCTTTTGCATTGTCTTGTTGGTATTTGAAGCCAGCTCATCTCATGCACCTGAGAATAAGTTGTTGTTGTTGTTGTTTTTAATTATTATTATTAATGTAGATGAAAAGCAAGTTTAAAATATGCATCCTCCACATAACATGTATGGTTGAGGAGGACTAGCTGTGAGAGAGAAGTCATGTTCTTCACATGCTGCAGAAAGATCACAGCAGAATACCAAGGAATGGGAAAAAACGTCCATGAATATAGGACTCCAATGAGCAACCTACCTGTGGGCCTGTGTGCTCCCATGATTTTCACCATCACAGGGTCACAAGCTTCAGTGAATTTATTTCTGCAGCACTCCCACAAGTTACAGAAGTGATGTTTTTCTCCACATGGAAGCAAAAGCAGAGAGAGCCCCAAAAGCTTGCGGCAGGTCTGGGAGATGAGCCCAGCTCTAAGCTAGCTTAGCTACCCGAGCATCCTAGAGGAAGCAGTCTGGAAACAGGAAAAAGAAAAAGAAATATAACTAAAAGGATGACCAAAAAATCAACATTATAATTCCATAATTCCAGATAACTCCAATAAAACAATTTTACCAGCAAAATACTTCCAAAAGTACCAGCAACAAACTGGGGGCACAGCTTCCATAGCACATCAAGGGAAAGCACACATGGCACGATTGCAGAAAAAGAGGTAAGGGACCTCTTAGACTCAGCAGCATGGAAAGTGCTGCCACAAGGTACAAAGGCAGTGATGGGACAGAAACTTCAGCATTTGCATGAAGTTGTATTTAAACATTCAGCTAGCTTTGATCTGTTACTCTTGCAAAGAAGCCATTCTTAGGAGTTCTTCTGATCCAATGCCTGTAAGCTGCTCTGTTTACCCTGCTACATGCCTACTACCTCACTGTTTCACTGACATCTTTTTGCAAAAATGCATCAAGCAGTTGCCATAAACATTCGGGTGCATGTGTGTCCACAAGCACACACAGTGTTCATAAAAGACAAATGTGTACATGCTTTTCATCTTTGCAACCAGATCATTAATACACAGGACAGAAACCTTATGTCCTTTTCATCTTCCACTGTGCTTCTGTCTGATTTCAGCAGAACCATTCCAGAATTAAATACTGTAAGGGAGAATGGCAAAATTCAACTCTGAGCGCGCAAATATCCACTCAGAATACACCGAGGGATTCAGCAAGTCTCTACATATGCTTCCTCTCAGCATGCAGGTGTAAGATTTAAAAATCCATATTTTTCTCCAATCAACTTAAAAACAGCTATAATATCAAGTACCAAAAGCACCATCTGTGCTTCACATATAGTGGTGATGGGTTTTTTTTGGAGCTGATGCTGTTTCTTGGTATAGCTTGATCCTATTTTGTCAATCGCTTCATGAAAAGTGCAAAGAACCCCTGTTGTTCCAAATGTGTCTGAAACAAGATGCTTTAACAAGTACATACACCAGCTTTTTGCTTCTTTAAGGCATTATAGTGTTGACTCACATACATAGTAGCATTTTAAATTGTAGAAGTGTTAAAGCCAGACACTGAAGTGCTCCTCACATTTTGGCACCAATTGGCTGGAGATTGTTGTGGCCGGCACAAAGCAAGAATTGAACGATCTGAAAAAGGCAAGTGCTTACAAAGCTTTAATTTCTGTGCTGTGCAGGCAGCACCTCCTGGGTGGCCATCTCCCCTTTACTGCACCCACCATTAATACCCCTCACAAGAAAGACCAGTCTAAGCATTGCTCTCTGATGCCAAAGCTTCTCTGAAGCCCACCATGGACTTTGCTGTTGCCAGTATGTCTTGACTAGCTCTTAGTCAGTGTCCTCAGTGATGGACATGCATGTCAAATTCAAAGAAGTCTGACAGACCCTTGTCTGTTGTTCTCCTCCCTCACTTTTCCTCTGCTATAATATGTAACTTAACTCTGGATCTGCTGCCTCTCCTCAGAGGTGTGTTAATGCTATTCCTTTTACCTGCCCTACTTAAGGTAATGTCAGTAACCACCATCCTTCGTGGAGGTGCTGCAGGTATTTCTCCATGTGAAACGCTGGCAGTTAGGGCATGGGTATCAACTTTAGATCTGCAGCTACCAATCCGATATTTGGTATTTGCTTTGAATCGTAAGCCATCATGTGGTCAGAAAGCCACTCTATACGCAGCACCAGTGCAGACCTACTCCACTTTGTACCTTGGTATACGGCATCTGCTCCTTTTTCAAATCCTTCTCTCTTTCTGTATTTCATTCTTTTGTGTCTCATAATGTCTGTAGGCAGAAACCTTACCAAATATTTCTTTACAGATGCTTTCCATTTGAAGTCTTCAAGTAGTTATTCTCAGGGAAAACACTGATAAGTAAAAGGAAAAAAAAATATGAAAGAAAGATACTGTAAGTGAGAATCCAGGTTACAGCAGGGCACAGAAACAGTATTTCACCCAAAATTTCCCAAAAATATATTCCCAGAAAGAAACAGAAACTCTAAGCAAGTTTCTTCAGCAATGCAAGCCTGAGTTCCCTTATCAACCTGTGGCTGGCTTCCTTTTTCTTCCTCACTTTTATCTTTCTGGTGGAGCTCAGCTTCATGTCTGCAGCTTTATTTCCAGCACAAATGCTGTATCTCAGCAAGACCTGTGTCCTGCTCTGTAGATAATGTCTCTTCCTTCACCACCCATAATATTTTTAACCCAGATGCACCAGATGGCTACCATCACGTAACCTATCATCATATCATCAGATAATGTAGCAAGGGAGCACTTTTTAGGAATGCATCCTGACTTGCTTTCTTTAAAGGTGTTTCTCACCATGACTTCCTACTTAAGCCAGCATGTTAAGTGAGCTAAAAGTCACACGGTGCAGCATTTCATCCACCAGCTAATATCACACATGTCCAATGAAAGTTCAGATCTATTTCTTTGATCTAAATCCATTTGTACAACCTCCCTCCTGCTGTACTGCTTGAGACACTCCTGAAGCTTTCTCCTCCAGGCAAAAGATGCTGTATGAAACAAGGATGTAACTACAGACTTCAAACTACATTCTCTGCTGATATTAATCAGCATAGTTCCACCCAAGTCCCACCATTATACTTTTGCCAGCTTACACCAACACAAAATATGACCCCGCATTTCTTTTCAGCCTTTCACTAGTTAATCAGTTTGAGTGACCATCATTCTATTCATATTTGCTAAAGTTCATAGTCACTACTTAGCACCATTGCTTGAATGCTGATTTTTGGGTACCACAGTTAGCAATATATCTATTTCTTTCATTATTCTTTGCAAACATCAAAAAGAGAGAATAGAAATGATTTACTAGTGAAGCATATTAACATTTAAAACCAATGACCAATTAGGGATTTGAAAATGTCTGAATAGGCCCACTATTCAAAATGCCATCTGGTCTCCTGATTATTCCTTCCATGTACTTCCTCATGACAACTACACAAAGGAAGATTAGGACAAAAAAAATCTTCAAAAGAAGATCATTTTTACTGTACTTAGCTGCTGTCAGTGTTGGGCAGCGCAAGCAATCAGTTGCCGAACAAAAATGCCTAAAGTAAGGTTACTGAATTAAGCTTTTCTTCCTCGGCTTTCTTTTTATGCTCTTTCCAACCAACATCTATTGACTTGCAGTGCAAAGCACCAAGCGTACACCTAAAGCTGTACTCTAAATTCACCCCTATTATCTTTGTGTTGACACTTCATCCTAGAAGATATATGCTGAGCTCCAGGTAGATCATTTGTAACCCTTATAATGATGATGGCAACAAATACAGCACAGTGCCCTCCAACTGACACCGAATGGATACTCAATGCTTCGCTATTTTGCAATGAATAAATTGGTTGTCAACATATGCACGGTAGCAGTTTTTTCCGCAATTTAATGATCATACAGCCATGGCATAGCAGATCTCTATGTATTATAATGATCTGGAAAGCTTGATTGAAAGATTTGGAGAATGGATTTCAAGCCAAAGTTGTAGTTGCCCTGGAAAGCAGCAATATGAATTGATTTCTGGGTTGGAGAGATGCTGCACAGCAGTTTTACCTTCTGTAGGGGTGACCTTCATTAAAAAGCAGTTACTTTCTCAGAACAATAAAAGCTCTCTCTGATGAAGCGTTTTCAAGGATACCCAGATGCAATACCCACACCTGTCCATAAACTGGGCATTTGTCCTGCCAGTTGGGTGACTGAACATGCAACTGTTTAGATAGTCAATATATTTCAAGCAAAGGAGACGTGCTCTGAGGTACCCAAAAGCCATTCTGCAGCAAAAATTTATGTAGAGATTACAAAACATTTCCCTTCTTCTATACAAACCCTACCTAGGAATACAATCTGTATAGTTCTACAATCTCTATAGTTCTATCTATAGGCAGATTGCAGGGGTGAGCATTTGGATATTAGACTAGGATGCTCTGAAAGCTGCAGGAAAGTAGATAATCTCCATAGAAGAGTGGTTGTGACCAGCATCCACATCTCCTCCAGGTACCAGTGCCAGGACAGCCCCCACTCAAATGCTGAGATCCCTGCCATGAGGCAATGGTGATGAAGCCTTCAGGGTACCCAGCTCAGCCACCACTCAGTGCCATGCCATGTTTGAACAATAAGCTCAGTGGAAAATTTTCACTAAAAAAAGGAGGACTTTTAACAACTAAAATTTTCATTAGTGGTTTCTGCTTCTTTAATGTCTTTTTGCATTTTTCTCAGATATCCAATCATAATTCAAGCTTTTTGTTGTTTTTTTCCCCTAACTAATCTGAGAACACTCAATGTCAAAATTCAGTTTTACTTTTTCAGCAAAATATCACATATTAGTGGCAAAAATATGCAAAAAAATAAAAAATAATAAAAATAATAATAATAAAAAAAACACCACTAATGAGTCCCATTTCTGTCCCTGGCAGACAGCAGGAAATTGCCCATGACTCTCTGGCAATGCCTTCAGTGTTACAAAACTTCTTAATCCCAGTCCTCTGCTAACCAGAATTAGAGGAACAGAGAGGCAAGTAGCCCTTTATTGATGTTAACCATCTTCATTATGAATTTATATTATGACTATTTTAAAAATTCACAAAGTATTATATTTTGAACACTGAAGACATAAAAATACTATTGGTGGGCTGATAATTATAAATTAGGTATTAAATTTAAGATTAATCCCTGTGCAAAAGGCATGATTGTTTGAATCTGGGATTTGTCCCACAGAGATGTTTGCAAAGAAAAACAGCAATTGAATTATTGTCCCATTCATCTCATCCACTGTAAAGGGGAAGAAAGTGCTTTAACAACTTCTTTCATTTTGCTGAACTCTGGACACTTTTAACCCCTTCCTGCACCCCAGCATGTGTGTATACACATGCACACACACGCACTTTAGCACTGAAAATGAGCACGTTCCCTTACTGCTTTGTTTATCTTTTTATATTTTACTGGAGATAGGCTTATTTAAAGTCTGAATTTCACCTCTAAGGATCTCACTGCTTTGCTCTTTCCCAATTCTTTCCAGTCAGGAGAAAGTCAAGCAAATGAGTCATTTTCACCTTTCTTTAGTTTTACCAATGGAGAAAAAAAAAAAAAAAAAAAAAAAAAAAAAAAAAAAAAAAAAGGACTATAGCCCTACTCTGGAGTATTTCAACTAGCAATTAATTATGGTATCCTGAGCTGATGAAAATTTGGTTCAGTGCAACAGCAACACCATGCGACATTATTTCACATTCTAAATACATTTATTTCTTTCCAAATTACACATGTAGGCCTTGAAATGTCTCACTTTTTTTAATTAGTTTCTCATACCAGATGGAATGACATGACTAAGAGCGAGCATTTAAAATTCATGTTCAAAACTTTTCTTCTGTAGAAGCCTATTGTGGTGTCTAATTACATGTCACCCTCTCTGGCCATGGGAAGGGGAACCCTCCCTTTTGGGGAGACAAGCAGTCATTAGAGAGACAATTCACAAGACTTTGAGGAAACACTTAGTACCTTGCAGTGGTGGAGGCTTTACTTGGATTTATTTGTGTTCAGTTACACAATTAGAAGGGAATCACTCCTGGTTTCAGACCAGCTCCTTTGTACGTCCCCACAAATATCACCTCTTCTGGCCCAAGGCAGTAGCACTGACAGAGGCAGATGAAGCCAAAGCAAGACAAGCCATTTAGCAAATCTCAGGCCAGAGTCTGAGCTGACAGGAGGAGGCTGCAGTCATCCTCCTCTTCCTCCCTCACCACAGTATTTCAAGGGGCAGCTCAGCAGCCATTCTGCAATTTTTCTTCTGCCTTAGCTGTGGCAGCGAGGTTTTGAAACTGCTTGCAGCTCTTATTATATTTCTGTACTTTTTCAAATTACACACTTCCCTTTGAATACAATATTTGCTTTAAATATTTGGAGAATGCAAATTTCTTTATTTACACATGCCTGAAAAAAACTCTGGCTGTGCTGCGTTCCCTGGGTAATTCAGTAATTCTCGCTAGCCTCCTTTCAGTTAATTACTCTGTAAGACTCCGTCTAGTGAAAAATGAATTCTGCCCAATTCTTCTCCTGAAAAAAACATGCAGCAAGCAGGACTAATTCTTGCTGCAACAGAGCAGTGCACGGAACAAACACAGCATGTGAGACAAATCAATACTGTAATCACCAATGCAACCAATCAAATGAAACTCCAGGATCAATCAATACTGTATCTTCCCAGATGACAACTGTGTAACAGAAGCTTTTAATACCTTTCCAAGATAAATCTCTTCCTGCTGAATGTGAGACACAATTTGCCAGTAAGTTCTGTAGCTAGGGCAAGATTTTCCTAGACATTAGAAAGATTGAAAATTAAGGTGGCCAAGCCTTTCTGCATTTGAAGGGATCTCCCTGACTCCCTGTACATTCAGAGACTTTATTTTTAACATAAATCCTTCCTGTTCTCGTATTACAAACCAAACAATGCAAGTCCTTCACTTTTTGCACTTCAGAACAGATCACTTTGTGATTGAATTGCATCTCCCAAATTAAACACTTAATAGGCAAGAAGCTCTTCTCTACCACCATGCAACTGTAGTTTCAGGGATGTAGTTTCAGGGATGATGTAAATCACAGTTACCAAGGTGTTAATGTTCACTTTAGAGGATCATGGTGTATGTACTTACTCTGGGAATGAAACCCATCTGTCTCAGCACTGTGCAATGATTAATAGTTTTTTATCCCATACTGTGTCCATGATGCAGTGAGCTATTAGCCCCCTTTGACAGAACCAAGGCAAGGGGAGATTAAGGGTGTGCCTGCACAGAGAGGTGCAGGCAGACACACACTCCTCTGCCCACACTGGCTGGATGTGGATCCACATGGGCCTGGAAGCTGTGAACATGCTGCTGTGCTCAGCAGAGCCTCTCCTCAGCACGGCACCATCCTCAGGGCCATGCCCTGCATGGCTTCTTCCAGCAAGTTAGTGGTGGAGAGTGGAAGTGAACCAAAGCCTGACGACTCACTTCACTAGATCATCATTCCTCTCCTTCCATCTGATAAGCTATAAATTAAGTCCAGTGACTGCAAGCCAATGCCTTGGGGAAGAGGAGGAAGGGAGAACATCAAAAGGGCACTCCTTCCATCCCAAGATTGGGAATGGGCCCCAGGAAATCAAGGGGACCTGTCATGTGAGGCCTGCTTTTAGCGGGGGATCTCCTAGTTCACTGCTTTATAGTTCAGTAAATAATAATAATAATAATAATAATAATAATAATAATAATAATAAAAAATCCTTCTGGCAGCTCCAGCAGCATGTCATAGCTGTGAGCGACTGCTATTATTGCCTGCTTTAAAAGCACAGTAAGAGAAAACAACAGAATAGTTCTCCCTATTTAGAATGTCTCGGGATGAGATTAATTCAATATATGTCCTTAAAATACACCAGCAGGTGTCCAGCCAGGCTTCTGGCACTTACTCTGTGGATTGAACTTATACCATGCAGAGGTCTCTCTTTAGAGCAATGAGGGGCATGTGGAGAACTACATATTGGAAAAAAGCCTGTTATAGCAGCTGTCATTAAGGAAGGAAGAGGGAGTTCCCTTGGAAAGAAGCAATTGAAAGATTAGTTCTTTGATTAATTGATTTTCTAGCCATTAAGAACCTTTCTGCTCCTCTCACTCATTCTCCTGTGTGAAAAGTCAGGGGATTTTCCCAGAGACTGCCAGGGCTCTGCTGGAGATGTTGCAGTGTCCATGGGGACAGCCATCTGTCCAGATGCTGCCAGGCTCCAGAACAGAGCCTCAGCCTAGACAGGGCCAAATTTCACAGCCTGCAGACATTTCATTTTCAGTTTGGCATCTCACTGATTCCATCAGAAGTGTTGCCTGGGAAGGCTGTACCACGGATCCTAAACCAGGGTCTGGAACAGACAGCAATTCTTTCCTTAAAGCATTTCCCTCAGCCTTTTAAACAGCATGTCAAATGCTGTGGTTCCCTCTGCCCCAGAGACATTGTACCAAAGCTCCTTTTCCTTAGGAAGCCTTTCCAATCCTCTGATATGCACATTTTACAGAGAGAATCCTAAAATGAAAATGACAGTTCTGTGCACCACTCTATTCCTTAGCATTTTTTCTCTCTTCTTTAACTTTCCACTCCAGCAAGCGAAGTTTAACAGAATCAATTTCTCTACATGCTCAGTAAAATCCTCAGCAGGAGCCACTGCACTGTAGGCTTCTTTTAGTTATTTATTGCCTGCCTCCTGCATACCACATATGTTAAAAGATGTACTACCAGCTTGGAAAACAATTAATCCTTTTATTGCTTAGAACATGGATGCTGCAGAAACACAAACAGCACTAAGGTGAACTGTGCAGAAGGACTGTGTTCAAATGGAAAGGATGATTTCAGGACACAGAAATACTTTACCCCATGAATGGCACAAAGCAACTTTCTCTTCATGCTCTCGTTACACGTATTGTCAAGATCCAGGAAGCGAGTCCCAGTCCCACCAGTAAGATCAGCAGGCAAATTTGCAGTAAGATCAGCAGGCAAATTAACTGCAAAATTGCAGTTAATTAGGCTTATCAGCAAACTGCTGCAGATACCTTAAATTCCAAAAGTTCAGATGTTTACCATTTGGGGCTGTACTCACCTGGCAGAGCATCAGCTGTGAGCAGGAGCTCTGTGCAGCCTCTCCCTGGTGAAGCCCTTACTGAACCAAGCACAGCCCTCCAATCCATTCTCATTCTAACAAATCTGCAGTTGTCAACAACAGTATTTTCTCCCAAAGTCAGTCAGCTCTAATCCAAACATCTCTCACTTCCACTGACCTGTTACAGCAAAAGGTTGTTTTGTATGCCGAGACGAAGCTAGGTCTCAGCATGTCAACCTAGATGACAGCTCCGCCTGAGTCTGCCCTGACCAAGGATGTTGGTGTTGCCACAGCTACAGCCGTTCAGAGGACGTAAAACAAAATCTCAACCCCTGTGGCCAGGAGAGATCTCCAAACACTTTGCACTTCTGCAGCAATGTTAGCAGCGTGCCCTGGCTGAGCTTCACTCAAAGCTGGCCGCTCACCAACCACACAGCACAGAGGGCAGCTGCAACCCGAAAGGCAGCTTGGTTTGAAACAGAAAGCCTGCGTGGAAGCACGAGACCTACCAGATCAGCAAGAGGGGAGGATGTCACAAAGCACTATCCAGCACAAGCCACCACAGACTCAGGGCAGCTGTGAGAGACACCTGCATGTGTGACCAGAGGTGTCAGCAGTTGACATCCCTGTCCCAGAGAAAGGCAAACATCTCAATATGGTTGGGGGAAGTGTTAAGCAAACACCTGATTCTTGCATGCCTGGTGTACTGTGCTATCAGATTTGCAGAGACGGTTGAACTGTGACCATTTTTAGCTCAGTCTCAATAAATCAATTTATCTGCAGGTTAAATCGATTCATCTCTTTGCCTTCATTTCTACATCTATAAAATGGAGATAGAGTCAGCAGGCTTTCTCTTTGCCAAAGTATTTTAAGATCATGATGAGCATGATACGAGAACTCAGGCTTATTATATACAGTTACCGTGTGCACTTATGTTATGCCACTGTTCTAAATCCAAAACAAGGCAGTGGAAAAGTTTCTAAATTTGCATTTTTATGCCGTATTAAGACAAAAACATATCCAAATGTTGGAACTCCCCTCCCCCTTTGGACTCCACAGCACAGACATCAGCCACGGACTCCCATAACGCAGAGCAGCAAGGCCCTCAGGTAGTCAGTGGCATGGAAACCCACCTGGGCGAAGGAACACCCACAGCACCTCCAGGGACATCATCTGTGGGACCCTGTGACAAACCGTGGTGTGACCAACAGATAAACCAGCATGCCTTTGTCAAATTTTCCTGATTTAATACTAAACTGAGTTGAACTTTTCCAGCAGAAAACCTGATACCCCCGTGAAACCCATTCCAATGGGGAGCCAGTGTTTAAGATAGCTTTCACCTGCTCTGCTCCAGGACTGTTGCAGCCCCTGCACACTGCTTGGCACCCAAATCTAACTTGTCTGTCTTTAACCTTCTGCCTTCCCCTAACCTTCAAGTCCAGGCTGTGCCCTTTGCCCCCCCTCCTCCCTTTAACTGGGGCAGCAATTGCTCTTCTTACAATTTAATGGCATCGGGCAGATAAGTCCTTCATCCTGGTACTTATGAGGCTGACAGAGGCCTTACATCTGAGCACCCACAGCTGAGCTGCTGCTCTTGAGGGTCACCTACTGCTTGCGCTCTTCTGTCAGCAGTCGGTTCTGCACAGCAGGCAGGGCTGCAGCTCCACACACAGCTGGGCCAGCCAAGGTTGACACACTGCTGTAAATGCCTTTGTTCTCAGGGAGCAAGTTTGCTTTTGCCAGCACTTCCATCCCAGGAACAAGATATGCTGCATGAAAGCCCACCCACACCCCAAATCCTTTCCCTTTTCCAAGAGAAGCACAGAGCAATACATTTCTGGCAGAGGCTGCTGGGCTGCAGGTTCATGGTTCAAAGCACTGCTCCATCGTCTGAGTGCTGTTCTCACATCCAAATTACTTAAATTTTCCTGGAGAGACCAGTACTCATCTCCCAGCTTTCACACCCACCCTGCTCTGGACAGAACCCCCAAAAAAACATTCCCTCTGCCTTTCCTCTCTCCACCTGTCTCTATTCCCTCAACCTACCTCCTGCTATTCCCCCAGTGTTTTTAACAAAGCTTTTGCCCTCAGCCCCAGCTCCTATTCCCCAGGGGTCTGGGGACTTAGCAGCCCTTTTTCAGTCACCAGTGTCCCAGGCTCTGCCATTCACTCACACTGCCCAAAAGAGGCAGTCCAGCTCCCTGCAGCTCAAGGCATCTCCCCATGCAGCCCAGGCTCCAGGGGAACTGTTTTCAGCACTAAAAGCTGATGCTGTCTAAACAGCAAAAGCCAGAAAAGCAGTGAAACAGAAATTTAAAAATAATGAAACAGCTTGGTAACACAATTCTCTACCCTGAAGTCCTCCAAAACAGCAATTCACTGCTTGAATTATGGACAGAAGTGATTGCTGAGCAAATCTGTCCATTTCCAACAGAAAGGGAAAGGCAGCCTTTCCCTTTGAGTTTTAGCTCTAGCCCCAGACAGCACCAGAAAATGCAGGTGAATGAGAGGAATGAGCAATGAAGGAAAGCAAGGAAAGATACCCTTGCTGGGAATGTCATTGCCCAATTTCTGTTTCGGTTTTAAGCTTCAGTTCAAGGCACTTGTGACTATATTTGGCTCCCTTGAATAATGTCTAATACTTATATGTGTCTCCTGTAAATTCAGTTTGTTTCCAAGCAAATACTGTACACCAGCTTTGATCCTGAGCGAGGAGACCATTAAAGTCAACAGGATTTTTTCTGTGGGTTTTTGATACCATTCCCTAAACTCAAATATCCAAGTCAATTTAAGTAAAGCACTACCATAGTATTTACAGGATGGTTTTACCTGTGAACTTCTATTGCCTGCATTTCTGCTGTGATGCCAGAACCTCAGACACAGAGTCTCCTTCAGTAAGGGATTGCTCTAGGAGTACAATTAACATTTCATCAGTCCTGCAGGAGCAGGACCAAACTCCACAGTCAGCCCCACAAGACAGCAACTGATACAGGGACAGTTAACACCATCAGAACCAACAGACTTGCTCTCACTGCTCCGGAACTCTGAAATTTGACCAAGCATTATCACATTCAAAAATGGGGTGGTCTGCCATCCCCGCTGCTGCCTACAACGCTGATTCTCCACCCAGAAAGTCCTGTACGTCACATGCTGAGGAATTTCTTACATTTATAAATGAGTCCTTATTAGCTCTGATACAGGGGCTTCTGCCACCCCCTGAAGCATGTCTAAGCCCAGCATCAAACTCCCACTGGCAGTTTTCTGGGTGGGTTACTAGAGTCAGAAAAATACTGCCAATACTCTGTGTGACTTACAAAGCATTATTAAAGCAATATTTTTTATATTATTACCAAAGTCTAATACTGTTTTGAATTTGCAGTTATGGAGTCCATTTTAAAGCACTTGATTATACTTTGAGAAGAAATAGTCTTACAGTACAAGTCATTTTCTCAAGTACACTCGAAGAAAGGATAGTCTATGGCTCAGTAAATACAACAGTCTGAAAAGTTATGAGCTATCAGACTAAGCTGAATTGACTTACTGATATTACCTGCAATGAATGAGTTTTAGATAGCCTCTCATAAATAGAAGGCTACAGAGCCTACGATTTTATGGATGTCTTGTACTTATCAATATATATGAGAAATGATGCTGTCAGGCTTTCGAGGGGATACTATGTGAACCACACCACTGTCAATTTAATTTTTTATGATTAAATATTTGGTGCTGTTAAAGGTTATTTAACATTTAATATAGCGGCTCTTCTACATAGCTGATAACTGTCATCTTTACATAATACTGAGGCTGAGAATGGATGGGGAAGACATATTTTTTAGAAGGTTCCTATTTTTTTTTTCAATTTACTGTTAGATTTGTTCCAGTAATAGAATAACATTGGACGAGTTTAAAAGGCTTTCAGTATTCAGATGTTCAAAAATTTAGTCTTAATGCCAGCTGCAGCTGAGCTACTGAGGCTGCTGAATTTTCCTCTAAGGTAGAAAACCTCTCCCAGGTTGTACTGTGGGATGGCAGCTCATCCTGCAGCAGAGATCCTTGGGGCTCATATTCAATCTAATCATCTTTTATATCTTTAAAAGAGACATCATCTACTTAAACATCACATCCCTGTTTGATCTTTTTTTTTTTTTTTGTACTTTTTAAGGTTCCAGTAGCTGAAAGAGATGAAAGACAAAACTATTTTTGTGTGTTTTGCTGCAAGTGGGCTTTGTGCAGTGACAGAATGCTGTCTAAGCTGGCACAAGCTCCTCCCTACAGCCATCCTGCAAACATTTTCAGATTTGAAAGAAAAATACAAGTGGATCTATCCAGGCAGGTCATTGCTCTTAATAAGACAACTCACATGTACAAAGGCAGGTAGGCAGGCTTGTTTCCAAAGCTCTTGCATGCAAAAGCATACTAAAGAAAAAAATGTGAACATGAGGAAAGTGCCAGTTCTTAAAGAAATCATCAGTAAACTACGCAGACTAAATGAAAAGATCTAGTGCTATCGCTCTATATTTTTTCCAGTTGAAAGCTGAGCATGTTAACTGGGTGTCATAAGCAGAGTCCAAAGCTATTCTTTGCTTCCTGTGCAATAACACATCAAAAAGATGGAATTTGTAAAACATCAGGAGGCAGAAAAAAAAATGTTTCTATAATTACAAAATAAAAATAAAATGTATAAACAATAACAGCCACAACTTGAACATAGACTCAAGTCACTTCAGGTCTTGATCTCAATTACATTTTCTGTCAAGTGGATCCCTTTGTGGAACTAAGCCTTTATATTTTCTTCGGTAGCACTTATTACGGTACATTTACAAAAAAATCTTTTTATTGCTTTTCAGTGACCAAATTATTTTCTTGTGTAATAAAGCCCTTTATGCAGACTTCCCTTAGCAAAGTATTAATGTAAAAATACAAGCCTTCTTAAATCTCAAAAAGCTATCGTCTGATTTTCCTACAGCCTAGGGACTTTGAAGGTACTGCCCTGCATCCTGTTGCTACAGTCCCATCAGCTCATTTCTGGGCCTCACCAATGCATCCCAAATGCAGGCATAAACCACTGCTTTGCAGCCTCTAGCATCTTATCTGTAACAAAGCTCATTAATTGTGAGGACAGCACCTCAGAAATGCAAGCAGAAGCATCACTTATCAGCAACATCAAAGAATCACGTGGGGTACTCGCTGCAGGAAAGCACATTGATAACAAAACATCAAGATACCAAGAGCAACCTGAGAGTCCTGGGCATCAACTACACACACAGGAACAGAGTAGTGCTACCTTTCTGCTGCCCAAATGGACGCATCTTGCCTGGGTGCAATACGGAAACAGTGGACACACTTGAGTGGTGCTGCATAATCCTGTTGGCACAGGTGAAGTCACCTGTGGAGAAGAAAGCCTTCCTTTGAGATGCACAGCTCAGTGGTCTCCTTCCAGCCTTCCTACAGACTCTGTTGAACATTGACTGGGCTGGTTTCATGCACACCACACTTTCAAACTTTACTCTGCAGCTACAAGAAATAACAATGTAAATTTTAAAATAAATAAATAAATAAATAAAGCCATGAAGCTACCGCAAAAACACACACATGGAAGTGGGACCAAACCTTCAACTTCAAATGGTGTCACCTCACAGACCAGGGAGAGCTCACACTCTTCTGTTAAAATTGCTTACATCTCCTTCAATACAAAAGACTTAAAGCAGAGAAACATTTTAACCACTCTGAGCTGCTTCATATTTAACCCTAGAGTCAAACTGAATCTGTGGGTGGTCAAAAGAAGGTTTTGTTGGGAGCGTTTTTCAAATGTAACTTCCAATACGCTTACTGATCCCTTTCAGTGCAGTCAACCAAATTCAGATATTAAATGAAATAAGCATTTTTTTTCAGATATTCAAATATACTTTCTCCACCTCCAATAAAGTATATTTCATTATGTCAGGTCAAATATACAAAATAAATAGGGCAGAAATACAGATTTCCACATTGAAAAAAAAAAGGGGGGGGAGGGTTAGTGAAAATTCTCAAACAAGTGAAAGGCCTATTCTATCTCTTTGCAGCAGAGGTAGGAAGGGCAGAAAATTATGACACAGTAATTATTATGATGGATGTTGAGCCAGTCCTTTATGTTAGATACACTGCTTGTGCAGGAACCAGCACTACAGATTGCATACTTCACTAAGCAGGACACTCGAGATTATAATGGGCAATACAGATTAACAACATTAGGTTAAAGCAGGATAATTCTTCTTCTTTCTCATTTCTATTCCTTTCCCATGGACCAGCTTCTGCTTTAAATTTCCATGCTTCTTGCTTCCAAGACTTAATCTGCACACCAAGCAGGCATTTTCCATTTCAGGTGGTACATATTTGGAGGACATTGATGGAAATTTATAAAATTACAATGTTGTAAAATCAGTATGACTAATGAATCATACCTATCTGTTGCTAATTAAAGGTGATGTGTTTGCTTTTGCTGTCTCATCCAAACAGCAGGAAAGATTCATCTTACTCCAAGCCTGCATGAGAATGCAGGAGGAAAGCTTGTCTCTGCACTATGTAAATAATCAGCACGCTGTTATAAGAGGGCCTACTTATAATTGTAGCAATTATTTCAGTGTCAGTGTGAGACTGAGGCAGTGTAACACTGCGCACATAAGCAGGGCCTGAAGTTTGTTCTACGCTCATCCCTCTCAGACATGGGTTCCTAACAAGAAAAAAGCCAAACTGTGTTTCAGTAATTATCTTCCCCACTGCAGCCCCACTCCTAATGTTTAGGGGAAATCAGCTAAATACTGTGCAGAGCTCTGACTCAAATCTTTGTTGAGCAAGGTGGATTTTATTTTATTTATTTATTTAAAATTTGGCCAAAATTCCTTCCCTCTTCAGAGGAGGCAGCATTGAGGTACTAAACCCCACCCAAGAAAGGTCTAGGTAGCAGACGTAGGTGCTGGGCAAACACAGCTTCCACCACACTTCCGCTAGTGACACTGCTCAGCATTGTCTCACGTTTCCACAAGATCCTACAGCATAGTATGGGTTTGCAATGCTTTTAAGCTACCTGCCATAGCTAAGTGAATCTCCATCCCATAAAAGATATGGAAGTCCTCATCATATCACAAATTCATAGAATGGCTTGGGTTGGAAGGGACCTTAAAGATCATCTTGTTTCAGACTTCCTGCTACGGGCAGGGAGGCCATCCACTAGGATCAGATTGCCCAGGGCATTGTCCAACCTGGTCTTGAACAGCTCCAGGGATGGGGCATTCACAATTCATACACAATTAAACAATAGGAGAGCACAAACAAGGCAGCCTACATGATGTTGGGGTGCCTGCAGACTTGAGTGATTGAACCTGCCTCTCTACAGGCTATGCCAGGCAGAGAGCATGTAGGAAACCAGAGCATGGTTCCTTGGGTCTGTGGACAGGAATTGTACCAGCCTCAGCAGCAGTGGGATAGTTGGGTGTTTTCCACAGCAACCCCTTTCTTGTGTAGCCCAGAGGGTCCCAGTCTCCCTGCTGCAGTTTTCAGCAGCGCTGGAGGCACTCTTAACCCCCCCCCCCCCCCCCCCCCATCAGCTCAGTCTGCGATGATTCCTAGAGGACCACTTTGGCATGTGGCAGTGACCGACCCCTTCCAGCATACTGCAGGACCGGATTCCAGTACAGCTTCATGAGGAGAGTTGCTAAATGTTTAATGCTAGCTGCAGTAGAGAAACACTGTAAACATTTCCTGTAATTGGTCTGCTTTAAAAATTGATTTCATGTGAAAAAGCAAAGGAAGTATCACACTACTCCATGGCTCATAGGTGCTCATAAGGCCTGAGATGTAAAAATAAGAGGGAAGGAGTTGTCACTGCAGCACTTCTCTTCCAATCTGGTCCTGAGGGCAGACAGCAGACGTGCCTGTCCCCCAGCAGCACACCCACTCTCTTTAACCCTCGGATAGGGCTACAATGAGAAGCAGAGAAGGGGGGCTGGAACTATTAACCAAGCTGTAGGAGCAGCTTACATGTCTTTGCCTTTATGCCTATGTTAAGCCCAAGTGCCTCCACTGATGTAAAGAAACACAGGGACAGCACACACCTGCTGAAGGGGAAAAGGGAAGCACGAGCATAAGGAAGGGAACTCTGTAACTTAGGTGACAGAGACTGAAAGGACTGGAGATTGCTTGTGCTGTGCATTATCTGTCCTCAGGACCAGAGATAACAGGGATGGTAATGCAAAAGCAAGCTTAGTGTGAATTTATGAATTGGTAAGTCACTTTCTTATAACAGCCCACAGTGAATCACTGTTTGTTCCTACATTTCTGTAACATGTTATGCATTCTCTACCTGCTATCAGACTCTATCTCAGTTTTCTTCTTATTTGTCAAACACAGAATTTGAGATTTATCCTAAATCAGCTTAGTAAAACTGTGATATTTTCAGTCCTCTTGATTCCTGGAAAAGGGAGGGAAAAGTGGTGTATTCTTTCAAGTCCTCCATCTAGTTGCAACTTCTGCAGAGTTTGGTTAGTCGTTTTCTTACATTGAAAAACAAGTGGGCATCATTGCGTCTCTGGTAAGAAGAGGGAACAGCTCAGTGGGCAGGGGCTTACATACAGGAAGGCATTGCTCAGGTCCTATTTCTACTATTCATTTTTTTTTGTAAAGTTACAGAATCTCCCTCCTATCAGATCCATCAAGAAGAAAAGGTATTTCTCTATGTTGACCTACTCAATATTTCAGCCACTGTCCATCCAGGGAGAGTATTATCTCTTTACAGTAGGACTTCTACTACTGTGAATATATATACCGTGGTTTTGATCCTGTTCAACCTGCTGCCTCTCGTTGCCATAAAACATAGTTTTAATGTCCCTTTCATCCCAGGATCTAGCAGCCTAGAGCTAATATTAACTGATCGTTCAGTTCATTTTGTCTTGCAGGATTTCCCTGTGGTATTTTCACCATGATGGAGGACAGATTTCTTACTTATAGGGGCTTATGTTATATCCCTTTTCTATCTTTTGAACACTGGTAGTATCATCCATATTTCTATAGAAAAAAAATCCACAAAAACTACCTATGCTTTTTATTAAAGAATTTGTTATTGTGTTGTGTTCCACATTCTCTATGAGCGCCTGTCATTCTCTCATTTCTTATGTAAGAAAATAATTTGTCATGTCAAATTTCTGTTGCTCTTTAATAAGAAGTAATTAGGTATGGAAATAAACAATCTATGTTCCTCCAGGAACAGATTGATTGGCTTATATATTAGCTGTACCTACTAGACTGCTCTCTGTACATGTGCAAATGAGCAGGTGTGCGTGCAAGAGACAGTGAAAGAAAGAAATTACTGAGGAAAACACAACTTGAGGAAATCAGTTTTGCATTTAGAATGATTTCTGTCATGAGGCCAGGTAAACATAACCTGAGTGAGACCAAAGTTGCTAGAAGGAACATATGATGTTGAGCACACAACCTGAGACAATCCCAAGGCTTTTACCATAGTTTTAGCATTCTACATCTGAACTGACCAAAACACTCTGTTCAAAAGTTCATCACTCAAACTTCAAGCTAACACAGTTTATGAAGTGTGTGAACAGGAGCATCATGAGCACCAGAACACGTATCTATACCAAGCAAACACAAAGCCTTCCCATTAAGGAGAGAACCATCTGGCTGATTGGGCATGTCTGGACAACCTTAAGGTTTTGTTTTTCCAAAATTAAATCAGTCCTGATACATCATAAAAAAGTCAAGACTCAAAACTTCCTAATAAAAACAGCCACAATATTTTACAGCATGATAATGTGCATGCCATACTATGAATTATTATAGACACATCACAAAAGAAAACAAAATTCTACTACTCCCTCCAATTTCTAAAGTGGCTTATGCTACCTAGAAAATGAGAAATATACATATACGTATATATATATATATATAGTATCAAAGGAAAATACATTCAAATTCAAACATTTCCTAAAACAATTAACAACATCAATTCATAGCTACTTCCTCTACAATAGTAATTCAATAACAGCTATAATCCAGTCTTATCTGGTGTAGTATGTCAAAGAAAATGCTCTGGCTTTTAATGATCATCATCTTCAAGCTGTTTTTTTCCCCTCAGAGGTTATTATATCTTCAGGCACTATTAGTTTCCTACAATGACTCTTTGCTTTTGGATGATGGGGCATCCCATAAGGAGCTGTAATACCAAAGATGACTAGTCGTGTTCTTTTACTACAGCTTGAGAATATGTAAGAGATCTTATAATTTAAGCAAAAAAAAAAAAAAAAAAAAAAAAAAAAAAAAGAACAATTAACTGGCCCAAGGATTCTTGTGCTGCTGTAGAAAAAGGCCTTTTCTTGTTGGATTTCTTGGTTTTCATCACCACTTGCTGCAGGGATTAAGGTAAACTCTTCATTTACAAGTAGAGTTGCTCAGGAAAAGAGGAGATTTCCTTCCTTTCTTTAGATAAAAGCCCTAGCTTTGTATGCCTTTAAAGAGAATTCTAAAGAAAACACTGTTCCTAACACCTCTGAAATTTCTCCATGCTAGAAGTCTGTATACCTTTGGCTCCCCCTCCTCAGCCATACTTCAAACAAACATTCCCTTATTGGTTTGTATCAGGTTAATGGTGTATGCACAATACACTTTTTTTTTTTTTTTAATACACAAACACAGACACACAAGTAATAAACTTTACAGTTGGCCGTGGTACATCAGCTGAGTATTGGAGGAAAAGCTTGCAGTGATGGCCAGCTTGGGCATCAGCAAGACTGAAAGGGCAAGGAGGGAAGTCAAAGAGGCAAAACTAAAGCTACAAATAGACAGCACATGTCCATCCTAGAAAAGCATCTTGTTCTTAATGTGAGACCAGAGAGAGCAGAAGTTCAACACCTAGTTGAGAAAATAATTATGGTGAAAATATTTACTGTAAAGGATTCATGAGCTGAAATTCCATGCACGCATATGAGGAACAGTACTATTCTTGATCATAACTGAGACAGTGACAGTGATGTGATAAGGATGATTAGATCTATAGTAATGCTTAACTCTAATAGAAGAGCCACCTAAAAGTGATTAATAGGGAACTAAGAAATTGAAGATAAAAAGGGAAGACGTTTATGTGTTGCATGGGGACTATTTAGAAAGCTAAATGAGATATTCAGAAGAAATGCTTGCCACCTATCCTTTCAAAATGATCAAATAAAATTTGATATAAAACCAGAATCAAAAACAAACAACAAAAAAATGACAATAAAAATGTCCAATAAGAGACAGAGGACATCCTTCTTTAAAAGTAGAAATCAGATCCAAAACAGTAAAAGAGACAAGTTGAAACTGACACATTAAATAAGATACAAGAAAGTAGGACAAAAAGATTTCTAAAACCATCAACGTTACAGACAAAAAAAGTAAATAGCAAAAACTTTTTCAATCCACAATCCAAAAAGGAATCCTACCAAAGAGTCTTCAGGACTGATAAGAAATTGAGCTAGTGAAGAAAGACTGAAGAAAGATAAAACCATTGAAAAAAAAAAAATAAATTAAAAAAAAAAAAATCCAACCCTAACTGCATTCTTTACATCAGCATTCTTGATGGAAGAGATTAAGGATGTTCAGCTATCAGTGAGTTTTGAGTTTTTCATGTCGTTTTGGTGGTTTTTTTTTATACTGTTGTTATTTTTTTTTTCTTTTCTTTTCTACACAGGAAATATGTCTGAGGAATCATGTCAAACTGAAATGTCAGTAGAAGTTTCAGAATAAATGAATAAAATTACTAGTAACAAGTCACCAGCACCAAGATAGTATTGGATATGAAATAGCCAAAGTTACTTACTGTGGCATGTACCCTATCACTGAGCATTCAGCTCAGTATTAAAGACAGAAAAAGTGAAAAAAATGACAGCAGTTTTTAAAAGGCTTCACAGAATGAAGGAGCTGGGTCCATTAAATCTGACTGGTTGGCTGAAGCAGAATAGAATTAGCAGACAAATAAATAAATTTAATACAATAAGAAACTGCTAAAATGGCTACTTTTAGAATAAAAAAGATCTTGACTCACAAACATACTTTGAAGGATTTGGTAAGTTTGTGAATAGGAATGACCTGGGTGAGATATTGTACCTCCAACTTCACAGAAGCTTTGGGTCATATTCTTTATGTAAAGCTTGTTAAGAGCTGCAGGTGTACTGGGATAAAACAAGTTGGTATTCCTGCAGCCACCAACAGGCTCAGAGGCAGCAAACAGAGGGTAGTAAGGAAAAAACAGTTCCATGGGATCTGCTCACTGCATTGGCACATAACAGGGAAAGCAATGCAACTCCACAGGTGAGGAATTTTACCAAATATACAAAGCTATTCCTGCTACTCAAAACTAGAAGTGGCTCTGAGGTATCTTGTACATAAAGCAAGTGGGTGAGAGAATGGCAGTTAAAATGTGAATAAATGAAAATCATGAATAGGAAATACATAAATCTCTGTTATCTCTGGATTAACTATGACCATTTGGAAAATATTTTAAAGTAACTGTAAGAAGCTCTCTAGAAAGATCCTCTTTTTAAAATTATGATAAAAAATACAGTGCTAGAACCTATTAGGAAAGCAATATTTAATTTAATAATACAAAACAGAAACAACCTTTGTTGACTATACAAATCTACGTGTGCCACCTCTGTAGACAACAGTAAATTGATAGAGCAGAACTAGGAAAAGCAATGGAAGGGAGTAACCTGAATGATCAAATATATGAAAATAGCCTATAAAATGTAGTTTTACCACTATTTCCCAAAATACAAGATAAAGGGAGGTAAAAAAATAAAATGACAGAAACCAGTCTGAAACAAGCAAAACGAAGATCCGTTTTCACCAAAAACAAAACTATTTCTTAAATCTCCTTGCCACAGGATCTTGAGTACCAACTGTTCTGACAATTTTGAAGAAAAAATAGACAAGTTCATGGAAGAAAGATATATATGATTACTTGAACATTACATCCAGCTTACAAAACTCCCTAAGCCACAACTGCCACAATCTATAAAGATAACTGGGGAGAAGAGTCACTATTTAGCGGTTCTCTTCTTCTGCTCTTTCTTTGAAAGCCTGCTACAGATCACTGCCAAAAACAGAATATGAGACTGAAAAAACATGGATTACACTGATTATGGCTGTTTCTGGTTTTATGGCAATAGAAGATGTTAAGTATAGTTGTAAGAAATGATTATATGGAACTGTGATTAATTGGACACAACAGCAAACTTTGATGATTTTTTTTAAGACTCTTTAGTAAAATCTTCAAAGTTAATGGAAATTTTATATTAAATGTGTTTATTTAAAATAGGTATTTAAATAGGAATGCTTTAATTAAATACTTTCATAGCAAGTGGCCTTGATAATAAGTTAAATGTAGTTTCCATTTTTACAGAAACTGTTACCATTCTGAAATGTCTTTGCCATTCAGCTTGGGAAAAACACCAAAATGATAAAATTTAACTTGAGCATTTAAACCAAATTAAAAAAAAAAAAAAATCCCCCCAGAGCATTCTTATTTATAGGGGAAGAGTTGTATTAAAACAGCCCTTTTCAGCAAAACAGCTGTTCTGATTGAACAAATTACCATCCAGCTTCACTAAATAAGGTCACCCATAACAGGCACACTTTGGCATCATTGCTGTGGTAAATTCAACTTGATGGATTTTCCTTTAGAAATGTGGGTTCATCATTCAGGTCAGACATCAGTGGACAACAGAGAAGAACCCCTCAAGATACATGGCACAGGAGCATTTGTATTTTCAAAGTGAACTGGGTCTTACTATGGTACAGTCTAAATTAAACTCTGAGTATAACATCATAAAGAGTATCCATGGACACTGAATCACAACAGTCAGCTTCTTCAGCTGCTTCATAGAATATTCACCACCTCTTCTTTCTAAAGAAATCACAGCTGCCTCTTTCAGTCTCCATCCAGGCTCTGTTCTGTATCATTGTGTCACCAGTCTTGTTTATGAGACATGGTCAGGTTTGGTTCTTGGATTTGTGGGTGGGGTTTTTTTTGTCTTTGTTTGTTTTTTGTTTGTTTGTTTGTTTTCTGTTGTCATTTTTTTATTCTTATGTTTTTTCCCCCTTATCCTTGTACAAAACACTTCCAGAGTAACTCCCTTACACATGGAGGTAGTCAAAATACAACACGGTCTACTGAGCTTCTAAGGACAGGGATTTATGCGGCTAGAAGAGGGGAGACAGTGCATCCTTGTTGGAAAAGCTCTTAATCTTGACAACCTCTAAGGACAGAGGCTGAAGTGCCTAGTGAACCCAAAATACACCAATATGATTAATCGGTCCTGAGATTCCTATCACAGCCCTTCCAAGATCACTAGAATTGAGGTGTCCTTTGGCTGCCCTGGGTCAATTCACCAAAGGGAACTACACCAGAATTAGCATTTCCAAAGCCCCTGTGCATGGCCAAGTTCCTTGCAATAGTCTACAAAACATTGCAAGAGCAAGATATATTTCTTTAAAAACATCTTTTTGTATAATTTCCCAGAAGTTACTCTCTCTTCTAGATGTAAATGAAGAAGCATGATCCTTCTTCATTTGCATTTTCATGGTTTTCAAGCTATGCAAGTTGTACTATCACCAATATTACACAAACTTGCTGAGATGCTCCTAACTTGAATGACAAAAAAAAATGCTGAGTGGATACTGGAGTTTCCACTCACTGTGGTTTAATTACTTCATCTTTTACTGCTAATAAAGAATTGATGTTTATCATTTACGTTCAGCAACATGTAAAGCTGTTTCAGGTATGTACATCGTGAAAAGTCTGACAAGCATATAAATGTAAGATCTGCAGAATTATGTTTGCCAAGAGTATGGCACATTATTCTAATTTAAAATTTAGCCTCAGCCAATTTAATTTCAGAATGGAAAGAAACATATTACTGTATTGAGATTTCAAAGATGTCTACCTTCCTTATGATACAGAATTTTGGTGAATTAATCCAGCCAGGGAACCTTGAAAATCTTCCTGTGCTGTAACTCTGTATGTCTTCTCAAAGCTACTGCTTTCTCACATCTCTCAGCACTGCAAAGCCCAGTTCCCAAAATCCTTGCCCAATTTCATTTATTTTTAAAGCCCAAGGTGCTACTTTCCAGAGACTTTTAACAGTTCCTTACACTAAGTGCAGTCCCTGAATTCCCCCCTCCAGTAAATCCATCCCTGCCTTAGCTCAAGAGAGTACTGGAGGTTTCTCATCATCAGGAATAAGCCACAATAACTAGCAAAAATCAAAATCTGCACTTGAATAGCAGCTATAAAAAACAGCTCCCTTTAGTGCACGTGCCTAACCTGTTTTTTTTCTTACTAGGACCACAAGGTGCACCTCTTGATCCCAGTCCTGACTTTCAGCCCATGCTGTCTGTATAGAAGAGATCAATGGAAAACACATTAGGGAGATGGAAGGTACTTGTCTTGCTCAAACTGAAATACATGTTGGGGGACTTCTACTAAATTCATTTTGAATTGATCTAGAACATTTAATTTGACCCAAAAGAAAATAATCTTGGCTTTGCTATATAGATTATTTAGCTTTTTTGTTGTTGTTCTTTAACCTTCAAGTTCAGGTCACTCTCTTCCATGAAAAATACTACTTTGAAACAAAAAGTTGGAAAGATTTTCTTGATGTAATGATCCCAAAACAAAACATTTCATTGGAATAACATGGTGAAGAAGCACGTGGGGATGCTGCTCTGGGGTGAGGCTGCTGTCACTCACAGGTCCAAGAGCCTACCTTGGGCTCAGCAGTGCAAACAAGAAGAGAAGGGGCTTCAGCCAACTATCCAAAACTGCTTTGACGCTTTCTAAATCTGTCCCTGTGCAATCTGAAATCGTAAATAGTGTGCACCTCCCTGCCAAAATCCCATTTTTGAACATACACACTCTTTGCCAGAATGCCACCCAGTTGCTTCCAAACCTTCTGGCCACATGAAGAAAAGAGAGACAGCGACTCATCTGAAATGAGCCTCAAACCCTGCAGTGCTGCGTCTCAGAGAACAACCACTCCTTCCCCAGCCACTTTGCTCTGCAGACCCATCCATTCCCCAGCAGAGCACAGCCTCCTGGGGATGCTTACCAGCATTTTTCTGGGCACACTTTGCTGCTAGACCTCCCCGTATATTCTCAGAGGACTCAGGCAACCACAGACATCAGCTCTTGGAGGTTATGCATGTTTTTTTCCCATCCATAAGACCTTCTACATGCTGCAATGACCTGAAGGACTTCATAAATAGTCCCAACATTTTATGTCCTTCATTGTATATCCAGTCATACCACCACAATTACATACCCCAGGAGACGCAGCAGTAGATCTCACTGATAGACAAAAAGCAACTGATCCACATAGCATGTTTCTAAAACTGAAAAGAAAAAAAAAAAAATGCTAGGGGACAAGCTATTCTTTCCCTCCAGCCAAAAACACTGCTCCATTTCTACTCATTTGTACCCAGACAGCTGTGAATCAATGAGTTAGAGCCCACTTATTCCCCTATATCTGAATATTTATTATAAAGGACTTCCAGCCAAGGAAAGAACCTGATTCTGTGTGTTTGTATTTTTGCTACTCTCAGCTGTGCCCTCTTTTTTCAATGTGATTCACCAGTGACAGCCCTGCAGAAAGTGCTTTTAACACAATGTACTTATAAATTATGAAAAAACAGATTTACAATCTAATCTCTCCATGTGTAGCAATGTGTATTAAGTTCTGTTAGCATCAGAAACAACTGTAAATTTAGTGTATGCTTCAGAAGTGTATGCTCATATTAGCATCAGTAAAAATCATGTGCTTTTTCCTCAGTCCTGCTATTTAGATGAACTAGAAACAGTCTTACTGGAAGAAAAAGTTTTCCCAGAATTATTTGTTAGTTCAAAGCAGAAACTGTCCACTTAAAAATGAGTTAATGGTTGATTTTTTCCAGCTAGTGTCTACACTTTATTCATTAACTAACAAAATGTTTACACCTATAAAAATATCTGTTTCCTAGGGATTATTAATCATAGTTTACTGAGAAGCCATCAGTTAAATAGTTTAGTTTCCCTCCCCTTTAGAAAATTAAAATGCAGAGATATTCATTTCTGCAATGAATATCTATCCAATAATTACCATATTTACTTTTCATTTATGGGGGAATAATCTGTTTTAATTAAGCCTAACTGAAGAACTTTTATCAGATGTAATTATCCCTTTCGATAAATATGTCTCCACTAATTACATTTAACCATGGGATTTATAGCTCTTAAGTCATTTGGTGGGAAACATAATAAATCTTTAGTAATACATGCTAAATTACTATAAATTAATTCAGATCATTAACATAATAAACAAATTAGGATAATTTCACTTAATTAGTTTGGGTGGTTAACTCAAAATTTCTTCTAAAGATTCATGGTATTCAAAAATTTACCAATACTTTTAGAGATTTTTTTTTTTTTTTTAATAACAAACCTGTTTGAATATTTACGCAGAAAATTATACCACTGCTGGAATGCAGTAAACACATATTCCTATTAGATAATAGAGCCTATTAGGAATTGATGCTGGGTCCTTCTTAAATGCAATTAAGTGTGCCTCCCAGGTTTTCAAGTGTGTACCACTGCATGTCAAAGAACCTGAATAGCAGTATGATAAATTTAATTTTAGACGTGAATTCCTTCCTCTCTCCTTCTTACCTTTTCTACTTTTTGCTAGTCATCAAAAGGGTTGTTACAAGCAAAGGTAACCACAGAGCTCTTCTCCTGTGATCAAGCAAAGAATAACGGGATGCAGCATGGAATGTAGCAAAGACAGTAGGTCAGCTTGCCTGGTGAGGTAGATGGCCAGCCCTGGATTAACCCCACTGCCTGTTTGTTTCCCTTTTGTTTCTGGTGTGATGCACTGGGGGGCACAACAGAACCAAGTAGCACCACAGTCTATAAGAACAATCATGCAGGCTCTTCAGAGGCAACTGAGGACTATCCGCTGTGGGCTGTCCAACCCTAACATATACTGACAAGCCACTACACGTAGGCATCTTCTCTCAAACAGCTTATGCCCCATTTCACATCAGGAGGGCACACACACAGCAGGGCAGGGAACTGAAACCATGTATGTAACTCAACAGCTGTCAGAAACCTCCTTGCCCCCACATTAGTCAAAAGTGTTCCTACTGTGGTTCCTGTTATGCTCATAGAGTTTTCCCTATTGTCAGAGACACTATGAAGGCAAACATTAGACAACGTCAATGTGCCGGCACACAAACAGTTTATAATTCCTGCTGACAAACATACCATCTCAGCAGCATTTCCACCTCCTGCTAGTTGGAGATAAGTCTTGGGCTTAGTTCAGCCAAAGTCAAAACCCATCTATATATTTATACAGAAATCCCTCATCAGATTACATGTTCAGGTGAGGAATAAAGATGAAAGTAGATGAGCTTTTTAGTCATGAACTTTTGGAGCTTAATCTTCTTAGATGAACTCAGACAAGCAAAGAGCTTCCCTGCAGGCAAAATCTCTCATAAATAGAGAAAAATACCAATCAACAAGACTTATTATTAAAAGAACATTTTAAATCTTTTTCCCCAAAGCATTATTAGATCTTTCTTGTGGGAGTGCCACATTTATTCCATGTTGTCCTACTTTGCCGTGCTGATCCTTGAGAGGCAGGAGGTGTCTGGTTTAATGGCCACTTACCAGGCTTGCTGCTTTTTCTGCTCTTTAAGTCACAGCTTGTGTAGATGAGGGAAATGGGAGAGACAGCACTGCCTATAAAGCAAAAAAAAAAAAAAAAAAAAAAACCTTCTCTAGCCAAGACACATCAACACATCACCCTCTGCCTCTCCCTCCAGTCCCAGGAGCTGGACAGGCAGTTATAGCACGCTCAAGCAGGCTTTTGTTTCACCCTGGAGTCATGGCATGACTTGACAACATGCCTTCACATTAGCTTGAAGACTGAAGAAACTGCTTGTCAAATGCTTACACTGGCACCAAGACAGAAAAGTCCACATCAGTGGAGGCAGTACAGACCATCCCCTCATTGAAAGCTGTGGCTTCAGGGCTCAAACTCCTTGGGAAAATAAAATAACTCTTACACACTACCTAATTCCAAGGACTAGAGCAATATGAGATTTGCAACATGCATGGAGATGGAGATATCCCCCCAAGAAGGAGTGAATTTCACCCTGAACTGAATCTTTTAATAAGTCAAGAATTGTCTGTCCTTGTGCCTTGTTTTTATAAAGATGGATTGTGCAGATTTTTTATTTTTACTTAATGCTGGGAAACTCAAATTCCTATTTGTATTTCCAAACTGCCATGTTAACTTTCCTCCCATTTTACTTAACTCATTTTTTACCTTAGTCATATTAATGGTTATATAATAATATTAGACAATGTTCACTAACCATTAACTCCAGAAATAATGGTTGTGCTAAATCAGAGTTAATTAGTGTGTCACAAACTCCAGTCCAAGTACAGGGTGATGACTTAATGAAAAAAATGCAATGTCACTTCACCAAGAATTACATATACAATTTTAAGATGTATTTTAAATATTTTTCTTAATAGCTGTCAGCAGAAGCGATGTGATGTGATTCTTTAGAGAGCATTGCTCTTTACTGAGTACTGGCAAGTGAGCTATCACCAGCCCTACAATGGCTGCAGAAAACAGACTTAACATTAATTTATGAATAGCTGAACTTTTTCTCTTTAATGTTTAATAGTGAATCATGCTCTAAACCCTTTATATTTCACTGCACATCAGCAAGGTTGTCAGGAGCAAAAGATCAGGATAACATAATTCTTATGACTTGTTCTCAGCATCCCTCATTTATTCCTGAAGCAGCCTGAATCATCTTGAAAGTAAGACGCATGGGGTGGCAAAATTTTAATGAGAAAGGAGTTGCTCTTTAAGGGCCATCAAGTTTTTAAAAGCATAACTTCCAGCTGAAACTGTGTGAGCAGGGATTCATTCACTCACACAGACACGGAGTCACGCACATTCTTTTATAGAGACCATAAGCAAAGGAAGGTCAGGCCACTGGCCATGCTTGGGTACCTGCAGTCCAGCACCCATCATGAAAAGAAAGAAAAATGTGGATGGCAGAAGGTGAACATGCTCTCTTAAAGCTCAGGATTTTCACCTTTCCAAAACTTCCAGTTCACTTAATGTCTTGAAGAAACCATATACGTATCCAACGGTTTCTCAGTACCTTGAGAACTCCAAAGCAGGCCTGCCAAAACATAGCTGCTGTCATTGTTATCAGCAGACCATAGCATATTATGGATTCCACAGATTTTTAACTCTGCAAATTTGTCATCATCTATTTAGATCTGAAATGGGTAGAGAGGAGTTATTGCAAGCTCCTGGAAATCCAACCATCATTTCAGTGCTACCAGGGAGCGTGGAGCACAGAAACTTCAAGCTCCATGAAACGGGCTCCAGTTTAGTTGCAAGCAAGAAGTTAAGACCAAAACATAAAGATATCAAACACCTGGCAACATATTCAATGCCACATGGGCTGCTGCAGTACTGCTGTCACAGCTGAGCTTTTACAGATGAACTATGGGTTTCCCAGATGACAGAAAAAACAAGATCCCTTGATGAGACCCTACAAGTGTGATTCTCTAACACCAGATAGAGAAGAATGCTCCAGTTAAGATGTGACCTTCTCTGATTTAGGAGGATGATGACTCCTCCACAGGAAGCCCACATCCACAGGACACTTAATGGAAGAAGTGTGTTCCCTTACCAAGCAGGCAATGGAAGAAAGAAGGTGAAGGGTTTTTGTGTAAGACTTTTTATCATTACCACTGCTACCTGGGTGTTCTGTCTACTCGAAATGTCTCTATGATCTTTCAGGTGTGGAGAAATACTGACTGGACATAAAATTGGTTAGCTTCAGTGATCTCAGTAGCCTACAGTATTTCCTGAGTAGTTGAAAACTGTTGACAGGCTGCTGCTCTCTTCCTCAAGCTATTTTCTCAGTGACAGTAGATACATCCAACTCTACTGCCTTCAAGTACTCCTGATACAAACGATTGATTATAATTTTATCAAGCCATAGAGGCTGTTTGTTATATTAGGTAATCATGAGACTGTTACAGAACTATGCAAGGGAAGTGAAGCCTCAGGCTGTTACAGTAGGTAACAAACCTGTCATTAATTACTGAGGAAAAGCTTTCTGCTTTTTAAATTATTTATACAGCTGTATCTATGGTAGGGAAAGATTAAACATAATTAAAATGGAGGCTTTAAATTCCAAGGGGGCAGGCTAACTTCACAAATCAGCCAACACCGGCCAAGCACAGATAAGGGCCAGAGCTAATGCTGATCCTGCCCCCAGGTTGGCACATGGCACTTCCAACACTTGCCCTGGACTGGGGTTCCCTTTATGAAATAGTTTCAGATAAAGACCTGCTAATCTCATAAACTCGCACATAGGATGCCTTGCTTAAGTACTTTATCCCTATGACTGGCATATCTTTGGAAGTGATTCTTTGTCTTAGTCTTTGAGGTTTAGTGAAGGGAAATGTAATCTTTCAACAAGGTTATTGCCCTCCTAGGTTTCAATTTAATCGCACTGTGCAGTAGTTCAAGTACTATGTACATTCAAAAAATCTTCGGGTGAATTCAGTCCATATAAATAACATAGTCCCCTAATAAGTAATGCAGTGTGCTAATGCACTCCAAACCCATTTGCATTCTTTCTTCACAGGGAGCAGTTTTTATTATAGCGTATTTAAAAACAAAATAAAATGTAGCAAAATATTAATCTCATTATGCTTCATTATGGTAGTCCTTACCTCCTGCTATATATGAAAACAGATCAGTATTGTCTCAGTTTTCAGAGCTCCAAAGTTTAATGCAGTGACTTTTTAATTGGTTTGTTTTTTGTTTGTTTGTTTTCTCCAGTCCAGTGATGCCTGTTCTCAGAACAAGCCACTTCAAAACTCTTGGATACTTTGGCTTTCCAGAGAAATTCAGGAGTTCTAAAGATCTTTCCTAGCAACATGTGAAAAATCTGCATACACAAATATATATTTTAGTATATATACACACACGTGATGTCCAGTTATTTTAACAGGACATAGCTATGTTAATCCTCCAGATAGAGGTTTGAAAACTGTTGCCCAGTACTACCAGGCAGACATCCTATTCAGTAGAAATGAACCTCCATCTATGCTGGGACTTTTGGACTTTTTTTTTTTTTTTTTAATACTGCTTCAAAGCTCTGCTCTGTTATCTCTAGTTCAGAGGTAAGAGGTTTTTTCTTTGGCGCAGGTTTAGGTCACTTTGGATATACCCCATATCTTGTTTACATATTGAAACTTAGAGCAGGAGCACCATTAAATCCTTTTTCCTGTCTACATCCTCTAGTCAATAACTGTATTGCTTTATCTCTCACTACACAGAAGAACCACATCATGCAGTATATATTTTACTGTACAGTTAGTATTCTTCCTTAAAACTAGCTATGAGATATACCTCATTATTACTTTTGAGTATTAAGGTTATCTGACAAATGTTATTTGACATAAGTGTCCCCCCCATTATACTGAGTATTCCCCTAACACCACAATGGTTAACCTAGATTAACCTTCACGTAGTTAAATTAGCCTTTCATGTCTAATTATACCCTGTGATAGGATACATTAGTTCCAATCCTCACAGCCATAAGGGACCTGTAGTTTCAAGTGACCTCTACACATGGACAATAATCCAAATTAGAAGAGACGTGAAAGCAGGATCAGGGCCAAGATGTAGGATTTTGTACAATATTTCAAGGTCAGCTTAAAGGTTTGAGGACTGGGTACTGCTCTATTTGGGAGCTCATGGAAAATTAACCCATTTGAAAATTGACAGCTGGGATGTACTCAGCAAATAATTTAGTTGTGCACAGAATAACTTTCTATCACATGCCTGTAATTCTAACAGATTCATCTGCTGTCCTCAACTACCTGTTGTAGCAGTACTCCTGCTATAGCTGAGAGTATATAGAAACATTTTGTACTACACTACTAGTTTTTACCCAAACAATAAACTGTTGCTATCTAATTGTTATACAATAATCAAATTGGCTTTTGATGCTCTGTTAATTTTTATTTAAGTGATGATTTTCTCATCAATTTGCCATCCTCATTTACCTAGCCCAGTTCTACTGTAATTTGGTTGTTTAGTAATTTTGATAAGGTGTTGAATTTGCATTTAAAACCCAGTTCATATGGGGTAATAAAATTGTGTCACCTAATGACTACAGAAATGTTAAACTGGTACAAAATATACCTTTCTTCTGATGTCTGCTTTGACCAAAGACAACTGCTTTCCATACCAGACAAAGCTGTTCAGAATATAAATTCCATGGAAACAAAGCTGATGCCAGATGCTGCCAGTTTCAGACCTCATCTCAAGAGCAGCAGTTCCAAATTATATGGCCCTCTCCTAACACAGGAGCACTGAGACACTACCTTCTCCCAGATGAAACACCACATCTTACAAAGCCTTTGTTTCCCATAGATCATCCCCATCCAGGACAGAACTGCACCAGCTGCACCAACATGTGATGAGACAAGATGACACCCCAACACTACCTCTCCTGAATGAGAGGGGAACACATGGGGAGTTGGGGAGGAAGAGACCTACATGAAAATACTTCTTAAACCACTGCTGTGCACATTTCTTTATTTGAAAGTTTACATATGTTAAAACCGCATGGGTCTTAGCATTATCATTTTTCCTCACAGTGCAATTTTCCCTTAATATTCCTCTCAAGGCCACATTTCAGTTGTGCAACTGAGCAAGAGCAGAATGGAACAGACATGCTAGGAATCCTCACCTACAAATCAAGACACATCTTGTGTTCTTAATGCTCAGCATCACCATCTCAGAACTGGCTGAACTTTGAGCAGCACCTCCAGCAGCTTCTCTCTAGCAAGCTGTAGACTCTAAGGGATCAGTACGAGGGCACGCCGAGTGGAGGAAGAAAATATCAGTGCCTGAAGATCTTCAGCACAATAACAGAAATTCACCAATGGCTCCCATGGAGAACTGATGCTTGAAGTTCTTTTCTCTGGCTATAGTCTAGAGAGATATCTGGGATAATGAGAGTTTTGCCACTGGCTTAACTATGATAAGGACATTGCCCTTTAGATAGGAGTCATTCTGAACCTCCAGTGAACCCTGGAGAGAGTATTTGTTCAAGCAGGTCACCAGTTTCCCCACCACTTCACACATTGCTCACTCTGAGCTGACCTGAGGTAACTACCCTGCAGCACCGCACGTCAACTCAGCAACAAATGCATCTAACATTTGACATTTTATGCAATCTATATCTCATTCAAGTACTTTTGGCCCTTGTAGTATGCACTGATATTGTTTAGCACAAAATGTTTTTTATATTAATCTCCCCACTCTTTTGACCTGTATGTTCAACTGTCACGTAACAGTAATAGGGCATTTGGTTACCACCTCTACCTCCTGAATAATGCATAGAGTGGCACTGCAGCCTTGCTCTCAGATGATTACCCCTTTCACAGCATTGGACATCCTGCTCTTGGACTTCTCTCTGTGGCCTGTGTTCTCCCATGCAGTGGAGAGTCCCTTCCTGGCTCTACAGTTCAACCAGAGTTCAAAATACCTCTTGCTTTGGATGGATGATTGGCTAAGGAAAGCAGAGGTGTCTGTGCTAAGACAGAAGGCTGTTACCTGCCTTATAAGGGGCACAAACCAACAGAAAGTTCCACTCAGGCCAAGAGACAGTATGTCCAAATACACCCAGTCTGTCACATTGACTCACATCAATGCACACCATCCCCTTGGGCAGCCCTCCAGGCTATACCCTGCTAACTACAGACCAGAAATTAAAATGCAAAGCGACAAGCCTTTGCCCTGTGGTGTCTTTTCCAAAGGGCTGGCAACTTCCCACACAGACAGAACAGAGTTCTACCACAGACTTCATAGAAATGGTTTAGTGGTTTAATGGTTTAGTGGAGGACTTGTTAGTGTTAGGTCAGAGGTTGGACTAGGTGATCTTGGAGGTCTCTTCCAACCTATATGATTCTGTGAAATTTAAAAACTTTTCTTCAGCTTCAATGCAATGCTAAATCTTATACTGAGGCAGATACTCAGCTGGTGTAAAGCAGCACATTCCAGTAGGACGGGAAAGGAGCTGAAGATCTACAAAGCTGAACCAGTTTACACCAGCAGAAGATCTAGACCACTGCACTTAGTAAGAGTTGGCTTGCAATCAAAGAGCTACTAATATTTAGTGTTTGCAAAGAGCTAAAATTAATAAAGCATTCAAAAGAGGCAGGAAAAAAATACCCCAAAAGAGTGAAGATGTAATTATGTAATATAATTTCTTAAAGTAATTTCAGCCCCCACAACTCAGTGTATGACTTTATTATTAATGACTTATATGCACAAGTAACAAAGGACAATGCTACCATTTGCAGTTCATAATTATGCCACATTTGTCTGCCACCACGGATTCACTAATATTAATTTTGTTTAACATAGTGTGTGGAGAACTGTACAATAAATCTTGTGATATAACACAGTAACATCTCCCAAGCTTATCTATGTGATTTCTCTCAACTTACCCAGAATACAGTTCATCTATTTCATATTCTCTATACACCGTTTTAGGAATTAATAGCGATAAATACAAGTTTGTATTGCACAAAATGTGAATTATAGTGGAATTGTATTTGCTGAAAGGTCAGTACTGAGAGCATCTCACTGAACATGGTATATCAACTGGGAATCAAAGGTCTAAGAAACTATAAAATGTATTATCAGTGGAGTTAGAACAATCTAATTTGCCATTCTTTTCAAAGATACACAGCCACAGAAATATTTTATTTCTCAGTGCTTTTCTCCATTTGACACAGATATCTTCTTGAAAGCTATATTCTAAGATACTCTGAGACAAGTTCTACCATTGGCTCTTTTAGCCCTAAATAACCAGATCCTTTACTGGTGTCTGAGTTAGGTTAGATTTTAGATTAATTTTCATAATGATCCAAACATATGATTATTACATTGTGGGTCTTAGATCTTGAAATCAATATTCAAAGTTATTTTTATATTCTGCATGAAGTTGCTATACTTCTGTAATTAGAGTGTACATAATTTGTATTATTCAAAATTTCTACAGCAATCTCATGGATATTATTGTTCTAAAATTAACTTATGCATGTTTCATTGCAAGACACTTGGATAAAGAATAGTCAAGATATCATAACCTCTTCTGACATGTTTTGGAGATAGACAAACTTTAAATGTCTGGGAAGGGAGTGGGAGGGAATTGTTTTGTAAAGTACTTGGCGTACAGTGCTCATTCATTGTAAGACATTGGTGTTTCTTATTGAATTTTCCCTAGCGTCACAAGAAATTGAGGAGCAAAAATAATTCAGAATTGGTGAATCACAACGTCCATTACTGTGCAGATGCTATGCATATAATATTATATGCTGCACTTCTATCTGCTGCAATTGATTTTGATCTGTCTAGGCTAATCGGTTATCTATAGATGACAAAACTACCCTTGGTCAGATCCTTGACTGCAAAAACTTACCCTGTCAGTTTCTAAATCTCACCAAAATATCAAACAATCAACACCAAAAATCATCCTGAGCTAGCAGGCAAATTAGTTATAAGCGTTAACAACCCTTTTGTTTTTCCCCTTTCTTACTATCCTATCGGTACAATTGTAATAATAATAAAGCAGTTCAGCATGGACAAGTAGGATTTAATGACCCACGTAAAACCCAGAAGCAAAAGTGTGGCTGACACTTCATCTACCATTTATTTACTTTAGCTCAAATCTGCGGAAGTGATGCAGTAGCCATCAGCTCTGGCTTTGTTCACAGTAATATCATAAGCATGTGCTTAACTTTAATCATGTCATTGCTCCCATCCTGAACTTAATTGCTGCCTGGCTGCAGATGCTTTCCAGAATTATGTCTTGAAGTCAGTCATTAAGATTTATAGGCACAGATTTAATGGACCAACACCAGACTTCTTTCTCACTAACATCAATGGAGGGAAACGGTCACCTGAGACATCTGCACACTAGCAGGACCATTCCTGTACTTCTCACAGCTTGACTCTACGAACTCCAGCTATCCTGACAAGTCTTGGGGAAGAACGAGAGTTCTCACCTGCAATTTGTATTGGAAAAGGCAGACATACCCAAAAGCTTCATTGCACTCTCTACAATAAATATCAAACAAGCTCAGTCCAAGAAGTATCTATTCTTCTGAACGTCATTGTTCTGAATATATTACCTTATGTATTTTATGAAATAAGAGGGCTTATCTCATACCTCATAATGCAATCTCTTATTCTCTCATTACTCATAAGGTAATCAGCTTTTTAGTCAAGGTCTTCAGTTTCCATAGCCTTGCACAAGGAAAAAAAAAAAAAAAAAAAAAAAAAAAAAAAAAAAAAAAAACCTGACAAAAGCTAATGACTGGTTATTCAAGTGACCTCTCTGATGCCAAAATTCCAGCCTTATAGCATCTCTATCTTTCTCTAAAGAAAGAGCAACAATGACATGTCCTTATCCAAGATACAGTGTTCAATCTGTGTTGAAGAGGCTCAATAGCATTTTTTAATCATATTACACACAATATAAAGCCCAACATGGGAAAAACTTCCCACAGAGATATCCACCGTCACTTGTAGCTATCCTTTATAAGATGCCAGAGATGTGCTCTGGCGTGTAGAAAACAGATGATTTAGTTTGCGTATCAAGGTATATAAACTCAAATTAAGAAAGCTGATCATAAACCTGCATTGATATCCAGCTACACCACGGCACTGTCTACATTTTGATGTGTTCTAGCAAGTGTCAAGCTGAACAGAGAACAAAGATCATACTGCTGGCTACTAGCACGTCTAGAGCAGGAAATTAAACTGAATGGCCCAGCACATCTTGACACTTCTATTTCTATAAATTCCATAACAACAATGAAGAACTTTTCTTCCTTAATCCTAAATAGTAAACAAACAATTTGATAGTTCCTCTAAGATAATACTTCAGTGCCATGTAGCCAGGCTGCTAGTTCAGATTCATGTACTCAGATCTGACTCTTTTATACCCTGGTCTGAAACATGAAGTTGTCAACAGTAATCTCATACTGAAAGAGTAAGGGGTGAAAACCCTCTTTTGTGCAGTCCCATGCAAGCTGAACACCTTTTGTTTCCTTTAACATTTCCATTAAATACCAGATGTTTCCTTCCTATATGACAACCTACTTGAGATTCCTGTGGATCTGGAATTCAAGGAAAAGAAAGTAAAGTGCTAGGAAATAATTTTCAGACATATTGAATAAACATTTCTCTTTGCACAAAAATAATTATTTTAAGTGCGCAAAAATGGTTTTAAAAGATGACATTCATCAATTTCCTTATAACTTCATCAGCATCTGCTTCCTTATGTGCTCAGATTTGTTCAGCTACATAACTGCATTAGTAAATCTTAGGAAAAAGTATATTTGATGTTATCCATTAAATAATTTTAATTAGTTAAATGGCAAATTAGAAAGAAAAATGAAAGTCTTTCTCCTTTACCAAAAAAAAAAAAAAAAAAAAAAAAACAATCAGAAGTGCAAATATGAATTTAGATCAGTTCAGAGTAAAGGAGAAAGAAAAATCTAGTTTGAACATATGGGGATTTCTGGTTTCTTCAGAAAGAGAGAACCTTGAAGAAACTAAACCCTGCCATGGCCCAACCACTGTCACATGTGCCTCTGGAACACAATTCCAAGATGAAAACAGCAATTGGAAGATTAACCTTTCTTGGAAAGAATACTACTCTAGTTACTGTGTGTGTTTTTGTACATCAACAGCCAGAGAGATGGTGGAGGAAGAATGCCTCACTTCCACGTCATTGACACAAACTTGGTATGCATAAGTGCCATGACAAAGTCACTATGTGGGTTGCCACAGGGGAAAATGAAGAGCAGGTTTGCACTCTGCTCCTACCAAAAGAGTTGCTGGAATCTGAAAACTGCAGGCATTCTATGAACCCTTTTGCCTTCTTCTAGTGACAAGCTCCAGAAAGAAATAAATGTCTGTATCCAATTTCTTGTTCAGCTGTCATGCTTTTGGACCTGGAGACCCTTATTTCCGTTCCCCTGATAGGAGTTCACTGCCCAGGAATAGGTGGCTGTACTGTGTTATATGTGGATTTACATTGCAAGACCTGTCAGCCTGGCACTGTTCACAAAATACGAATGCTTTTCTGTCCCAAAGACTGCTTCATTCCTGCAGCTCTGATGATGAATGAGCAGTAAACATGCCACAAAATTAATTTAGCCCTATGGCAGATCATCATGAGAAGCTGAAAGTTACAAAAATAGACCCATTCTTGTTACAGCTTTAAGACTGATAGGTAAATCTCATTCACAAAAGGAAACTATAATTACATGAATATAAATGTTAATGTGAGGTTCAAACGCAATTTTAAATATTTATCTTGCAGAGGTAAACAGCCACAGTGAATATCTAAAGAGTAAACACACATTAAATCAATTCAAGTGCTTGCAAACTAATCTATTCTCAAATACATTTACTTAAAGGCAAAGAGTCTACAATGCCAAAAACCCAGACATTAACTGATGTCAACATACTTGAAAATCATCAGCCTGTTGTGCACAGCTATGCTCAACAGGTCAGCTCTGCCCAGCAATCAGATTTCCTGGACTCCCTCATCAGTAATTCTCAGGACAGTTCTGCTCTCTTCAAAGGTAAGATTGAATATTTTTTTCCCCAAAAGTGTACAGAGCTGTCAAATAAATAAATAAATAAAAATTGCTCCAAACATTTCCCTGTTCTATTTGAGATGGAAGAGAGTTTTAAAAACCCAAATGTGGATCCACACTCATATACAATTCTTGTTTTTATTGGCAAAATCTTGGACTAGAACCCCACTGCAGCAGCAGATCCAAAACCCAGCTGTGGGTTTTGGATTTGGATTTGCACAGCTCCCATGGGCTGTGCAAATGCTATGTGAAAATGTTGACTTTTCAATGGTTTTGACTGAATTTATTTTGATAGCTGATATCCAAACATTTCATAACTTACAGCTTTGGAAACAGATGTATTTTTGCTTTTGCTTTTTCTGAACTGTAGTTCTTGCATGCTGACAAAACACGATAGGAAGTTTCACAAAGCACAGAGGTCTTCCCATGCCGTAAGACTGACAAACAGGAATATAACATTACCAAAGACAGTGAGACCTGCTGAAACTTCTGCAGCCCTTTACTAACCAAACATGATAATATCCTTAACCTGCGAGACCAATTGCAAGGGACACAGAAGTGGGCCATATGGGAAATGGGTATCTCTCCATAAGGTAATGACTGCATTTCCATTTAGTAAAACAAACAATGTTAAGTTTGTACCAAGAACTAAAGAAATTAAGAACTTTCAGACTGCTTCCTCCATATTATTCATAATATGGTTTACGCATCACTACTTAAAACTACAGAATAGACAAGTGAATTCTTAAAACCCATTTATTTTAAATGAATATTGTTTGGGCTTTTTGTAAGCATAGGCACATCTTAAAGTTTCAATTTCTCTCAAGACAGAGTAATGTTGCAAATTGTCAAAGCTGGACTTTAACCTACAAAAGAATAATGATAACATTCAATTATGATCTTCATCATGTTATGATGTAGACTGTTTAGTCAGAGGTCTTTGTAGTTTCACAATATAACAAGAAAGAGTTGGAAACAAGAATATCTAATTTTCATCTGCATAACATAATTACACAATTCCTAGATTAAACAAATCTTGTATAAACATAATGCACTCATTTATAGGGAATTCCCTCAGTCTAGTTAAGCAATTACTTTTCTAATTCTTGAGGTATCATTAAAACCTTCCTAATTTAAACAGAAACAGATGTGTATAATAATACCACTGTCAAATGCAACCCTTGATATATGTCAATAAATAAATGAGGGGAAAATATTTTTTTTCTTTGGTGATAAGCAATTATTTGGCACAGAGGAAATAACTGCTAACAACAATATTAAGGGTTTCAACATGTAATTTTACTAAGCTATGACCATACCAGCATACAACCTGGCACAGAGCAACATTTGTCACGGTTTTCACATGGGGCATGATGCATTTTCAGAGGAAGAGAAGCTAAAACCTTAGTATGTTATTTAGTCTTGGTCACTTTCATAAAACAGGATGTAACTTCTCAGCTGTAATAATAAATGATGCCTAGACACAGAGACCATTGACACTCTGAAATGAAGATGAATTTAATGGACCAATATCAGATGTTCTTAAATCATGAATATGCTTATTTTGCAATGTTATTACACTAATAGACTGTAAAAGAACTTACAAGTACCTGGCTTTAATGTGTTTACCCCTGAAGACCATCAAAAACCTGCTTTGTAGGCAATACTCATGAATTATTACATATCTAAAAAAACAATTACTGTGTTATCATCTGTTTCAGCTTTGAGGTTCATTACTGTAAATGTACATACCGTAAAAATAGCGAGCAATCTAGTAGAAAACAGATCACTTACACATATAGAATACAATAACATGAGATTGATTAAATAAAATTAGATAGAACTAAGGTCAGTTAAATTAAACAGACACTTTCACCAGAAAAAAATGAGGGCTTTCAGTCTAGGAATTGTGGAGTATTTCATAAGAATTGGGTTGAACAATAGCCACTGATGTTCATCTCCAATTAAGCAATTCACTTTCTCCCTGTTACTGCCAAAGTCTCACAGCCAGCTGCTTTGTACCTTCGAGCCTCCAGCAATGCCACCTCCTCTTTTTCCTTCCCAGCTGCTTTCTTGCATATGAGGAAAGGAAAACAGAGTAAGCCAGACAGATCAGCTCAGGTTGGCAGCCATCTCTGGAGAAAGCAATCCAAATCAAAGCCTCTTAGCATCTGTTTACCAGGTCCCTTAGGGCTACGAATCTCACTTGAAAAGCCCTGCCTGAGGACACACAGCCTCCATGCCGTGACAAGGCCTGGGTCTCCTCTGTCAGACATATGCTTCCCATTCTTCTGCCACATTACTCTTAAATTAAGAGGTACAGGATTTGTCAAGCACTGAAATGTGGTACACATCACAGTTAGCAGGTAACTAACACTAATTGAAAATGGTGTCATTTGAACAATGAGTTTTTACCGAAACAAGTCCAAGGGTGCTTTACAAGTGGCAGTCTGCTGCAGCAAGAACTGGACCCAAGAGGCTGTGCTTGGCAGTAGATGCAGGTCTTGGTATAGGACTGCTAGGCACAATTTATGGCTATAATTTTAAAATTAAACTAATACAAAGCACTGAACTGAAAAGAGCTCAATTAACATGCATGAGGCCAAACTTCCTGCTGATATAATTTCTCCAACTTCAATGAAACTGGAACAGAAGTGAATCTGGCTCATTATTTCCCATTCTTCTGAAGACACACGGATGATAGTATCTGTTATACTATTACCACAGCATGGAAGAAGCTCTGTTGTAGTGACCACTAATGCCATATGGTGGGGAAAAGATAAACATTTTTTCTTGCTTCCAGACAATGAAGAGAAGGATTATATCCAGTCTCACATAAGCTAATACTCTACATAAGTCCTTATTCTACATTGAAGTGACAGACATACTCTCCATATGAAATAGGCCATGGATGCAATCTCCTGAAAAAGTAAATTAACGATTTTAAAGACTATCCTCAGCCAAAAGTAAAGAAGTGCAGGGCCTAGTCCAAGTCCCACTGTCGATATGAAATATGGACTTTTTCCTTATACAACCATTCACACAGGGCTAACCTATGAACAAACATTGCATCTAGCCATGCTTGATATCCTTCTAGAACTTAGTCCCTCTCATTTTCAGCAGTAGTAATCCAAGAGATTTCATTAGTTACATTCTACTCTAGTCAAACATTCCCACTGAGGAACAGCAACTAATTAAGCACATGAAGATTAATGAAAAATATAAGGAAGGATACTGCAGTTGTTAAATTTAAAATAGCTCCTGTGCCACTATTTAAATATATATATATAATATATATATATATATATAAAATCATTATAGCCTCATTTGAAGAAATGGTAAGAATTAACATTAACAGCAAATCTTCATTTCTTCACTAGTAACTAGCAATTACAAGGCCAAATACCAGCAGTGCAATATCTTCCTTTATTTCTATGGAAAACAAAACACGGTTACAGTGCTAGGCCAGAAAGATAAAAGCATGTCTCAAGACATTCCCCAAGAAAACAGGTACTGTGAGAACACTGTGGGTCAGACTTCACAGGTGGGTCATGTTCTGCCATCTGCTAATGGTATCACTGAGTATTATCAACAGAGACAGCATGCACAGTTGCCTGATGAAACACTAGATAGCTATATAGCTGCATTAGAAGAATTAGCCAGGACACATTAATTTGGTAACCTTACTGTAATGAAATGATAGATGACCAACTGTTGGGAAAGGCCACAACTTCCTGGATCCATGCACTATTACCTTCTGAATCAAAGCTGACACTGACTGGAACAACTCTCCTTACATGGAACAACCCTCCAAGGAAGCCAAGGCTCTTGAAATAAAAGTATAAATGTTAGCTCAGGAGAAACTGAGCTTAAAAAAAAATAAAAAATAAAATAAAAAACTTTTTGTTTAAGGCAGAAGGAATTGCATCATGTCCTGAAATGGTTCTTCCTATTGCTTTTTGACAGATGAAGCAACATCCCTTCCTTTGTTAAACAAGGTTTAGAAGAGATGAGGAGATTTGCTTATGATTAAATGTATCAGTGTTTAATAAGTAATAGCACTGGTGCTGTCCTGATTTGGAGATAAGTCCAACAGAAGTCCAAGTGGCTGCATGCACAGACTTAAAGCAATTTTGTTACAGCCGAAGTGCTACCGAAACATTCTAATTCATGACGAAAAAATAAGGGACACCCTTTTTAAAATGCTGAGTTAAATCCTGGCCTTCAGATTGTGACTTCCTTGAAGCTAAAGGGTTTGGCAATGAATTTTGGACCAGACCATGGTTTTGCCATAGGGTCAGAGGTGCAGCTATGGATTCCATCACATTTTGCCAAGCCTTTACAAACATTTGCTGTCAAGCGTGGCTGATAAATCACAGTGAAAATTCTGTTACCATCCCACCAAATGTATTAATAATCCAATGAATTAAACTGCAATTATTTTTCCTTGCACCTTTGGAGTATGCTACAGCTCATACATAAATGGCTCATTTCCTTGCTTCATATCTCAGCCCAAATTTGCTCACATTAAAAACCCTATTTGTTCATCATTATGAAGGGGCAACATCTGACCCTAATTCTCCTGGGAGCCAGCTGGCTGCCTTGGCATGTGTAGCAGGATAGATGCACCACTGTAGTCACAGAATATTCAAGACAGTCACTAAGACTTTTTTTTTTGCAGCAAGACCATAAAAATGCCTGTGATGTTTCTGGCTAAATTGGTAAGGAAAAAAAAAAAAAAAAAAAAAAAAAAAAAAGCTTCTTGCATGAGCTGAAAATGAGAAGGGATAATTAAATCAATTCCTGATACTGAAGCAACACATTAAAGGTTTCTCTCTCTCTCAAATGCACAGTTCAGGCTGGTCTGACCTGGTTACTGGAGCCCAGGATGAGAAAAGAAATGACCCAGCGGAAGACACAATCATTCTCTGGGCACTTGCCAGCACATAGTTCTGAACCATAAGAAAAAGCTAGCGTATCATAGGCTCATCAGGATCTCTATCTGGTACATGTAACATACCTGTGAGTTGTGTCCTGTTTAAGGCATATATGCAAAATCTGTTCACTGTGAACAGTTTTCCTTTAGGAGCTAACTGACTACAGGGTAACCCTGAGACTGGACCTGCATTCATGTCTGCTAGAACAATTACAAGAAACTTGCTTGCAGTCTTGGTCTGGAAGAAGAGAATGACCATAATATCTGAATTTGGCCATATTTTTTTTTTCTTTTTAAGTGATAGCTAGAAAGCCAGACTGCTAAAGTCATGCATGCAGATCCATGAGGCTCACTGAGCTTCCTTGGAGTTCATTAACCCACATTTTTCCATGCTTCATTTGAGCTTTTCCTCTACTTATTAGAATGGCAGCAAGAACAGCCTTGCAGCAATACATATATTTTGGAATGTTTTTGTATAAATGCATAGAAAATTGCTGAAGGTATTTTCCTGGACAGTGATATGGAGAAGATTAAGTAGACCCTCCTGGCCTTGGAATCCAGGAAATACTAAATCTCTTGCTCAACAGTAAGAGTTAAAACCACAGAACTTTCACATTTCCAATTATGTGTGACTTATGCGGTATTTTTAATCTGATCTCCTTCGGGTTTAGCCTCTCTGCCTACCTCCATACAAATGTGCTGCTTACTGATGTTCTTTTTTGTATACAGTCCTATGTTATTTTCTTATGGAGGAGAAAAATTACCATTAGGGTACAGCAACAAATCTGTACTCAAGCAGGCTGTGTATTGTGTGCGCTAGTTAGCAAGGCATCTTTATTATAGCTAAATAGTTAAATATTGACCATGAAGTTGAGTAGAGGCACAAATGCTTTATCTAAATTACCTTTGATCAACTGGTTTGAGGAGGTTACTGAAGATAAAGCAGACTACAGGGCTTACATGAAATCAGTTCCACACCCAGCTGTGGAACTATCAGCAAAACCCTTCCAAGACAGATTGCAGTCTTATGGGCCAGGACTTATGTACAACATAACTGGTCTATTGAAGTACACGTTGAAATACATTACCAAGAAATATTACCAGCACACTTATTTACACAAAAAGATGGCTGTATCCACCTCACTCACTTCTGAGACCGCAAGCAAGAAAGAGAGCAAAGAGGGCAGGAGTAGAAACGGAATCCTCATGTAAGGGCACAGAGCAGAAATTGAGGTTTGTTCTTTGTGTAGGGAAATAAAGGGTAGCTTAGAGAGATTCCTGCCAGTCTGAGTTACGCCTCACAGACATTGCGTAAGCCCAGCAGGTGTTCATGTCAGGAGACTTCCAGACACCAGGTAAAAAACAGAGGGAGGCATTGCACCATCACCATTCAGAAGGAGAGTTTAAGAAAACAAAAACAAAAAAAAAAAACCCACCCACACCTAAATAGATTGATGTTTTTCCTAATCTGACCTTTTCCTACCCAGGTTCAAGCACCCTCTCCCACACACAGATCACTGCCAAAACAGACAGAAAGGAATAGAGGCAGAGAGCTCTGAGGAGGTTCCATCTACCCTTAAAGTAGATGTTGTAGGCAAGCATCCACCTTTCTCTGCCTAAAGCTACCTCATGCCACATGCAGCATGAGGCTGCCACTCTGCCCCTGCACATCTGAGTGCTCAGCCTGTCCCCAGCTGGCAACAAACCTGCTGTTCAGCAAGGGGCTAATGGAAAGGGGTGATAGCACAATACTGCATGGCTTAAGAGGGCAAGAAGTACTCATTGAGATAGCAGCCATAGGCATCTCACTTAATCCATGCAGTTGGAGTAGGATTTATGCACCAGCCTGATTTGCAGGTGTAAGATTTAAGAGGAGAGAAAAAGAGGATTGCATTCGTTCAAAGTGTTGAACTATGCTGAGAGATCGGACTCCATCCAGCACCATCCCTGAAGGAGATGGCCGCTGGCCTGGAAGTGCCCATCTCTGCTGCAGCCCCCAGCTCCTGTGGAAATGGCTGAGGGAAGCAGAGAGCTCCAGTTACCATGGCATCCCTGACAGCAGCCCTCCAAGTCGTACACTAATGATTTTGGAATCTGATGTTTACATGCTTAGTTTAAAAGTATAATGATTTAGGAGTCGACAGGATTACACCAGAGTAAAAGACAAGCATTTTGCCCCAAGGCTTTCTTTAGAAATTAGACATATCACTTTTAAATATGCCCACTAGCATTTTAGTGTACCTCTGAGATGTTTCTGCTCTGGTATGGTATCTCAAAAGCACAGGAAGAGGAAAATGCAGGTCTTCATCATCTACACTGTAGTGGAAAGGGGGCAGGTTGGTTCCCCTAAGGTAATGGTTTGGGGCTAATGTATGGAATCACTTTGTAATTCAGACTTTCTAATAAGACTGACAGTAAAGGCTCCTAAATCTCAGTGCCTTTTGATTAATAAAGTAGGAGCATATCCCTGGGCAGAATGAGGACAACAGCAAACATGCTTTAAATTAAAGGGAAAGCAAGCTGAGCAAGATGTGACCCAAATAGCTGAGTGGAAGGGTACAGGCAGAGTTTCTTGTCCATGCCTCAGGGAATTTGCCAGGCACTGTTTAAACACACACTTCTGCCCCAGCACTGTGCAGAGGCCCCAGAACAATGGGCCCAGACAGTGATCACGTTCCCAACTTCATGCAATTTTTGCTCAGTTCCTCCTACCCTGGCCAAGCAAGACAGACAAATGAGGACTAACTGGACATCGCTAGAATTTCACTTACCACTAATGTTGAAAAAAATGTCTAATTGCCACCACTATATGGCTTCAACTATTTTTTCAGAAAAATAAGTTTCCCATAATTATTTCAAGCCTTTGGCCTAATTCCAATGCAGAACTTAATGGGACTTATTCCGACAAGATATAGGATATTGTCCCAATAGAGTCTAATTTGGAAATTGGCCACGTGCAATTACCAATGAGCAGAGCTGTGCAAGATTAAAAGCACAGGCAGTATAATTTCTACCTTGTGTCCCAGGCTCTGTGGATTTGTTACTCATCCAGCCTGTCCATCTGGGGAGCAAACAGCATGTACTCTTTGATGAGAAACTCTGGCCAACCGACCAGCTGTGAAAAAAATAGATTACTCTTGTCATTTTTTTCTCCCAGGTAATTTGCTGGGAGTAAAAATATAATTTTTTTGAAGGTTTGCAGTTAAAAGAAGATCCAAGGGATGGGTCTTATTTATATTTAAAAGTTCACCACACTTTTATTTGCTAAATCTAATTTGAAGATATATCACTGATGGAACTGTTCCCTGTCCTTTGGGACATGGGAAAAGTGAATTTCTGTTATTCAAAGTACTGTCAAAAATGCAACGGCTGTTAAAGAAAAGTTCCTTCTAAATGCACTTCTGTACTCCATAAGAGAAAGTAGACATTATTAAAAAGGTATTGAGAGAATGACTTAAAAAAAAAAAACAAAAAAAAAAAATTATCCTGCTCTACCCAGGAACCTGAATAGATATGTCTTTTCTTATACAATAGGATTTTGTGCAAAATTCTATGAATCTTTTGAAATTTTAAGTTCAGAACAGGTCAGTGACCTAGAATTGCTCTTCAAAGGCTGATTGCCAGTAATAGACTAAATGGCATTATAATAACAGCGATGATATTTTTTGGCTTATATTCAGCTGTAGGTGCAGGTCTGTCAGTAGCTCAGACATCACTCGCTAGTGGTTACTGCTTGAACTAAAAAAGTTTTGCTGTAGCTTCTCAAAATTTCTCTAGAACAAGTCACAGGAGGCTGCCAGAAAGTCCATCTTTCCTGTGATAGACAGCAAGAATCCAAGCAGGTCCAGAGTGTATACAGTGGGTTTTAGAGGTATACAAGAGATTTCTGCTCTGTGCTTTTTAGACCGTGTATGTGATGAAACTAGATATGCACGTAGACTGTTGGACTTGAACAATTCCTTAATGCTTTGTCCCTGCCACCAAATGGGTTTAAGTTATTGGTGACTAGCAGATCAGCAGGACTTACCACTCAACAACTGGTCAGTAGAGTCTAGGAAACCTGCTACATACAGATTTAGGTCTAACAGCACAAGAATCACCCTTTCTCAGTTGCTGGCTCTGTGCATATATATCATGTACTCCGGTCATTGCTCTCAAGTCTGTATGACCCCAAGCTACATCATGAGAAGTAAAATGCTTTTATATCAGCCTGCCATTCCCAACCACCTCCTACAGTATTAAAATTTAAAAATAAAATCTATTACCTTTTATTATACCTAAATGAATATAAAAATTGCAAGAAAATACTGTGGAATAGAGAAAACACTGTTCTACCTTAACATTCCTCTATTAATTCTGCTCCATATGGTACCAATACCTTCCCTTTCCATGCGTACTGCACTTTCAATACTAGGTAATGGAGAAAGATGGATCTCAGTAATTACAAAGAGAGAGAAGCCACAACAGGAGGACCGGCGCTTGCTGTGTGTAACGCAGCAATTGCTAACCTGACCTGACTGGCAGAGGTCATATGGAAGGTGTGACTTCTGATGCTGTCTGATGCCTCTGACTTTAAGCATCAAACTCCACCAGATAACTGATAGTTAGTCAGAACAGCATCTTCAATGTTAAAAGGAGAAAGAAGAACAGATGTGTTCCCCCCGATTGAGGAAAAATCTCTGATAACAGCTGAGCTGTCAAAAGGAGATGATGGCAGGGAACCTGCATTACAAGCTACTGTATAGACTACTTATTCCTATGATGTCAAAGATGGAGTCTCTCAGAGGACAGCACTTACCCAGCATATGCTATGCTAAAACATTGAGATGTGTGCTTTAGCAGAGATGACCTCAGAGTTTAAACAACAGCTTCTCATTCTCATACTCAAAAGTTAAGTTTGATCTAAGGAAATACAGAGAAAAAAGCTAAAAGGTATTTTTATCTTGCCTTTCACATATTTCAATTTATCATGAAGAAATATAATTCCTGTTGGTTTATTACTAGAGTTCAGTCCAATAGACCAGTTCACTTTGTAAGACTCTCAGTCTCAGATTAAAGAAAACCTTCCATACAGACACCAGTGGAAAACACCTACCCATGACTTAGTAAAAATTAGCAGTAAAAATCCTACCATCTTAAGCTACTTTTCACCCCTAGTTACCACATTTTTCTGATTGTACATGCATGTATAAAGGCAGCATGGATGCACGCCAAATATGCAGTAGTGAAACTCAGAATTCAGCCTTTCTTCACCAGAACTAGTCTCCTCTCAGTGCCCACAGGAAAAGAGGATTTCTACAAAACAGAGAACAAACCCTAAGACTTCTTGCTTTGTCTTAAACACGTCAGTCAGTTATAAACTCCTACACATTAGCCACACTAAGTCATGTATATCTCATATGTGATCTTAGATATACTGGACTTTTCCCAACATGGAAGCAGATTCTCATGTAAATCATGTACATCAGCATATAGCTGACTTCAGACCAGCTATGCTGATATTTATATACATTAATTCAAGTAGAAACTATTTGCTGCTTCTACACAGTGCTAGTTTCTGAAAGTTTCTGATGCATTGGGTAAACACCACCTGTGCTTTGAACTGCACCTATACAAACCATCCTCAGATAGGTCTTATGCTGGATTAAATCCAAAAGTTCCTACAGATGAAGGGTTGATTTCAGCCTTAGAAACTCTGGTAGTGCAATTTTTTATTTTTTTTTTTCCAGAAAAGGATATCTTGAAGTCAATATGATCAATATGCATGATTGTTTTGTTAGTTACGTACAAGTAGTCACTCCAATGGAAGTCAGTCCAAATCAGGATTTATGGCAAAATAAAAATAATAATAATAATAATAAAAAATAAAAATAAAAAATAATAAAAAAAGAAAAATGTACATCGATTAAGATGTTTGTTTTTTGTATCCTGAAGTGCCAGAATTCAGAAGTCTAACCATGAGAAATGTGGTATGCAGAGAAAATTAGTTTTTATCAGGCCTGTGCACAGGAGTAAGTTTCTCACGGGGAAGGTAACATGATTCAACTGCGCAAGGCTGTGTTTTAAGTAAAATGGACAGACGGCAACATGCCCCAAACCTACAGTGTTCTGCTGCTACATGAGATGGGAGATGTTTAGCCAAATATTCTGCTGGCGTATATCCATTGACTTGAGTCAGAGCCGTCAGAGCAGTACAGAATCTGCTGACAATTAACCATATTCATACGCACAGAAATGCATTGACATGAATACATACACGCACAAGCTTATTCCTCACACAGTTCCCACATTAGTTTTCTTGTGGGTACAAAGAGATACATGCTCATATTTTATACAGTACATTTGAAGTCTGAGCTACAAAACATTCCTGCATGTAAACGTATGGGTACATTTCCTCTGAGCGGAGAGGTATGTCAGGAGAATATGATTTCACAGCCAGATCTGTAGCAACCACCCCCGAGATAACCCCAGAGGCAGCTCCATGGCCAGCTGTTCAGAGTTCACAAAGAATTCAGGCAATAAGCCAGAGCCAAGCCCAGATGCTGCTATTGGGAACTTTCCAGAGCTTTACATCTGGATCCTGCTCCTGCCAAATGCCTCATCTGCCTACGAGGTGATAAATTCCACCTCTCAGAGGACAAGTAGCAAGAGAAGACAACAGCAAAAGGGAGCACTGACAGCACCAAATCGATAAGAGATAGTTAACACTTGGTTGGAATTTAGGAAAATATTAAATTTCTTTTAATTTAAGAAATTTTAGCCTTCCATAGAAGGCCAAAAATACTGGTCTTCCATGTCTCCATGGCCTTCAGCTAGTGGGCCACTGAGTAGAAGGACTACTTTCAGTAGCACATGGCAGGAAAGATATCTCATTGCTCTGGGGGAGGGGGGGGAGAACTGTATGTGATTTAGGGTTTCTATTGCTCCCCTATTTGGCACCTGCTCCTTCAAAACTGGCAGTAGCTCAAATCCCTCTGAATTTCAAATCATCACTATCTCCTCCTTTCTCAGCAGAAAACCCAGCTTTGTGTAGGATGTTTAGTGAAGGGGGGGGGGACGACATGGGGGATGGGACAGCATTATTAATAGTGGTATCACTGTTGTTAAGAGCAATGGTTTATACATCATTCTAGAAAACTGCAATTGTTTTTCAATAGAGCTGAGCATTTGAGGAAAGCTTACATGGCATCCATGCTTAAAAAATAATTAAGGGCCAAACAAGAAAACTACAGAGCTGTAATAGAGGCAAAGATCCTAAAGTCAGTGATAAAGCACAGAAGACTATTCAGACAAGCTGCACAGTGAATGGTCCAAGTGGATTTCTAAAGGGGAGGTCATGCTTAGCAAGCTTTTGTGAGCACAATAATGAGAAGCTGTCAGGACTAAAGCTGGAAATAGAATGTAGTTGACTCCATGAATGCTTTTCTATAAAGTATTATAAAACATTAGCATATAAAGATGAGTAAGTAGGGCAATGATCACACAATTCATAGAGAGGAAACCAAACTCAATACTACATCTAAGGCCTGTGATTACTAATAGATAGGTTCAGTTTGGAAAGAAAGGGTGGAAGTGACTTGCATTACAATTTGGCTTTGTGCAGAACCCAATTAACAGAGAGCACACAGCTTCGTACCTGCGTAACTGGATCTTTCATATCAAACTGCCACCTCTTCCTGCAGGACCAGACATCCATCAAGGTACCCACAGAACCTTTAAGCTTGCAGCTGGATTCACCACACAAGGCACAGGGACAATGGCAGAAACTCATTTTATGTCCCTTGCCCCATATTCACCTCATACTACAATAGAAACAGAAGTACCATGAATACAAAGGACTCCCTTGTGAAAAGAAGTGTGCTGCCGTAAACACGTCTTGGTGTGACTGTTGCTATTGTGACATTAGGTGAAGGATCACATTCCCAAATACACACCTGGTTATAATCCCACCGAAACTGTGGGACCTGGGACAAACCTGCTACCATCATATTAATGCCAGAAGAGATCACATTTGATAATTAAGAAACACTTTCTGTAACATTTAACTCATTCAAATTACCTCCAGTATACTCCCAGTACACTTCAATTTTCTCTTGCATTATAAAAAAAAAAAAAAAAAAAAAAAAAAAAAAAAAAAAAGCATTAAATTACCTCCGGTCCTTTTCATTTGGGGGACTGTCACAGGAAAGTTTTGGTGCCAGATTGACCTCCTCTGTTTTCAAGTGTTGAAAGCTGAAGATTTATGCACATTAGTAAAAAGTCAAAATCTCTTTCACAAGAAGGCAGCAGTACAGTGTGTTGCCAAAAGAGCAGAGCTACTTTCTGCTATGGCTGGAAAGCGTTTCTGTGAAGGACTGAGCAACACTTTGATTTAATGGAAGAGCAGTACTGCATTTCTGTGTATCAGCCAGGGTAAGATTAATGCCTTCTGATGTGAGACTACTACACACCAGAGAGAACTGACTGACAGAAGCATTAACTAATGTTCATAACATGATGGTTTTACAATCAGTATCCTCATATCTTTTTAACCAAGTGCTCCTATAAAGCAGTAGGCAAAAACGCATGTCACTTCAATAAACCTCTAAAACCTAACCTCAAAATCTAGCTGTTTGTGCACAAATATACATGTGTTTATGTGTACACATTTATTCTCTGCATGTACTGTTTTCTAAGAGGACTGCTTGTAATTACTGGTACAGAATTGCACAAAGTGAGAATTGTCACTTTTTTTAAAATCAGAAAATACAACATTATGGATTTAGGTGTTTTCCAAAGTTTAGAGATTATTTGTGACACTAAAGTTACTCCTTCAAGGACCCTATGAAGGTATTTATGTCATTTTCTAACAGGGCACATTTTTAAGTTGGTACAAAACCTACGTCACTGCCAACCAGTAGTCATGTTGATTTACAACATACTCCAATTTGTAAGCCATATTTGAAGCCAAATTCCAGCTTTGATTTGTCTTTTACTAAAAAAAAAAAAAAAAAAAAAAAATAAAAAAAAAAATTGAGCCATTTTCAGGTTAAAGATGGAAGAAAACAATATGCTTGTAGACTCAGGCTCAGCTCTAAGCAAAGGGAGAGTGAAGAACAGCCAAATCATCATTCTGAAGCATGTGTTGAACTCTTCTGAGCTTGAGCCTTCTCATTTATCCATTGATGGTCTGCAAAATTTAAGCACGTGCCCAGCTTCAGCAAGACTAAAATCAAAACTATTTCTACTTTCCCTCATCAACAATGCAGATTAATTCATTAAGAACTAAGCAAAGACCATCAATCTAGTTTCTAAGTAATCAATAACCAAGTCCTACAGGTTAAGATTGACCCAATCTCTATTCTCAGTGGAAAACAATTAGTGGGTCGAGTGCTATCAGAGTATATTGGACCAGTTCTAATAGAGATGTAATGAATAGAATTAAAATGGTTTAATTAACATTTGAATATTGAAAGACATACAGAATAGGCCTGTCCAGAAATCCACAAAGAATTGTGATCCCAGTTTGAGCCTTCTCTTCAAGCTGCTTTTGGGGGAAAAAAATAAAATAAGACAAAAATCCAGTCTCTTGAGTCTAGTCTGTCACACTATTTTGCTCTGCAGCTCCCCCCTGCTCAGGGCAGCCTTGGAGGCTTCACAGAGGCATTACCACAAGGAAATACCCCTCTGCTGTGCCCCCTCATTTCCAAGAGGGCAGTTAAATGAAGCAGAGGTGAAGTTACACTGAAACAGCCAGTCAGATCAATCTTGCATGAAAACATGCAACCTGGATACAGTTTGGTCTACTATACAGGCTTTGTAGGGTGTCATCAGTGTTTGAAGAAATATTTTTCTCTTAAAAAAAAAAAAAAAATCCTTTCCTTTCTCAATGTATTCACTTAAATAAACAGCAACAGTAGATAATCACTAAATTCAGTTGTAGTTCTATTTTGTACCCAACATTATAGCAACCTGAACCCTGAAGGAGCTGCAAGCCACAGTACAAGCCATACAAAGTTTTTCTCTGCCATTTTTCTAATAGGAAGAGGTAAGTATGAAGTAAGAATAAAAGATCTCAAGCCATCAAGCCCACATCTTTGCTCAGCTGATACTGGTCTCAGTTTTTTTAAGGTGTCATCTCCCCATCTTTGTTCTTGTTTTCGTAGGTATGTTCTTTGCATTTTAGGCAGGTGATCCTGTTTTGGAGTTAACTTCTCATTTACATCTAGTTGTCCTCTTTGTTTGAACATTAATAATAAAAAGAGGTTTAAAAGAAGATTCATTAGACAGCAATGCATTCATTCTTTTTAAACTGAAAACACTGACACAGCTCAGGTAGTTACCTCATATCTCCAGGTTCCAGCAGACTACATGGCAGGACTGATAACCAGCCTGCAAATCATTTCTGTGCCTGTGAACATGTTAAATATGGGGTGTTTTTCTCTTCAGTGCAAAAGAATCCTGTTTTTCCGTAAGACTTTTTTGCTACTGCTTTTATGTTTCACTAAGGGTGGGGAGACAAAATTAACAGATTTCTGTTCATCTTTTCCTCCATAGCCACAGTTCAGAAGTGGCACTGGAGCAGATAATGTGTTTGACCTTGTGGGAGTGGTGGGGGCCTGAGGGCACCATGCTCTTGTGCTCTCTCCCTTTCTTTGGGACCCTGCAAGTGATGGACAGAGGATTACGAAAAGATGAAAAGATTCCTTTTAAGCTGCTGTTGAAATTAACTGATCAGACTGTCATCTGTAGGGTCCTGCTCTTCCTTTTCTTGCATTCTCCCTGCTGTGGGAATGAAACTCTGCAAAGAGAACAAAAGTGCCACTCAATTCAACTAAAAGGAGTTCTCTGAAATGGCAAGCTGTTAATGTACATACTAAAGATCATCTCCCATTGTGCTTGTCAACGAGTTTGCCAATCATTTAAGCTAACATTATCTTTTTGCTTTACCTTAAGTCTGAGTTGCCATGACAAAACTGAAAAAAAAATCTTCAACACTTCTTCATCTGGAAGAAGATAATTGATGACACATTAAACCTGGGTCTTTAAAGGCTAAGTACCAATCCCTGTCCAACTCAAGTCAGCAAGGTACGGCTACTTGGGAAAAGAGCTCTGCAGAATTCAAACAAAATCCAGCTGCAAAAGAACAGTTAGGGAAGTCTTCAGAAGTATCAGGGATACTCCAATCAGCAAGCAATACTTACAATACTACTGCAGTACATGAATCAAAAGACACCATTTCTAAATAACTCATTTGGACAGGTAGGGAAGGAAAAAAAAAAAAATGCATACAGACATACAAGAGGGACAGAGTAGTTCTGTGGTATGAGAAGGAGAAGGACAAACACTTCAAAACAAGACTGTCGATATTCTTTGTGGGGGCTCTCATCTTTAGGTGAAACTCCTGAAATAATGGATTCCTGTACTTGTATTAGGCATGCACGCAAGACTCAACACATCACTACACATACTAGTTAGATGCTGGCATTGAAAGTCTTTTGGTTGAGTCAGTATTGACTCAGGTAGATTATTATGATAGAAAAGAAGATTCAGGGTTGAAAATAAGTGTGGTTTTCTGCAGGAAGGGGTGCATGGCTGGGGGTAATCAAAAAAAAAAAAAAAAACTGATGAGTGAGGTATCTCTGTGGAAAAGAGATTCATTGCTACAATTGTTTTTTTCATCTCAAGATAACCGTTAGAAATTCATGCTTCCCATGCAAAGGTGCAACCCAACATAAATTTGGTGAGGACTATGCTCAGATCAATATTCATTTAGATTGTAAAAAGATGTCATGGCTTAGAAGGCTCTAAAATTATAACTGCTGTCAATAAGGGAATACTCATTTGCAGACTCTCATAGATTACGTTACCTGATAGCAAATATGTTTGTAAGAGCAATCTAGAATATCTGGGAACTTCTGCTATTTTTAAATTAATGTTGGCTTATGAGTAGCAACATTTGAGTGTGTGAACTCACATGCACACACACTGGATATGCAAGGGGCTTTCAAGCTGAAGGAATTTTAAGACACTGAAAATTTCTTCTCTTTCTTCTTCATATGTACATATACTACACTACCAGGATATTCACATGCACCATAGCTTTGAAAATGCTGGAACAGACTTGTAAGGAAGGCAGAAATTTTCTAGTCAGAGTTACTGGCTCTTTAGAGGAAGCTCTTTACTTTTAATTATCTCTTCTTCCTTTCATCAAGATCGTTAATTGGATGTGTATTTGCACTGCTATCTGGGACAGGTGTCGTCACATATCTTTGCCCAACTCATTTGATTAATTGCCTCTAGAGCATGCCTCTGGCTAGGGGGGCACGTCACCTTTTAGTACAATCCCTGCCAGTCTGCAGTAATTTATTTGTCGTGTGTACATACGCAGCCCTAGCTAAGAAAGGTGTGGTAACATGCATCCTTGCTGAGCTTATTCAATTAATTGCTTCAGTGGCAAGCCCCTGGCCAGGACAAATTTGGGTAACAGTGGAGTTAAATGACCCAAGTAAACATTTTTCACATACACACCAAATCCATTTACTGGATTTACCACTCAGCCATTTTCTGTCACCATATACCCCAGTCCTTGCCACTCATTTGAAGGTTAAATGTCACATGTACAAGCTTGGCTGCAGCTGCTGATCTGAGACACTGCCTGCCCTTTGCCCCACATTCTGAGGCTAGAATATGCTAGGTGAAACACTGCTCTGCTTATACTCAAATGTAACTTAAATCTGATTATATTTCATTAAGTGGAGAGTGCCAGTGTTAAGAAGCTAGGTGCTGTAAAATTTACATTATGTTGAATTTGTGTTTTGTGGAATTTACTTGAATCCATTGTTGTTTCATAATGCTCAGCAAGCTGCACATTACACTGAGTGTACAATGACAGAGAAATTATACTTGCACACCTGAAAGATTATGTGAAAGTCAGAATGGACAGTGAGAGAGTTGCAGAAGTCCCCAGCTCAATAAGCTGCAGATGTCATTCAGGCCAAGAGAAGCATTAGGTCAGAATTTCAAGCGTACATCTCTAATGACTGTGATAAGCTTGAAACCATAGCTGCAGATGTGGCTGATGCCTATGGAATAAGAACCAGGCACACGTATGAGGACAAGTATAGAACATGCTGCTGCAAGCTCTCAGAGAGAATATTGGATGGAATCCCTTCAGCATAGCCCATACCTCACAAACTCAGTGGAAGATCTGCAGTTGTCCTTAACTGCAACAGGACTCCACCTTAATCTAGCACTCTTAACTGATTTTAGAAAGTCAGAATTGCAACTAGTACACATCACTTTAATTTCCTCCATCATAATGATTAATCACTAAGCTCACTCTCCTTCAGAAGTTACCCAGTAATGAAAAAACATCATGCAAGCAGGATTATAAATGTGTCTGATAAACAATTCAGCCTGACTGCCAGTGATTATGAGTTCGTGACACATTATTTCCCTTCAATCTCTATATTAGAGTCAGTCAAAATCATCCAAAGTATTAGCGCAAGTAATTTATGGGGTAGGAAGTAACAACATCTCAGAAAAGAAACAATATTGGGAAAGTCCTGCTGGTCAGGCTGCAGTGGCTTGGTGATGTAACACACACAGAGGGAGCTGCTGTGTATGAGCCCTTCGTGTGACAGCTTCTGGCATTCCACATCTCATCAGTCACAGGAGCACGCCTGTCATCCTCAGTCTGACTCCGATAGAAGCTACATTGTGACCAGGTATCTTCCAGGTTCACAAGACTGCACAAAAACTCAACTATTTCCTGATTATTCTTTGGTTAAGTCATCCACATAGTCACATATGCTCAGCAGATTTATACACCAGTTTAGCAACTGCTGTTCATTCCGGATGCAGGACCACGCTCAGACTAACTACTGCAGTGTAGCTGTATGCATTGGAAATGATACTATGATTTCGCTGAATATCAGCCACATTTATGGAGCCTTGTTTATTGATCTACCAAAGGTTTCTGATACAGCTGACCGCACATTTTTGTTACAGGAATTTAAGCGTGACATAGATTTTACTGTAGCTTGGTTTAGCAGCAATATAATTGGTCACTGGGTATTATGGGGAAGCTGACATTGCAACAGCATTGCTGTATCTGTGCTGCAAAGAAGGATGTCCTATCCCACACACACACACACTGTTGGACTAATATCTTTTTCAAGTATAGCATATTCACTGGCAACAATTTGCCTGATTCCCCTGAGAAGTCTGTGATAAATACTGCCACTTGTATTCTGCAATGGAAAATGTCCACAGATGGTAGCCTGGGCAAATGATAGACAACAGAAGTTTTAAGTACCCTCTCTGCTCCTCTGATTCTGAACAACCTCAGGATTCAGGTCTCCAGCACAATCTTTCAGACTTTCTCTGAATGTAGCAACATTGCCCAGAAGTTAGAGTTGCAATGTCTCTAACCCTCATCCTAGGAGATATCTAAGGATAGGGCTAGCACAGGGATGAACAAAAACCCCCTACAACTTCAATAAGTTATCTTACTCTAAAGGACACCAGTCTGTATCAACATGCATGTTTTAAAAGTACACAAGCAGAAGAGGTAGTCTTTTAGATTAAGATAAAGTGCCCTCATCACACCTTTAAGCCTATGATGTCACTATCTTAATTAGTATGCATAGCGGATTAAATTTGAAGCTCAGCAATATCATGGGATCTCTAAACTGAGTAGTAGACTCAGTTTTTCCAGCAGAATATAAAGTTGGATTTTGAAAGCTGTATAGCAATTGGCTATAGCTGAAACAATGGCTCAGATCACCTTCCTCAAAATCATTTAGCAGAAATGATGAATTGTCCAAAAAGCCCCTTGCTGGAGGGAAGAAGATAGAAAGCATTCCTCCATAAAGCCAAGAGGAAAGAGGTGGTTTCTGTTCGTCCCAAAAGATCCTGGAATCTGTAGTACAGTTCCTTGATGCAATTTCAGACATGGAAATTTGTAGGAGTTACAATGCTAGTACACATGACCAGACAAATTTTGTTTTTTGCCCCCCCCCCCCCCCCCCATTAAAACTGTTGCTTAAATGATTCTGTACCCTCAAAGAAAGTCGTTGTGTTTTCCATTTTTTTGTGTCTATTCCATTTCACTCAGGATGATATGTCCATTCCTTATGTAAACAGTGAATCTGATCTCTCTTTTACACATTTTGGTTAAAGATACTGGAATGCATTCCCTACACATTTGCACACACGCAAAAAAAAAAAAAAAAAAAAGCTTATGTTCTATTCCACATTATATGTACTTACTAAAACAGGATCTGAAAATGGATAGAACTTGAGATCACACATTTATATTATAATTAATGTTCTCAAGATTCGTCAGATTTTTTTTTTTTAAAAAAAAGTAAATCATTCATTTACTTGGATCCTTGCTTCACATTAGAGAAGATGATTGTACAGAGATTTTAAATCAATTTTTGAGTCTTTTTCTACTGAGGATTAAGCTTGATGATTAAAGGGACTTTATGTTAATTTCAATAAAATTTTGCTTCCCTTTTCACTTTCTTTTTTATCAATTTAGTATGAGAATTTTGCACATTTTGAGAGCTCAGCTCTTGAGGACTAAGAAGACAATTTCTTGGTAGACTGTTTTTTCTCCCTTCTACACTGACTATGATAGAGGACTTCAGCACTGGTCTCTCTCCCCTTTGACACTAACCTGCTGGAAGATTCCTAATGTCCTCCTCCCACCCCACTGTTCTCACTAAATATATTTTGACAAAAGATCAGAAAGGTGAATGACCAGCACATCCCCATGGCTACTGTGGATTACCCTCATTGCTGCTAAAGAGAACAAATAGAAATCACAGTCTGAGAGCAGAAGCCAAGAATAACTCACAGGCAGCACCGCTGTTGCCTTTAGAAAGCTTTTCACACAATAATGAAAATCCTAGATACTGCTAGACAACATAAGAGAACAACAAACCAACTGTAAATCTCAGTCTCAAGCTACAGTGACTGTTATCAGAGTCTGCATTATGATAGCCCTGGAAGCCCCAACCTTAAAAATCACAGAAGAAAGGGCATGAAAAGACTCCAGGGTCATCAAGCCTATTTCCTACCCCAAGGCAAAAACAACAGGCCTAGCACTGCTAAGCGGTTGTCTTAGCTGGTCAATAACTCTGCGCTTTGTACAGGCATAAAGAACAAGTCCCTGCACCAGAACAGTTCATAACTGAGAACAAGACCAGAAGGCAGGCAGAATTCATTCTTCCTGCATTACTAATAGGCAACACAGGGCCCTATCCAAAGTTTGTCTCCAAATTCTTGAGCAAAACAGGAAAAGAAAAGCTATCTTACTTCCAGTCAGATGATAACCCACAACACAGCCCTGCACACCACACCTATGCACTCTGTGTATATTCAACAGCCTCCAGCTTCAGCGATGTTCCTGCAAGAGGCTGGCTTGGATCTGGGCTCAGTTCATAAGGCACTGTATCTCCAAGTGCTTTACTGAATTTAGTGTACAGTTTTAAGTGTACAGCAGGGACTGATGAAGCAACGTGTAAGCAGACCTTGGAAGTCCCAGGGCAAGACTAGGCAATAAAACTGATCCAGAGAACAAAAGCTACAAAGGAGGATCTTCACCATCCAGGAGAGGAGAAATAGGAGTAGAGAGATGGGCATCAATAAAGAGTAACGCAGTTTGGCATTTTACACAGCGGAATGAGCTAACAGCCTTTAAAAACCAAGAGCCTCCATTTCTTCCTAACCATAACACTGATCAGCTCTGTGACAAAGAGCCAGCCACCTCTCCAGCCAGTGCCCTTGCTTTCCCCACTCCCTGCTGGCTTCATCAGGAATTCTTCCATGCAGGAACAATCTCCTACTACAGAGTTCCCCAATACTCTATCCCAGGGGGGTCATGAGCTCAGCTAGGTCCTATGTTCCCTATTCTCATTCAATCAGTCAAAACAAAAATCAAGAGGATCAGCGATTGCTTTTAACAGAAGGAATTTTGCATTTATTTTCTTGGCAATTTGCTTAAAGATTAGATTTTGCTAATTATAAGAGAAGTATCCACAAACACCCAAAATTTCACTTTCCTAAAGAATAAAAAATAAAAAAATAATAAAAAAAAATCATTTCAATGAAAATAGATGGATTTGCCATCAGCCTTTGTCACTGGAATTTCCATTTTCACCAAATACATCTAAGAAGTGCTTAAAATTTTGCCCAGTTCTAAACACAATACCAACAATAAAGACAAAATAATGAAGGCCAAGCCAGAGGCCAGATAGCTCAGCAAATGGTGAGGGTTGAAAACACACTCCAAGCCTCGTTATCCCCAGTACAGCAACTTGCTCCTTAGGCACCTCATCCTACTTTCCTCAGTACCTACATTGAGAAAAGGTACAGAATCACAGAATCACAGAATCACAGAATTTCTAGGTTGGAAGAGACCTCAAGATCATCGAGTCCAACCTCTGACCTAACACTAACAGTCCCCACTAAACCATATCCCTAAGCTCTACATCTAAACGTCTTTTAAAGACCTCCAGGGATGGTGACTCCACCACTTCCCTGGGCAGCCCGTTCCAATGTCTAACAACCCTTTCGGTAAAGAAGTTCTTCCTAAGATCCAACCTAAAATTCCCCTGGCGCAACTTAAGCCCATTCCCCCTCGTCCTGTCACCAGGCACGTGGGAGAACAGACCAACCCCCACCTCGCTACAGCCTCCTTTGAGGTACCTGTAGAGAGCGATAAGGTCACCCCTGAGCCTCCTTTTCTCCAGGCTGAACAATCCCAGCTCCCTCAGCCGCTCCTCGTAGGACTTGTACATAAAAATAGCAATGAACAGAATGTAGGAGATGCGAGTTAAAACCTCAGAGCTGTTGCAAGTTTCTCCCTCATCCTTTTTAATGTGAATTTATGATCTGGGGGGGGAAAAAAAAAAAAAAAAAAAAAAAAAAAAAAAAAAAGACAGGCCCTCCTCATCGTAGAACATGGAATTTTTGCCCTTGGAGAAATGGGTAGATTTAGAAGCCAACACCTAATGATTTAGCAGGGCCAGAAGCAGGAGCTATTCAGTGACAAAAATGGAAGAATTTCAACTTTTAATTCTGAGAAACATAACATTTTCATCTTCCATAAGCATCCCCAAGAAAATATGCCTAAAAAAAAAAAGAGAGATTTTAAGTAATTTTTTAAAGGGCTTTACAATCCTGCTGAGGCCTGTGCCTTTGGACTCACGCCAGCAAAACTGAAGGATTTACTCTGGATTCCAGCCATTCATTCTTCACCATGCATATTTCAAATTCAGAAAATATACATATTCAGAACAGAACAAGAAGACCATCCCTTCTCTCTTGCAGAATACTCTGGTCTGTCTCACTGTCTGCGGGAACTACCAACCACACAGCGGTATAATGCTATACGCATCAACATACCCTAATACAATTTGTCTCCTTAAAATAAAATCTAGAGGCTCATATGCTAATATAATGCTCAGTACTATTCTCCAATTATCACATAGGTTATTTTGTAATGGAAAAAAGTGGCATCGAGGCTGCATTGTCCTATTCTTTAGGTAAGCAAGGATCCTTGTATTTCTTTCAGCAGTTTGATTATCACGGTTACTGTTCAGTGTGTACTCCTAGGCTTTTTTTGGGAAACGCGTAGGTGAAAAGACTTGTCTGAGGAACCCATCAAAATCAGTCTGGATCAAAAAAAAAAAAAAAAAAAACAAAAAAACCCTCATATACTAACATGACTATTAAATACACAGAAGCCTGTAGCTTCATAGCAGTTTTGAATGCAGAGATGCTACAAACTCTCTTTTTTTCTAATAAAGATTGAAAATTCTTTGTGTTCATCTAGGGTTTTGAGCTGAGCCCAAGCTGAAGCCAATGGTATCTTTTTCATAGTACAAGGTTCTTAAGATGCCTCTGAAGCTTTTATCAGATATTTCAGCACACAGTTATTGAGCACAGGTGCCAAAATACAAGAATACTTCCATCTCTGTCTGCACTCCTTGATGGAAGAAAACAGGTTCTCTGTTCTGTGCCACTGCTGCCATCCAGAGCCAGTATGAATGGATGTTTTTTGAAAGTCTGACTCCAGCAGTAGGATATCTGCTAGAATTTCATGCTGTAGCATTGCTAGATTTTATTTGCTGCATTTGAAATGCCATCCTTTTTCCCTTCAAACAAATTGACCATTAGAGAACATCCTCTGTGAAAACAGCTCAGAGAATGCTGGCACTTTGAATGTTATGCTGGAGGATGGGAAATTTGTATCTTTTGATGGAACAAAGTCACTGGATTTACTTTGCTGTCGCTTTTTGTTAAGCATGTGTCCAGCTTCATTTACATGCCTGTCAACATCCCTTTTCCCTTGGTCAGGAACACTGAGGCCGATACCATAGAGCTCACACTGTAAATGGAAACAAGAACACATCTCTGTATATTTATACACTCACAGCCCTAATGTCATTACCAGGGGGCAACCAGAAGGAAAATACCCATGCATTTTAGCTATGAAGGCACTTAAAACCAGCTTTTCTGAATGTGGTGCCAGAAATACGCAGATTTAGCTTCCTAAATAACCAAAGCAGTGTTTCCCATGCACCAAGAGCTTCTTTTTTTGTTTAGGATAAAAAGAGGAAAAGAGAAATGAATCCAGCAGTAAAATGCAGGATCTGTTACATGAGTACTATCAATGTCATTTTGTTCTCTTCTATTTTCCTAGTAAAGACAGCTTCATAGCAAGCCCTCTTTGGTGTAAAACTTCCTGCCAACTAATTTCAGAATGGCAAAGTCAGTCAGAGTTTTACAGGTTGGATTTAGTTCCCAAAGAAATCAGAGCTGTACTTGCGACTAGAGAGGACCCAGGCCTAGGCTTCAACATTTGTAAACTGGCACAGGTACCAGAGTATGGTTACCTGAATTGAAGAGGAAAAAAAAAAAAAAAAAAAAGCCTTTCAGAGTAATACTGCACCAGGTAGAAAATGGGTAAGTCAAGAACATGGGTAGGATTTAAAAACAACTAAAAATACCTTTTCATATATGGCATGATGCAAAAAACACTTCTAGAACGTGCAAGGGTTGCAGGACTGCATATACCAGCCTTACCCCTGTGGTGTTACTGAGGCAGATACCACCAGTATCCGCCACACACAGGATGGTCCTTTGGAGTCAGAGCCTGGTTCAACTCCAAATACTCTCAGTCCTGCAATATTGTTGTGTTAAAATAAACAGGACCATTTAAAGCTAGAAATAAATATAAATAAGACAGGCTGAATTCAGCCCATAATGGTTTCAAAAATATGGTTAGTATTTTTAGGCAGCATGGGGGCTGTTGTATCAAACTGCTGAATGCAGTAAAGACATTCATTCACTTCCTTAAAATGCCTGCCTCATAACAGCCTGTCTTAGTCATTTTAGACTTATTTGACAGTATTCTTGATAGAATCAAATTTTTCTAAATTCAGAAATTCAGCAGGGAATCTCGCTTTGTTTGCAACTTTAGAACATTGCCACCTTCTAGACAAGTTACTTACTACTAGAAGCACAATTCCAATTTATTTTTGAACACCTCACTGTTAATAATAGCAGAAAGTACATCAAGCTTATTTAACAGCATATTTTATATTTTTTCATATGATTTCTAAGGACTGTATTTTGCATTTGAGTGATGATAAATTTAATCAAATCAATCTTACGCTCTGAAGAGGAGTATTTAGTTTAGTATTTTAAACTATGTTGTAGCATTCTCTATATGGGAAATAGCAAGGGCATATCTGTGCACTTGAATCAAGACCAACTCCATTTCATTCAGATGCATATTACCTTTGAGAAGAAAGGTGTTAGAATGGGATTCAGCAGGTGGCACTGTTACACATAATTTAACAATGTTTTTTTGTTTGTTTTTAAACAAGATAGGTTCACTTTTTGATTTGCATGTGGACTATGCCTTTGTCAGTTTTTCCAGTTAAGTTCCTTTCTGGAGGACAGGAAAGAGAGAAGGACAGCTCTTCCAAACTGCACGGAGGTTCTCTCTCTACTTTAATCTGTCTCACAAGAGTCTGCAGTTGAAGCAGATGTTGAGGTTTCGATTGGAAACACTGGTAAACACGACACATCCAACTTTAAGACCATTTCTTCTTCAGGAACAAGGTGGATGTTTAAATAAAGCTCACATTTCTTGTAGTACAGCCATTATATTATCTCTATTACTCAGCTTCCAGCAGGGTGTCAGCTACCAAAAGTTTCTGAGGGGGAATGCCTTCACATCAAAATGTTTGCAATATTCAGTAAGAGTTTTTAAAAAATAAAATGTTGAGGACCTAACTCCGTTTCTTATGTTGACATGACTTTATTGTACTGAAATTAGCATGTTTCTCTATGTGAGCACCAGCAGGTCTGTTGGTGTTAACAACGTAAGAAATTTGCGGCTACTACTTGGAGTCTAGCCTTCTCTCTTGCCGTTGTATTTTTTCTGGGTCAACTGCACTCCAGTCCCAACAGATATGAAAAAGGATTTCCTTTCAGTATTGATGCTTCTTGGCTTGGCATCCTCTGTCATAAACATCATGCCACCAGATCCCCCAAGAGGAGATGCACTGATCTGCATGCAGTTCCTACCAATGAAGAGTAAGAAATTAGGAGAAGCCTTTTATCCACAAGGAAAATGAGCCATCTACCGCTTTGGTATATCCATCAGTCTCTAGTCTACTCTTTAAGATTGTCAAGCACCTCCCAGCAATGTGCACAACAGCATATAAATTAGTCTTGAGGATGGAAAGCTGGTCTCTATTTTCCAGCCTTGTTTTCCTAGATTTCTCTCACTCATTCACTCCCACTATCAGTCATGACAGAATTATTTACTGAGCTGCTTCCACTACACCTTCCACTTGTATGCTCTGTTCCCAGCATATCTGGATCCACTACTGACTGCCCATCAAATCTTCCCAGTAATTTTTAAATCACCTCAATTATAAATAACTGTTTCTTTATCACTGTAACAAGTACTGCCAGGAATAAGATTTTGAATCCATGCACAACCAATAACGGTAGATAATGCTTCTGAATGAGATCCAGGATTTATTTTTTCTATCTACTTGCATAAAATTCACCAAACATGACACACAGTAGTTCCCTCAGCCCCAACCCCACAAGGTGTTCAGACTGAATTGTTCCAGCATCAAAAGCTTTGAAACCCTATCTAGGAGGTTGAGCTGAGCAAATAACAGGCAATGCCACCTAAGCTTCTGAGGGAAAGGCAAGGATGTGGAAGCATCAGGAAAGGTTTATGAGGGAGTACAGTTTTGTCTATTTTGAGACAAACCTATGCTGAGATTAAAATAGATGATTATGGGGATTTAAAACAGATGTATGAACCAGGGAACCACAGATGGGAAGAGTCAGATGACATCTTTCTACAAAGGCTAAGGAAAATCAGGAGGTATAAAAGGAAGATTGCTATCTGTTGCAGGTATCCATCCTGCGAGAAGATTTTGGGAAAGTTAAAAAAAAAAAAAAAAAAGGAATCGGACTGTTCCATTTTGTTTGGTGTGTTTATTAATTTTCATGAAAGAAAAAACAGATCTGAGAGGAACTCAGGCCTTTGCATATGAGCTTGAGAGACAGGTTTGCAACCTATAGTGGGAAAAAATTAGATATAATTTGTTCCTGGATATTAGACAAGGAGATTGCTCTTCCAAAGATATGCCTATTGCTGTAAGTTAGCACTTGCCTTTTGAGCTCATGTTCATTCGTAAAGTGAAGCCTTTGGTATCAAGACTAGCATCAATGTTATACCTAACTGCTTATTTGGGAATGAATTCTCCATCACCAAGATTCCAGTGACCTTCACAGAACATGGCTGGTTTCCATGCCTGTGAGTTACTCTGATAGGGAACTAATATATATTCAATTTGAAGGCAGTATGTAAGCAAAGGATGCCAGCAGAGACAACTCAGAGACCAGTATCGGATGGGCTCAAAGAGACTTTTAGTATTGCAGGACATGCTGGGCTATTCTCTCTGTAAAACAATACCATTTGCCTTCCCACTTTAAAAAATAAAATTCAAATGAAAGCATAATTCTGACTGTTTCAGCATTTATCAAACTCAACTCTTCAGCACAGCATTAAATAGTATAAGGACTCTTGGAGGACTGTGCATACTGCATGAAAGCATTCATTAAGTCTAAGTTACGGTTACTTCTGCTGTCAAGTCAACAATGCACAATCAGTGATGGCTTAAATTTTAGCCTGGTGTGTTAGACTAACAAACAGCTTTCGAGCCTGTATAAATCCTGTTTCCTGCTAATGAGGACAAATTATATGTCACCATGGGATTAATTTCTTTCTTTGCACTAAACAAAACAAACAAACAAAAAAAAACACATCTTGCAGATACAACTTCGTAAAAACTTATGATTTTTGCTAGAAACAGCACTTCCATTTACAGTTCGGTACTCTGGTTCAGCATAAGATCACAGAGATGGGGAAAAGGGAATGACTAGAAGTTTTGGATTAAAATACAAGCAGATTTTGAAGAGGAAGAATAAAAGAATTTGATACTCATGCTTATGCATGATCCTGCAAGTGCTCCTTGTTGTCATAAAGGTATGGACTCACATGAAAATGAAGCATCTTTGAAGCTCAGGGTGCATTGAGTCTAGACACAGGTTTAACCAGGATAAACTCTAGTTAGGATAGTCATCTTACAGTAGCACAGACTATCAGCTTGAGCTATAAGGTTTTACTGAATACTCTTCCTAAAGTTTATAGGCTGCTCTTTGCTGGTTTGACAAACGCAAGCTCAGTCATTCTAATCAGCACTGCAAAAAAGTCCCTGTTTTGTTTCTCTTACTGCACCATCACCCCCTGTGATCTGCTTTCTATCAGCTGCAAAACCCTGTCTCTCCCACTGGACACCCATAGTGTCTGTAATAATGCTACTGATACCTGTCCAGCCAGCAACACTGGTTCCCATCACCTGAGAATGCATTTTTTATTTCCTGCCTCACAGTCCCACGCAGCCTAGAAATTCCCAGCAATGAGCCCACCTTCCCTTTGCTATGACACATACAAAGCATTTAAAAACGAGCAGCCCAATAGCACGATCTGATGGCTGCCTGTCACACTGACCAGGGCTATTTTATTAATCTCAAGTGCTCCCCATCTGCCTGCACCCAGTTGTATTCTTACTGCCTTCCACACTATTTCCTTCACATTTCAATCCCTACCGCTGTAGTACTCTGTCCCAGTATGGATGTACTTAGGTGTTACTATAGCATAACAACATGTCATTACATACATTACTTTGCCATTAACATTAGTTACAAGAAAAGGAAATTCTCTGTGCTCCAGTGAAAGAGCAGACTACAGAATTAGCCATAGATCCACGAAAGAATCAACTGAAACAGAACTACGTGGCAAAGCTGTATTAACAGATCCTAGATGCAAATTAAAATTTAACACATATCCCAAGACTGTGATACAACTTTTGATTTTTCTAATATAAGGTTATACAATCACTTTAATACCACCTATGCTATTAATGTATCATATTTATATTGCACTCTGTGCCTTGCATGCAGGATTAGTAGCACTAAGAGCTAAATTTCCACACATTTTAAAAGTGTACCTAGAAAGCATTAGGCATATGGTATTTAGAGTAGGAACTGGCCATAATTTGTGGTCACGTCACCACAAATTACACAAACAGCATATAACTCTTCACAGGGGAGGAGGTTCGTGTATCAGGAACAAAATGGGAATCACACCAGCATTCTGCAACTAGCATGCTCAAGATCACTAAAAAAAAAAAACATGGTTTGCAGTCCAGACCATACAGTTGGGTCAAGACAAAGTGGCCTATGCTTCTGCAAAGCTGTACTTTTCTGATGGGTCAAGAACCCCAAAGTCCAAGCTCTACATGTGAATTGCAAGGTGCATGAGTGACATATGCAGGAAAAAAAGGGTTGTTTTTCTGTGTGCGAGATGGTAAGGCTTGTCAAGAAGAAAATTAAAATGAAATGATAGTCCTACCTTCACCTTATGTTGCACCAGAATCAAGGTGAAAGCTTGCCTAAAACAACCCAACCATAACTTCAAATTCTGCCCTCTCATATAAACGCCTCTTTCTAAATTGAAGAACAGCTGAAGGCTTTAGGTTGATAAATAGAATTTAACCTCTGATCCTAAGCCCACATGCTCCTGGGAGGTGTCTTTTTAAGAACTTAAGTGGCAACATCTGTCAATCAGAGTGAATTACAGAATGTGATTGCAAAGGATTACATATTTCTAGGCAAGAGAAGTCACAAATTACTTGATAGTTTGTGTTATAGAAGATTAAATTATGTGGGGGGTTTTAGGTGAAAAGACTTAAATCTTTGGGTTACTACAAGAGGTTACATTTCTCCCTCAAAGTAGAATTAACCAATCTGAGTCAGCTCTAGTAAGGAAGCTGATATAGATTTATCGAGCAAAGGGCTCTATAAACTTTGACATGCTTATTGTTATATTTCATAGTAAGTTCTACAAAGTTGTGTAGGCTTAAATGTTTTATATTAAGTCTTCTAATATTTTTACCTAGAACAGATATTTTTACCCATCTTTCTTATTTCTCTGTGAGACTGCCAGTCATAGTTGATTCCTGATTTCCCAGTCTCACAAGGATATCATCCCCTTCTCACAAGGATATCATCCCCTTCATTATAAGCCAAATCCTTTCTAACATTTCAGAAGACAGAAATAAAATCATTGATTCACAATTTTAGCTATAATAGTTCTGAATAATTTATAGGTAGGAAGAAATGAAGAAAGATGTACAGCATATGACGGATCATATTAGCATAGGACAGACAGATGTTTCCCAGAAGAAAGGCAGTTTAGTTGCATCTTTGTAGATTACACTATGAAAACTAAAGAAGCAATCACTTTCAGAATGTAAATATTTCTAATGAAAGAACTGTATGTCAGAATAGCTTCTCCTATCTTGTTGCATGAAGCAGATACTGATTATTTTCATTGGAAAAGTGGAAGCTCCTGTTAGCTTATGCACTGAGATATGGGCCTGAGAAGCAGGAATTCAGGCCTCATCTATCCAGCTCGCTGCTCTTTCAGAGGCAGTGATGGATGGAGCATCATGGTGAAAGCCAGAAGAGAAGCTCAGTTCCCAGCTCTGCTAAGTGATCCCCTTAAGACAGTTGCCCTGTCAAAATATTATGGTCTTCACCGGGTCACGGTAGAATTCTGTCACTTTAAAATCTATAAGACATGATAATTCTGTTTAATATAGTGAGATCACAAAAAAAAGGAACCTGGTACTTCTTCTAGTATTAAAATAACGTACAACTGCCCAAAGAATTACATATAATTACCCACTCTGGTTTAAAAAAATAAATAAATAAAAATAAAAATGCACGACTCTCACTCCAAATTTGTCTGTCCTCTATGTGCCTTCATAGGCTGGCATTCCTACTAGTAGAAATTTCCCAATATATGCTTACCATAGACCTTACTGAGAGATGAGTAGGTAACTGGAGGTGGAAATAGTCCTTTTGTCTTCCAGTACAGTCATGCAGATTTAATGAGTGGGGCATTTAAAGTTTAGCAGGCTCAGCAAGTGAGGCATATTTCACCCATTGTCTCTAGAGTATTCCCTGACTGTATCATCAGTGGAGCATCCATTGTGCTAGAAGGAAAAGTGGGTCTGAGTGTGAAAGACTGCACATACTATATACACACGGTAAACTTAAAGGAAAAAAAAACTGTGAAAAATATGAGTGAAATGATTGAAACAAGACAAGGAGTGCACTATCATTCATATGTTACTGTGTGCTCCTCTGCTCCCTAATAGCATCAATCATGATGGTCACTGGAGTGCACGCAGTGGAAACAATACCATTGGATATTAAGAAAACGGTTTCTACCATTGGGTCAGACACCTGAGAGAGAAAATAGCATCAAGAGCTACTTGGACGATTCCCTAGGTAGGGTAAAAGCATTGCCTTTAAAATTTAGTCCAAAGTGACTGCTCTTCCTTTTCTGCCTTTCCTTTCTGAAGTTGCTTGCAGGGAAGTGACAGATTCCCCATGCTGAGCCCCACTTGCAAAGTGGATTCAGGCAGGAAATAAAGGTGCTCAGTTCCTATTTGGACAAGGCTGCTATGTATTAGTCACCCCAAAGAGCAGCCGAAGCAGGCTGTATCAAAGTGTCACATCTTAGCCAGTCCCTGCTTAGCACACTGGCTCACCAGGAAATAGTCGGTGAAACACTGCTTTCTCGTGTGTCTCTGTAAAAGCAAAAAACAAAAGTCAAATTCAGTAAGTCCTCAGGAAAAGTGAATCCAAACTTGAGATTCAACTTTTCTAAGGCTTTTTGCATGTAAGGAGGTCTCTTCTAATCACCTCTGATACTTCTTATTTTCCAGACATCCTAGAGACACTGCCATGAGGAAGTGGGTGATTGATTGGGGCCTCAAAATTTAATGTATTCACTGAACCTTGGTCTACTAACAGCTCATATTCATCTCAATAAGAACTGAATCAGCAGGTCACACCATGCCACCAGGATAATTACAGACAGAATGTATGAGATTTTTAAAATCCACTATTTTTTGTGTAGTTTTATTTTATATCAAGCATGAATGACAAAGAAGGCCCAAAAGGTTATAGCAGATGCTCAGCACAATAAATAGGCAGCAGAATAATGTGATAATCAGACCCACCCCTGCCATCTTTAGGGAGTCAAAACACAATTATTTTGAGTTGGAAGATTGATTTTTTAAGTGTTTTCTGTTCGTCCAAATAGCAGCTCCAAGATTTGGCCCCATTCACATCTGAACCTAGAGGTACTTCATTACAATTCATAGTAAATCTCAAAGAACAAATACACATTAAAAGCTATTTTTAAAAGTAATCACTTCTATGGTCCACAATTTCCACACTTCAATTTGGATCTTATTTCTCTGCATGTTGTTATTTACTCAGTAATTTCTGTTTATCCAAGACTGCAACTGTTCAGATGTAATATGTCACTTGCAGCAAGGCCCTACTTCTTACCCAGTTTTTCACAGCTAAATTCACTGGAGTAGAAGAACATAAGTTACTCTCTCAGTAGTCTAAATACATAATTCAATTATTGTATGTATTTTGTTACTTAAGGATGTGAGTGGTATATAATACCAGAGCCAGAGACACGCACTGTGAACAGATATTGGAGGCAAACTCCTCTGGCTCCCAGGTCTCTGGGCCATCTGACTGCTGGCCAAATTATAGGACTTTTGTTCATCCACATGAACAGCAACTCCTCTTGAAAACATGTACACCCACTAAGCTACAGGTCTAACCTAACGACAGATCTTTTCATGTCAGAGCTAGGCATTTACATGACTTTGCTGAATCGTGACCAGGAACAACTTTGCAGTGTCTCTTTTTGAGCTGCTGGTAAGTGCTGACATTTCAGTTGTGCATATTGTTAGCATACTGCCAGAGCATTAGGAGCCAGGCACAGATTTCTAATATTACCAGGTACTCTTGGGTATCAAGTTTTCTTCCATGAAAAATAAATAAATAAATAAATAAATTAGTCCTGAAAAACAATGTTTAATAGAATTAATGTAGGCAAACAAAATTGTGTTTAACAATGGGCCAGCTGGTGACATGCCAATCCTACAAGAATCAGAGCTCTGTCAACAATCTTACTTTCACAAAAGGCTCATGCTATGAAGCCACATTTATTAAACTTAGTTAAATTATTCCTTGCAGTTGTGTTATGATATGTTCTAGTGTTCTACTGAAGATTAGTATGGATGGAATTATGCTGGTGAAAAGTGACAAAGTAAGGACAACATAGGCAGTAAATCAGAACATGAAAATCACTTCTCAGCTGGTAACTTGTGTTGAGTTGTGTCCATTCCTACCAAGCAAAATCAAAATACCCCTGTAACCTTTTTTCATCCAGAAAAATCTCTGCTTTTGTAGTTTTTGTTCTTTCTGAAGGAAAAATAGTCTTTTGCACATAAAATCTGCATAAAACGTAGTCAACACTGACATGTATAGGGCCAAGATCTAGACAATTGTTCTGATTTTCCCTAATTTTTTTTGTGCAGCTGATGACTGGGGTTCAAAAAAAATCCTATACATTTCTTTTTTAATATAAAGATTTTTCAAGGTCCTTCCACTGTGCAGTTATAGCACTTCTTTTGATTTACACTGTCTGCTCAAAGTAACAGAATGATGACCAGATTTAGAAGATTAAAGGTAGGACTTTGATGTTACTATTATAGATTTAATGGAGCTAAGGGAATATTATGCAGAACTCCAGCTTGCTACTCTTTTTCATATAGCTGAATGGCCTTTATCCTGAGGAACACAACAGAGTTCATTCTTTTTCAGGACTTTATACAGAAATCTGTGAATCAAACTTCCAAGAGACCAAGTGTCATACAACAGTAACTCTGGTATATATATATTTAAAGCCAGCCTCTGAAAAACTTATGAATGCATTTCTTAGACATCACTATTATGCGGTCACTCTGCCAATATTTCCTAAAGAATTTTTCCTGCCACATAAACAGGAGGCAACCCCAAGGTGGCAGACATTTGCAGCACTGAAGTGGTGTCACCGAAGGATCTGTTCAGGGCTACACCTTACTGGTGCACATATGGGCACAGTCTCTGCTCCTGCAGAAATGATATCCCAGTCCCTGCAATGGAACATCACGGAAGTATGTACCTGATAGTCACAGCCACAACATGAGCATGCCACGATCCCCATTAGGAGGGCTATGGAATATTTGGCTGGTGTCTTGATGTGGGAAGGTACAGAGTAATACAAAAATGTACATATCATCACATCATAGGGACCAAGTGGAATTCCTAATAAGGCCAGGCCAGGCCAGCCAGATTTTTTCCTAAGTAGTGTGTCGTGATTATTACAGTCAGTCATTTGTTCACAGTTAAACCAGAATAGCTGGATCTCCTTTGAATATTCCTTCTGTCAAAAAAAATCCTACCAACATTTTTTCTAAGTCTTAGTTAGGGCCCAAAGCCATGCTTTCTCTCCATATGTGTGCAGAGATGACGAAGATTCATTATAGTTTCACATCTCCCCTTGACTGTTTATCATTTACTATACAAAAAGTACAATTCTGTGATGCAATCAGGTGTACATTACCACAGCTGACAGGAATTCAGTACTCCGCTATTTTACCTGTGTCTGCAGCACATGAGTGACAAAAAATAACTTTTGTTCCTCTAAATGGAGTGACAGTCACATAAGCCTCTTGCTATGCCTGGAAAAAACAAAACAATTAATTATGCTGAGCTTTCACTACAAGTTAATATATAATTTAAGTGAAAAGGTCTCTAGAGAAAAAAAAAAAAAAAAAAAAAAAAACTATGCTCATTTGAATGTCTCCTGAGGCCATTAACTAGTTGACAATATAGTTGACAGTATCTGTAGAAGTTACAATGTGTATGGAACTTCACCTTTAATGGACATTTGGTCATCAAGCAAACTGCATCCTTTATACACCTTGAAAGTTCACAGGCTAAGAAATTGTCCTCCAGAATAGACTACATATAACCAAAAATAAGGTCTAGACTCAATTTCTCTCAACTCTTCAGGGCTGTCATATAATAGCTGAAAAGGACTTTCCTGTGTTGCCCCAGTATCATAAAAGACTCCAGTGAGAGAGGCAACTAACCAGATTCTCTCCTGGTTTAACAATCCAAACAAGAAGTTTGCTGTTCACATTAATTAAACTATACATTAAATGCTGGGAAATGATTTTCATGTGGGGAAATTCCCGGCCTTTACATTACAGCTTGCTGTTTGAAAGATTGATGAATGTGCTGCAGTCACTGGCGTGTGCCCTTGGCTGCCCGTGACACGTGAGTTAGGTCATGATTATTTGTTATGATTTCTTTTTCTAAGATATTTAAAACAGTTTTTAATACTAAAACTTGTCAATTCCCTCCTTACATTGCAATATTGGGGTGCCTACCCCGTAAAATTGCCATGCAGTGGAATACTGCTGTGCATGTTGGTGATTAAAGATAAACAAACTCCTTGTGTAGTTCAAAAGTTCAGCTACAATTTGAATGCTTTGGAGTAGAAAGCAATAAAAGAGCAGAGGAAAAAAAAAAAAAAAAAAAAAAAAAAAAAAAAAGTTGAAAAATATAGGATGAAAAATGCAGTTGAGAGGAGGAAAGAGAAAGTTGTAAATGAGCATAGAAGCAATTTAATTACCATATACAGCACACTTGTCAAATGCTACATTTCCCTGCTTTGATGTCTGATCCACAGGGGAAAGCTGTTTGCTGTTCCTTCAGAAGCAGTTTGGTTTTGCTTTAGTGATTCAGCAGATACCATTGGATCCTCTGCTCTGGGCTTCTACCAGACATAGCCCAGAGAATTTCACCAGCTGATTCCTGCACTGAGCTCAATAACTTCTTGTTGAACTGGGGCATGTCTTTTAGGAAGACAGCTGTTCCTCACTAGATCCATAGGTGAGTTGTTTCAATTATTAATTTCCCTTGCTGTTAAAAAATTTGCACTTTATTTCCCATTTGAATTTACCAACCTTTGTTCTAACAGTCACAGGTTTGTACCCTGATGACAGCTCATCTATCAGTTCAGCATTAGACAATTCATATGTGCCAGTGCAGTTACTGGGAAGGAAACAATTCCATCTTTGGAAAGACTTTCCTTTAGATGGGGCAAGAAAAACAACCTTTAATAAAAACTCCTTGGCAAGAAAAACAGCCTTTAATAAAATCTCCTCTGAAACCAAAGAGGGAGAAATGATACAAGGAGAAACGATACAGGGAGCAATCAGTAATAGCACTAGAAACTAGAGTGACAAGCCTGAATGTATGCAGCCTGAAAGGCAGCTGCTGATGCAAAACCAGGAATACTTTTCAATGATTTTGAGTGACTTGGCAGTCCCATAGTAACAGCAAAAGCAAGTTTTCAGAGTTGATCACTCTTGCTGCTTTTAATTCCTAACCAATATTTGCTGCTAGTTGCGAATACCCAACCTTCACGATATCACCAAAGCCAGTCACCCAGAGCAAAGAATAGAGCTAGAAGCAGGGAAGAGACTACCTTAGCATAGCACCAGTGAGGGAAACTCAATGAGGAATACTGTGTGACCTTTTTGTAGGGTTGACCTACTCATGGCAAAGGGCTTTGCTGAGGAACACCTTCTTTTTAAAGCTACTTTTGCAAAGCAAAGTGTTTTTGACCATATGTACAGTCTTCAGGGATAGTGAAGACCATATAATGCATATCCACAATCTGAAACCATGAGGACAAAATGTAATCATGGGAAATATTAATGCCCCAAATCTGCCACAAGCCAAAGAGGGGAAAAAAAAAAAAAAAAAAAAAAAAAAAAAAAAGTGGTGGGGGGATCACTATTTTTATCAGTAAGATTAAGTATGCAGGGACACACTAATAGTGACTAGAAGGAAGTTTGCATCAGGAGAGCAGAATCTTGTCTATACCTCTCACTATCTTGATTTTCCAAGTTCTCTGTTAGTATTCATGCTGTGTGCTTTAGTAAAACCCAACCAAAAATCCATCCTTCCATCCATTTACTTTTATTTTATTTCTCCTTATTACTATACATACATACATGCATATACATGCATGGGTATATATATCGACTAGTTTAATTGTAGTCAGCACAGCATTTATTTTTCTTCACATGATTGCTTGCACTCTCTTCCATGCATTCCATCAGTTGCTCTCCATTTGAGTTTCAAACCAAATCCACTTCCTTTTTTAGTTACCATATTTTTCTATTGCATGGATAAAAATGTTTGAAGCAAATAGAAGAGCTAGTTTGTTGTTAGAATTGTGAAGCAAGCTGACGTAATGTGAACAAATGCTCCCTAGATAATCCACAGTTCTGACATCCTTAGTTTGAGAGACATAAGCACACACATGAGATGGAGCAGTACTTTTTGGCCTCACATGGAAAGCAGACATAGAAGTGATTCTCAGCCAAAACAGCTCACTTTTTAGTCTGTGTATCAGGCATGAAATTAAAAATCACTAGAGCCACATCTCAAGAACTAAATTAATGCTCTCTTGCACACATCTACAATCCCATCTATGACAGACTGGCAGGTACTGAACAATGGAAGGTCTTGAATAAATATTTACTTCTGACTAATAAATGTCCAGCCACATACTTTGTGAAAACTATTCCACAAAGAACATCCCAGATGTTGTACCAGAACAGCTAGGCAGTGGATAATGTAGAGGAACAAAATGGAAAGGCCAAATGTGAAAAGCTGTGTGTGATCTGGTTACTGTTCTCCCTGCTGCTGAAATCCTCTGTGGAAGGTATGGTAGACTATATATGACATGTAAGATTGCAAGCAAACTGTTGACTTTCTGTGTGTGGAGCATCAAAACAGGATGAGTGTCTGTCATACAGCAATTCAGCTTCTGCTCAGACAGAAATAGAGAGCTTGTCAGATTGTTCTGGCTCTCCCAGTTCCAATTACAAACAAGCTGGCTTCCAGGAAGATTCACCATGAAGTCCAAATCGGTTATGTCACATGAAGGTTCAGTGGTGGAAAGCCAAGGCTGATGAATGGCAGGAAAATGCTGACAAGCACCATATGTGCTTGTTTTATAAAGGACTCAGGGGGGATTACGGACCAAGTCAGAACATGACAATCCTGATTATAACCAGGGTGAAAAATGCAATGATCACAGATTGCCAAGGCACAAGTGCTGGGACCAACACTTTTAGTATTTTTTTTAGCAACAGCACAACCACCAATGGAAATGTGTTGGACTCACTATTAAGAAGGTTTGGTTGTTACCAGTCACAGCCAAATTAACAAGGCACTAGCAGCAGTGCAAGATTGTAAAATACATCAATTCCTGAAACATGGTGTGAGTTGCTAGGTTCTGCCTAAATGATTGCATTATTTGCTTGTTTGTTTTTTGTAGCTCTTGTTTTGTTGTTGTTTTTTAATCAGATTTGGGATGTGGGAGTCACTCCACAATATTTCAATGTTGTATACATCATCTAGAGATAGCAGAAGATAAACTTCACTGCAACCGTAGAGAGCAACCTCATCACTGGCCTTCACTTACCAGAATCTTTCTCAGATTCTCCCCAGTCGTTTGTCCTTCCATCTGGTCAAAGGAAAGCTCTGGACCACAGTCCAGAGGAAACCACAAGATAGTTTACATATATTTTTCAGCTCAGCAAATGCAGAAATGTTCACGCTTTAACTAATCTGAAATGGGGAGCTGAACTGCACTTCAAAGATTCCTAGAAAGACATGACTGTGCAAGAAAATTTCAACTACCTTTAAGAAAAGCCTGGCAATCAAATGTACTGCACAGCAAAATATCTCTTCCAACTTCTCCCTGTGACAAACAAGGTTAAACAAGGATGTATCACAGGCCCTATCTTACTTGTATTATTTCATGCAGCAGAGCTAGATCAAAGGAACCTAAACTTTATTATGTATACTAGGATGTGCTTTTGAACTGCTATAAATTTTTCTAATCTATCTGGTTAACACAATGCTCAGCTGATGGAGAGTTGATGTCTGGTACTTGCCACATACCAATCCTCCTTCCTACCAGTCCCATACACAGGCCTAAACATCTGCCTGCTTATCTGTTCACTCTTCTTGAGTGTGCGTAGAATGTCTGTGCCAATTCTGAAAGTCTATTACATCCAGATCAAGTTTTCCATTAGACTGAATGTGTACAAAACCATTTTGCCTACCACACTGTAAATCATTATGTTTTATTAGAGCCAAATTAATCAGCTTGGGAATTTCCACTTCAGGTAAAGGAATAGTCAGGTACTTTTCTGAACACAGCAGTAAGATCAAGTGATGATTTCTTGCAATATGTTGGTTTTATGCTCACAAAAAGTATTAATAATGAAGATGCAACTGATGGGTCAGGCACGCTGTTCATATGTAAATACCTTACTACCTCTTTTATAGTGAATATTTAGCATGGAAAGAGGAAGCACGTTTGCCTAAGAAAGTGCAGAAAAGACACACAAAACGAATGCTCATGCAAGTACATTCTCATTAACAAGCTTGTGTTTTTCCCAAGCACACACTGACCTGACATCCCAAACCATAGAATAAAATTCTTAGATACACTATGTACTGTGTACCTATATTTTTAATTTTTTTTTTTTTTTTAGGAATTGTAAACTTGATTTAAAGAAGAAAAACAGTTGGTTTGAAAAATCTGTAATTTAGCCATCATACACCAAAACAAAAATAAAGAAATTAGTGGGGGGATGCATTCTCAGCTGAGGAATCAGCTGTCAGTTCTGTTAAGCAACGGAAGCTGTGAATATACATCTTCTTTTTCAGTTCTACACAAACTTCACACTGGACTGCAGAGACCATTACTGTTCTTCCAATATTAAGAAAGTATTAATCAAAATTTATTAGGTAAATAGCATTATATTTCTTAGAATCTGGTCTTTGTGTGGCTGAACTTGTGAGTGCCTTTGTACATTCAGATTTTCAACAATAGCTGATTGCAATTTAACAAAAAAAAAAAAAAAAAAAAAAAAAAAAAAAAAAAAAAAGCATAGCGGGGATAAAATAATCATATAAAATTATATTATAAACTTTAGACATTGTGCCTACAGCAGGTCTAGGACAGGAATCCTGTCAAATACTTCTGAACTTTGTGGAAAAAGGAATTTCATTAAAGCCAATTGGCAATAGTCCTATTTCCATAGACACTTTTCAAAGCAATACTGATAACTTTGTCAGGGCCCCCAGTTCCCTTTCACTGACCTCTTAATCTGTTCAAGAACTGCACTCACCAGTGGGAGAAACAAGAATTCTGGTATTTATATGGAGCATTCCAGCACCACTGCCTTTATTGGCTACTGAATCAAATAGAAAATCATCTGTTAGTTTAGATATCACTTGCCCTAATCAGCATCATGAATCTGATATGACTGTATCTACTTGCAATGTAAGGAAGAGTTATTCAGTGATGCTGAAGGCCTAGAAAGCAAATAAAGCAATTTTATATGAAAACTAGCAGAAGAGAAATTCAACAAGAAATAACTGAAATCAGCCTTTCAGATAAGAACAAATTTGAAATTCAAACTATTCCTCTTACTGGCCAGTTTTGAATTTGGTATGCTTCTTCAAATGTAGTTTTTAATTTTTAACATTGCTTGGAAATACTTAAGTATTCCCACTGTGGCTATCCTGATAACAAAGAACCATTGCCACAGTATATTCAAAAGAAGTAAAAGAGGTCTTATGGCAAATCTTAATTTTATAGCTTTCCTACAAAATAATTTTAGGCTTATGGACCACAGATGACTCTCAAATTTTGTGCAGTCACATCCACACACATCCACAAAATAAAATGCTTCATAAAACAATTCCTAAGGTACAAGGTCACCAACAGTCAAGCTTGGCAAGTTATGTAACTTACTAAATTCTTAATTAAGCTTTGTATGATTGTTTTTAATTATTATTATTGCCTATCATAATTAAATTATGATGCCAAGGTAATATTTACAGGCTATATTCAAACTGAGCTGTCCTGTGCAAGCCTCTATACACACTCATAAGCAGCTCACCCTGCTGCCCCAAAGGACTTGAAACCAGAACTCTGGATCTTTCAAGGTTTGTCTGTCTCCTTGAAACCTTGGTTTCACATTTCACTTTGCATTGGCTATTCCATCATTTTTAAACCTTTCTGGTTATTCTACCTGTCAAGGAAATGTGCATTAGCCTCCAACAGGAAAAGGCCGTGTACCTGTAAGTGAAAAGCAATTAAGTTAATAATGAAAACAGTCAAGGTTTGTGTAGCTCTGTCAGAAAAAAATCAGAGATTTATTAATGGCACATTGGTTGGGGAAGAGAAATGTTAACTCCTGTTCAGTTAACTTGTATATGCTTTGTATGCATTTTGCTTTTGTAAGAACCAGGGAATTAAACTGTATTAATAAATGCCTATTAAGGGGGCAAGTTTGTGTTCATAAGACCTTTGACCCAGCAATCAATATTCACTAGTTCCAACCACACATTGATATAAATGAAGTTCAAGCTTTCTCTTGAAGTGCAAGCTTTTCCTTTTGCAGTGAGAGACTGCTTACATTTCTGAGCTCTGAAGTAAAGGGGCTTCTGAGGGACAGGAGAGAGACTATGAACAAGTTCATTTACAAGCAGCAGAAGTAATGCTTGAATTTTGTGGATTTGTGTCAAATAAGTTACAAAATATTCCTGCTTTGGACAAACTGAAGATACTGGAAATTTGGACTAACTTCTTAGGAACTGACTCGTTGTTGCCATTCCCAAACTCTTTTGCCCAGCTTCCTTGCCCTGTAGAAACCTTATAGCACGTTCTCTCCCGTTACCCTAGGTATAGGTCTTTGCTAACAAAGTTATACATCTTTTAACTCAGAAAAGTAGTCCACATACTTACACTGCTGCAGTGACTCACAGGCCTCCGAGACACATTTTTGTAACAAGAAACTTATTTTGACTAGCAAAGGAAGTGACAGATCCATTGCTTGTGTCTTTCCTAGCTCCCTTTCAGGTTCTGGCACAGGGCAATGGCAAAGGCTTGTCAGATACAGGGAATACAAAACTGAGGTGCATCACACACCACTTTTTGCCACTGGAAAATCACATGGAATTTACAGGAACCCTGAATGCAAGCCAGAGAAAACTTGAAATCTCTCTGACTCACTGCAAGTCTCATAGGGATCTATCTTTCTCAATAAAAACAGTGTGAATATGGCCTAGAGCCACTTCTCCCTTTCTGTACTTTATTTCCTTTCCAACTTCATTCTTGCACTGGCACAAAGAAACAGGACCGTGTTGCTGAAGTATTTATAAAAATCCACGACCACTTGAAATTAGAACTGACTCATAAATAAAGCAGCACAGGCAGATTTGGGGTAAGCTTATCTGATTTACAGACTGCAACACTTTGCGCAGAAATAGCTTTGATTAGTAGCCATCTCCATTTAGTAGCTGCCTACTTAAAGCACAGTTTATAATAGACATTGCCTTCATTCATTAGCTGTTCTTGTTTAGTACAATATTTGCTCCTTTATCACATACACCTTCAAGCAAAGCTGCAGGGGAAAGCAATTAAAAGCAATCAAAGGAATGCCTTCTAAATAAAGATATACAGGATGTTCCCTCTGCTAACATTGCTGAAGGCCATGATTATAATTTATAACTAAACAAATGCCCATATGTATGACATTACAAGCTCTGAACCATGATGTGCAGGTAATGAAACCGTACAATTCTTATTTATGCCATGAAACAAGCTGTTACTTTTATTGCAGCTAGAGAGGTGCTTATTCCGTTGCTGCGTGCAGGTGCGGCTCACAGTGAGTCAAGAGGACTGGCAAATGAACTGCTGAGGCAGGTAAGGCCTGCTGATTTAAGTATACACTTGCTTTTTAAGACCCCCTACTCACAGAAGATATCCAATTGTCCTAAATGCTTATAACCAAACCAGATGAACTGTAAGCAAATTAGCTTTACAATCCATGTTTTTAACATTCCTTTGCCCACTAGCAAAACGTGAAAGAAAATCTTCAGTCTCCTTTGTAAAGCACTTTGCATTTAAGGGATACCAGGTGCTAAGTAATGCAATATTAACAAGCAGTTGCATTACTATAAATTCATTGTCATTAATAATCAAGAAAATTATTATTATGAAAAAAATGGCAATAGAGCTGAGAGTTCGGTGCAGCCTATCCTTGCCCCAGTACCTCCTTATGACTGCTACCAAAACCAAGGGAAGTTCCCTAAAAGGCCACCCCAGCTACTACATTAGAGAAAATGCAAGTTTGCTTCTCCATATTGTAACAATAAAACATGACTGGAAGAAAAGAGGCAAGGTGCCTGTGCTGTTGAATTTTCTCACCCACTTGGGAGCAACTGTATGTTGGAAGAGCCCCTTGGTCTCCCTGCAGCATGTGGGCTCCCTGTGTGCTGGCCAGGGCTGCTAAAGGAACAACTTCACACTCTTATGCAATTCAGCCAGAACCATCTGCTTTGCCACATCTGCTAAGAATGTCATCTTGTGTTACTGTCCTTCAGTTTCAGCTCCACACCCTCTAATTACTCACTCCCCCATCTCTGTTTCTATGGCTGGCACTTTAATAACAATTAAACCTACTAACACTTTTCTGATGTTAACTTTAATCCCAGTTTTTGCAGAACAGCTGTCATAAGGAATTAATACCATCACATTTAGCAATTTAATTAATAAAAGAATGTTAAAATTACAGTATTAATGAGTAAAAAACTATTTAAAGCCTTAGCAGTGCCAGAAGTTCTGAAATTCAACAAAATATATGCAACACAAATGAATTAATATAAACTCTGGAGCCTGAAAAAAAAAATTGAATTCTTTGCCATTCAACCACAATTATGCTCTCAGCCTACAATAATTTCTCTGCTGGTGATGAGGACTAATTTTTAATTTTTTTTTCATCAGGTTCTAGTGGAGCAAAGAGGACATGCAGTTTGGTTCTATTTTCCATCTCTAAAGACATCAGGAAATTATCTGCAGATGCAGAATTTCAACTTATGACATCTAAGTAAATCATTTCCCCCTGTAGAAGTAATAGCGAACAAATATCAAACTGTTACTGATCTTCTCCTCCCACTCACCACACTGGATCATGGAACTGGCACCCACAATTCTCAAATACAGGACCATAGATGTGCTTGCTTTGGAGTCAGCAAGAAAGAATAAGAGTGGAGAACACACTCTGCTAGGAGAACAATTTAAGACAGTAAAACGTTATTGAATTGTTGATGCCTAATGTAGGACTGCCTGCTGCAGATTTGATTCCTTTTTGCCACAGAGCTTTCACTGAACTTAGCAGCTGTGCATAAACAGATAACAGGATCAGAACACTTTATGTATTAAGATTTTTAAAAGCATAGGTAAACACACACTGAGTAAAAATGACAAAGTATAACCCATTACAAAGTTCTAGTAGTGGTAAATGCAAGTGGTGGAAAGTGTGTTTTGGAAGATTTCTCACATGCTCACACTTATTTGGACTAAGTGTAGCAAAAATATGTTTGGCACAAGACCAAATTAATAGGAAAAAAAAAAAATAGGATTTCCAAAAATACTTCCCATTAAAGCTCAGGCAGTTCCCGAGCAGAGGAAAAGTTTTCTATACAATCATCTAGACCCCTTTCAGTAGCAAATTTCCTATTGAAAGTCATGGAAGTAAAACCGGATCCTGAACTATACAGAACATTTGCATTCTTCATTTTAGCAATTGTGCAAAGTTCATCTGTTTGGCTACGTGCCAACAAACAACCATGTGTTTGTAGTGACCAGAAAGCACAGGTGCTGGAGAAGACTGGCACACTCACAAAATTAACATTACTCTAATACCCAGCCAGCAAAACTGCCAGTTATTTCAGACTCTGAAATATTTCCCCCCAAAAAGGAAAAAAATAAAAATAAAAATAAAAAATAAAAATCAGGAATTAAAAACAGCCAGATAAGCCAAGCCACTTGAATAAAAAGATCTCTGGAACTAGATTTTTAGCTACATAAAAGAGCTGTCATGCATCAAAGTCAAGATGTATTGAGGCAAGAACCACCCAAAGGGATGGTGTTTCAAGTACTCAGAAATGAAAGGTCCATAGGCAGCTGCATGTGCCCTGTGTGTAACAGCATTCCTGAGCTGGGGAATTGGGTTCATGGACATGTAATTCATCAACAGCATGAACACTTTGCCCACCATCTCAAGCATCATACTTTTACGGAGCTTATCTTCTGTAAATATCCTGGACCTTCACTGAGATTTCCGGGACCCTATCTCCCTCAAAACTGTTTGGTACTTTACCTCTGCATCACAAAGGAATCCATTTTCTTAAGCAGCTTAATGATGACAGGTGCCATCACCTTATTCCAGTGAAAATAATTCTATAGCCCTTTTAAGTTAATCCCAAAAAATACATATCCCAATGTGAACTCACAGGTGATTTTAATATATACATTTATGCTAGTATAATTAGTTATTAATATAAATTTAATAAGTGAGAGCCTTACCATTTATTTTACATGTAATAATGATAGAATAATTAAAGTCTGTGAGTATTAGACCTGTACAAAATACCTTTGAACATTAATCTTTATGTAGGTCACAATTATTTAAAAAGCGTATGACCGTGGAGACTGTTGGGAAAAAAAAAAAAAAAAAAAAAAAAAAATAGTTTCATTTTATATAATTATTTTTTTAATTTCCAAAAGCGTAAATACATATGTAGAAAATGATTTATAAAATATCCCATTGTTAAATCCTCCCAATGAAAATGAAAATCCTTAGCAAAAGACATGTTTCACTCACTTAACCTACTTATATATCCATATATACCCTTAACCTACTTTTATACCCATATGTCTCCACTTAGTCACTACCTTTTCTGATGGAGACTAGTATACACTTTTCTACTGCGATGGAGACCTTCAGGGAATCGCTGTACCTCTGTCTCATTAGACACATCAAAGTATGGTAAGACGTTTCTTCTGCGTCCTGTATTTAATACCTACTCAATTCATGGATTTAGTTCATTTTCAGCTCTACCCATCTTCTCTTCAGAAGCTGCATGTCACTTTTCCAGTGAGTGCCTCCATTATCACAAGCCTACAAAAAACAACTATTCTTATCTGGATTTTCATTTTTTCCTCATTTCAAGAGACAATCATGCCTTCTTCAGCTGACCTTCAAATTACCATTCATCATATAGCTCCACCCTTCTCCAAAGGCGAGCTGATGGCCACTTCTTACATCCGTGCTACCAAGAGTAGTAACTGGCAGTAGCCATAAGGAAAGATGAAGCTGCTTTATAGCACAAAATAACAACCCCAGCCACTTTCAACTTCAGCAAGCACAAGAACAAAGTGGGAAAATGCATTTATTCTAAATAAAAAATCAAATGTATCCAAGAAGTAAGACTTCACTAAGTTTATGGGGCTTGAGAAATTCAAAGTGTTATGTCAAAAAGTCTAAAACTGGGCACTAAATTTTACTCAAAACCTATTTTCATTTCACGTTAAATCCTAAAATGGGTTCAGGATAAGTTATCACACTGATAATTGGTCAGTGTGATATTAACCCTTTAATGGGTTTTCAGATAAATTATCACACTCAAAGATTTATTGCACTTTAAAGATAAAATAAAGCCTGAATTCTTCATCTAAACTCAAAGCATGGACCCTAACTATAAAATCACAACTAGTGCTTCCAGAAATTCATATAGACAGATTTTCTTATGTGGAAAAACACATACTATTACACTGAAATTAACAGGACCAAGAAAATTGTTACATACTTGAAACAGTTTTCTGCATAAAGTGCAGCATCTTTGTAAGAGGAAGAGCTAGAATAGCCCTTTATTTTAAAACTTCTGCTGAGAGAAAGGAAGATTGGGAAGTACAATCTCTTTAAACCAAAAGGTAAGTGCAAATATTAAGAAGTGATATAAAGTACATATGTGATAAGAAAGAGGATTTCCTTGTCAATTACTGTCCAAAACTTTAGCTTTTTATCATATTAGGGGCCAATATCTCTCAGCAAAAGAGGGAGCATTTGATTACATTTAGAAAGCATTCATCTGTCAGATTAATTATTTTGAAGCAGCAGCAGCAATGCACTGATTAAAACATAAAGCTTTCTATCTCTATGCTTCTATAATGGTCACATTAAGTAAATTCCATTTCCCTGAAAAGATTCAGACTTACTGAAAGGTCTTTATGTACTTATAAATGTGTCAACAAGAGACGAGGAGGTAAGGGTTTCTGAGAGGTATTACTGCAATGTATATTTGATAATGAAATTTGCTGGTTAAATTAGCCAGAGAAAAGGTATAAAGGTCTAATGGGCTTAGTCTACTGTTCAAAAGAGCATACATTTCCAGTTGCAGCAAAGATATGATGGATGCTTACTACAAAAGAGTATCACAACCAGCAAGGACAGAGATGAATTTACCTGTTTGTAAAGGAAAGTTGTTACAAATAATTTTTGCCAAGAGAATGAACTCTTCTCTATGACAAAGCAGTACTGATTACCAATACCATACTGCCCAGTCACAAAAATAAATAAATAAATAAATAAATAAAATAATGATAATTAAAAAAAAAAAAAATCTTATCAATCTTTTGTCTGGATCATTGCAATTTTTCTACTTTAGGACTCCTGTACTGGATATTCACAGTGCGTCACTGATTGCTTACATCACAAGGCATTGCTCTTGTTAATAACCATCGTATTGAAACTAGAAAGTGATAAATATCAAACATGTCCATTCAGAACATTTGAATACTTTCAATTTGTACTGAAATTAATTATGTTTTGAGATTTGCAATTAGTGTGGGGATTCATAGACTTCTGGGAGCTGTTCAGAGTGCACACATTGGGAATTTTATGTCCCCAGATTTAATACAAATCAAACTCAATGCTTATTCTTACCAAAATAACCTCAAATCAATCCTGTTAATATTTGATTAGCCATACTAGCTAGTTGCAACTCATTGCTACTTATTACCCTGGGGAGCAGAGCTGCCTAAAAGTGGCATTCAAAATCTCTAGGATTTAAAGATGCATTACACTGGGGAAGCTATTTAACCAGCACTCATTTATACAGTCAGATTATATGACTGGTGGCATATAAGGAACATTGCAAGTGCCAGAAATGTGTCATATGCTATCATCATGTGCTATTTAATATGTACATCACTTTTGTTACCTCACAGTTCATTGTTTAAGAAAAGAAAAAAAAACAGTGTGATGTAGTAAAGTGGCAGAAGTAGAGTTATGTGAATGCATCTTTCTCATCAAACTTCAAGATGAATTACAGTTCATTCTCAACTTGAGACAAATGATAAAATATCAGAATGCTTTGCAGTTGTGCAATCATTTTCACCTGGAAGAACTGACTCTAAAGGGATAGTATGGAGTAGTGGAGGGCTCAGGGTCAGGATTTCTTTAAGTAAATGCACCCCATATTTCTGTGGAGAATCACCTCACATTTCAGAGTTCTACACTAACATAGAATCATGAAAAAAAAAAAAAAATTGTAAAATTTTACTGGTATATTAATGGACTTCATCTTCCAAATAGGCACCAGATTTATATTTCTTCCTATGAAACGCAACAAGTCCTTTCAGATTCCATCTGAGGTGAAAAGAATTAATGTTCATTTCTGGAAGTGTGAAAAATTATGCTTTATCTGTAAATATAATATCTTTACAGACTCTAGTGTGAAATTAATACATCACCACTACATAAAATGTATAATTCATGAACTGATACCAGTCAGATGTAGCAGCCATGACAACCGAGGTATCTGCAAATCATCAGCATACATCTGGAAAACAAGTGATGTCAACAATGCCAATAAGAGTGGAACGTGGATTTAAAAACATAAAAAATTTTCTCTGCATCTACCTGCTTACCTTTGCAATGTAAGATTTAAAAATTGAGACAATACTTAGAAAATAAGCTGTACGTTTTTTGGGGACAGCCAACAAAATCATTTTCATGTGTGAATAGAAGTAAATGAATTGTTACAAACTCTAGAAAACAAACATCATTAATAGAATTATGATACCATCTCTTGCAGAAACATAGGGGCATGCATCAGAAAAGTGACATGGGTTGTAAATGTTGCTGGGAGTACAATTTGGGAAATCTATGTTGAACAAATTAGGTGCTAGTAAAACACTACATAGGCAGACCTTCACAAATCCACATTTACTTTGAGTCGTCTCTTGTTGTGGACCAGCGTGCAGAGGGTGAAGGTCCTCACCCTGCACAACAGGGAGGTGATGGATCGTAGACTGGCCTCCAAGGGCAGGTTGCAGGGGTGGCAGAGGAGTGATCTGCTGGACTGACCAAAAGCTGCAGCCGGAGCAGCAATATTGGCATTGCACTTTTTTCCTCTCAAGTTCTTTAGATTTCACCTACGCTGACAATTTCAAGGGGAAGAAATGGGGAGCACTTAAGCCTTGCTGCCAGCTTAGATCCTCAGCTTCTTTCTCAAACTGACGGAGGATATTTCTTTAGTGACATGGAAGATGAGGATTGCTATGCGGTGGGCACCTGCCAGATATAAATTTGAGTAAGATTGCTACCACATTCCAAACATATGCATGTGAATCACCCCTGTGCATTTACCATATGTCATTGTAAGAACACATTAATTTTCATCCAATAATCCATTATTCTAATTATTGTTCTGTACCAACATTAATATTAGTAGGTTAAAAAAAAATAAACAGAAAAGAATCTTGTATTATATACCCTAGTGGTTGCTGATGCTAAAGAATGCTACTGTTTTAGAAAGTGTCAAAAAACTAATCCCTGGAAAATTCCACTTGTTGGTTAAGGTTACTCAGTAATCTGAGCACAATTTTGATGTGAGGGTGGCTGAATCCAAGGAACATCTGATATGCACCAGAAAAGCAAAGTAACATATAGATCTGTGGATTAGCTTAATTGTCAGTAACTTAAACAACGCAAAGTTAGATATCCTGAATATAGTTTTCTAAACAAAAAAAAAATAAAGAAATAATAAATCCCAAACACGACAGAATCCACGCCACATATTTACCTTGAGAAGGAATTGAATGGACCTGAGAGAGTGTGTAATAGGTGTTCAGTGTCTGATGTAATGGATATCACAGGCACAGACAGAAAATAAGGGGACAAAAATGCCTTGCATCAGCCATGGCTGGAGTGCCAGTAGATAGAGATCACAGCAGGAGAGGCAGGGAAAGCCAGTGCAAAACACCTCTTGTTTTTTTAGCTCTTTACAGAAATCTCTTTCATGTTTCAGCTCAGTGCCAATGGCCCTGCATAACTGTTCAAAATATGGCCTGAAAGGCAATTGACTTTGTTGACTGACCCTCAGAGTAATCCCCCAAAACGTCCCTACTCATCCTTAGAGGAAAATGCTGACATGAGTTGCAGCATCTTGCACTGAACCCATGGAAGACAGAGAGGCCTCATTCTCCTCTCAATCACCTAAGGCAATATCCAGAAAACCCCTTCTCATGCCCATTGAGCCTGATCCCAATCCCACTTTGTATGCCAGCTGCTATCCACTATTCTAATGGCTTCAAGCAGCCCTAAATCCTGTTAGTCAGTCACTGGCAAGCAGCCTTCCTTGCAGATTTTACACTACCCCAGGAAACAGGACATTTCCAGTGCACCGTGAATGCTCTGCAGTCCCAAGCTGTCAGAACAGCCTCTGTGGGCACGGGCGGACAGACCAGAGGAGGTGAGATTTCTCTGGGAATTGCAGCAGAAGCTGAACGGCTTCAGGGTACTTTTAGCATAAAAGGCAGCCTTTATGCCACCTTCACATGCAGCCGCAAATGAGGATCTGGCTCTTTACATGGGAATGAAGCATAAAAAGAACATTTTAAAGGATACAAGAGAAAAAATAAATAAATAAATAAATAAAATTTAAAAAAAAAAAATAGTACTGGTCTGTCCTTTTCTCCCCACTGTGATCTCTGCACATTGGCATGCTGGCCTTGACAGATGCAAAGTGGTTTTTGTTCCTTCACTCTCATTTTGCAGTTGTGGCACACACTACAAGAAACACTGTGAATGTATTAATCAGTTACTCTCCAATATCCCAACTCCTCCTCAGAGCAAACAGATGTCCCACAAACTTGTCACTGCATGTGGCAGGATGTCTTTATAATGAAAGTTGTTTAGTTGCTTTCAGTTACAGTATATAAAGAATTAGCTGTAGAAGCTACATGTAAGGTTTAAGGGATAAGCAGAGCTTGGCATCTTTTGGTAAAAATAATTTACTTTCAGTCATCTTTAATAAAGAAATTTATATATGGTTTAATACTTCCCCCTTTTTTAATAGTTATCCAAGATCAGGTCTTACGGTCTTGTCTCCAAGAAAGGAAGAGACAAATATGCAAGACATTGAATTGATATATGGCTTTACTCCTAAGAAAAAAAGTGAGAGGACCTCCTGGAGTCTGGTCTGCTGCTCATTCAAGCCGTCATGTCTTAACAACCCCTTTGCATAGATTTGTCTTAAAAATAATTAGTTATTTTTGCCCCCATATCTCTCAGTGGAAATCTGTCCCAGAATTTTACTTCATTGACAACTAAAAATGTCCTACTAGTTTCCAAATTTAATTGTATTCATGATTGCTTTATACTCATTTGTCCTTTTGCCAACATTGCTCTTTAGCTTCAGCACTTCTTTTTCTTCCTCAGTCATTTCCGATACATGAGCTTGAAACTTGTTAGTCTCCAAATGCATGACCTTGCATTGTATACCAGTGAATTTCATCTGATTTTGACTCTTCCAGGCCTCAATTTCATATAGTTCTTCCTATCTGACAAGCTGCTCCTATTCAGAGTTATGCCATCTATGTATGTTATGAATATACGTCTCTGTTTAAGATGATGCTAACCAAAATACTAAATAAATTAGTCACAAGACCAACTCTTAAAATTCCCCCTTCAACTAAAACTTTCTAGTGTTTCCTGTAGTTCTAAGACCTTTACATCCTTCTTTGCTCACTTTGCAACTTTTTTTTTGATGAGCATTATCTTTAATTTCTGTAAGAGATGCCAAATCACATATACTACTACAGTCCAACTAGAGACGTTCACTTGCATTTTGTTATACAGAAAATTAGTTATCTTATCAAAGCTGTCCCTGTGGATTTCTCCTAAATGTATTCCATTAAATCAGTGCTGAGCAGTGGCCAAAAAGACAAGTTGCTGAAAGCAAAAATGCCAGGTGCCATATTTTTTATCCAGCCTAGTTCACCGTCAAGGCTGCCAATCCAAATCTCTATTAGTGGCAAATTTGACACCAGTGCCAATGTCTGCCACTGCTGAGGTAAAACAAATTCCATCATCACTTGGACCTGAGTAACCCTATTTATCTCAGCAGCCACCCAGTGGCACAGAGTCTCCCGTCTTCCCTAGATTCAAGATGCAGCATATTCTGTCTTAGTCAGAAAATGAGATATTTAGCAGCAAGGTCCAAAAAAGAACAAAAAGTTCAGTCAGAGAAGGGGCACAATAAAGAAGTGATCTCTTTTCCCAGGTTCATGACACTGATGAAGAATTGAGCCCATAAACACATTTTAACATCACCATGGTGTCTCTGGTGCATGGGTCCCCTTGGGCACTGCTATCTCCTGAATCATGCCAATCTGATTTCTCCTAGGAACACTTGCTATTTTCAGATATTTATTCTTCGGAAGAATTGGAAATACTGAGTAAGGAGGTGACACTGAAATGCAGCATTACTTTATACAGTGATTGACATTTCAAACTTCACTCTGTGGCACAGCCCCTGAGCTGAGAAGTTGTTCCATCTCTCAAATCACTCCATTCTGTATCCCAAGCTTCTGCACTAGCCAGAAGAAGCACAACAGAAGTTGAACAGACTAGAAAACCTTTCCTATTTTAGAAATTCCCTAGAGACTATTTGTCTGCAGTTACCATGCTTTTGGCTTTATTCCTAACACCTAATGATGAAAGCATGCAAACAATATCAGCAGAGTTCTGTGAAAACTCTGGGAAAGTTCAGATCATTAGTGCATTGTGTGTTTTCACCTTAACAATGCACACTGGTAAGAATAAACATACCTCTTCATGCACTATCTTGTATGAGTATAGATGCTCGTATAGTAGCCCTCGGCACTTACTTCATTAATTTAAAATGAACCTTAGAGTAATTCACATTGCATTGCTTTTTCCTATGAGAGGAATCAGTTAAAGTCATACAGAATTCATAGTTTGGAACTGAGCAATGTATTTCTGTCAACCTGCCTACTACAAAGAAGTCTCTGTCAGCAAGCACTTATAAAAGGCAGATCACAGTCATATCACTGGTTTTGGTTTTGTTCATGTTTTCCTCGTGAAAAAAAAAAAAAAAAAAAAAAAAAAAAAAAAAAAAGCAAATCCCTCTTAGAAATGTATAGAAACATTTGTTTGAACACTTGTTGAACAAATATTGTAAGAAATTACATAAAACTTCCACTATTCTTTCCACTCAGCTTCCATAGAGCTAACTGTATCTGAAAGAGGAACGCAAACTTTAATCTTACCACATCTTGGTGCTTTGGATAGCCAACTACTCAGTCATATCACAGTAAATATTGATTTATATTTCAGGTCAAATATATAAACAAAAGGCCAACTCCCAGAGTATATCACATTGCATAGAAATGTAAGATATCAAGTCAAGTACACTGCGCAAGTAATCGAAACCTTTCTTTCAAAATCTGTGACCTTTTTTAGCCTTATTTCAAGGGGAATATCATAAGATATTATGTCCCTGCAAGTTTCCAGCAAATCAACAGCTGAGAAGAGATTTTATTAATTCTGCCGTACGTGAAAGGCGGAAAGAATTAAGCCACTATTCATTTTCTTTGGCAATGGCCAGGCTAACAGACACTTACTGGCTGCCCACTCAGCACATCAACTGCAGTGGACAAATCACAGCAGATACTTTCTTGTCTGGCTGCCGAGCAGAAGCACAGAGGACTTAGGATATCTGGTACTTCTGCATCAGGGGAAGATGAGTTTTAGGAAAACGGAAAATGGCCAAGGCAGAGGATAAGTGACAGGAAATATAGGAATGTGAAAATATTATAGGAGAAAAAGACAAGTGGGGTTGTTGTTTTAAGAGAGTCACAAGAGACAGAAGAAGTTGAGGTTATTAGATGAGAGGAACTTAGGGGACAAATCAGCAGCAAACCTGTCTTTGTGAAGTCTTTTGTTCACAGAACAATTTCATAAAGGCAAAATGGAGAACGTTGTATCATACCCAGTGCCTCAGCCCAAAGGAAGTCTGTGAAAATTGCAGATGCCCTTCAGTTCTCAAAATCTCTGAGTTTGTGTGTTTATCTGTATTCCAAATGTGCAGAAAGTTCTATTTAAAAGTACTTGTATTTCTGCAAAACCCTACATTAATTCAAAAGGATTAATTTAAGAGATATCACAGCAGAGACATTTATATTGGTGTATACTGTGAGAAACCTTAAACCCTAACAATGTGAACAATAAATAAATGAAAACAGAGTATCAAAACATTAAACAAAAATCTGACAAGTTGGATGAGAAATGTCAAAGTACATATTGACTTCTTTTTCCATCTTGCCAGAAAAAATAAAAATTGGAAAGAAAGCAAAAAAAAAAAAAAAAAAATAGTAATCAGAACGAATAAAGGCTCTGTTTATCCTGTCTCAGCACAAAAGAACACAGGAAATGTCAGAATAGAATAGACCATTTTGACCCATCACAACTAATATCTTGCCTTCTAATACTTCACGATACTTGAGAATAAATACTCTGTGGTATTCTCCTTCATTGTACAATCCGTGTGATGGAGACATGAAGAAATTCCTCTGTGAGTCTAGACAGCTGTCCATTTTAACCCTGGATCATGAGGCTTTTTGTGAAATTGCTATTTTCTTCTTGTCTACGCAAGTCACTAACACTTTTTGATAAACTATCTGCCTTAAGAATGTCCCAATAACAGTAAATTACAGTGCTTAAATTTTTTATTGTATATATACACATCGTGATCAAACAGATAAAGGTTATCAGTTCAATTTAGAGTGAAATCCTCTGCAGTGCTGAGACTAGCATGGAGACGGTTTCATTCTGAGAGTAGCATGAGTACAATTTTATTTCAGACTGAGAACACTACCTAATCTGACTTACAACAGACAAGGTGCTGAGTGCATAATACGGAAAATGTAAAATGATTTCTTAAGAAAACATTGGCAACTTAATTGTATTATAAAAATCAATAGTTTATCACTTAATGGCTTTACTGAACAGAGAAAAGTGGCTATGCTATCTGAAGTTTCCACCAGCCATCCAAAGGCTGTTTGAAGAACTCTCTAAACCAAAGAAGCATGAACAAAATACAGAAGATATTAGACAAAATCTCCTTCTACACTGTAAAGCTGAAACAAAACAACCAATAGATCAGCACAGTTTGGAATCTTTAAAGACTGTAACTACTATAAAGCATCTTAGCAAGTGCAAAGAGAACTTCTTTCACTTTAATGTAACTGCCAAACTTAAACACAGATTGCTTAAATATTATAGTAAACCATGGCAAGTCATCAGTTTCCTCTGTGCTTTCATTGCTGCTACATAACTAACAAATTGCTCTGAAGGAATAGAGGTCATTAGCACACATACTGCACAAAGCTAATGGGTCTTTCAGTTAAAGAATTATACTGCCTTTTTTCAGATGTGATCACCTTTTTTTATCCATAAACAGATATCAGTTGTCCCATGTAAAACCCAAAAAAGCAGAAAAGAGGAACAAATCAATATTCTTTTCAGCTCTGTGATGGTCTTTCTACATCCAAGAATACTAGCTACCTAGGCATTCTCATTAAATACATCTCCATGATTTTCAGGGTTTAAATATCTGCTTTGAACTGAAATTTGGCCAACTGATCACATGGGTGGATTCCAATAAAGCCTGACAAGACATAAGTAGCCTATTTTCCAGCTTCAAGTGTTATTATCTGAGCACTCTATGCTTTCTGGAGTGGTGCAGCGCATTTATTTCAGAGAAATAATATGATTTTTAATACACTTCATGAACAGAATTAATCTGGTGATAGTGGAATACTGAAGTCTTTGCAATCATCTCAGTACTGTCCACTGTGGTGTAAAGAAAAAACATGCAGAAAGAATGCTTCCACAGCTTTCAACCTCTACTGCAGCAGCATCTTGCCCCCCCCAGCAGGCCCCTTCATCATGGCCCTCGCTGGAATACCTTTCCAAGCCTAAGCACCAAGACTGAAAAGTGCTAACAGAAGTCTGATCTTGGAAGTACACACCAAAAATTAGGCCAGACAAGTCTTTTCATCAACAGATGAAAAATAGTTATTTCCCAGCCCTCAAATAGGGATTCTAAAGAACCTCTGTTGATGAAGTATTTGTGGGGCTTAGGAAAAAAGCTTGTGAACCAGTTGTCAATCTGTAACATACCCAACAACTGTCTTCTTCAAATCGCTGTGTTTTCTGAATTGAAGGCATTACTCTATGCTTCTGAAAGAAAAGCCCTACTTGTATATATGCATCTCTCTCAGAAAAATTTATATGTTATAGAAGCTCAAATTGAGACAGCCAAGATAACTAATGAATTCCACTTTTTTTTTCCCTTTTTTTTTTTTTTTTTTTTTTTTTAACAGTATTTGTATCAGAAGACCAAGGAACAAAAAATGAGACACAATTAAAGAGCACATGTACATTCTGCTGGAAAATTTTCTAAGACCAATAAACAGTGTAGATACAATGGTGACTATGTAGTTAAATGACTGTATGGCATAATCTTGGCAAACATATATAAGGAAGGTCACTAGCCGAGGAGCAATGCTCAAGGGAAATAACAATAGGGCTGGCACTGGGGCAAATATGCCTCAGCTCCACGGCAGCTGTTACCAAGTGAAGGCTAAGCAGGCAGCAAAGCATATCGTGTCTCCCTTCACAGTAAGTCAAGAAAGGCAGGAAGGGTTTACAGAAAATTTCAAAGAATGCCCAGGTGTCTTCTTTCTCAGCTTAACTTTTATGTATGCTATATACCTTCCAAAACATAACAAGGCATTTCACAGAATACAGTATGAACTAGAAAGACAAGGGACTTCCAGACTACATGAACTGACAGTCTAAAAAGGCATAAAACAAAACAATTCAGAACAACAGAATACAGATCAGACTGGCAAATGGTCATTAGAGCTGAAATGGAGCTTTACACAGGAGGGAAGGGAGGCCACCTGGCATGTATCAGCTGGCAGGCTGCTCCAACTGTGAGCAATGGTATGCAATAAGGAAGAGTCAGGAATGGATGAAGGAAATTATAGTACTATTCCTATCGATACAAAGACAACCTATGCCAGTGGGGGTCCTTTAAAAATGGCAAGGCTTAATATCATACATCAAATATCTAGTGCATGTTGAACACTATCATAAATTAAATCAATTCTGTTACCAGCATGACACTACTAACACCTCGGAATTTTAATTTAAGACAGAGACCTAAACACACCTTGTGCTTTTAGCATTTACATGAAGAAGAGATGTCTGTATGTTCCAATTTCCTGCTCCAAGACACAGTAAAAATTCGTTCACTGAAATACATGGTATGTGGGTTTCAGGTCAGAACGTGGAAGGGTTATATTTGAAGGTAAATGTGTATGAATTCTCACAGTTTTTCCCAGATTATTACCCAAGTACTTGCAGAATATTCATTATACTTTTCCAGGACTCTTTAGTAGATATACTCTGCACAGAGTCCTAAAACATATAGTCAAAGAAAAATACATAACCCAGCAGCTCAGGTATCTTCTTGTTAAACCATATAAAATGAACAATGTAGTTTCTTTTGTCTACAGAACTCCCAAACCGTTTTTTAACCTGTCTTTTGATATCACCATCTCTCTTTTGCCCTTGTTCTATCAACTGTTTTTAATTTTTACTGAGCTACTAAAACGGTTGCTCAGTTTTAGTATTCTAACACACAAGAACTCTAATAAGTGTAATCCACATAAGATAAAACTACACTGAATGTGATATCTTTGAAAATTCTAAGGTAAAATGAGAAAGCTAAATAAATCTTCTAATTGATTTAACTCATTTCCCTCCTTGACGAGAGCAGGAGAGTACCTTTCAGGAGCAAAGGAAAGGAAGATGATCAACAGGGTGAAGACAGGCTGAAACACTACCAGACCCATTGGTGGCTCAGCACCTTCAGTTCATGGATTTCATCACGGTGCAATGGGTTACAGGGTCCTTAATTCTTAGTAGAAATGTTAAGGCACACTTTGAGAGAGAAAGGTGTATTCAATTATTTATTTGCGTGTGTGTGAAAAGGCTATGAAGTTTCATAAGGAAATCCTGTGATAAAAAGAGCAGTGATTTCAAGGAGTGATCTTCTGTGAGTGCTATTCCAAAACCCTGGATCAAGTTGGTTCCCTGTGACGCCTTCCCAGAGGCTTTTGAAGCCTTCAAGAGGCGTTCACTTATTCCTGACAATGTTAAACTAACAGTGCTGTGCTCATCTCCTAAGACAAAATGCACTATCCACAAGTCCAATTAATTCCATAAAGACCAAGGGCTTTTACGCAGCTGCTCCAGTCTCCTTCTCAAACAGGAAAAAAATAAATTAATTAATTAAAATAAAATAATAATAATAATAATAATAATAATTAAAAAAAAAAAAAAAAAGGACTCTCTCCACCCTGCGTAGGGACCAGCACAGCCTTCTCCGAGGGCCAGCAGCCCTCAGGCTTGGCCAGTTTTTATCCCCTCGGTGTGAAGCCAGAGGGCACCCGGACATAGCTGGGAGACCCCCAGACCCTTCACCCGAGCTCGCGGCCGAGGGCACCCAACGCCCGGCCGCCATCACCCAGCGTTCGGGCCGCTTGCCCCGCGCCGCCATTTCCAACGGCTGCCTCCCCGCTAACCCCCGCCTCTCGGCGAGCCCTGGGCCCGCCCCCGCTGTAGGTGCGGTCTCGTCCCCAGCCACCCTCGGCCAGGTGAGACCCGGCGGGGGCTGAGGTCCCCGGGCGGAGCCACCCCGGTCCTCCGCATCCAGCGGTGGGGCCGTGCCGGAGCGGGAGGGCCGTGCCGGCCGGTGCCCAGACCGGCTCCGGCGGCGGAAGGACGGGGAAGCCCGGCTGTGCGCTGGTGGGACGCGGCCTTGTTGTGGCGCAGGGAAACTGATTTGCGGGGTTGCCGGTGCTTGAATCACCCCGTATCAAAGCGCTTCGCGGGCACATCTTTCCAAAAATGAAAAGTTTGATTCTATTTTTTTAACTTCTTAATTCTGCGTGTAAAGACTGCCTCCGCCACTTTGGGCATAGGAACGCTGGCAGTCTTTAGTATAGTTTATTAATGGTCTTTTTGCCCATTTATTATGTTAACTTGTGTTTTGAGAAAATATATAGCAGTGTTACAAACCCAGCTTTAAATATTCAATATGTGGAATTCATTTGTCTAGAAGATGCTAAAACCCTTCATCAGTGATGAACTGCTTTCCCTGGTGTGTCCCAGCCTACCATAAATCAGCATTGGCTTTGGGCCCGTGATGGTGAGTTAAACGTATTAACAGTCTTGGGTCTAAGCCTAAGTTCCCTGCCAAAAATAGTGTGTTTGTGTCATTTTTCAATGCGAATTAGTAGTAGGTGTGCATGCACTTTACTTTGCTTCACACTTTAGTCTCTGGAATAGAAAAATAAATAAACACGGCTTTTTCAACACTTGGACATTGATCAGAAAAATATACTCATATACTTGTGTAAATAGTCCCTTTTACGTCAAGGGACTAGCCATGACTACAGAGGAGTTTAGGACTGCATGAGTCTGTCTCTCCCTTTCTCTCATGGGGTATAATAGTATTAGGTAATTTAAAGAAGCCTGAAGGTATGTTTGTGTTTACTGTTTGTGAAATACTTTTTTGCTTGAAACTTACAAGGGCACGATTCTTACAATCACTGGGCTACATGTACACAAAATACCATTGAAATGTGCAGTATCACAGCATGAAACATTCTAGTGGGAAGAACAGTGGTTCTTATATACATAAGAAGATGTCATAGGATAGGGTAATTTTGCAGAGTCCTGAGTGGTTTGTGAGAAACAGGGTTCTGCCGGTTCTGGACTGCTGCTACTTTATTTTTGGTGCGGAAAACATTGTGAAACTAATGATCAAAGTCAGTGTACAATTCAAGATGTCTCAAGGTAAATTCTGAAAGGAAAACTGTTCTTCCAAACATAAATATCTTTCATTGTCACTTTATAAACTATATTCTTCTATTCTTCATGGTTTGTCATTGACTGGCACTTTAAGCCTGTATTTCTACTAAAGTACATGGTTCGGGGGAAAAAAATAAAATAAAAAAACTTGTGAAAGGAAAATGAGAAAACTGCTACTTTACAGCATTCTATTAAGATGTCATAAAAAGATTTATTTGAAAAATATGAAAAAAAAAAACAAAGTGGAGGGCTTACGTTCCAAGATGCTGTTGATTTTTTTCTAAAATAGCCCCTCTTTTTTCAAAAAATAATTCCTCTGGATTTTAGGCCATTTTTAGATTTTATGGAGAGGATAGGAACAGGAGAGATGAAAATGGAAAAATATTGCAATTATCAGTTTTCCAATCTTTTTCACGTTTCCCTGATCAGTTTACAGAAATCAGCTTCGTAGTGTGAATTGTCCCAACACAAATGGTAATAAACTTTGAATCTAGTTCACTTCTAGCTAAAGTTAGAAAGACCCATCTCGTTATGAATTTGATAGTTAGGAGTCTCTTCAGTTTTCTGAATCTATATAAAATACGTTCTGTATATTAATAATTGACGTAGCCTGTATGTATGTCAGTTTCAAAAACAACTGCATTGGTGACAAATACTAAGCCACATTTTAAGTACTAAGCCACATTTTAAGCCATGAACTCTATTTGATGATTTGAAAAATAAAGATTTCAATTTCAATCATATGAGATTTCTAGTCTTTCAATAAGTGTTCTTCACCTCAGAGGTGTTTTTTTTTTTTTTCTTTTTAATACCATACACTTACTAGATGTTACCTCTTCATATGTTTCTACCCTTTCTGTGATCTATTGAAAGTCTTTAATTATTTGATCATGCTTTCTACTTTTTCTTAAACATATCATTTGAATTAGAACTTTTCAGTTTACACCATGCTTCCTCCACTTCAATTTAAGGATTAAATACTAGCAGAAGTTTTTTTCTGTGAAATATGTGTATCTACGTGGTGTTTTACCAGCACACATATGTTTTTTCCATGCTCAGCACCAACCAGGTGAGAGCTATTTCCATACAATACAGAGATAAATTAATGTGATGTCAAGCCAAAGCTAATAAGCACTGCTGAAAGGCAAAGTGTATTAGCACAGTATTGAATCCAATTTAATATATCAACATGGCTTCCACTCACTTCGCGCTTACACAGAGCTATTTGCATCTTCTTTCAAAGCAATGCATGATGTACTTGTTAGTGGACTGGGTCTATGAAAGCTAGGTACAATTTATGAGAAAACAGTGAAGAAAATGAAGTATTACTTTCCATGTCTTCTGTGTAATTCTAACTACAGCAGTGTTTGCAGATACTGTAGCTGTCCACCTTGCTAAGTAACTTTAGTCTAATAAGCTTGTTACAAATGATATAGTTTCTAAATTTCATTTTTTTCCTAATCAAAAGGATGAAAATGAACTAATGTTTCTGGCAACAGCATGCTATATGCTTCTAATTTTTGTGTGTTTATATTTTTCCATTTTTATTTCATTTACAGTCATCTTGTAAACCTCATTGGAGGTTTACAATAATTGTTCTTTGTTAAAACAGAATGCTGTTTAACATCAACTGTTTTCATCACATTTTCCTAAATGAATGGTGATACATTTTTTAAAATAGAATGATATTCTAATCTTTCAACTGTGTAAATTGTTTATGAAGTCATGCAATTTGTCACTGAATTTCTAGCTCATTTGCAGTTGTGTATCATCTTATAATATTTTAAACTTTTTGTTGCTCTCTAGTTGTGAGAGGCCAGTATTACATCTAACCTTTTCTTCATGTGAAGCTATAGAATCATAGAATCATAGAATATTCCGAGTTGGAAGGGACCCATGAGGATCATCAAGTCCAACTCCTTGCACCACACAGGTCTACCCAAAAGTTTAGACCATGTGACTAAGTGCACAGCCCAAACGTTTCTTAAATTCATACAGGGTTGGTGCAGTGACTGCTTCACTGGGGAGCCTGTTCCAGTGCGCAACCACCCTCTCAGTGAAAAATCTCCTCCTGATATCTAGTCTGAACTTCCCCTGCCTCAGCTTCACAATAGTTATAAAACTATACTTATACTCTCCTGGTCAGCATATTCTTCTGATCTGTTTAAAAAAAAAAAAAAAAAAAAAAAAATGTCAGGCTCCAAAAAAATCCAGAAATTAAAACTAATTTAATTTTGCAAGTACTCTGTACTGAGCTGAAGTAATGTACATAAACAAGGTATAACATGAATTAGAAGCACAGTCTTTTGAAATGTTTGCTCTGAGTTGATGAGCACTTTCAGTTTCCACAGTGAAGGTGCATGTTGTCTCTTGTGACTGGTTCTACTTGCCGTTTAAGACTGACAACTGCTTTTTATGTTCAGGGGCCCTTCGCATTCTGCTGATTTCAGATGAAATTGCAAATATTCTGCACGATCTAAAAGAGAAGTTGGAGGCTTCCATATCAATCCCTTCACTTTCTACTGTTCTGATTCTCCAACTGCAGAAATCCCTTAACTCACATTGACTTCAGCAGCCCTCAAAATAACTCAAGTGTTTGGTTTGAGTCTTAGAGTAATCATTCTCAAAGGAGACTGCTGAATTTGAAAGAAGATAATTTGTCTAAGAAGTCTCTGCCGAATATCTCTAGATGGAGTGGTTTCTATTGCAGCTGTTCCATATGATTCTCTTTTTTTATATTAAATGGTAAGCCCCTCTTTAAAGGAATTCTGATGTTTTCCAGTGAGCACTTGATAAAAAAGAATAATAAAAAAATGTGTGTTAAAGATGATTTTCACTCATTTTTAAACCATGAGGAATCCTTCATTGTTAAAAATAAGGGGTGATGATAAAATTACAGTTTTAACTTGGAATGTGAGGAAAGGCAGCATTGAGCACTTGATGCATAAAAAAACATTTTCCAAAAGAGCATCAGTATTAATAGTTTTTGGAATTTGATTCTCTTGTGGTAGCCGTCTGATGCAGTTGATATACATTCTCTTATGAAGGCTATTTAAGAATAGTATTTGTATCTTTTAAAATATTGTTCAAGTTTCAATATAGGATTTTTTTCATGTCAAATCCTATATGAAGTTTTTGTTGTTGTTGTTGTTTTGCAGGGTAGTGTAAGTGTCTTTACTGATTGAAAACCTGAAATATATTTTTTGCTGTGAAAGCTGGAAAATGTTCAAAAATCAGTATCAGGTAAAACAGAAATAGTTTTAATTTTACCCTCTCCCATTTCACCTTTGAGAGAACTCAGTTAAAATGGCTTATTTGGGGGGAACAAAATGTCCAGATACAGAAATGTTTTAGAAAGTGTAATTATTCAGTATTTTTATGAAAATGTTATGAAATAGTGGGTAGCTACAGATGCTGTGAGGTCTGGAATGGATAACGACATGGTGATATCAGTGACTTTTTTTCTTCCTGTTGCCTTGTGGGACAGAGAAGGCGCCCCACCTGCTCCCATCCAGTCATGGAAGCAGGCCCAGCTCTTAAGGTATAGTCAGAACCGGGTGGTTGTTTTCTCTTCCTGGTCCAGCACAGGTTACTTGTCAGGTACCACCAGCCAACACCATTCATATTGTTTGCAAACTTTAGTATCCCTTTTTTTTTTTCTTGGCCTTCGTTTTAACTATACCTTCCTTTCTCTACACCAGTCCCCTCCCAAGAAAGCAACCCACCCCAATTTATTTTTTCCCAGTGGTCCCAGATGTTTTACATCTGTACCTGAAACTGGTACTAGGTAAGAAATGGTAGCACCATTTCTGGTGCTGTTACCTAGGCTATCGCAGCTTTATATGGTAATCATGATATGGGCACTTAGCTGCTGTTGGACTTGTAGGAGTGCAGTCCCAAAAAAAAAAAAAAAAAAAAAAACAAAAAAAAAAACCTCATACTTCCCTCCAACTCCATTGTTCATGGAGTTTGACAGTTTCTTGTATAACTCCTCCTCAGCCACCCATGAGATCTAGCCATCCATCACGGCACTGTCAGTTACTTCTGTCAGCTGCTCACATCGGTGCTTGTTATGTTCAGTATTCTCTCACGTTGTGTCCAGTAGTAGTTTTCCATGTCCTGTTCAGTTATTTTAACATCAAGCCAGGGCCTACTCAAGGGCTGCAGCATTAAAAAAATGTACCTGTTTATATTTTGGAGAAAATTCCAATTGTTTGGAAAGATTTGTTACAAACATATACACATTGGCAGTTAAGAATATTTTACAACTTTCTGACAGCTTGGTCCTATAGTCCTTAAATATGTCTGATAACTTTTTAAATTGATAGTACATCATATTTTTTAAATTCTTTTTCATCCATTATGAATTAAAAATATATTTTATGGATGCTGTTTATGGAATGCCATTTTTAATCTCCTTAGAACTTAGTAAGTGTAGTCACCGGAGTTATCTGTCAGGCATGGGGGAGAAATAATTTATATACGGTACAGAGTTGATGTTCTCTGAAAGCATAATTTGAAGCATTTATTTTGCTGGCACAACTGCTCACCCCTCTTGCTCATACTGACTTCTGTACAATTGTTTGGGCAGCTGAGCATAAAGAGTATTGGGAAGTGCATACAACTAGAAGTGAGAAGGGAGAGACAAAGTTGTAGTGATTGATTAGGTTGACCATAATGCTGAAAAAATGCTGATCAAACCATAGCCTGAGTACATCAGAAGACATTTTCTGTGACATCAATTGTGAAAAACATTGAAGCAGATAATTCCATAAGAACAGCTGATAAAGCCTGCTTCCCTAAATGCTTATGGTTAAATTCTTTGATGTCTTTATATGTTTTGTGAAGTGTTCTGTCAAATCAGGCTGGAATTTTTTAACTAGTAGAAAAGTTGCAAGGAAATGTCTTTGACATACTCACACATGTAAACAGAACCAGCATGACTCTGGAAACGTAACTTCCTTAGGATGTTAGACAAAACATCAAACATGCAACAATTTTTTGATCATTTAGCAGTATGTTTTAAATCTCACTTTATTTGGTGAGTTGTAGAAATAAAGCATATCTAAGTATAAATTTGTAATCTCCAGCATATTTTTAGCATTTTTACAATAATTTTGCTTTTCAGAGAATAATATATATATATATTTCATGATATTGCTTCAAATTTATGTTCTGATCTTCTAATAAAGATAAATATTGACTATATGCATTGCTATATTATATTAGTCTGGAGGCTGTTAATACGCTATTGTCTAACGGATCAGTAATGCTGACTCTGGTGTGGGGTGGGATTGTATTTGGTACATCACTGGTACTCTTGACAGCTGATGATTCTGTGTTGAGCATGTGGTTGGTTGATGCATCCTTAAACCATTTTATCATAGGGTGGTCCGTTTGTTGAAATATTCAGTGCTCAAGGCAAGAACCCAGGAGCAAAATGGAAGATTTTTGGCAATCCTTCAGCTATATGGAAAGTAAGTTTTAAGAAATTTATTAAACCTAGAGCATAAAACTTAGAAAAATGTGAATAAAACTTTTTTTTCAAGATGAATAATTATATTAGGATGCTTATGTTTCTTTGTTCATCTGTTTTTTGTAGGAATATGATAAAGAAATAAAGGGCTTTGTTTTTGTACTTGAAGGAAGCAGTCAAATCAACAGAATGCAGCTACCAAAGGAAACTAAACAGGCTCGTAAGTGTCAAAGAACTAAATGTCCACGATGCTGTTCTGATTATTAAAGCAGTCTTATATTGGAATGTCAAACTTGTATTATTCTCCCTTAGTTTGGGCTTAGTTCAGCATTAGCAAAGTGTTTTTTCATTAATTTTCATTAATTCAGCACAAATAAGTAAAAGGTATACAAATGCTGTGTTAAAGTTCTTAAGGGAAGATCCTTGTTTGCTGAATATTGTCCTAAGTCTGCTGGTTCGCTTCTGTATCTGATCCTGCTACAGACTGATGCCGGGCAAACAACTTCTGATTCTATAAGAATAACTGGTGCAGTTGGAAAAAATAGATAAGCTTTCGGGACGTGTGTTAGAGCACTTGCCTTTTCTTATTTCTACTTCATCAATTTGTCTAATAAAAGATATTATCACTATACATGAATTTTGTATTAACTGAAATCACTTTGGTGTGGTGACTTTTCACTCAAAAAAATCCCCAAAAGTGGTGTGAATAATGCTATATTTTTACATTTCTTATTCAAGTATATCTGTTATTGAGTCAAAGATCTTAGCACACATTATTGTAGTCAAGTATGTTGTGTAAGAGCTAGATCTTCCACTTGTTTAAATCAAAATCATAACATTTATTGGAGGGAATTAAGCCCCATAATTTGCTCCAAAGCAAAGCCCCAAAATCAAAGCAGTTTGTGTTGCAAAGGACATACAGCAATCATCTTAATTCATGCCTTAAATTCCACTGCAGGGTGTTGTATACTATAGGGCTTGTAGTAATGAACCAAGCTGTTTTAGGTTTAACCATATGCTTTTGAAGAAAAATTGAGATGGTGATTTTAATTGATTGAAGTAGGAATCATCTAATATACTTCTCATGCATGGTATGTAATTACCAACTAATATAATTTTTCTTGAACATACAGAAAAACTAATAAATGAGAAGTTGTTTAGTCTGGTTATGCACTAAGGCCTCGAAAAGTAATCTCATTTTCATAAAAGAAGTTTAATATTATATTCAGTATTGTAAATATTAGACTAATGTATCTTTCTGAGAAATCCAATCTTAATTTGTTTATTGCCAATCCTAAAATACACTATTACAGCCTAAAATGAGGCTTGAGAATTACTGCTGTACATTATCACTGCTAAAAATAGTTAGGTTTTAAATCAGCTTTAGCTAGTGCTGCAATACTGTAGCCAACTGTAGCCAAATTCCCATCTCTTACCATTCTGTATCTCTGTCTCATTCTGTCTTCAGGTGTGTGCCTTAAGTATTTTGTCAAATATACAGTCTCCCATTTGTACTGTAACTTTGGAATGCTCTTCCAGAATAAAAGACATTATGTACACATATATAATTTGAAATCTTAAAATGTTATTTGACCCACAAAAGAAGGAAGTTTTGAATTGGTATTTTTCAGAAGAAGAAATAATGTTGCTGTTGAGTCTTGCTAAGTCAATGAAGACCAGCCCATATCCTCACGGGTGGAATAGCTAACGAAAACATAGAACATTGGATTCACACAGCTTTGTACTATCTGTTTTTCCCCAAATTCCAGGATTCTCTGGATCCCCAAAGTTTTCTTGTGTTTATTGATAAATAAACACAAGCGTGTTTGTGTTTATTTAACACAAATAATGTTAAGCGTGATTGTTGTAAAAATTAGAATATGCCATTGAGCATTGTTGCAGTAATCTGGATTGCATTTTTACTCAAGATTTTTTTTAACTTGTTTAGTAAATTTTACATTGTCACAAATGTAAAAGGAAGCTTCATATAATTTTAAGATAATCTTGATATGAATGTATTACTTTATAATTGTTACAGGATGTTTGGTTCACATGTTCTTGGAACACAATATATGTATGCATAAAAAATCGGTTCCTTTATTTTCATGAGAACTCCTCTAACAACACAGATGAAACCTCTAAAACAACACTTTCACTGCAGTTGGATTTTTTTTTTTTCATGTTCATGTGTTGTGTGAACCCTGGGAAATAGTATTGCAAGAGCAAAATAGTATAGTACAACATTGAAATGCTTGATGGTGATAGGTGTATTTGTACATACACTGCATATTTAATTTTTTTCTGTTTCTAGTGGGACTGATACAGCAGTTTCTGACACTTCAGATTTTTGTGCCATTGGGACAAGACTTCTCCACTGAGTTACTGTAAGATACATAAAATTTCTTTGAATGCTTAATGTAAAGTGGATGCCTGATTGCAACCATTAATTGTAATGGCAGATTTTCCATTAAAGCACAATGACTTACCAAGTCAATAAGAAGTAATTAAGCTAATGAGATCATTATTTCTTGGATATTTTAACTACTGACATTCCTCTGAAGATTAAAAAGATTCTTAAAATTGTGAATGAAGATGGTAAGATTGAAGAAACGGGACGTGAATTTATCAAACAAAATATTGGCTCATAGGGGTCTCCCAGAAAATCATGAGAAATTTATCAATCACTATTCCAGGGTCCTTTGCTTTACGGGAAAAAGAAATATTCTAATAATTAGATTAACAAAAGAAATATGTCATTAGAAGCCCTGCAAGAATAGATGAGTTAAATGATACGTAGTTAAACTGGGTAAACTCAGTGCTGAATTTTATTTTTGTTTGTCTTTCTGTAAGTTCTCTTTCTTTGATCAATTTCCTGAGTGTAGTTCTGCTTACACTTTCTGCTCCTATGGTTTTAATTGCTGTATTACTTCTAAAAGTGTTTAGCAAAAGGGACTAAATAAACAAGATAAGTCATGCAGTAAGCAGAAACCAAGTACACAGATTTGCTTCTCATAGGCATTCTGTAGACAGATGGCAAAGGCTTAGTGCCAGGTTCAGGAACATATCTTCAGATTGCCTATGGTTTTGTACTGGGTTTGGTTCTTCAGGGTACTTCTGGCCATTCATCTATACCTCTTATCAAGAACTTCTCTGCAATTCTTCCTCTTTCATTTTCCCTTTTTGATGACTTGCTTTTATTTCTTCTTTTTTTTTTTAATAACCATGAGAACTTTCATTTTCTACTGCCTCTTTCCTCTTTCTTTACACTTTCTCTTTTGAGCTTATATCTATGCTTTACATTTTCTCATTGCCTTTCTTGTTACCTCCCATTGCATTTGTATTTGCTATGTATAGCATATATAAACATACACTACATTACTGTATTTGACTATATTTACTATATAAACTTAATATATTTAAATAGTTGTAACTTTTATTTTTTACTTCTTTTTTTTTTTCTATTAACCTTCCAGATTCTAAATCGGTATTATCAGACAGCCTGATACAAATCATAATTCTCTCTCCTCTTACATGCAGTGGTTTCATTGTCTACGTTGATGAAGTAATCTGTCTTAATACATTTCCACTGAATTTTTATGAAAGAATAAATATTTAATTCAGTGTAACTGTTTCACTACTTAATTATGTTATAATAGAATAGTGCTTATGCATTCAAAGTAACCAAAGCTACCTAAAGGTGTATATGCAGATGATAGAAACTTATTTCAAAAAATTAATGTTTTGTATTAGAAATCAACTGTAATTTATTGATGTAGCAATAAACTCTGCAAATACTTGCAAAATAGACACTGTATTTTATTTTACCAGACTCTTGATAATCCAGTAATTAATGAAGGCAAGTCCTTCTTGCTTCTTGTTGCTTATACATACTAGTAATAAGTGACTGCCATTCAGGTTTTTTTATTGCAAATGTTTTGAAAGGAATCTATTGCTTGTTTGTGGACAGAATATTGATTGTGTTGGTGCTTCCTGGAGTTCAATGGCCCAAGACAGTTTTTTACATAATCTGGCTATGTACTTATAGTATAGTCTTACTACTGAATCTTTGAGTAGCTTCATGTGAAAATTCATAGCATACCAAGCCATCATACCTGCAAATTTACTTTTAAGTAAAAAACACTTTGGCAAGTTTTATAACAGCAGCAAACGATGCTTTATGGTACATTTCTTCCCCTCCCATTCTGCGTAAATAGAAGTAGTATGAATATAGTTTGAGCTTCATCCTCTCTTCTGCATTTTATTCAGTGACTTATCTGATCAGCAAACAAGAATTTTTCAAGGCCATCCATCACTGCTGGCATCAGCTGAGCTAAACCTTCTAACTTGCTCCTATCAACCAGTCATGCGAGATTCCTGTCATAAATACTGAACATGCAAACAACTGTTTAAATTATGTCTTGCTTTTTCTTTGGAAAAAAAATTAAGTAGAAATGTAGATACTTTGTTAGAGGGCATGAATAGATGAGTATCACCACATTAACAATCAATGTATTGATCTGCCTAACAAATGTGTAAAATAAATTGTGGATGAAGAATTTGGTGAAGCATAATAAAATCTGAAATAAGGTAGAGAGCATGTAATTTATGCAGCCTTTTTGAAGCAAATAATAGCAAAGCTGTTAGTAATACTGGATATAGCCATCTGTTGTAAATGTAGTAGCTGGTTGTTAAATCCTCAGTATTATGGATTTTGCTACCTTTCTGAAAAAGCAAAAGTATCTCAATGTTTGGAAAATATTTGTGCATAAAAGAAAACAGCATCTGGCTTGTGCTGGCATTCTTGGTTTAGTTCCCAATATATGGACATGTGCAGGTGCTAGCACTTCTGCTTGGCATCTTGTCAAGCACACATACATTCATTCTTCTTAAAATAATGAAATGCCAGTCATTTGTCATACTTTATTTCTGACTTGTTTTTATTAGATGTTAGGTATCATGGGAAATTAGTAAGTTATATAATAAGTTTTACAGCAAACAAGTAGAGTTGTTGATATGAGAAAACAGACCTTTAAATTGTACCATAGAATTCCCCCCTCCCAACAGAGAAAAGTATAGAGTTATCTGAGGCACAAACAAAAGTTAGAGTTCTGTTTCTGGTTATGTACTGAATTGCTGGGTGGCCTTGTATATGTCCTTGGAATTCAATCTGCCTTTTTTCTTCCCCCAAGTTCTTTCATACAAGTTGTGGGAGTAATATTTATCAAGTTATTTTGAAAGTACATTACAGAGAGTTAACTAACTCATTGTTGAATAATACTTCTAAACATCCAAAACACTGAAAATTGGAGTGGTTATAAATTTGTCCTACTTGTCAGATATAAAAAAGGATTCATGCAATTAGTATAGAAATGAAAAGAAAATTCACAGGCCTGGTTTAAAAATAAGTCACTAGTTACATTGGCATTTGTTCTGAAAGAAGATAGGTATTTTTCCTCCCCCTGGTCAGGATAAATCTGTTAGCTTTATTCTGCAGATATGTCTAATTTCTCACATTTTATGACTTTCACTGCTTCTGCAGCTGTAAACATATTCTAAGTCTTCTTATATCAATAGTTCCATTGTTCATTCAAATAATCAGTGTAAAACATGAGGCACAGAGAAAGACTTTTTTCATTGTTGAAGGTTTTGAGCCTTTTTCTAGAGTATTGTCAGGTATTTTGCAGCTGCAGAACAAGAATATTCTCAAGTGGGTAATTTCTTGTTTCTTCAGTTATTGAAGGGGAGAAATCAGAATAAGTCTCTTATGTTTTTATAACAAACAAAAATATATATATATTAAAAACTGTAGGTTCAAAATTTTTTTGTAAATGTACATGTTTTCTAAGGTTGGAAAGAAAGAATTGAGGATGGTGGTACTGAATACACATCCTGAAACACTGATGGAATTACTCACACCTGGAGGTCCAGGTGGCTAAAAAGTTGAGTGTTATCATCATCAGTTATTTTGATGATAATCTGTTTATAGTAACGAGAATTTAAAAATAAAAAAGCTATCATATCCTGGCAAAATTAAAGCAGAGAAGATATGATATCTGATTCTGACTAATACATAAACTCCGAGGTTCTGAATAGCTGATGTCCTGGTGATATTACAGAATAAATAGCTGTGCTCTAAGACTTTATAAAGTAAGGAAAATTATTGATTATGTGTATTTTGGCTGGTGCATCACTTTAAATAACATGGAGTAAATTTAATCATACATGTTTGGTTGGTAGGGTTTGTTGTTCAGGTTGTTCATATGTAAAGTAAGTTAAATGCAGGAGCCAGTGTTAGCAAGAAAATTTAGTTGTGTCATTTTAAAGGCAAAATTCTTAGCAATTCACGTAATTCAGTAGTTAGAATAAAAGGTTTAAATATGAGAAATATGTCTGTACTTAAGAGGTCTATTACATATAGCAGGTGTGAACATAACGTTTTCTTTGTCTTTGTAAACATGAAAAGACTGATTGTCTCTCTTAAGTAGATAAATTAATGGAACAAAAAATAAAGTGAAAAGAATAACAGCCAATAAACTAAAGAAAAGACACAACAGAACTAGTTACAGGCATAAATAACTGCATTATAAGGATAATTTGATTCTGGAAAAGATATATGCACTAAACTTTCCACATATTAATACTCATTAGAGTACTTTTTCTATACTGAACAAATCAAAACCTATTTTCTAGAATTACAGTTTTCTAAATGATTTGACACAGCTGGCTATGCTTCAAAGGAACATACCACCATGCCATAAAAAAAGAATTTACTAAATACTTGAAAATGAGAGAAAGAGCCACATGAATGAGCAGGCATCAGAACCAAGATGCTAAAATATTTATAGAAGATTCCAGAACATGTAAGAAAATAGCAGTGACCATTTCAACAGTGTTTTTTTGGGGGGAGGTTGGGGAAATTTGTGAAGTTCTATGTGTAATGAAGCTTTTACAACAAATTATTCTTGTTCATTGAAAATATCAGATCATTCAGTTGGAGAATTGATTGCAAATATGTCAATATCTTGCAGAGAGAGCTCAGGAATCAAGATTTCTTCATAATTGCTAGCATTTGGAAAGCTTTTCTATTCTAGCAATCAGATTTCATGATTCTCTTTCTGAACCAGCCACCTGTAGTACTGCCTTTTTATGGATACTGTTTAAGGGGACTTGTGTGGGTGGTTATTGTTGTTGGTTTTGTTTTGGTTTGTTGTTGTGTGGTTTTTTTTTCCTTAATTGTTTCCAGAAAAAGATTATCAACATAGAAAATTCCAGTATATAAAAAGAAAGATGGTTCTTTGCATCTAGGCCTTTGTGACATATAAATCTTCTCGATCTTTTGTTTTGTAGAGATTTGATTGATTATCAACATAACTAAGTCTGTTTTAATGAGGGCAGAATACAGTGGTCTGGATTTCAGAAGATCAGACAGACAGTTCAATAAGATAATATCTCCTACAAGACCAATTTACAAGTAGCGAGTAAAAAAAAACATGAATGAAATACAGATCATTCCTGTAAAAAAAAAAAAAAAAAAAAAAAAAAAAGGCAAATTTAAGAATCTGTGACCATGGCAAATCACTTAACCATTACTATTCCTTTGTTTTTCGATCTTTAAAGTGGGGCTGATGATGGTACTATTCGACATTTGTGAATCGCGTAGCATTTATGGAGAAAAAGGCCCTATGATAACTAAGACTAATATGCTAACATAACTATATGCTAACATACTAATAGTTAAACTTTACCAGAGGATTCTGCCTGGGTTTCAACCGGGATACATAGAAATTTCCATTAATAATAAATTGTATGACAGTTGCTCTTTGCATAGCAACATTAATGAAATATCTGCTTTCATGTTTGGTAAACTTCCAGGTTAAGCTATTTATAAGGAGAAAAACACTTTCATTTTAAGAACAAGTGAGCCTGATAAATGAAGCATCCCTTCAACAGTCCAACGTCATTTTTTCTAAGTTCATTTTAAGCCTTGAATTGAACATTAACAAATGGTTATAAATTATTATACATACAGTAAAGTGAATAGGTAATCTGAGAAGATGAGTTTATCTATACTCTTGGGTAGTTGCTACTATTTACTTGCAATCTCACTATAGTTACCATTGTGAGGAGAATAGTCAATCAAAGTAGACTATATAAAATAAAATTGAAAATTGAATTGGAAGGTAATTTTACTTTCAAATGTTTTGCAAATGTAGATTTTAAGTGTGAAATGAATGCAGTTAATGGCCATAGCTGGGAGAGTTATGCACCTGCTGATCACAGGAATATTATTATAAATGAGGTTGATTTTCCTGTTGACTACCTCATTTTTCTCAACATGGTCTCATTACTTTTCTATCACATGTCTGACCCTTAGATATAAATACTCAAACACAGATGTAATAAAAATACATTAACTCTTATATAGATTTTTTAAATACATCTTTGAAAATCAAGAAGTGTAGTACAGATGTTTCTTCTTTTGAGGTTTAACATAGGTGATGCTTTTCAATAACAGAAAAAAAAAAGGTTGAGTTTCAACACAAGTACTCTTGAATCATTTTACAAATGAGAGTTCTAAAGTTCTAACTTCCATTGTCTGAATTATTTCAGATAAGAGTTTCAGCACACATTTATTTCACTTTATTTTCCAAGAAACAATGTAACTGAAGAGTCTGAAAGTTTCACCAATTCATGAATAATTCTCTTTCTTCTACAAGAACATAAATTATTTTATAGAATTTTAAGACCATCTTCTTTCTCTGATATTGCCCCTTCTTCAAATGTTTACCTCATTTCTACTGTAGAATATAAATATTTTTATTATTCTAAATTTATCTGCAGAAATAAGTTTTAAAATTCTTTAGGTGTGATTATAAGTATATATCTATGGTTTTCTTCTTCTTTATAGCATACATGCCATCACAAAAAAAACATTTTATTTTAGACATATATTTCTGGTATGAATGTGTATATTGTTACCTAAATGACTGTTTTGTATTGCACTTCAGAATGCAAATGAGCTGTATGTTTAGTAATGTCCTTTTTACTACAGTTAATATTTTTCAGGAGGGAGAAAGATAAAAATATTCATACAAAAAAAAACCTATGTCATTTCAACATATTTATTGAGCTAATGTTATAAAATGAAATTAAGATTTTATTGCCAGTTATTTGGAGATATGCATGGTTTAAGTTCAGGGTCCTACTATTTTGTCATGGCATCATTTAAAGCAAAATTCTCCACTGAGAATAACACTGAGTTTCAGCAGGAATAGTATTTTTATTTGTTTTTCAGCACACAGGTTACTGCAGCTACCTGGTTCTTCAGCATACTTGCTCAGCTATACACATAACCAGGACATGTAGGGGAGTTTCAAACAACCACTACTTCAATTCTTTAAAATTCTTTGTTGCCTTAGTTTCATAGCACTTTTGAACAGCAAGATTTAGGGCAGAGAGTTTCTGAGAAAATGCAGCCGTGGGTTTTTCATCAATGGGTATATGAGAATTTCATATATCATATGAAATATGATGGATGGAACTGAGCCTGGACCTGGGGCACAGGTTTATCTATGTGGCCAACTTGCTGATGATGTTAGGTGAATTATTTCACATTTTACCCCAATTTCTTCAAAAGCAAAATCAAGCCCAGAATGCTATCATTGTAAGACACTTTAAGGTCCTGTGGTGAAAGCACCTTTCACGAGGTTGATGGTATTATTCATCCATTCATAAATATATGTGCAGCTGATACTGAATTCTACTCTCAATAGCAGTGCTGAGGATGTAATGCTTTACCCTGGCACAGAAGTGAAATTCCTGCCTTTGAGGTGGATGCAATTTATTTGAGGAACTGCTAGTCTCTGAAAAGAAACTGCTAGTAGACTCCACTCCATTTTTATTTGCCCACCGGTGTTATGAGGATGGATAGATGGATCAGGCAGCAAAGATCAGCAAGGGAGAGCAAAGAAGCAGCAAGATCTGTAAGGCCTATGAACTTTGTTTGCTTTGCCTGATGCTCATAACAACCTGGGGAAACCTGTTTTTATCGGCCTTACTAGTAGAGCCCTTTAATATTCACATACTTGCAGTGTTTTTTGAACTGAATGCTGTCCTGGGTTGAAATCTTGAATTCACAAAAATAGATGAAATGTGTAATTTGCTCCAGAGTTAATGCCTTTCTAAGTTGACCCAAGGAATCCTGAGAACATTTCAGGATGTTTATCAGCAAATTTGGGGTGACAGCATTTCATTAGTTCAGCTACAGGTAATCCTTGCTAATTAAAAAGTGTTTTCATTTTAAAAACGTGTAACCTACAAGGTAGTCTCACGATTTTAAAGTAGAACTCAGCATTTAAATCATAATTATTTATGAGTAATTACTTTTTTTAAGAAATGAAAACTGACAGAAAGTTGTTTATTGTAATTATTTGTCCTCTTGTCAGAGGGACTGCTAATTATAGAGAAATACCCATCTGTTAAAAATGGGCTTGTTCAAAAATAATAGGTAAATTAATCATCATTTCCCCACAGAGACTGCAGCCTTTAAAGTCTGTTCTCCAGTATTACAGGGTGGTATTACTGGGCAATATCAACATTTTGCTGCTCACAAAACTTGAAGAAAGCAGAGCATAAGCAGTCTCTTTATCAGTTTAAAGCAAACCTAATCTTTGTGATCACGGCTGTGGTCTAAATCTATTAGAAATGTTCGAATTCAGTGTCCTTGGTGTCACTGTGAGATGACCTGAATAGTGAGCAATAAACTTCAGTATTATGTTTCCAATTTGAAGTTATGTGCTCAGAAAGTGAAACAATCAGACAATGTCTTATTTTTAAGCCAACAAAGAGTCTATATAAAATGACAGAGGCATTTTTAGGAAAAGAAAGCAAATAATGTTTTTCTAGTTAGCAGGTGACAGTGTGTCCCAAGATAACACAAGCTTAAGGGGCAGAAACAAGTGTGATTATTAAAGGCTACTGGGTTCTCACTTCAAACAAATTGAATTCTTTCGTAGTCTGAAGGGCTATGGAAATCTAGGAAAGAGTGTAGACTGTTGAAATAAAATTAGCATGTAAAGTGATTTGATATATGCAGGAATATAGCCACCAAGGTTGAATTTGAGAAAGAAATCTCATTACTCATCTTGTAAAAGAAGTAATTCTTAAATTCTCTATTGCTATCACTGACATAAAGGTTCTGCATATGAATAACAGTTTTTTTTGTGATTGCCAAAGATACTAGATTATTGAATTGACAAGATGCATTCTGTTCTCTCCTGCTTTTATTTTGCAGGATAACTGATTTAGGAAATATTAAAAGAAGATTGTATTTATCAACGGTCCACAAGGAGTTGTCTGTAACCCCTCTGCATGCAAAAATTCCTCTACATATGATCAAGCGCAAAATAGTAGGTACTTCGGGAACATTCCTTGAACTGTGGTTGACCAGACTTTTTTAGCAGAAGGATTTCATTTAATTCTACAGATCTGCTGAAATTAGTGTTTGTTTTAGAATGCAGTTCCTGTCAATTTACAATAAGTCCATGTCCCATCTACTGGATGTGATCAGAACCACTTCAGGCTTCTACTCTTTCACCCTTCTTCTACCGTGAAGAATTCATTCCCATTTTCCAAGATTAATACTGATTGTGATGTGTTTATCTGTCACTTTTACTGTCTATTCAGCCTGTGTACAAGTTCTCTATGTCCCTAATTCTTCTTTTTAGTTCTCCTGTTCACACGTACCTTCTCCTGTAGTGACCTTTTATAACAGTTGCTGGAGCTGCAGCTTTCAACTGTAGCTGGTGGCTACTTTCATATGCTTCAGGATATTCCAGATTCTAGAATATATAAAACGCTGTATATTTCAAACTGAAGAAAATAAAACAATGACTGTCACCTTCTCTCCAACATTCTTCTCTCCCATACCCAGCCCCAGCATATGATAATACCTGTCAAGACGGAAAACCTGAGAGGTTACCATATAACCTTCTAAAGACACAAATCTCAAATACTGCTTTAGAAAGTACTTTGAGGATGTGAATAGTTAGATTTCAACTAGATAACAATTACTGCATTAAAGGGTTGTGGATCTGAGGCTAGACATGGGAGATAATATTTTACAGAAGCCTCTGGAGTTAATGACTTATTTTAAGGTAGTTTAGCTGAAGGCTGCCATGATAATTTTAGATTTCAGGAGTTTTATACTTTCTGGAAATATCTGATTTTTTAAAAAAATTAATATGCATCAGATCATACCCATGAAGTTGCCATTATTTCAGCATCCACTGAAATGAAATTATTTTTCTTCAGTATGATTTCAATTAGTTGCTCTTGGTCTCAGGCTAGCAGAAATGTTTCAAGATTAAAGTATGCATTAATGTATATTAAATTAAATTCAATCAGAATATGAACTTCAGTTATGTATTTTAATTTAAATAATCAAAGATTTGTCAGAGACCTAAATGCTCTGTTCAATTATAATGACAAAATATTTTAATCTTAACCCTTTACCCTTAAAAGGCCCTAACTCTTAAAGAGTAGGTTTATATTTTTTGGAGTATATGAATACAAAATAATCTATCTTCTTTTAAGTGGTTATCTCCCATTTTAGTTTACAGCTTTTACTTAAAGGGAGGGGGTATATTACTTTCAATGACTAAGTAGGTCTTTTACAAGGCTATGATGGTTTAACTTATTTTATACCTTAGCTGATTAGCTACTCATTCTGTATTATAAAAAACAGCAATATGCAATGTTCAAGTGGAAAAAGAAAAGAAACAGAGAGAATTTTAAGAGCTACTGGAATAGTGCAGGAGAGTGTAAGACACTGATGTTAGCATTCTAACAGTGTTTCCTGAAACAAACAGAACAATTATCTGATGAGAATTAAAATACGTATCTAAGTGGGATTGTCAGCAACCTAGTTAGTTGTCATTATTTACTTTGTCTTCCTGAAATGTCTTACAGGAGTGGGTAACATTTATTATAAATGAGAAGTAATTTTAAGATCTTATGGTACACTGGGGTCTTGTCCATACTGGAAATTTGCCTGAGCGTTTAAGGGACACAAGCCTGGGAGAGGTCATTTCTTATGAATCTCAAAAAAAATAAATAAATAAATCTTCAAGTACAAGTATAACCTAAGCATTTAAGTATATAAGTAAGTTACAAAGTAATGTTGAGTTTGTTTGTTTGTTTTTTTCCAGAAAACCTTCAATAAATACATTTTTCTCACAAGTTGCTTACTTTGAAATAGCTGCAAAACATATTGTGGATATGCTAGGGAACTGAGCTCACTTGGACTGGCAATCAGTAGGTCATATGTAGTGATTTGTTCATATAAACAGTTGTCATAAAAGCACATACAGAAATACCTTTTTTAATATCAAAATGTTACACATTATGGATCACAGCCTGTGAAATCTAATACTCAACAGAGGGCAGAGGCTTCATTTATTGATAACTATACACTATTACTCTTCTGCAACGATTAGTGTTTGGGTTTTATTAAAGAATATTGTTTCTTTTTTCTAGTGGTGCAATATGTGTATTGACTTGGTAGCATTCACCAGTGAAATATTCAGAGGAGCTGTCTTCCAGTCTTTGGATGGAATTATTATTTCAGCTAACTGTAAGCTGAGAAAGATCTTCACTTTAAAATCCAAGCCTCAAGATACAGCCGAGGAAGATGGTGTGTTATAATTACTTTGTAGACTTAATCATAACTGTTCATATTATAAAATCACAAGCTTCTTGGACATCAGATTTGCAGTTCGAAAGATTACACGATTTCGTGAAAATTAAAGTGACAGTGCAGCATATTAAATCTGTTGGATTTCAGGTGACAAATAAATGTGTACTCATCTGCTTAAGCATTGAATACATTAAAAGTATTTTATTGAAGAAATTCTGGTAAGATTTATCAAGTAGACAACTTGTTTTAATGACAGTATCTTACACTGATAGAAGGCTTTGGCCAAGAAGAGGGTATCTGAAAAGAGAGAGCATTTGACTGGTACTTATTTTCTTTGTTTTGGAACTTAGGAGCAGGTGGAGGGTTTCTTTTTAAATAATCCAAAACAAAACTTTAACAAAACAGTATTGTATGAAGCTATCATAAATACCTCTATGTTATCTATAGTCCATTTATCCTATGGTGTCCTTTTTTATCAGGAAATTTTGGTGGTGGACTGAAAAATTAGAGATTATAATAGAGCAGGATATTGGTAAAAGCCTACCAGTCGCCAAACCAGGATCAAAATCCTGAATCACTATTTTGCAAGGAAGAGAACTTCATTCCTCACTGGTATTTACAGTAATAGAGGAGGAATTGAAAAAGCACAACTGACACTTTCTTATTTAGAAGAAGCCTATGTCAAATGCAGCTTCAATTTCATTCAGATTTTCATTTTGTGGCTTTCAAAGGACACACCAGAAAAAAAGGGTTCTGTTTTCTGAAGGAAGGATGTTTAGCAGATGGGTAGCAGTATTGTAAGTGTAACAAAATTTATCTTCCATTTGGAAAACCTAAACCAATATGGAAGAATAATCATTGTGATTCCTCTGTTGAGCTTGGAAAAAAAATATTAATTCACTAAGTGACTACAGAGAGAATCCAGTAAATTCCCAGTGGAATGTGCAGTTAGAGACATCACTGGCTTTAATTTAATTCAATTCCATCAATGCATTATTTTCTCTCTTCCGTTCTAAACAGTTTTTGAAATGCACATAAATGGTCTAAATGAGTTCCAAAATTCAAAAATGTAGTTAACATAATGAGTAGACAGCTTTAATGAACTGTAGGCATGGTAAAATACTGCACTTTTAATTACTGGATTATCAATTCTATGATTATTACACAGCTGGTGGGCATTAGTATTTTCTGTGTGATCATGAATTTCCTTATCTAGCCAAGTTTTAAAATTAGGTTACAGCTCAAGGTTTTGGCTGCATTAAAATAGCTGTATACTTCATACCCAGTTACAGAAAAACAATAGCCTTTTTTGTTATTAATTAATTTTCAGTTAACAATCATGATTTGATAAATCTTTTTTCCTCTCAGATGACTGGGACTTGATCAGTTCAGCTCCATTTAGTGCAGTGACATCATAACTTTTAATGAGGGTCAAGTTCTTTGCTTAAAACTCCTCAGTGGTGGGAGCACTGATTTCAAATTGTAATGTGTTATTCTTTTGTAGTAGCTTATATACGCTGTGTTTTGTATTCTTAAAATGATTGCAAATGGAAAGGAAAAACCACGTATACTAGAAAATTATTTCTAAAAGAGATCATTGAGATGGAACAGGAAAGAAGAATTACCTTTGCCCTGTAATATTGAGGCATGTACACTTGATATATACATAGATTCCAGTTTCCATATAATCCTAAGGTTACATTATGTGTTGTTGTTTTTTCTAACAAAGTATTGTCTTACTGTGGTAAATAAATTATATACAGGCTTGGTGAAAAACAAGTAGCTAGCATTTATCTTGTTTAAATAAATGTGTCCACTGCATGAGACAACTGAATTTTTGTTAGGTTCCTAATTCTTGATCCATTATTCATGTTTAGCTTTGGGTTTATATATTCCTCTTCTTATCAGAGGAAAATAGGCTAATATTCATTAGCTCACTATAGTCTAGTCTTCTAAAAATTGGTAAGAATTTACCTCAGGACTTCAGGAAGGGTTCTGACTCTGAAATCATTTCTTCATAGAAAATAATTTTCATAAACTCAGTTTATATTGCTTATCAAAGGGAAAGCAGATACAATCAGATCGTGTTCTACTAGTGCCTGCTCTCACAAGAACAGATAGGTCAACAGCTTTTTGGTTTAGCATAAAAGAAGTGTAGTGGTCTCCAAAGTTTGGAATTAAAACTTGTCAAAATCTTTATTTGCATATATGGACTTTGCAATTTACCACTTCCATCCCATTGATACCAGTGCCATTTTCAGATGATCACTTTGTCTGAAAATCAGTATAGCAGTATTACAATTAAAGTGTAATTGTAATAAAATGTTAGCAAAATGTATTTTATGCTTATGTTGCACTTGTTCACTTGCCAAATCAAAGAATTTGTTTTACTTTGACTATTACATACATTAGTATGTCATTTTTTGTTTTAATTTATTCAGAATTTTTGGCCTAAAAAAAAATATCTTAAAAATTAATATTTATTGTTCTAAAATTAACAATTATAGCAAAGTTTTCAAATTACTGTCATCTATTAAATTGTTACAATATCTGTAATCTAATGAACTGATTGTGTAAATCCAATTTAATTCCATTGAGTGATCTGTGAGTGAAGTAAAGCCCATGTTTTTTGATTCTAGGTATGTGCTTTGTTCCACTTACACCATATGAGACCATAGATGTTATTCCTCGAACCTGCCAGCTAAATACAGATGTGCCACAAGTTACACAATTGCTGAACTTGACTAAAATTCACAAGCCAGAAATAAAATGCAGGAGTTATCCAGTAACAATGCAAGAAACAGGTATTCTAATGTACTAAAATGCCATGAATATGATCAAATATAAATAACATACAAATAACAGATTTTTTTCTGCAAAAGTGCATATTAAAATTTTCCAATGTCTTAAAATACATCACAACCCTTGTACAACTGTAATAGCATGAGCACATAGACACATGTTTATTCTATAGTTTCAGAGATGTGTGTGCAACTTGAACAATTCTTATTCAAGCGTGGGATTTATAATAACAATAATTATGAGGTATGTCTTTCAAATGTACATTAAAGTGAGGCTGTTCAGTTTTTACACTTCTTTGAAAAGTACGTTTATACATGTTTGTTTACAGTAACAAAACTCATCTAAGAATATGACCAAGAATATTCTCCACTATTCTGAAATGAATAGGAAGAGTTTTAGATTTTTGCTTCGAGTAAGACCACTGATATATTTACTTATTTAAATTAGATTCAGATTTTTTTTTATATGCAAGTACCATTATTGTGATACTAAAGGGCAAATAATATTTTAAAGTGTTATTGCCCTACAAGTAGTCATGCCAAAATTGTGTTGTGAAGTATAATGATGAGTTTGCTTTTTAAATAGCAAAAGAAACTGGAATTCAGCCACTTGGCGACAGCATTCAAAAATCATACATTTTTCGCTAGGTTGTCAAAACAAGAGGGACTGTAAAACTTAAATGAGTACAATAGTGTAAGTGATATATTTAAACAAAACAAAACAAAAAAGTTTGTTTGAAACATGTCTCCTAGTTAAACCTCAAATTTTGCTATCCAGACTACAAAGATACATATCCCTTATATAGAAATATAGTAACATATTTAACCATCACATCCCTGGCCTGCATGAAAATGAAATGTTTTCAGCTTAAAGTTTAATCTTAATTTTTAATCTAATGTTATGAACATAGCATATGTTCTTCCAAACATGCATTTCAAATTTCCAAAGTCAGGCGTTCTTGATAATGGAAGCTTTGGTATGTTTAAATAAATTTCACAGAATCACAGAATCACAGAATTTCTAGGTTGGAAGAGACCTCAAGATCATCGAGTCCAACCTCTGACCTAACACTAACAGTCCCCACTAAACCATATCCCTAAGCTCTACATCTAAACGTCTTTTAAAGACCTCCAGGGATGGTGACTCCACCACTTCCCTGGGCAGCCCGTTCCAATGTCTAACAACCCTTTCGGTAAAGAAGTTATTTCAATTTGAAAATGTTCTTTTTAGACACTAAACTTCTTGTTTATTTGATAATCAAAAGCCCAAATTATTTTTAGTCTCATCCACTTTTAATTACACATATTATTTCATTATGCCATCAACACACTGTTATGTGTTGATGTAGGTAATTAATTGCAGTCAATTAATGTGTTCATAAACAGAGATTTTCATGCAAATCAGCTTTTATAATTGGAGCTAACAACATCCCAAGGTAGTCAGCAAATTAAAGAAATTGATGTTGGGTCATCTAATCTTGTGAAATGGCAGCTGTTAGGAGGAACCAAATGTCACATCAGGAACAAAGGAAAAAGCTAATGGAAGAAAGTGCCTTCTTCTGTGCTTATTAGTATAGTAAATTACAATATTTAGTTGCTAATGTATGATCTTTTTTTCATTTCCTTGATGACAATGGAAATAAAGCTTATCTTAAATGAAGACTAAACAGTTCTATGAAAAACGCTTAAGACAATGTACGAAATGTTGTTTCTACCTTCTTTTCTATCCACTTCTCAAAAGTGATAACAATTTAACACTCAAGTTATAGCAAGAAAAAAAAAAAAAACCTGCATATGTTATAAATTTTAATTATTAATTAATGTGGAGATACCATTATTTTTTATTGGCTATGAAAAGGCGAATTCACTGACAATCATGAAGAATCAAGAAGAAAAGGAAAAAAGATTATTACATGCAGTTCTGGCACCCTGGTGATAAAATTACCTTAATACATAACTATTTTACTGTCCATACCTTTTAAATTTTACTCAAAGCATTCACCTGCATTTCATGATTACTTTTTGTTTGTGTGGCAGACCATTTGGTGTTTTCTGTGTTTGAAAATAATTACAGAAGTATATTTAGAAGTGTATCTAGATTTTAAATGGTAAAAAATGCCATTAAAGTGCTAGAACATTTTAACAGGACTAGTGCATTTGCAATATTAGGGTTCAGCTCTGATAATGCAATAGATTCATTAATTTCAAAAATAAAACTGCATGGAAATATTTCTTGTATCCTGTGTGAGCTGTGTGTGATACATCGAGAGTATTGCCTCAGTTCTACTTCTTATTTATTATTTTTGTTTTGTTATTTATTAATTAGAGCTGTTTTTTCTTCCTGTCACAAGTTAGGTTTTCACTGAAGTTCTGCAGAAATCATGTAAAAAAAAAAAAAAAAAAAAAAAAAGTTTATAAATGGCCTCTTTTTAAATAAATCTTTAAAGCAAGGAGATTAGAAATATGTCTGTATAGTAGACCAACATTTTCTTACCTGTATATTGGCACACTTTTATAAAATGTGTGTTTGCTTCAAGTAAAAAGACAGTGAACTTTGACTACGTATTTCTAGTGATTGTGCTATAAAGGAACATAATTTTTGTGTATGTGTAGTGTTCATAATTCTTTCATTTCAGTCGATTTTTAAAGGTATTAATATTTATTCTTTATAAGTTCTGTAATATATTTTTGAAACTACTATTTTTCTTTACTTAGGACGCTTGATTAATAGGGGAAAAGGCAATATACGCAGCAATAAAACTCAAGACGTATCACATATTGCATTTGGATCAAAGATCCTTGGACCACCTCCATCTTCAACCAGAAGAGTCAGTACAAGGGTATCTGGAGAGGTAAGAAGGCTTAAATTATGATGAAACCACTGCCTCTTCTACAAAGGAAAAGATTGGCAAACAAACGGGATAGTCGTACTAAAAGTTTATTTTAGAACTGATAGGAAGCTGCATCTAGAGTACTGTGTTCAGTTGTGGGCCTGGAATACAAGAGAGGCACTGTAACATACAGCATGTGGCACGGGAAGAGAAGCTGAAGGAGCTGGGTTTGTGCAGCCTGCAGAAGATGAAGCTAAGGGAGAGTCTAGTTTCTCTAGTTGTTCTCAACCACCTACTGCAAGGTTATAGAGGACAGGGCCAGATACTTCTAAGACTTCTATAGTGAAAGGGCAAGAAGCAGCCAGCCCAAATTGCAACAGAGAAGCTTTGACTGCAAATGCGAAAAAATAAAATTCATTAAGTACTAGGACAGGATACTAGGAAGTCTGTGGAATTTCAAAACTTTCAAAGCTAGCAACGCAACTGGAGCACAACCTGGTCTAATTTCATCATTAGCACTCTTTTGAGCGGTAGCCTAGAGAGGCTTCTTACTAATGACATTATCCTGTGTTTTCCTATCATTATTATTTTTCTGTTTGTTTGGTGCTTTGGTTGTTTTTTTGTTTGGTTGGTTGTTGTTTTTTGTGTTCTAGACTGCTAACATGTATATGTATAAATTTTTTTTTCTTATAATATAAGCTATGATGCAGAACAGAAACCTTATCTTGGTATGCTAGATGATGGTCAGCCACACAGTAGCCTATGTGATACAAACAATGCCAGGGAAAACATAACTCCGCTAACAAGCAATGTTCAGGTGTTGGGAATCTGGTGAGGAGTAACATTCCCAATTTAACATGGTCAAGAGAAGATTCAGCCAAATAAAGAGGTAGACTATTTTATAGGAATTCAACTGAAATCTAAGATGGGAAGCAAGATTCCTTTCTCCAGAGAAGAAAAGGCTTCTTCTGAGGTCTAGAATAGCCATAAGTCTCACTGTCTTTTTATCCAGATAGTAAATTCTGATTTTTTTTTCCTTACTTTGCTTTGCTTTCCTTTCATTCATTGGATACAAAAAATCTGCCTGTTAGTAGACTGTAAAGATTGAAGATACCACACAAAACTGTACCAACCGTAAAGTTTCCTTAAAAGATGAATTAAAAAAAAAATGGGGAACATGTATTCCAAAATAAACTTAGTTCAAAATCTGTGTTTAGCTCTGAGTAGTTTGAAAGAGTTATATCTTTACCTTTCATTAAGAAAAATATTATCTTTCAAGGTAACAAAGACCGTGGGTAGCAAAAGTAATAGATCATTCCGAATTCAAAGTTCAGGAAAAGGAACTGAATCCCTACAAGACATCAAGAGATTGGAGCTGTCGTTCTCACCATGCAATGATTCTTTAGATCAAGGAGGCAAAAGAAACACTCACCGAACAGCTAAAGATGTACATCAAAATGGTAAGAGTGTAAAGTGAAGCATATACAAAGAGTTCACAAATTGCCAAAATTATTGCACAATTCTGACTTAGAATTTAAAATGTAATTCTCAGTTTTTCTCATTCTTTATCTACCTTGTTAATTACTGAATACATTTATGTTAAATAATGGCTTGTTCTCCTGCATGAGCATTAAAAAAATGCTCATTCTCTCTGTAGGTATTTTAAGTATTTGAGCCAGGGACCATCACCTTCCTGCAGTAGCGACAGGGTATAAACATATTCTTCTTACCCTCGTGATATGTATATAACTGGGCTAGTATAGCGGGTTTTGATTACTTTGCAGATTTTGAAAGCTTTTTTCAAATTTCTATAATATCTATAGTCTGTCTTCCTTCTGTACATAGTGTTAAATTTTGACTTCCTTGTATCTCTCATTATTCCTGCTGCCCCACATGATACCCATGCTTTCTGGAAGATGTTTGTATACCAGAACAATTCTCTATTTGCTATTTTTCTGTGTCTCTTGTAAGAAAAGCATACAATATGAGTGTTCACAGATATTTAATAAGTGTCTGGATTACATTTCAGACTCTGCAAATTGGGCTCAGAAAATGTCTGAGAACGGACAAGCAGATTTTAAGCTCCCTTTACCACAAGATCTATTACCAGACAAGAACAATCATGGAAGATTATTTGTAAAAAATGCAGCCCAAAACACATGGGAGATAACCAATGGTATGGTGCTAATTTTATGTTATTTTGCATCTCAGTTCTGTGTGGGGTAGGGGACTATTTGTTGTAAATTTCAAAGGACTCAGAAGCAGTTCACATAAAATATAAATGTATGTGCTACAGGGATTATGGAAATCAAACACCCTGCAACAAAATTGCTTTTGAGCATTGATAAAGATTTGTAGGATTAAGCAAAGTGCCAGTGCAGTGAATGAATAAAAAAGAAAAAACTCCATGCTCTCATGATTAAAGGGAAAGAACTAAAAATAATTTATTATTTAAATCACTATTAAATTTAACACTAAAGATTCCAAACATCAAATGTATGAGAAGAGGTAAGTACTCAGGGTATCTATTATGATATCCATGTAATATCAGGATTTTTTTGGTTTTGTTTTTGAAGTTCAGTGGTGAATTTTCTTTATTTTTTTCTTAGTAATTATTTCTGAATTAATATGTTTTGAAGAACTTCCCATAGGCAACCTGTTCATCAAGGAAAGTCTGCTATGCTCTGTTATGAACTTCCTCCAAAGATGTCAGCAAAAAAAAACTTGATCTCAAAGAACGATAAGCATACTTTGTGGAAAAGTTCACAGGGAAGCAGGGGGAAGTTCAAAAGTAGGAACATCAAATAAAAAATGAGGAACATAATAATTTTAAATAAAATTGCACCATGCAACATATGCATAAAATATACTGACATTATCAGATGAGAGAACTACTCCTTCTTAACAACCATTTAACATTTGAATTCACATTTTAAGTACCTTTCTAATAAAAGCAAAGATAAAGTATTTTCTGTGATGACTTCTCTCATAGCAGCTGTTTATGCACATTGTCAGAATTGTAAGACATAAACCTCAGGACTGATGTTCTAGTCAGGAAACTCCAAAAACTTGATCTTGTCCCACAGGCTTGGTTTGGTGGCAGTGACTCTGCCAAAAGCATCATCCTGACACTTCTGACAATGTATTAATGTACACACCTATGACAAGTTGTTGGCACAAAACTACTTTCTTAATGAAGTGTAAAACGTAAGTATTTTCTGGCTCCCCTTTTATATTGTAGTTGAAACAAATTGTATCAACAGGAATTTGTCATACACTACTCCTTTCTTATAAGCAGGAATTTAGTATTCTTGAGCCCTGTGCAGCCGTCATCATCTTGGAACAGCACAGTAATTGTTGTGCCATTAGCTTGAGCAAATATTAATTTAAGTTTCATGGGTGGAGGGGAGATTTCATAAGTGATTTTCTTATTACTTTAGAGGTTGCTCACCGCTATTTATAATACCTTCTAGATTTATCACTGAGCTCAAATCAACATAACTTCTGTAGCAGGTGCACAGTACCTTTAGAAAGGTAAATTATTTTTAAGCAAGGGAAAAAATAAAATGAGGGAGTATTGTTTATAGTTTGCCAATCTTATTTATGCAATGTTGAAACCTTCATTAAAATGTTAGGCTGCAATTGGAAGCTTTACCATAAGTCTGACTGTGTAGAAGAACTAATGAGATGTTTAGGTGATCATTTTTGCATTTATCTTGTTTGCTGCAATGTTGTGATTACATGTAATTTACATATTTTGCTAAGAAGATACTCTAAATTGTTCATTACAATTGACATGGAAATGCTGAGTTATAAAGAAATTCTAGTATAGTTTTGGCTGAGAGATAATAGGATTTGGTTTGGTCCAAAACACTCCGTATCTTTCACTTGTAGACTGTTAACAAAACGGTACACTGATTACAGGTTATAGAACTTGCTGAACTCCATAGCTAGTGTAAAATGTCATTTGAAAGACTTGCAGACTTAATGTTTTCTCTTATGGTTTCAGTTTTATCTGCATATGACCTCTTAGATGTAATTGCAATTACCTTTCTAATGTCAGATGAGTGACACAATCCTGAGTGATCAAAGAGAGAAAAATGCTGCTGTAGTATGCTCCTTTGAAAAACTTGTAGTTATTGATCAAAACAAAAGGTCATTGAGTTTACACAAACAAAGGGTAGTTCTTAAAAGCTTTGAATAGTGTCACTCATTTCTTGACATAAAAAAAAAAAAGTCCAAAATATTTGTGAAATAAATTGCATTGCTTACATGTTCATCTTGCAATTCTTACAGTCTCTTTCAGCCTCTTACAGCTTAAAAATAAGATGAAACGTCTGTATATTTACAAAATACACCTTTCTATGTATAATTGGCAATGGTATACTAGATTACTTTAAACTAGCAGGATTATCTAATATAAAAAGATTACATGAAGAGCCTTGAGGCTTCTGACTACAGATTGTCTTCATTTAGAGACTGAAAAATAGTGTCCTCTGGAACAAGTGGGTGCAAGCCATGAGTGTACAAGATATAAGTCCCTACTTTCCACCTAGTTCCTACTACACACTGCTGTTTAGGATGTTAACTGTAGTTCAATAGTTTCACTAGCTACTTTCAGTAAACCTGGAGAATCAGAACAACACAGTAAGACAGTTGTTTCTATTGGTATTCTCATTCTTCTCTTCCTTTTGCCTTCATTTATGGTAGTTCAGAAACCTTTTTTTTTTTTTTCCCAAAGTTGCTTCATGTGCCCAGAGTGGTAAATATTTCTAACAAAACTAAGAAAGAATTGAATGCCATAGTAAATTTACTCCATTCTGTGACAGCAAGCATTTTATTATTGCAGTGCTACTTTATTATTACATTTTTAGTATTTTTTAGTGAGGCTTTTTTAATATGGCTGTTGGTAACCTTGTTTTATGGAGCCAGAAAGTTTCCAGATTAGTGAATAATCCACACCACACTACCTTTAATGAAGATAAGGGAGTATTGCATACTTGAGCAATTCTCCTTTTCTCAGATGCTATTTGAGATTGGTTTTAATCAATCAAATTGACATTTTTTTCTATACTATCATTCCAAACAGTAAAATATAATTTAACAATGAGAATATAAAAATGGTCTTTTCATGTTTATGTGGTGCACTCAATCTTTAAATCCATTTCTGTAGTTTATTGTTTGTTTTAAAATTGGTAGATTAGTACAGCCTGCATTCAGGGAAACTTGGTGAAACAGATATCTTCATATGTTTTTCATGTCATGCTATTTTTCATCAGAACTATAGTTTGAAATTGAGATTTAAACCATAGGTACTAGACATAAAAGAAAGTGTAGAATTTCAACAATAAAGCAGCAGCAGACTGTAATATTGTGAACTTTCCACCAAGTATTTGTGATTTTTTTTTGGGGGGGGGAATGTCATTCACAAAAAAATGCCTATAGAAGATCAATTGCCAAATTTAATACAATTTTGTTTTCCTAGAATGTAACTCAGTTTTACAGTTTCAAATTTTCACAGCTAGATAGTTTCAGATTTGGAAATTGCAGGTTTGCATGTCATATATCTTAGCCTGCAGATTTTTTAAGCTATGATCAGGAAACATTTTGATTGACCTTGCCTCTCTTAGAAAGCAGCCTGATCTCTTTCACTGCATCCTCATCACTCTTCCAAATGTATGAATTTGATACATCAGAATATTTGTGTTAAAAAAATATATATATATATTTTTGTACAGCTTCCAGAGGAAAAAAAATGGGATCAGTATGAAAATACAATTTATGTGTTCTACATTACAGTAAAAATTTTACATTTCAGATGAATGGGTGTTTCCGGAAAGTTTCACGGACAGTGTTCAGTTGGGTAAGAGTGGACAGTTTGTAGCTACTCAAGATTCAGCCTGCCGTAATTTAACCTCACCACAGAATGCCTCTGCTGAACATCAGAGCAATGACACAGGTGATCACCATGTGAATCATAAAGAGATTTTCACATTTTCATCAAGACCTCGGTCAGCTCCTCATGGGAAATCTCCAAATAGGTCACCAGAACATTGCATTTTCCCTTTGGATTTGGAGCAAGACAGTAACCAAATCCGTGGGGAAATCCAGATTGCAGATAACTTTCAAGGAACTGACAGCAGTGAAGAGGTAAGCCACTTTGCACATGTAATTCTTGATAAAGTAGTCTTCATCCTAAAACTCCTAGGATGATATTCTGTCTTCAAGGTAGACAAGAAGGATTAATCATCTTTTCCCTATATACCTACCAGTAGATTTGTCTCTGTCAGGTTGCTGTGTCTAACTGAGTACAGGGGTGAAAATGAAGGTAGTCCCTTTGTAACAAGTGGACAAAAGAAACCTAACTCTCTGTCAGCCCCTATGTCAGTATGCCATACATTGTAAGTATGCTTTGAGCATCCTTACAACAGAAAAGATTTTAGGAAAACCTGCATTATAAATTTCAGCAAGACATATGTCTGTTATGGTTGAATGAGTGTGCAGTAAATAAGGCTTCACTGTGCCTTTTAGAACTGTAAGCACGGGCTGTCTTGCTCACCGACATTGTCAAAAGTAAATTAAGAAATTTCATCTGTTTAAAGTCACTTGATGACTGGTATTTCTTCTTGATAGCCTGTTTGAGCTATGTGAGCATTGCCAGCTTTAATTCTTTTGCAATATGGAAATCTTTCAGCAATAAGATTAGTGAAAGAAAGGAAATATTTTTTAATATTTTTAATGTTTCACCCTGCAAACTGAAAACCGCAAGTATTTGTAAAGTCCCTTTAGAATTTACCAATTAGTCACCAAAATAGTTAATTACTGTTATTCATTTATAAGACTCAAATAATCAGTAAAGGATAAAACTTGCTTCTTTCTGTGGAATCATTCACCATCAAGTGGCTTATTTTGTAATTAAATAAATGTCCATGCTTTCAGCCCAAATTCCTGTCAGACACTTTTTGTAGTGAAACTTGCCATGTCAGCATTTGTAGATTCTGACAAACCCAGAGCAAAAGCAAGAATTCTTTCTGGCCACAGGAGTCATGTGTGACTGTGGCTGGTGCACCCACATGTCAGTGTGCTATCAAATACTCTGTTTTGACTGTGAAGCCAAAAGTGAAGCCTTCAGTGAAGAAACTTTCTATCCTTATGTAATTCAAAGAGTAAAGGAGTAAGATTAAGTAAGATAACTTACTCTTACAAAGTCTGATAGGTAATTTCACTCTGATACCTCAGTATTAAAGCCCGGTGTACAAAGGGACTATATCTCATCTGGTCCTCATAGCGGCCCTCAAGTCATTAGAATTATCTTCTTAAAATTACACCCCAGCAAGAGCAATCAATTTTATGTACCCAGAAATTATTGCTCAACTGCCCATCTGTACGTTCTTTCTAGGAATATAGTACATCAGCAGAAGTGCTAATTCCTCAGTGAAATCATTCTCACCGTCACTACACATATGCTGTGCTATAGTTAATCAAGCAAACTTTTTTGACATTTTTAGCTCAATTTCATGATTTAATATTTATCAAATTATTCTAGAACCTATATTTATATGGCTATATATATATGGTTACCAGCATTCCAAATCTGGGCCGATGTTTTGAGAACTGTAATCCTGTCTCCATCTTCCCCCGCTTTGGTTCACTAGTTAAGATGTAAAAATATGTTTATGGGATACTCAGAATAGCAGTTCAGAAGAGCAGACAGTTCTCAGAATCTGCAAATTTAAAATTAAGCAGTAGAAATTAAGGAGCCATTTTGAAAACTTAAGGTCAAATGTTTTATGGAAAACAATGTTCTGTGATGATGAGAGGGAATCCATCTTTGTTTCCTGAATTTAGGATGACAACAATAGATTTATCCAGGGTACTGAGAACCTAGAGATCAGTGTCAGCAGGCAAGGAACATCTGATTCAGGAATTTTTGAAGAGAATACACTAAAGAGGATGCCATGGAGAAATGAATACGGGAAGAATAAGGAACACAGCAAACAAAACCTCGAGGAAAACATCTTGTCAAAACCACAGAGTTCCACTGTGAGAAAAACAGATTCTGTTATCTCTCAGAGAAGCTTAAAGCCTACCCTTTCTCTTTCTCCAACTGGAACTAAATCTGAATTCTTTAACATCACTCCAAATGCATCTGAAAAAAATGAAGGACCTGAAGGAGTTTCTGGTCAAATAAAACCATCACTTGGTAAAAAGTCCCTCAAGAAACTCTCAAGAGAAAATGCATGTCTGGCAACACAGACTTGTGTAAGTAGTTTTTACTTTGAAATTAGGTTGTTGCATTGTATACAGAAGCTGTATGAGATGTTGATTTGTATGGAGAGAAAAATAGTGTATCTTTCATCTAGATATTTTCTGGGTTCATCATAACAGTGTTAGTTAGTTAGTCACAAGCTCAGTCTGTTGAAAGTTGATTTTTGCTTTTTTTTGTTGTTGTTGTTTTTTGTTTTGTTTTTTTTTTGCTGTGCATAAAATGGTAGTCCAAATAAAACAGAAATCACAGAGGTTCATGATAGAAACAGGTGTAATTGAGCAACTCGCATTTTGGAAATATGCGAGTTAGAAATACATGAGTAGTTTTGGTCAGAAAAGCTACAAAGGAAAATTGACAGACTTTCAATTTTTAATGAATGACCATAGAAAGAGCATTACTCTAGATACTTAATATTCTCTCTGCAACAGTCCTGAGAAAAGATGAATTATGTGATTGAGGGCTAGCAGTGTGGCTGTGTCACAGGCTAAATTGCGACACTACTAAAGGAATTGTTGCATTCACAAAAGTGTTGTTTTGTCCCCAGATTTTCATCCTGGATTCTCCTTACAGAAACATACAGTAATTTTAAGAACAAATTTGTCTGAAGCTAATTATGTTCTTACGTACTTCCTAATAGTTAATTCTTGTCTTCTCAGCTTATATTAAATGATGTGCTTTGAATTGTGCTTTGAATGAGGAATTGAAGCTTACGATTCAAGTGTATTCTGTAAATTGCAAATGAACAAATATGTTACCGTTCCATTTTTGGACAGAATTCTTTTAGGCTTAGAATTACTGCATATCTATATCTTTTAACATTTACTAAATGTGTTATGACTTGATTAGATTCATTCCTGGGCACCTGAGAATGGAACAGGCCAAGTTTGTTCTTCTGACTTCAGAGATCTATTTTTTTTCAGATATCACCTAATACTTATGAGACTTATACAGCTAACAACTTCTGTCCAGCAGTGGTCAACCATAGATGCCTAGGGAAAAGTGTAAGGACAGATGAAGCAGCCAGCAATACCTCACAAGCATGCCCTGCAGGCTTCCTGCTACCCTTCATAGCTTAGCAATTTCTTGAGCAAAAGGTGTTGTATCTGTGATAAATAACTGGGGGTGGAAATTTTTTTCCATACACTTGTATAGTTTCATTCTATGTCCATGTGGCCTTTGTCTTGGGACAATGAATTCAGAATTTAACTGCTATTTGTGGGGTAAAATAACTATCTCCTTTTATTTGTTTTTAATGCACCATTGCATTCTTGGTGCTTTCTCATTCTTCTGTTTGTTATAAGAAATAATGAATACTCATTATTTCATTCTTCTTACCCATGCCACTTCCTATTGTATGGCTGTATATCATAATCCCCTGCAATTGTCTCTTCTGCAGGTCAAGGAGTTCTACGGTATTTAGTCCCAGGGTTGCTTCTTTATGATTTTTTTGCCTTTTTTTTTTCTTCCCAAGGATGTTGAATCCAGCTGATGCATGATCATTAACGTAAGTTTTCTGGGGTCATAATACCTTCAACAACTGCAGACCAAATGGATGGATGCCTCTCTTTTTTGTGGCTCGATGAAACAGTTATGTATGCTTTGGGAAAAAGATAACTACAGTAACATCTTGAAACATGACATTTACCTCGTTAGCATGATGGAAATGGACGTCTTCCATCATTATTGTGTTTTGTGTCCTTGCTGCTTGTCTGATCTCCTTTAGGATATCACAGTCCTCATTCCAGTCAGGGGGATTTGCTGTCATTCTGCTGCTGGAATTTTAGTCCATGGTGATTCTATTACTTGTCAACGCAATTAATATTAGTTATCAGATTTGATGGCATCCATGAAAGGGGAAGCATGAGTGACTATTTCCATGGGACAAGACTGCTACTGCTGTGACAGGGACATCTTGCAGAATGATTTTAACACCTATTTCTGGCTGCTATAGCTACTGAGGACCACACAGTAGCTAACTGTGAATATAGAATTTGGGGCATCGGACTAGGACAAAGGTTCTAGAAATCTCTTCCCACAAAAGGGAAGGAAGGAAGAAAGGAAATGAAAGAGAAGAAAAAAGACTGCAAAAAAAGGAGGGGAATAGCTGGACAATTTTTTTTTATTATTTTTTTTTTATATAACTGCATGATCCTCAACACCTCTAAATTGGCTATAGTGAAACAAAAAATGTGAAACTTCATAGTTGATATGCATGATCCTTTTAGAGTGTGAAGTACAAGGTATTGGCCAATGTGCTGACTTGAAAAGTAAAACGGTTGTAATAGGATCAGAAAACTGGTGAGAAGATCTATTAGATCTTTCTTGCTCATTTCCCTATTGATGCCAAAGTAAATATGTCAAAATAAGAGAAAGTTATGTGATCTTGGGTACCTTTGGGACAAATGCCCAGAGAAGGTGTGGATGTCCCTTTTC
>CM021776.1:12610359-12670360 GCA_011076525.1 Nettapus auritus | reverse complement strand
GTTTTCTTTCCTGCCCAACAGATTTTCTTTAGTTTTTAAAGTGTTCAATATGTTTTACAACTTTTCTGTGAGGTTTTGTTTTAAAGCATGAAGGAAGAGAGCAGTCATTTTTCTTTACTTAATAAATAGTTGATTATTAAATTAGACAGCAGAACTATTGCTATATTACACTGACTCGTAGCTTTAAATCTGTTTCATGTCATTTGTTGCTTGCCAAAAAGCAAGAACAAAACCTATCATCAATGTATAGAAACTGAGGTGTGACAGACTTTGCAATATTGCTAAAAAATATGAGATGAAAGTATCTGGTGGATTTAACTCTCATACTTGATTAGATCAAGTAATATTTTTTTCCCATCCAGAAGCTTTTTTTTTTGGAGTTCTTTCCTACTTCTTTTTATACTAGGTCATCCTCCAGATTTGAAGCCAAATTTGAGTGCTACTGACTGCCCTTCAAGCAACGGTTGTTTATATCATTAGAAAGTGTGTCCAACTAGCACTTACTGAATACAGTCAAACACATACTATTTTTAATTTTTATTAAAATATTTCCAATATGTTAAAAATTACTATAATAAGCTATTTGAGTATGGTCTTCTTCTGATCACATACCCATATAAGGCTTCTTTTTTTTTTTTTTTCTTCTTACCTACTAGAGCAGTTTTGGTGGAAGAAGCTAGTATTCTAGGTTCCTACAAGTTTCAGAAAAATAAGTGCTGACATAATATTGTTAACTGCAGTGAAGCAGCACTGGAGGTTTTTGTTGGCTATGAGCATGCAATTATTTTATTTCCATTTGAAACACCATTCATTGTTTTAAGAATTATGTATGATAGGATAGTTTTGTAAGAGTATTAGAGTGAGAGTTTACACAGAAGTAGTCTTCTAATCTGCTTGTGCAGAGGACTGGTAAAGAAAAAAATGCTTAACCAGCTCTTACTGCAATCGATTTGCCAGCTGCTTAATACACTTTAAGGACCTGGTTGCTTGCAATGTTTTATTCATGTTTTAATAGAATTCTCTATTATTAAGTTCAAATATTTTTAATTAAGAAAGAAGTACAGCCCTCTGGGTAATATCGCAACCATGTAGATAGCTGGTAATTAAACTTTTCCACACATATAACTACATTCAAACAATTCTGAATAAATCATTTGAACCTAGAAGAATGCAAATGTCATTATATGTGGGGAAAAAAATAATTTAAACAACAGGTTTTGTCAATCTAGCAAAAGTTTTCAGAGTTTAATAAAAATGCTTTTTTATCATAAGGGGAGAATATGCAAAAAGACTAGATAAGCTTTTAATTACTAAATGAAATATTCATTTTAGACAAATTTATAAGTACTGCAAATTTACTTCTTACATCAAAAGTTTCTCCTAAATTACAAAGTGAACTTCATATTAAATTCAATTTTCAAATTCTGTCTTTGAAAATCAGCTAAGACTATGTAAAAAGTCTGAAGAGGCTTTTTTTGTAGTCATCATCTGAAGCTACAGTATATATAGTCCAAACTATTTCCCTTTTAAAACAATGAATTTATTGTAAAGGATGTTAAAGATGGAAAACTGTCATTTCCTTCTCCTTTCTGAATATGGTATTTCTAGAGTAAGACCATTACCAGAAAAGAAAACAGAAAGACAATTTGAAATAAGTCGAAAAGACAATCAAATCTTTTAAGTTCTTTTGTAAAAATTCCCCAAATCTGTACATCTTTTAAAGAAAAGACTCTCAGGTTTGGAAAATGTTTTGCCCTTATTAAAAAGAAAGATGAGAAAAATGTTCTTTCAATTCTGTGTGGGTTTATTCTGCATGGTGCTAGTTCATTCTGTCATTTTAATGACTGCACACCGATAGGTTCCTATATGAGATAAGAAAGATAAGCAGGAGCTTCTCTTACAGTGAACAAAAAAATGAAATACAGAAGGCTTCTGTATAGGAAAATTAACAGGAAATCAACAGCTTCAGTAAGATCAATTAAAATCTTAACAGCTGTAGTACTGGTAGAATACTAATGCATCAAAGCAAATCAGACTTTCCAGATAAAACATAGCAAGCTTGATGTGTAGAGAACAAAAAACTAATAGTAGCTGAACTATTAACTTACATTTAGTAAGGTCTAGAGAAAATGTAATTTATTACTGTGGGATTAAAAATGGTAGTAATAATCAAATGATTCAGGGATCATGAGCTCAAAAGGCTCAAAAGGGGTGGTGGCTCTGCTAATCATAGTAGCTCATGCACTGCACAGACAAAATGGCAGACTGCATTCATCCGTGTGAAAAAGTGGTTTCCAAGTGAAAACTTGGAAAAAAAAAAAAAAAAAAAAAAAAAACTTATATGACTGTAGAAAAATCTTTAAATGACCTTTAAAAGACATCTAACTAAGAATTTGAGATACCTGGTAAAAAATGTAAAATGTTTGCAGTAGGCTTTGGAATTAATGATCTTTTTCACAAAGATTTGCATACTTTCACAACTGTTTCCATTTGAGCACCCTTCAATCATAAATCCTGCTTTTCATGATATAGTTACCTGCTGATTGTCATCCTGCAGGCATGCTTGCCATCAAATGTTATTTTGTTATTTCAGTGCTAATTTTCTTTCTGACCGTTATTTGCAATAGATGGCTCTAAGAGAAATCTGATAGACATATTTTTAGGTAATCCTGTGTCGAGGCAAGAGTTGGACTCAAAGATCCTTTTGAGTCCCTTCTAACTTGCAGGATTCTATGATTCCAGTATCATGGTAGTCAGAATGAGACACTTAAAATGTCAAAAACGTATGACATAAGTGCTACTCCCACAGACTTAGTCTTGGGCAGTAACATTTACTGAATTCTTACTAGAATTAAAATACCAAGTATTATTTTACATGCTATTGAGGTAATAATTGTTGATTTATTTTATGGTATCCATGAATAAATAAAATTAAACTATATGCTTTCATTCTAAAACTATTTTTGCAAATACTTAGTAAAGTATTTTAGAGCTTGAGCTGAAATCAAGGTTCTTTTCATTGCATGATGTGATTACATGTATTACTAAAAGAGAAAAGTTTCTGAATCTGTACTTGATTCAAAATCCATTTCCCTTGTGCTTGGTATTACACATCCTATGCAGTTCAGTACTATGAATGAATCTATGGCCATATCCCCAGTTAAACTTCCGATGGGGAAATAAGTAAATAAATAATGCAGTATCTTTCTAATCTTTCATTATCTGGTTTTGGTCTGATACAGAAAACACGCAAAAAAAAAAAAAAAAAAAAAAAAAAAAAAACCACTAACAGGAAAAGGGATCAGAGAGACAATAATGCTTTCCTGATTACCAAAAAAATACATTTTCATTAAGATATGTGGAACTCCCTAAAACAAACAAACAAAAAAAAGTACCGTGTCACTGCAAATAACCTGCTGTTTGAATAGTGTTATAATCTGTCTAGTGAAAGTGAGCATTTTGCATTTGATAAGCTTTTGGACTGTGGATCAAATTAGATATAACAATTAGAGTTACATTAACAATTCAAGCAGTAAGCATAAAGAAAAATGAAAATAAAGTGGCATTTATTTTCAAATGTATACACTAGCAAGTTATCAAAATAACTTTTAAAATTTAGTGCTGTCATGTAGCATTCCAAATAAATTTTATTCTGTACTTGAGAAATAACTAAATATTATATTGATGGTGTTTATGATACTATAACTATGTTATTGGGCTTATTTCAAGATTTGCATTTGTTTAAGCAATTTTAACTACTGGATTTTCAAACTTTGGGGATTCTGCTTTTATATTATTAATACTAATACTGCTAATAATCAATATTTTTAATTTCAGTGGAACAGCAACTTACCAAATACTCTGGATCCAAACTGCAGTACATAATAATGTTTGTACTCTTCTTCCTTCCTGTAATGATATGTAAATATGCTTCATCTTCATAGCTGAACAGAAATCTATTAACTAATATTTTCTAATAAAAATCTTGTTTCTCTTTAAGCATTGTAGCTTCTTGAAGATTCCCCAAAAGATCCCCCAAGGTATCCATTTAATTCATATATTCTATTCCATCATCCAGTCTAAATTGTTGACTTTTCCATTTTATTTCATAGGAGTATGACTGGAAAAACTACCAGACAAGTAGACTGAGTGTATCTGAACTACAGATGCTGGCTAGCATGAAGAGGCAACAAAATGAAGAATTAAGGGATACAGAGATTTCTCATGGGCTAAGCGCATCACAGATAGACAACTGCAATGTTAGCATAAGTACAAGCAGCGATGATACAGCAACCTGGAATTCTTGTTTCCCACCAGTAAGTCTAATCCTACAGTGTTTTCTATAAAATTCTCTGAGTGTTTACACAGTTCCTATGAATTCTGAGGTTCAGGGGTCTTGAATATAATATTTCTTGGAGAAGCTTTGCAATTTAAGTTATCATTACCAAGCATTTTTTAGAACTCGACAAGTAAAACACACAAACAAAACATGCATTTCCTGCAGCTTCCATAGGACCACCATGGAAAAGGAGCAAATCTATTATATATACTCTTTCCTGCAACTCTAAATAATCATGTAGGCGTTACAGCTTGTCACAATAGCAACTGACAACCTGCAGTTGTGTGTGATATAGTACTTAAAAATAGTTTCAAAATGAATGAAACCCATATATACCAGTCAGCAATTGCATTATAGTATGAGTAAAGGAAAATAATTGCTTCTTAGGCTCATTACTGAACAGCTAACTTTAAGGGACTGAAGCAGGAGAATAGTGGAAAGAAGCTGCAGTAGTTCTGAACACTTAGTGTGATCCGTCTATATTTTACACCTTGTATCATTACTCGTCCTGGCACAAAATGGTGCAAAATCACACACCTTCACTATGTGACAGAGCACTATTATATGAAGCAAGGGTGTATTTGTTGTAGACTACTGAGAGTATTGATTGTATGAAATCATAGAATAGTATTCCAGCAACTATATGAAGGTATTTGCAGGCGCTGCTGTAAAACTAGATAACCTCATACTCCATTTATATCACAGCAACATAGTTCTTATTTTATTATAGGTGAAACAATAATAAGCAATGAATATGGTTTAAGTAAAGCACATAACTCTCAGAGGCAGGTCCCATGTGAGAAGAGTAAATGCTGCTGTGTTGCCTCAATATAAATTATTGTAGGGTAAATGCTCTGAAATGCTCTGAAATGTCAGCTGCAAATTGTCTCCAGGGACCTATAGGGCCCAATAGAGGCCTGTAGTAGCAATTTTTCATAATGAATAACCAGCATAGCATTGGAACTTTGTGGTGCACTGGTAAATGAAGTATTCAAATGAGAAGAGTTGTATTGATAAGTGAGTAATTATACTAAGAAGAATTTGGTTTACAGAGTAATATTTTGCAGGCCATCAGAAAATTAATAGTTGGCTTTAACTCTTTGAGATATGTCAACATTGTGCATTTAGTTGATATTGTCATACTTCTGATGCATTTAGTTAGTACTATGTAGAATCAAACGGTATATGTCTGCAAGACTAGACAAATTGAACTCAATTAAGTAAAGAGAATAGCAGTCTTATTAACTTTGGACTAGCTTAATTATAAGGAACTTGATAAGAATATTTAGGCAAGTCAGTTTTGGCTAATACAAATTACATGACTGAAACAAAATGATCTTTTAAAATGAAATGTACTGCTCTGGTAGTTAGTGAAGCCCAATGTGATTGCAACAACAGTTCTTTAATGTCACTGCCTTGATCAGTTTCTGTATGTTTCAGACTAATAACATTAGTTTTAAAAAGTGTTTAGATAAAAGAGTTTAGTCATTTAAATTGTAATTTGATATAGCTGTGTTTTTTTGTTGGCTTACAAATCTATAAATCTGTCAGGTAATATCACATAGTTATTTTCAGAGAATTTCCACACTTAGCATTCACATGTGCAGTAAATGTGTGTATACATAGGTAGTCTACATAACTGAGAGATCAAAATACAGCCTTTCCAGCGTGATTAGAGCACGTTCAAAGGTTGTTGCTCCTGTATTTCAGTCTTCCACCATGCAGGATGCTGCTGTAAGATCTAAAATGAGTAAAGTCATCATTTCTTCAGCTTCCAGTTTTTACTCAGAGGTGTTTCTTATATATGTTAAGATACTTATATGTACAAGAAAAGCAAATCTGTTTTTATGTCCACTGATTTTTACTATTATCATCATGCAAGTTGACTCAAGAGAATTTGCAAATGACCAATCCCAGAATGACATGCACAAACTGGGGAAAAGTTTGTATGTGTCTCTAGCAATCTTGCTTTTGCAAATGATTTTAGCTGAATGAAAAAGAAATAGGAGTAATCCTCATGTAGTAGCTTAAGAAATTAAGGACAGTTTGAAATTCTTGTCATGATTAACCTTTCATGCTTACATGTGTTTCAAGATACTATCTTTTTGATTATTTAAATCAGTAATATCTACTCTGCTTTATCTTATGGACTTCAAAGATAAGAAGATAAATAAGGAGGGTTTTTTTCTTAATTTTCATTCATTTTATATAACCTTTTTATCCCTTGTTGGAATCTATGGCAACAGCACCACCAGACGGCAGATTTTTGTGTATCTTTCATTTGGAAATACATATGATGTTTTGTTAGGCAGCGCAGGATATAATCATGTTAGACAGCGAACGTACATATAAAAGTGATATTTTATTTATAAAACACATTTTAGTAAGTTTATTTTTTCCATCACTTGCCACTGTTAGTGTGACTTCCAGATTCATTGAAAATTTTGCACTATGAATCTCAGAAACACTTCTGAAGTAAAGGCAGATAGATCAATCATACTGTTAAGCTGCAGTTAGAACAGATGAACAGATATCCTTAAAAACTATAAAACCGATATACTAAAACTGTATTTTACAACCTATGTTAGTTTACCAAAAACTGAGTATATGCTATCAGGAGAAATTGTTGAAAAGCAAGTTGTTTAGCAGCTGCTGTAAACTATGACAGACAGAAAGGAATAAAATAGCTTTGAATATTGTACATTACCCAGCTATAAACAACTTCTTTAAAATAAAATATAATAAAGTAAAATAAAATAAAATTAAATAAAATAAAATAAAATAAAATAAATTACTTCATAAGAGAGCTGCAAATCCTTGCAAAAAGTGTGTGGGGCACAGGGCAAATTCATAATATATATTTGTAGGACTAAATATTTTAAAATACTGTGTTTGACGGAGTCTTACCTGAATGTTTTCTTAATTTTCAAGGTCTGTGACGTTAAACACTATCTTTACAACAATATGAAACACAATTCTGTATATTGCAGAGTATAATGTTAGTTTATATCTACACATATGCTTATTATCCAAGGAATGTTGCAAAGCTTGGAAAATAATTCTACTTTAATGTCTTGCTCTGTTCTAAAGATCCAGTAAGATCTTCCTGCCCTGCCAGGGAAATGGCACATTCAGCTTCTTGGCAAGCTGTTTCCAGACAACTTCAGACATCACTTTAAATAAAACACAAGAATTTTGGACCAATATCGCATATAAGAGAATTCAGGATATCTTCTTGCAAATGCTCCCCAGTTCTCAGTCAGAAATGCAAAGGAGAATGAAGATTCTTTTGGATTGTTCACTGATGAATCCTAGAGATTGCAGTGGTATAATGCTCTATTATCAGACTCCAAAATGTGCTCACCACTAAGACCTGTCTTTCAAGTAAGGAGCAGAGCAGTAAGATTACTTGTTCTCCAAGCAACTTCCTAAATATAAATTCAATCTAATCAGGATTGACCTGAAAAACCTTTGAGATTTCCAAGTTCACGCCTAATTTGGGGAAGGTCTTCTGACCTCCATTGTGATGATTCAAAAAAGAAAGCCACTTAACACAAAAATGTTCTGGCAGAAGTGAAGTCTGACAGACAAGAGGAGTGATATTTAAACCCAGAATTATTCCAGCTGAGAGCTCAGTTTGACAACCCCTGGAGGGATCTATTCACATCAAGTCAAATTGCAAAACTAAGGCAGACTATTCCTTACTATGAAATGAGACTAAAAATTATTTAGACAGATATTCTGGTTCATAGACTGACTAATTCACTTTCTGTCTCATCCTCAGTCTTCTACTAGCCATCATGTGGGAATTGCACTATCCACGACCAGGCAGTGACTCATATTTGGCAGTAATTAGGATGTCATTCATCCTGAGTATATATTTTACAACATCCCTCCTGACTTCCTGAAACCATGTGAATGTACTGATTTTTTTATTGATTTCTGTAAAAATGCAGTTCCTTTCATAATACTTAGTATTTATTTTTAGCTATTGCATGTACTAATTTGTACAAGTATTTTTAAATTGTGCTTGTATTTTCACTTATTTCTGCAATTGCTTCAGTGGTTTGTTTAGAGCTGTTTTTGATGTGTGGGATAATGTGAGGGGGTCCTTTCTGGAAGCATATATATTGAGACAAAATATATTTCTGAATTTTAGAATTCTTGAATTTTTATGAGTTTAATAATATTGGTGTTTATGGCAAATAGCTGTTTTAGTGCCATAAACACCAAATAATGTAATTTCAAACTTTTAGATGCACATTCTTATAATAAGCAGGTAAGATTTGAAAATTATTTTAATAATCATGCTTTTTTATGAATATTCATACAGTCCACTGTTAATAATCCATGAACAGCTTAATCCAGGTTTCAAATCAGCAGTTCTATTAAGAAGCATGTGTGCTTCAGCAGCCTTCATGTGGGAGCACTGACATTCCCCCTAGTGCTTCTAAGCAGATAAGAGCCATGCCTGCTGGCCCTATCTGCTCTGGCTCAGGGGTGTGTAGCCTTAAGAATGGTTGGGTGTGCACAGGTACAATGGAGTGTCCCTGCACCATGCTTCCTATATACGTACAACCCAGACTTGCCTAACAGACAAGACTTTTCCACCCTTCCCTCCCTGTTTCCTGACTCTGTCCCCACACTCTCACAGACAGTGGAGAAATGACTGTGTGGTCGACTCCTTAATTCATATGTATTTCCACCCAGACAAGAATCATCTGTTAACTTTGCACAGTTAGGATCCGAATATCCCTTTTAATTTCACAGATAAGATGAAAGACTGTAAAATTCCAATATCAGAAGCTTCAAATGTGTATCCTTGTAAAGGATCTCTTACGTACTTTTGAACTTTCTGAAAGTATATTTGCAAAGTTATTTTCTCATTGTTATTTTTTGTTTTCCATAGCCCGTCAGTCAGGAGCATCACTATCAGAAAGAAATGAGCCCACTTTCTCATTCCAACCCACGGTAAGACTCCATGTATAGCCCAGGCAGTAAAAATTAAGGTGGAGTGCTCTGAATGCTAAATGTGACTTTCTTTGATTTAATCTCTTTTCAATTGCAGCCTCCTCTCAGAGAGCTTTACTATTGCTCTTTTTAGTCATTGACTACAGGTTGCAGTATGTCTACATTGTCCCAGAATGCAGAGCTGGATTCTGCAGGGTTTGGATGTACCCCTATGTATTTAAAGTAGCCGGCACAGGCCTGGCTCCTAAACCTGCTTTGATGTGTGGTTCAGCAAATATTCTTCAACTGACATATATACACTCTCACCTGTTTCTTTCTCCCTCTCTCTGTCTCTCTGCTTTGAAGGCTCTGAAGTAAAATTCTACATGTGACTCTACATGTCAGGGAATCCATTTGTTACAAAAAAATTTAACGTTCCTTAATTAAACAGGACTTTTCAATAGATAACCCAGTCAAGAGAGGGTGCTATGTTGTAACACTGTGGGATAGTTCAGATGAATCCTGCCTACAATGTATTTTGACTGTCAAGTTCTTTGTCTTATCTGTTTTGTTTGGAGTCAGCACCAAAATCCCTGTGACTTTATCATAAGATAAGATTGGGATTTGAAGACAAGAGGAGAGGGTGGCTAAAGAGAAGTGATGAAAGTTAAGACAACCAAAATTAATTGTTCTGTTTTAGAACTGCCTTGTACCTGTGAAACTGCAGCATTACTTTGCCAACTTTTTAACAGCCTCAACAGGAGGCGTACTTATTTCAAAAAGTAGTCCTGCTTCACTTTCAATTGGTGTGATTAATATGGATTTTTCATGTCTAGATTTTAGCTGGACAATGCATGGATGTTGGGAGGAATATGAGGAGAGGACATTTCAGATACAACCATGAAAGAGTTTGCTCGATTTTTTTTCATGATATCAACAGTGTGAAATTTTATGATCATGCACTGCAAGTCAGTTGTGCAGCATAATACGTATTTCTCCTCACATAGATGTCTTCAGTCACTTGTTTCACTTCCATCCACATTTTTATTATCTTCTTGTTAGATTTTATGGAGTGAACAATATGAAACTTGCTGTGCAAGTTCACCCAGATGTGTCAGTTATTGCAGCATATGTTAGTGCACATAGTATATTACTGGAGATAAAATCCTGGATTCCTGTTCCATTTCATATGTAAATCTACGTGCTGATGTCAGTCTAGAAAACCTCCCTAACTTGGGTGCTACTTATCAGAGGATCTGTCTCTATCCTAATCATTAAAATGGATGAAGTGGATGGAGACACTTGACTACAGTCCACAGATTAAGATATCAGGTACCTTGTGACTGGCAATTTGTTGAGAAATCTATTCCAGAAGTGATTTCATAATTCTGATGATATTAGTATATCCTGTATTTTAGTACAAGCTGTGTTGTTTTTCTGCTTTTTACCCATAGGTTGGTTGAGTTGGGTTTATTATTTTTATGCATGTGTTAAAGCAATTTTATTCTCAGAACATTTTATATACTGAAAAAGAGAATAAACACCAATAACTGTAAAAATAAAGCATTTCAGCATATTAAGTTAATATGGTCAACAATGAAAACTTGCATTTCCATATAATAAAATCTAAAACAAAATAATATAAATTACATCTTAGTTCTTATGCTATTTTAATCCAATACACACACTAGACTTAAATTTCTGTAGAAGTCATTTTCGAGAAATGTGGGCAAAGTATTCGTAAAATACCTGAATGCTTGCAAGTGCTTCATAAATTCAGTAGCCCTTTTGAACTGCCAGAAAAGTATTATTGGGCTGTAAATACAGAAGATGACAAAATTATGAGGTCAGTTTGCATCATAATATTAAAACCAAAGAAGATATGACTGGAATACCATCATTCAGATCACTACTTTTTATTTGTAATGGAAAACTGAGTAATGTTTTCCATATAGGGTATATACCTAAATGAGAGAGGGATAAAATAACTGGAAATTCTGTAACTTAGTTCCTGAGCTTTTTTTTAAAAGCCAATTTTCATAGGTGATGTACAGGCAAGTAAAAAATATCTACATCTTTGTGAGACTACTGTAGCTACGTAGAGGAACACACAGGAAAATATTTGAAAAATTGGTATATTCTATGTAGATCAGTGGGTAGAAATACCATGGTATGAAGACATTTAAATGATGCACTTGCTGAAGCAACAAAGAGTTTGTTTTTAAAAGTGATAAAGAATTCAACAGGTCTGATGTAACTCTAATAAGTGTATTAGTGATATTTTCTGGGAAATGAAAAGAGAGCAATGTGGCAGCTATTGTCCAGTAAATGTAGCTTCTGTCCATAATAAGATAAAAGAACAAGCCAAGAAAGAAAGCACCTGTGAAGATAATGGAAATGCAGTCAATAAAAAGACCCAGCTAGACTCATTTTCCATTGGTTCCACTGGGTAAAGGTCATAAGTCTGCCAAGAATACTGCTACTGCAGTACGAATCACCCCCGCATCACGCTGCTTTGCAAAGCACAGAACCAGTTAATGAAAGGAGACAGGCTGACTGCAGAGGCTACAGAGCCAGATGAGCAAGAAGATGCACAGTGTTTTAAGCCTTAGCTATGCAGTTCCCACAGGCTGACTTGCTGTATGGTCCTAGCTGAACTTCAGAATTGCTCTTTTCCCTCCAAATAGGAGTCTAATTATCTTTGTTACTTCTTCCTCCAGTGCAGGGGCTGGAAACTGCTATGTACTCTGCATCTACTTAGTAAGCATTTAAGCAGTGTTGTCCTTCAAAATATTTGTGTGTTATAGAAAGTTTGGAAGTTTCATTAAAGGAAATGCTGAAAGAAAATTAATATTGAAAAGGAATTTCAGTCATACTGAACTGCAAAATGTGGAACTATTCTATAAAAAAGATCACTTGAGCCTAATTTTATGAATACATTTTCTGAACTACAGATGCTCTTCAGAAAATTTATTTCTGATAAAAGCTGATTTTTCATCTTCGAGAAAGAGATTTTTTTTTTTAAGATGAAATCTTCTTTATAAGCATTGCCTCACCAGCTCCTCAGCTGGCATCCTACTCAACTCATCCCACTCTACCAAATTAAATTTGTTCCTCTGAAGTTCAAACAGCTGTTCCCCAGAAACCACGCTACGGTAGGTCATAAATATTTCAGTACTTCATTGGGTATCCTTTCACAGGAATTATATTTTACTTCAGTAATTTCATATAAAACGTACATAGGCAAATCTTCAGTTAGGTTTCACCCAGACATTTGATTTTACGTTTTAAAAAAAAAATGTATTTCCATAGCGAATTGTGGGCACGAAGATACGATAATAGTAAATATCTACCTAATTTGGACTATATCCAAGAATGTAAGAATAGCACGTACAGCACAGGCTTCATTTTACAAGAAAATGTCAGTGGTCTCAAACCAAAGAATGAGTGATCAAGATATATTTCATTCATAATTTTTTTTGTTGTTGTTAATCTGAAGTTTAATTTGTTGTTCATATTATTGGCTGGTGGGTTTCATATGTTAATGACTCTAAAATCAACAGCCTCCTCAAATTGCTCTATATATGTGGAGCTGATGGTTTTTCCAAAGGTGGCTGGAATCTGCAGAAGTTACTTAGTATATCAATCGATGAAAAGTGATATTTCGAACTCCACAGAATTACCAGGAGTAAATAGGACTGTAGTCCCTTACCAGCTCCAGGCCAGAGCTGGACTGCTGGAAGCTCACACTTGCCTGGCTGGTATGTGAAAGTGTGTGTATGCATCTGAATATAGCGTACCCAGCCATTCAGCCCTATGTGTTAGAACTGGCCTCGCTGTAGGACCTGCTGGGTGATCATGATTCCCTGTTAACACTGAGAGTGTTAACACACAGTCTTTGTGCATCTGCAGCTGATGATATAGATTGTCAGCCCTGAAATCCCAGCAAGAAATTGAAGAAGCTATGTGATATCATTTGCCAAGTTCCAAATCTACCCTTTCCACTATCTTGTTACAGTTGCTCTGCAGTGGTAGGATTCAGTACCACTGTCAAGCCAGTCCAGTAGCTGACTCATAAAATAAGCTAGATTTATCTTCTCCATACATACAAGTCAGTTGCTTCTTCCGTGAAATTTTTGTGTTTAAATTAGTTTCCATCAGTGGTTTTGTTACAAATAAAAAAGAAACCTCTTAAAGTTAAGGAACACACTAGGCCCCTAAAATTTTAAGGAAAAAACAGTATTATAAAGCGTTTACTAAAATTGCTAAATGGAAATAGATGATGCAAGTCAGGCTCACTTTTTGTCTAGATTTATATTTTATCTATAAAAAGTGTCACACTACTGTGGTTTAAATCCCTTGTAGCTTTGCCACTGGTAGATGTGATATAAAGTTCATTGTATCTATAAGAGGCTGATAAGGGCCTGCAGTCATCGACAAATGATTAATTATCACCTCACCTCACATTGGCTTGGTACAAGCTAACTTAAGCAAGCTGTCTTGTTACTATAACCTACATATGTTACATTAGACTGATCGGGATGTCATCATTCTTCCTTTGTCTACAATCTGAAAGAAAAAGGAAAAAACAACTAATAAAGTTTTCTTCCCTTTTTTGGTAAAGGTATGTCTCCACTGGAAATAGTTCATATAACAAAAAAATGAACAAGCAGTGCTTGCCTTTTGTAATTGCATTCTATTGTTTAACATTACAATAAATGTTATAGAATTTAAATTGATCATCATAAAATAAATGTTTCATTGACTTGCAGATAAACATGTTTGAAGAAGACAATAATTTTAAGTTTCTCAAAAAAGTTTTAGATGTTGCCATAAGAAAAAAAAAAAAAAAAAAACATATTCTTAGTTACTACCTTGAAACAATGTGATTTCCTTATTTTTGTAATGACGTATGCACAGTAGTTCAGATAATGAATCATGAAATGGATAAACATACTTCTTTAGCTAAATACATTTTTAACTTCTTTTCAAACTTGATAGCTGGTAAAATTCTAGTAAATTAGTTAAATGTAACCATCAGTTCTTTATATGCATAACTCTTTGACAACTATTAATTTAAGATAGTAGTCAGTAAATGAAATGACTCTTTACACTTCCTTTAAAATTTTCTGGTACCAGTCTTTTTCATAACCTATTGTTGTCATAAATATTGCCATGATAATGGCACCTGACATTTACATAAAGTATCGATGATGTCAGCACAAATCCACAAACCTTGCAAACACTTAAGTACAAATATTAAAGGTATGTTCAGTTTTGAGGCTACCATTCAAGTGTTCTCATCCATTCCAGATGGAAAGTACACGTGCCAGTAGCTGATGCATATCATTGTACCTCTCAGAGATTCAGTAAGATTAAACTCACCTATAAAATGACACAGTAGGAGAAAGATTGTAGTTATAACATTTATTTGCACTAACCAGAATTTCTCTAGCATACATGCTGTAAAATTCAGATGCAAGACATCTTTGTCTCCCGTACTTCCAGGCAAGGGCTTAAATAGGAGAATAACTTAAAGTTGAGAAGTAAATTTAAAGAATGAGTTTTGCAAACAAAGAAGCGTATTTATTTTTATGATTCATTAGAAGATCAAAGTCATACAACTCCATTACTTCTGCAAAGCAGACAATATTACATTATGAAGTATTACAAAATTACATAACAGTTGTCAAAATAAGTGAACAAAAACAATGTGTCACAAAGGTACTTTGCTTTGTCATTGTACTTGTTCACTTACTTTACTCATACACAAAATAGAGTAATTTACAATAGGTCTCCCCGTCATTAATCTGAGTTAGCAAAGTGCTGCTGCATTTGTCAGGTTATAATATGCATGAAAAAGAACATGACAATAGAAGCAAATGGCACAGGAAACATCTAATTGAAAAGGTTAAATTTTTTAATCATGGTGGTAAAAAGCTTAGCTTCGGAAAGATTATTGAGAACCAGGTGGCTAACACATAAAAGCTTGTTAAAATAATCCAGAAATCGCTTTCTCTTGTATGGGAATCTGAAAACATAAAAAGTGGCAGGATTTTTACTAAGGGAGTGGACATGGCAAATGCTCCTAGCCATGCTGTTGAGTCTATGTTAATATAAAGTAGTTCGTCTGTTGTACTTGTAGCTTCAGGAGTTATTGAGAACATTTTTATTGTTCCACACTTTTTCTGAATATTCCTGAGCCATTGAAAGTGAGTGTTCTAACTACACTTACATGCAGAGATGAAGAAAAGACCAAAAAAAGTCAACTATTCCCTACTATTGTTCCTAGCTTCTCAAGTAAAACCAAAGTAATAACAAACGACCACTGTGCTATTTTCATTCTGTTGAGAATTGGCCATCTGCAGACCACAGGTATTTTTCCAGCAAATGGTTACCTTCACAGTGGGAGATGAGAAGGTTTGTTAAGAGATTCAATTGTGAGACTTCTCTGTGTTTGTTTTTTGTTTTTTGTTTTTTTTTTTTAAGAACCTACCACTGCAAAGTAGAAACTCACATACTGACTTAACAACAGCTACTCTGGGACAGTTATCTGCATAGGGAAGGCTGTGGAGTCAGGATCTCCATTTCTATGGAATCAGTCTTTGTAACATGCAGGCCCATCAGGAATGATTATGTGTGTGAAATCTTTTTCGTAATTCACAATATGCAGTAGAAGCTTGTACTGCACAGAGAAGCAGTAGGCTCTAGGACACTGCAGGAGTGATGAGTGTGAAAGCCTCCTCTTTTAACATAAGCCATAGTCCCTGAGTGGGACTCTGAGGTTGTCCATGATAACAAGAGTCAGAACGCTGTGACCCCAACTGTCCATGTTGTTATCCCTCCTAACACTCAGGATAATGGGTGCTAAAACCACTTTTGTTCAAAAATATCAGTCATTGTCCTGAAGAATATGAGAAAGGAAACCATCCAAAGAACAACAACAACAAAAAAGAGCTTAATAGCAACAATTGTTAGTGTCCCTAGTGGAGCAGTCTCTCAGCTCCTTAGAGACTCTGAGAAAGATGTATCTGGCCCTCTGGTCTCCCTTTCTAACCTCAAAATCTGATTAATCTCAGGAGCTGAGAATCAAGGCCCTTATCCCATTCTGTACAGCAGCACATAGTCTTATGCATAAGGTCAGCACCTCCTCTGCTATATGCTGATGCTATACCCCTCAGTCCTATCCTACTTCTCCATCCCCCTTTAAAAGTGGAGTTATAAACACTCTTCTTTTACAGCAGGTGCTTCTTTTCTCAATAAAAGGAACATGCTTGTATATCTGCCTCAAGACTAGTACTGTAGAATAAAATAAAGGTAAATCTGGGGCTGCGTACAACAGGTTAGCCTTGGTTCATGTCTTGTTAATGGGCATGATGTGTTACAGCAGCAAAAACAACACTGAACAGATGTATTATAGAGCCTTCAATGTCACCTGTTCATCGTTAAAAAAAAAAAAAAAAAAAGGATCTGGCAGTATTCACATTCTTGAAAGAGAGTGTTACTGAATACTCAAAGGTGAGGAGTACTGTTAACTGTGCAATAACATTGACACGGGGATTTGTCCAGAAACCTCTGCCTGCAGTATAAATGTCAGTACAAAATAGTGGGGTACTGCAAATGGCTCTTTTTACCAAATTCATATCCTTACAATGCTGTCTTTTGCATTTTCATGACACTTGGCTGAATGCAGATGTTATGAAAATGGTATATAGCCCCATAGCATTTAATTTCAGTCAGTCTTCCCTGAATGAAGTGTCAGTGCCTACATAAGGTGAGACAAGAGATTTTATATTTATTACTGCCCATAGAAAACACATCAGCTGGTCCATATCTGCAGAAGCCTGTGTTCATGTGACACTACTGCTTGGAAAAGTGTATTGATAAACTTTTCGTATCAAAGGAGCCAACTGTTTTAGCCTTACCCAGGATGTAACACACGCTGACTGTTCATGTACTGACTAGCCATCCCTTGTTCCTGGCAGGATGTCTGAGAGAGATCTTTCTTTTTTTCTTATAAAGCAAAACTGCCTGTGTTTCCAAGGACACAAATGCCCACACCTCCCTTCCCTGCCATCCCAGTATCATTTGTGCAATTGCTTTGATCCATCATGCAGAGTGTTGGTTTTGATTCCTTTATGTGATTTTGCTGTTGTTAGCAAAACTTGATGTTTTTGAAGAATTAGACCAAGGTACCATACCTCTCACTTTTGATAAGATCAAATTTCTAGCTTAATGCTGTACCATTCATGGTACTAATATACTAGAAGGTCAGCATTTCCTAGCATTTTTTTTTCACTTTCTTGAAAAAGAAAGATAATTTTCACAGACTAAGAACATTCAACTGTATCACCTTTAACAAGTTTGATAATATTAAAGTCAGTGTTCTCCTGAGTCATGTTCTCTCCATTGATTTTTAAAAGCCCTCTGGCTCCATGTTATCCATTAAAAGTTAAATGGGATGCAGTCTACATCCAGGACGCACAGAACAGTAAAGTGCCATTAGTGGGTGGCTGTGGAGGAAAGGAATTACTTTAATTGCGACAAGACTCGTTGGGTTCTAAGTTCAGGTGTTTCCTGAATAACGAAACATTAAAACATAATGTTTAAAATGCATGGTTTATTTAATTGTTAAAAATATGTGGAAGAAGAAGCAAATCCTTCCTAACAGATGCTTCATTACATGTGGAAATCCAGTTGATTCACTGATCAATGAATATCCGAGGTACTTTATTAAAGTTCACTTGTTTAAGATTAGCTTTAGGTACAGGAATTTTAACACACCTTCACAAATTTATTACTTCCAATTTATACAGCTGGTCTTCTGATAACTGAATCAAAACGAGCAAAGAAGAAAGGGCCAGTATTTTATTTAAATTAGATGATAAAACATTGGTTTTCTCTATTAGTGTCATTTATATTGCTATTGAACATCAAGACTATAACCTAGCCAACAAGTAAACATGGTGATGAGCTAGAGGTTTAGCCTTTAAGTAAATTACAGTTAACAATTTAGATTGTGGTTTGTTTGGGTTTTTTTGTCTCCTTTGGAAGTATGGTGTTTGGCAGGCTAGATTTGCTGAAGTGGCTTGGGGACAGGGAAAAGTCATTCTGTAAATACGCTCACGATTTTCTAAAACTTTGTGGTAGCAAAAAACAAGTTCCAGTAAGGCATACAGTAAATGAAGATATTATGTATTAGGGATGGAATGAATCTGTCACTTTGACGGATTGTGAGGCAAAGAACAGATTAACAGATTACTCATAGTCAAAATGTAGCTCACTGTGAAAAATGTGCAGGAAATGATAAGTGTTGGTTTGTGCTGATTTAATGATATTTTGAAACTACAATAACACTCCAGGAGAATAATACAATGTAGCACATCTTGCATTTTTTAATCATCAAGGTACTGCTGGATTGACCTTAAATCCTTCTGATATTTCTTCTTAAAATACGGTTTTCGGTTCATGTAAAGTCATACAGACATGTATATTTATGTGGGGGTTTTTTTTCAAATTTTTATTAAAATCTGCACTCAAAAAATCTTTGATATGTATATATAATATACTCTGTTTTCCTTTGGTAGTATATCTTGTTCTTCTGTATACTCACTGAGTTTTGCATTGTAGAGATACTGTTCTACTCATCTGGAGCTAAGTGACACTGAAGAGTGATTTATAAATTAATATTGAATGTGCTTGGTTTATGGCATATTTGTTTAAGAACTTGTAAGAATGTTCACAACTAAAATTGTTTAAAGCATTTTATTTGCAATAATGGACAATTTAAGGCTAAGATGATTTCACAATTATTACAGACATATGGTGGTATGACCTGAGATTTGATTTCCTTTTTTTTTTTTAATCATAAGATTCCATATAACGCATGTAAATCTTATTGTTAACAGCCTTCAGAAGTCTTTGCTTTACCACTGAAACTAATACTGAAGGCTTTATTTCTATGGAACCCAAATAACTGTTTCTTAAGTAATTTGATTTAAATTAATGAAGTTACACATATCCATGAAGTTCAGCAGATATGTAAAAAATTGAAAATTCAGATCTGCTAATGTTTAGGAGCCTAAAAAGTAATGGAAGCTCCAAAACCAATGTAGCAGGGAATGGGTGAGGGGTTAGGTCACAAAGCTAGGTGACTTTGTGTTGATTTATTTAAGTATTAATTTGGTCTCTCGCTACGTCTTTTAAATAGATACAATTAGAAAGCCAAACAAAGTGGGAAAAAAAGAAGTCTTCATCCTACCTGATTTTAATATTTAATTTATATGAACCATACTTTAGATATGAGCTCATACTTTGCTTTCAGTGGATCATAGTGAGGTATTACTTACTTGGAGCACAAGATGTCAAGAATTGGTCCTTTTTTCCTTAAAATATTTTTGTACTCTTGATTTATACATTAGCATTCTCTGGCCCTCAACGGAGTTAATCAAATTATTCATTGTAAAAAATAATTTTGAGGCAAATGTGTTTCTCTTATTATCATTCAGACATGAGCCAGTTCTCCTCTAGTATTCATAAAAATTTACTAAGTATTCATGCAGCTAAATACCATCTTTTGTGTTCTTTATTGATTGTACTCTTCAAATGCTTAATAATCTGTCAATTTGATGTGTTCTTAATAATACAAAACTGATGTTACTTTTCATTCCCTGGTTTGATGTAATGTAGCATTTGCTTTGCATTTTTTAAGTATACTGCTAGGCTGACCTAATAATATGAGTATTCCTTTCAATTCCTATATAAACTATAGACAAAGCTGTTGTACTGAAACTCTGAAGCATTTTAATTGTGTTAATAATATGGATTAAATAATCTCATTGATTTAAATAATACAAATTAAATAAGATCCAAAAGAAAAATGGTAAAGTATGCTATCTCAATTCACAGAAATGTTAAAAATCTTTATACTAAGAAATTTGCCATTTTCTCAGTCCAGCTAGTAGGACAGCCTAAAAAGCAACTTTTAAAAAATAGGAGTATCAAAGATGTTCATCAAGATTTAAATCAAAGCCCTAATTCTTCATTTTTCTGTTGATGATATTATTGCTCATGGCAATATGTCTGATATGATATTGCCATTGGTTGAATCTTTAAGTGCTGCTTAAAAAGCATCACTAATTTTCTCAACAAATTTTACTGATGGATGCCATTTTCTGCAATATTTGGTATTCTGTCATAAAACTAAAAACCGTGTTCATAATTCAACAATCACATTCATTGTGATCTTTCAAAACATGACACTTTTCTGTTTTGTTTCTTTGTTTGTTTGTTGTTTTTTAAGAAAAAAACATGGCATAACGTATGTTTTATTATATTTTGATATGAAGAATTGCATCCAGAATAATTAAGAATCTCCATGCCAGCATTAAAGATGCTTGCCACTTTGAATGTGTGGAATACTTCTGTTCCAAGCCTTCTTACAAAAAAAGTCACAATGTCAAATGACAGTACTTAGCATTCAGCATTGTTATCAGAAAAGCTCTAGATAGTTTATTGCATGTTGATTGTATTGATTATAGCTTGAGGCATTGATAGCATAAATAGAGTATCATTAATTAGTCAGAGTGCTTGATTAGCTTTTCTGTTTTAAGGAGATAAACTAGCTTCTTGAAGAAGTTCATCCCAGAAATATTCGTTACTCAGTCAAGGTAAAAACACAATAAATGGGAGCACAGGTCACAGTATGCATTTCTCAAATGTTAATTGCTGGTTGTCTCCATGCTGGGCTCTCTACTTTAAGGCAAGGTCTACAAATTTTCTCTGATTTTTTTTTTTTTTCAAATTAACATATACATTCTGTCCCACACACAAATTTCCTTTGGTGCTTCCTAAAGGCATCTGCAGGTTTCATTGTGAAAAAGTCTGTCTTGACTGCGAGACTACAGCATCTATCAGAATTACCACCATAAGCCCATGTTTCAGAGGTTTATCAATCAACTATAAATATTTACTCTCTGTTGCAACTTGACCAAGATTTCAGCACACATAAGCTTTCTTTTTTTTAATTTTAAATTTTACAAAGGATTATCCTAGGCATTGCTAACTGACATGTCGAAGTGATAAGCCTGTTTTTAATATATATTTTGTAAAACCTTAGAAGTAATATTATGTCAATAATGGATCCCTAATACTGCACTGGCTTATTTACTTTTCTTGGTGGTTAAAGCTATTTATTTTTCTTGGACAGTGAGAGAAAAAAACATGAACTGATTCCAGACTATTTTAATAGGAAATAATAAACTTACCATTCATTCCTGTGCCTCAGTGATAAATACATACACCTCTACCTCCCTTTAGAACCATCAAAATCCCTAGCTCACACCTGCTAGAGCAAATAATAATCCTTCAACTGTGCCAGGTGCCACTTAATAAGTATAAAGATGAAACTGAACATCTTCTGTACAGCAGAATTAACTCAAATAATTGAATAAAAAAATAAGGGACAAAATCATACAAATAATCACAAATTGTCCCATCTTTGATTTCTCAGACTTATCTTTCGGGAAGAGACTTTGCTGAGATGAGACTTCAAACTGAAATTCATAAATTTCCTGAGTAATAAGAACCATGAATTTAAGAGAGATACTGGTTGGATGGCACGTGATTACCATACTCCCTCTATGTTCTGTAAATGAGTTATCTCTTTCTTTTCCCTTGGAAATAATTGCCTTATTGTCTTTCCTTCCTTCATACTAACATCCTCTCTGCTTTCCAGGTACAAACTGTCTTCATGTATTCTCTAAAGCTTCTTTACTTTTCTAACATTTGCTAGTCTGAGTTAATTCTCTTTACCAGCAAGCACTGTCTTTCCTCTGTCCTTGCACTACTGTAGCTACAGTGGTCTTCCCAGCAGAAATACTCTAGTACTTCTCTGTGCCTCAAACATCACCGTCTTTAAGTTGTAATGAATTGGGAAGAAAGGGTAGCTTGGGAAGCGGAGTTGTAGATTAGCACTAATAGTTCTGCCTTGCCTTATCTAAAATTGTTGCAGAGTTGCTAAAGAGGTTGCCTTTACTGACTTTATGTTTCAGTACAATTGTAGAGAATTGGGTAAGTGCTAAAGCTTAGTTCTCTCTCACCACTTGCTGTGAGAATGTTCAGATATTAGTGTTTGGCTTCATGTTGGCTGAGTATGAGGTAGCAAAAAACACATGTACAAGTGTTAGAAATGGAAAATAAATTCTACCATGCTACTGATTATCATATGCATGTACTTAACTGTTATTTCTGGAAGCTTTCGAAGCTTTGCAGCAAATAAGTAGTCTTTGGGTGAATTCAGGGAATGCAAAAATGGTAAGCAATGACAGAGAGCGCTAATAATGAGGTGTCTCGGCAAGGATATTGCTGTGTGGATTAGTTGTACCAGTTCTCACTGGCATTGGCTGAAATGCAGGGAAGGATAGGTTGTGAAGTTGGCCATATATGTGGAAATAGAATGATGGTACAAAAAAAATAAATAAATAAACTATGTTTTTTACATATTGAAATGATGGAAAAATCAATATCTCTTCCTTTAAATCTGCTATACTACTTGCTGGATTTCTACACCAGCAGTTCTGTTTCCTGAGGCAGAAAATTAGTTTTTTCCATTTTGACTGCAAACAGATAGGTGGTTGTCCCCTGCTTCACCCCAGATTATGTGTACATGCCAGCAGGAGATGATGTGGAATCAATAACAAGTCCAGAAGTAAGAGAAAAACTAACAATAAAAAAAAAAAAAAAGCAATTGGCATATTTTAGCAATTATAGCACATGACTGAGCCTTGCCAGATTTCTCTGTCAGAAACACATCTTACATGAGATCATCAAGGCTTTGCAGAAAGTAGATGTACATTACCTGTTTACTTGGTTGTTTATTTGGTATTGGACAATTGATACATCTGGCAATGTAAAGAAATCTGTCAAGCTTTGGGAAAATTCACCCTTTCTAGAGGAATCTGCTGATGCTGAAGTTACTTTGGTAGCCCTAGCTAATCTTCCCAGCCTCTAGTACAAGTCAGCATGTAAAATGTTCTTGTGCCAGCTGTTGGAACAACCACGACCAGACATAAATTAAATCAATCCCAAACTAATTTACTCCCTAGAGCTGCACTGTTCCCACCAGCATGAAGCAAACACAGGGGAATTTAAAGACCCCTTTTCCCATCTACATCCCTTCCCTTGCAATGAAAAAGGTTGGTCAAAAAGGATGGATCTGCTTCTATCAATATAAATTGTTTTACTGAAGTTTGAAATATGAAAAATATCAAATTCTTTGAAATATGTTCAAAATGTTAAATTTCAATCGTTCGGTTCCACAGTTAGTTCTATGGAGGCTTTAATGTGTTAAAACCTCTTAACTGTTGAACAGGAGAGATGGGAACATAATGAAACATCAGCAAAGCACAGTGTACAGAGATCAGTTTCTTCTATGACAAGAATTGTGAGATGTGGTCAACTACACAAGGATTGCCTGAACTTTGTGACTTAGATGTGTCCTTCCGGGGCTGTGTTTCTCTCATTGGTAGTATAATATGAATGAAATCTCATACGTGTGTTTCCTATCCAATTTTTTAGTGAAAAAGTCTGCAGTTCAGTTCGCAATAAAAAAGCAATAACAATAACAAAATAACAATAAAAAGGACTGCTCTGTTTTCCTTTCTTTGAGCCGTAGCAATCAAAGACAGTGTATCATAAAGTGGCATATGTGAAATGAACATTGAACTTTGCATCAATGTATGATAATGGGAAAATCATTTTTAAAAGCTATCACAAAGTAGTGTTCAGCAGAGGCATAAATTGCCTATTAAATTAAATAGGTGAAGAAGTTCCATACTCCCTTCTCAGCAATAAAGGTGCCACCAAAACTTTTTTCTTCACAGAAGTAAAACAGATCTGTGACAGCTGCAATGAGATGAGTCCTGTCTTCTGGTCAGCAAATAAAACCATGTTGTGCTCAATAATGAATGTTTTATTTACAGCATATAACAAATTTTATAACAATAAGTTATTCTAAACAAATATTTATAGTGTTTACCTAACAAAGGTTGTTTTTTTGATATCAACAACTATTTTTAATTATACTCTGATTCAATGCAATATTTCCTTCTTAGAAAACACTAGGAAGCTGTTAGCATGTTATTCTTAGCTTTGGTCATTAATTCCATCCCTTTATGAAAAAAATTAAAAGTTGAAATGAACTGCAAAGAGTAAATTATTTTATACAAATCAGCTTTCCCACAGTTCATGAGCACTGAGTTGGCATCACAATGTTCGTGGCATGTGTCTCATGTCTATGCGCAGCTCTCGCTCATGGACCACCCAGACTCTGAAAGGTATAGCACTTGTTCACCCTATAACAGGCAGCTCCAAGCAGTGGGCAAACACAGCTCTTACAATTGCCACTAAGACTTTTTTATCTCGGGATGGTAAAGATTTTCAATCACATGGACTCCTACGGTCTCACGTCAAACACAGGTGGCTTCTCCCAAGTCTGTTCCTCAGACAAGGACTCCCCTGAGTCCCGTAGGCTTGCAGGGCACAGCTCTGTTGATTACTGATCACACCTCATATACAGCATTGTCTGGCAGAGCAATACCAGCTGAAATCTGCAAAGCAAGCCTGTCTTGGAACACAGGTTTTTGGCGTGAACAGGTGAAAATGCTAAAGAAGAAAGCCTTAACTTTTTTAATTGTAGTAGCTATGAACTACATTTTTATAATAATAAAATCCAGCTTCATTTTGTTTCATCACACTTGACAACCTGTGGTTTCCTTTGAAAATTTTCTTAAATTATTCCAAAAAATTGGAACACAAACTGTGCTTTTAGCAGTGATGTTGATTTGTGTTTTTCAGAGACTGGTTGAACGTGTTCAGTCCCCCCCTCACTCCTGCAAGCCAAAAACTGGATGAGCACACTAAATCTTCAACAAATCAGAGTATTCCAGGTAGGTTTATGAAGACAATGAAAAGGACCTAGATAGGAAGACATTTATAAATGCTCTTTCTGTAGCACTGGTTCTGTTTTTTGGTAGTTTTTTTGTACTGCTACATTTTGGGTTCGGAGTTATTATTCTCAGTGCAAGGTAGCAGAGTTTTCCATGCAGTATTATTTGCCTCTGATAAAAGAATAACTTATGCAGTCACAGTTTCCTAACATTCTGGTTAGATGTAGATTAACCTCATAAAAAATGCATCTTATTAGTTTAAAATAAGGAATTGATGATAGTGTGGATGGCAAACCTATGAAATAAAGAATGCAAAGACTAAAATTCATGTTCAGAAGAACAACTATGGTTCTGTATGTAATACTTCCATTATGAAGAAAAAAATACAAATTTATCCTTAAATGAAATCTCAGCATGGTTTCCTAAGTAAAGATTGCTGAGTCACCATCTCAAGTGTTACAGATTTCATTTATAAAGGCAGTTGCTTAGAGAATGGTGAAGAACTTGGCTGAAATTGGAAAGTTAACAACAATAGAATAAAACATATATCCTGTGTGTTTTTTTTTTCAAACACCCCTTTTTCTTCTTTGTTGTGTTAGATACCTACTTTTTTTTTCATGTCCAGGGAATTCAATGTGAAATCTCATAAATCTGACCTGTGTATTTTGACTGCTTAAGGATGAAGATGTCTTAGTGATTTACTGCCTGAAATAGATCATGGCCCTCAAATCAGGAATTTTTTGTAGATGTGTATTTGTAATTGTTTATGACAGCAAAACAGAATTTTGCTGTCAGGAGGGGACCTTGCTTTGAAGAATCAAATAATATGTTTTGTTAAGGGTCCTAAGTAAGCCAAAGAGAATTGGACAGTAATCCTTGAGTTAAAGGTGTGTTGGATATAAATTTGTGAAAGGTCTCTGAGAATGTTTTGATGTTAGTATTATGCCAAGACTTGCTGCAATGAAGCTTGAATTCCTGTAAATTTTAAAAATTGCATGATTATCTCTAGAAGGCTAGTAAATATATATATGTATGTATGTATACACCTGGGAAAATGTTGGATTTGTCCTACTAATTCATACTAGGAATTCCAAATTGTTTTGTAAATTGTTCCTAAGCTCATTTTCCTTTATGCTGAAATATTTTAAATGATGCATCTGCCATGGCACATTTAGAGAACAGAAAATCTCTGTATAGCATAGCTTTTTATTTTGGCTTTTTATTTTTGCACTTTCATGGAATCTAATTAAATTCTGACTCATGTATATGTATGATATTTGTCGTTTTGGTAACTTCACAGAGAATTTTTCTATTTTCAAATACTCAAAATATCTGCTGTAGTGGTTGAAGTGATCAAGTTTCATTTCCCTCAAAAGATGGAGGAAATAAGAGAGAACAGTAAAGAAGTTCCCTGTTCTTTCCTCCCCACACAGAACAGTTTGGATTTTTTTCTGAACTACTAGAAACCCTTCCTTATTTAAGTAACAGAGAAGACCCATAAGTGATCTTAGCACCTGTGGGAAGGGGAGGTATGACGGACAAAGTAAGGGGCTTACCCATACAAGATATAGCATCTTCAAGAAACTTTTCTGATCAGTTATAGTCCTTTCAAAATGTTGTCCTTCTGCTGTATTGACAGCAAATTGGCATGCATTTTTTCACATAAAAGATACATTCAAGTTTAACACAAACCTTTGGATGTAATATGGTGCTATGTGAAAACGTGGTGCCATGTAATACACACATATCAGATTAGATTAGACTGTGAGTCTTCCTAGATCTTTTGGTTTAAAAAAAGACTTGATGGACCATGGTAACTAGATGTTTTGCAGTATTATTTTTGAAAGAGATGCTAAAAAAGGTCTTATCTTGTTATACATCTCTAACACTTCAGAAAAAATTGGGGGGGGGGGGTGTTTCAATCACTTCACTTGAGGTTAGGTATTTGTGTGACAAAAGAACTGCTTTATTGCTTACACTTGAGTACCAGATTAACAAACTGAATGCTCAAATTCATTCCAGGAAATTCTGATGCCCTAATTATATGTATTTTTAATATCACATTCGAAAATAGGTTACTTCTCATGTTGGCAAGTGACTTAAGTGTCATAAGGTTTTGTGTGTGTGTGTGCAGTTTTCCAATATACCAAGTATCACAGTATAACACAAGTATATTATGAGTACTGAAAATCAACAGTGAGGCATAGTGTATCTGAGATGCCAATTTTAAAATTATTCTTAACGTAGCATTAGTATATTTCCAAAAATTCATAACTCTAGTATTTTGGAAAAAAAAAAATATTTAGTTTGAGGCATAACTTTGGGGGAAAAGGTAATTTTACTGAGTTCCTTTCTTAATAATGACACCATCCATAATATGTAGTTAAATGGGAAAATGTAATGAGAAGTAGTCTTGCATTTGACATGTTTCACGAGATAATCAAGAGCAAAATTTAAACTGATAAATATGAAAAAATTTAATAGATTTTTCCTTTATTGGACATTGATGTTCCCGACTCATAGAAAATGTCATTTACCTTTAGATAACAAGTCACACAAAAAAGTTTCCACAGTAAGTGACAAAGGCAGTCATAAATTCTCTGAAACTTACCTCATTGTATCTTTTTATTTGTCTAAAGATAGTGCTGCAGGAACCACAGCACTTAACAGACTTCTTTCTGGGACTACAGCTGTTGACAATATTCATATGGTAACCCTGCAGTACATAATTACAGTATAGATTTGAGCACTGTAGTTCAATGGTCAAGGATCATATCAGAGAAAATATTAGCACTGTTATCTTCAGCATCCCTTTTCCTGACAGATGATTCTGAGCAATTGACCTACACTAGGGTGGGATTACGATCCCCGTATTTTAGAGTGAGATTTCCTACCAACCATTTTTTAATATTAAAAGATAGCATATAAGAAAAATTGTATTTCTGTGAAACAGGCAACTATTTATTTTAGTTCTTCAGACTGGTGACTATGTAAACACTTAGTGTTAACATATTCCACACATTCATCTGTATGTTTGTTTCCATGTTCAGAAAAAGCTGCTGCCTGCCCCAATTCTTTGATATCCAGGTTTATACAGGTAGAGAAAAATCCTTTATCTGTAAAAACAATAGCTCCCTGATTTCAGTGGGGCATCGAATAATTTTTTAGACAGGTTCTCACAGGTATTGTCTTCAGTCTTATTTCAGCTCGGGAGAAGAAAAAAATACTCATTCCTTTATAATGTATATCACAGACTTTGGCAAGTTTTCATTTAAAATCAAGTTATTTTCTAGCCTTAACAGCTGCAGAAAATACTGTTTAATTTTACAGTGATTTAAGAACAAAAGCTTCCACTTTGCTTTCACTATGATATTCAAATTAAACTGCCAAGAGGATTTTACATGCAATCCTGAGCCGCTTCAGCCCCAAAAGAATGGATGGTGGCAGAACATCAGCAGCTAGGGAACTGTTCTTTGAAATGCACTTGCTTGTCAGTTAGTTTGGCCCTGGATTTTGAGGAGAAGCATAGACAAGGAAACAAAAAATAATAAAAGTTAGAATTCAGTGGAAATAACAAAATGGTTTCAGGTGAAAATGTAAAGCTCTGTGAGGGAACGATGCACGAACACCATTTTCTTGTTTACCATCATGTGAAATGTAGGAAAAGATGTTTGGTTCCCCCAGACTGTCTGCACTGAATCATTTTTCCCAAGAGCAACATCAATCAAAATATCTCGGTTAACCTTTTTTAGCTTGCCAGGCCTGGTGACAGACCAACAGCAAGTAGGGCAACAAATGAGCTTTACCTTTTTACTTCTGGTTACAGTGAGAGCCAGTTTCTTTCCGATTGCAATTGTTCATGCTATTGAGGAAACAATAATGAGATCTCTTCCCAAACAATAAAGCACATGCTTCTTCTGTATGCATTAAATGCACCAACCTACTTTCTGGTCTCTAGATAATATAACTAACCCATATATCGTTGTGTGATCCTGCCTGTAAATAGATTCTGCGTGTTGTGAAACTGCCGCCATTAGCATAACAGGCCATTACTTATTATGAAGTGTTAGGGCATACAAAGCATTCAGTTTGTATTAGCAGCCTGAGAACGAGACGAACATTTATGATGAAATTTCAGATATGGATTGCGTTCAGATATGATTTCCTGTCGTATATAAAGCATCTATAATAAAAATCTGTCTGGCTTGATCAGCGTATTTTAGGCTAAGAATTCATTTCTACCTAAACCTTTTATAACTTAAAAACATTCTTGGATTCTACATAGCTTTAGACAATCAAGATCTAAAATTTTTTATTGTCTGAAAAATCTTATTTCCTCTCCGATATTGCAGGCTTTTCTGTACAGATTTTTTATATCAGAAATTACACATTAAAATCCCATATGTTAAGAGTTAATTTACAAACTGAGTGTAAGAAACACATTAATACATTGTCTGGAAGTTTCAGGACTGTTATCTGAGGTACCAGAACTTTGTTTTGTCACTGTAGTGAGAAGGTGAAGCAAAGGGACGCCCAATTCTTATCTATTCCACTATGTTAAAAATAATCAATGGAAGACTTGTAAGTTGCAAAAATTTTTGTCACTGTTTTAAAAATAATGGAACACTGAAAAATCAGGTTGTAATATAGTTAAATAGGGAGTTCATATTTTTGCCTGTAGCAAGACTACTTTCTACTGTTAGATGCTTAAAAGGCAGTATTTCCTTTTACTGATATGAAATGCTGCTAAATTTTCATACATGGAATTCCATCCTGTTTTTCAGTGGGTAAAAACCAACTGAGTGAAATCCATGGAGAAACTTTCATCATCATAAAAAGGAATGCACTTGGTGTGTATTAACCAAGTGTAACTGAGAGCACTATGCAGTCACTATCTTGAACTGAAAATTTATTTTCACATTCTGATCTTAATTTCCAGAGATACACACTTGTATCATCTTTCCTCCACAAAAGAAAAAACAAAAAAAGAAAAAAAAAAAAAAAAAAAAAAAAGACATTCTAGTGCCATAAGCAATATGATAAAAACACGCTAGGAAATACAATACTTACAGGTTCTATAGAAGGTAGTTTTCATCTGCGCTTCTTAGAAGTTCTACAGTTGGTTTGTTATGAGCAGTTAGGTTGCTAACCTTGCTCTACTTAGAGAATTTTTCTTTGTTTTAATTTTAAGACATCTTTATTTATGACTAGCAAACCTCATCTGAAAATACACATTGGAGTATATACCTTTACATGCATGGTTAAATGTGCTATCTGAGGATAACACTGCGTATCTTTTTTTAGTCTTGCTTTGGCTTTTATTAGACTTCCTACAATGAAAGAGCTTATTGTCAAAGAAAAGTCAATATGAGCACATTTATTGCAACAATATTGACTTTGCTCTATTTGTCACACGATTTCTCCCTCAACCTGTTTAAGAACAATTAATGAAATATATTTAACTGCCTAAATGTAACACGTAAAACTAGCAATGCTATATACTCTATAAGTACTATGTAGTATGCTAACACATTTCAACACAGTCGCTGTGAGACCAACATAATAAGCAAGAATATTTCAGATGAAGATTTTTGTGCTACTTAATTTTCTGGGTTTCCATATAGAATGTTCTAATAATACACAGTTTGATTCTTACAGGCCTTAAGTATAGATTGACTGCCTTTCTTGTTCCAAAGTGAACATTGAAAATATATCACTAAGGAATACTTTGATGCACTATCAGTAAAGGTACTTCTGATTAACAGCTCTCTTGTACTTTGTATAGTCCAGTTGTTAAGCAAACTCTGAATGACATCATTTCACCTCAACTAAAGACAAGTCTTCAGTAATGTATGTTAAAAAAAAAAAAAATTAATTTCAGTTATCTTGAAGGTAACAATTCAAAAGTCAAAAGATTATACAATTTAAAGAGAAATTCTGTCACATTGGGTAGAAAGGTATGTCCATGTTATTTTTCAAAATGAATGGAAGTAATTTATTCTTACTTTTCATACTTCATGCAGGTGAAGATAACCTCAATGCTGAAGAAGATGAGGAAGTCTTGACTCTTTTGTATGATCCATGTCTGAACTGTTACTTTGACCCAAATTCTGGGAAGTACTATGAATTGGCATAGTCAGATCATGAGATACATTATTTTATATTCAGAATAGGTTTATCTTTTAACTGTTTGTAAAGTGTGACTGAGCTGTATAATTTATCATGTAACTTAAAACATGAATTAACCAATAGTTTTGCAAACAAATGAATATATTATGTAAATAGTGTCTTATTTTTATAGTTTCACATTAAGTTGTAATGCAGTGGAAAATCACATAACATAAAAGTTCCTTGTGGCTAAGACATTTATTTGTTAGTCTAATTTATTTTCTATACCCAAAGGTTCTACATGGGAACAAATGAAGTTGAATCAAGAGCTTTTGTGGCGTTCATCTGTAAATTATGCTTTGACTCAAATAAAATACTGTTTTTCATTACTTGCTTACTGGATAATTTTAATTGATTCCAAGCTACCTTACCCTTTGTACTGTTAAAATACACAATGCATTGTTCAAAGGCATCTATTTCATAAGTTCCCTCCCTCCCTTTAGTCATCAGAAAAAAAGCAGTATTTTCCTCATCTTCGAGAAATTCCCTACTATTGCATATTACAGTAATGAGAGATGTCAAAGCTGTAGGGTGTTACGGTGTGTACAGTACAGCACACTGTAAGGTGTGTACATGGGCAGTTTGTAAATCTAGACCACAATAGGGTAAATAGAGCAGGCCCTGAGATTACCAGCTACTGTCTACTTTACTGCTGTAATTTAACATAGCCCTGAAGAAGAGCAATGAGTGATTGTTTCAACACTCACAAATTGGAGCCTTGTTCCATGTAAAGTAAGGTGTGTATATGATTCATAATTGAAGCTGTGCTCAGAGTACAGTTTTTTTTGTTGTTGTTTTGTTTTTTTTTTTTTTTTTTTTTTTTCTGTTATACCTTGCAATAAAAGAAGATAATTTAATTATCCTGTCTGTATTGGCTTTCAGTGCAGTTTTCAGTGGAGGCCCCAAACTTCAAGGCCCAAAGTTCCAACTCAGAGATTTAAATTGCCTGCATCATGCTGTGATTGTTTTCTGTTCTACATATAATATCCCTGTTGAGCATGAACAAAGATTATAGAGATAAACCAGACCATACGTAGCCTTTGCAAGTAAAATCAGTACATGAAACTGAACAAAATACTGTGCACGCAGATGCATCAAGTTTTGTCTGCTCAAGAAAGCAGTTAACCTGATGCTGATGTTTCAGCAGTGCCCTGGCTGTTACTTGGCTCCAAGCAGTGCCCAGCCCCAACGCAGGGGAGGTTCTGCAATGCTGAGCAGTGGGGCTCACCACCAGTGACCCCCCAACCAATAGGACGCTTGCTCAAAGGGTAAATAAATCATCAGAAAAACAGTTGGCTAGTATTGGAGTAAAGGTGCGGGGCAGGGACTGCCTATGAAACAAGAAGTCCAAGGAGAGAAGCTGTAATGGAGTTGAGCTAGAGGAGCAGCTTTGGAGCCCACCAGTTCAGTACATCACAGTTTCATAGAGACAGTTAAAGGGGATGTCAACATCACATGGCCAAAGTGATCTATAGACATTGCTCGAAGTTTCTACTTGATTATATCCAGTGCTGTTCCACAGTAATCATTTGCAAGTTGATTACACAGTGAATTTTTAAGAATAATGTATTTGAATGTCATAAAGTGAGCTTAGTAAGCTCACTGGCAAGTGATTTAAAATGTTATGTCTGTAAATTATTTGTAATTATGGATGCCAGTTAATGAATATCCTAGAATCAATTGGAAATGCAGTTGTTAATAGTGGCTTGGCATAAGATCAGATTGTGTATTTGGCTTCCGTGGCAGGTACAAACATATCATCACAAATTGATTCGAGTAGCACTGAAATCCACGGGAAGACAGATACTGTGTGGAGATAATTTACTTACCCTGCCTTAGCCTGCTTCTCCCAGAAAGATTTGTATCTGTTCTTGCTAATGCCATAATCAGTTTAAAAGTTCAATGAAATCATAATTTTGCCCTTCAAAAATCAGATCCTAGCTTGTACATGCTTGTACATATCTGACTGCTTTCTGTTTACCATTATTTAGTGATCAGGACCGTGTTCCCTGTATTTGAGGCAAGGGCTATTTAAAATGTATTGTTAATTTTCCTTTCACAGCCCCATGTCTCACAGGAATGATTGGATGTGCTACATCACCACTGTGAATCCAGACTGGGTCACTGATGCTTCTGAGATAACAGCTCACTTTGCAAATAAATAACTCTTTCAGAATGGCTGCAAGCTGGTGTGTGCTATGTAAAAGTCAGAAGCCTGCAAAGAGTCAGCGGATGGTCTGCCAGTGACTTGGGGCAGACATGCTTGCCCTGGCTTCACAGCAGGCAGTCACTGATGTGTCACATATAGCAGTCTGTAAATGGACATCCAGAGCTCAGACAGAAGAGAGCCGTCGGCAACTCCACTCTCACCCCTCCCTTTAATGGGATAAGGAGGCTGGCAGGTAGCAAAATTAAGTTTGGTGCAAGCCTGTTGTTCCAGGCAGGTTCACAAGCAAGGCCGGATACACTGTGTTTTCCTGTCATTAGCAAGGTAGCATTTTAAAGTAGGACCTGCTTTTCAAAATCAGCAGTTTGGGATCCTTGCCCTTTGCTTTCTAGGTAGTCTTTCTAGGATGTCTTCAACATCCATGGGGACTGATAGCCCTGACTCTGTGAGCAACATCTGTGAGTAGAGCAGCACGAAAGGCTTAGCTACAAGGACTGCAAGTTTTGCTCCTGATGTTTTTCGTAATCATCATCCTGGGAACCTAGAACTAAAGTGCTACTGGTACACACTCATGCTTTTCTTCAGCCAATTTCTCAAGGCCAGCATTTATGGTAAGTTACAAAGAGCACATATATTTGCTGCCAGCAGTTGTGTGCCATGGTGTTAATCCAAGAGAACCACATCGTTCCCACTAGGGTGTGCTTTCAAACAAGTAAAAAAACACATGCTTGGGCGAACAGTTCCAGGTTAAAGAAACTGTCTGCAGGCATTTGTGTCTACAGACCCAGCATCAGTTATGATATTTGAGAGCAGAAATTTTGAAATGCAATAAATTTTAATAAGGCTTCATTAATGTTTCCTAGATGAGCATTGGAAGAGGAATTGAAAATAGCTTGGTGTACCTGCTGTAGTCCGCAGGTCACAGGTGAAGCAGTTGTCCCTCAGACCTCACTGTTCCCCATGCGTGGCAGGTGAGGCAGACAGCTCTGCTTTGTTTCCAGCTGCTGCAAACAAAACTCCTTCCAGCTTTCAGACAGTTCAGGAAAAGGAAGAAACCTTTAAAGTACTTTCCAGTCACAGCCCAGAGCCGTGTGTTTCTGTCCCTCTGGAACAATTCTCCCTATTCCTCTCATTCTTTTTGCCTTAGACCCATCTATACTTTCAAGGATTTCTCCAAAGCCTGTCCAAATATCCTGGTTGCAGCCCTTAGGTCACTGTGGGCTGCAGTGGCAATGAGGCATGGGGAACAGACAGCAAGGGCCCTGTGGGATCTGGCACATTCTCCTCGGAGCAGCTGCTAGCACCTTGTAATCTCCAGTCTTGCGGAACTATCCCCTGTTGAACCTGGGTGCTGACTGTACACATTGGCCTCATTATGCTGAACTGAGAACGTATTCTGTCTTAAGGAGCTCGCAGTAGGACACCAGCCTTGATTTTTTCCCCTCTGCTGCTGTGGTTACTAGGTAAGAAGTCATGAAAAGTAATTCTTTATTATTCACATATCCTCCAGCCATCAAACACCCCATTTAGGAGCACATCCTCTAAACTTTGGGTCAAATAGCAAGATTGCAGAGGCTGAAAACTCCATGAAAATAATTTTGCATAATATTCACATTTCATATTCAAATTTTTTTCCATGGTATTTCTTTATATTAGAAAAGGGCTTATTTTTAAGCAATGGACTATGGGTAAAATGAAAAGACAATCCAGTCTCTCTTTTCTGTGTGGTATTGCTGATAATCACCACTTTTCTCATGGTTACTATAGTAACTTGGCATCCTTAGCTGCCACCTTTTTTGGCACTTTGAAAAAAACTATTTAAATTCAGTTCCCTGATACACTGAAAGCTTGGCTTCATGATACCCATGGGAGTGTGTAAGTGTAACAACAATACTTGTCATTTGTTCTTATTTGGTGTTTAACTTGCTTGTTAGCAGCTGTACAGGCAGGTCTCCCTGTGATGTTCTGGGATCCTGCTGCAGGCATTATTACCAGCAAAAATGCTAATGCCCTGGCTGAGACCCCAGAAACAGCCCTGAGCTGCCACGGGGTCACAGGCTGTGGCCTGCCGTGTGAAGGCCTGTGCAGGATTTTGCTCTCATCATATCACTCTAAAAGTAGTTCTGTTTCCAAGCTTGACAGCTTTCAAGTGGAAAAAAATTATCTGTGTTAAGGTTGTTTTCCTAGTTTTGTCCAAATGTGGCCCAGAAATGTCCCCCTGCTTGTGCAGCCCCTGTGCTGGCACCTCCAGGCCACCAGTCTGGGTGACTGTGGAGGTGGTGACCAGTTTGCTGAAGGCTGAGCAACTGGTGATCCATCGCTGCAACTGCAGCCTCTCCAGCAGCTCTTGGGCTCCTTATATATGTTATCACATTCTTCTCCTTGTTATAATGTTCTTTTCCAGGAGTTTTGAAGAGCACACAGGTTTGAAAGGCATGTGGATGCAAAACAAAAGTGGAAAAATCCTATTGAGCTGTTAACTGAAAGCCCCCATTTCTGCAGTGTGGCTGGAGTGCTCCTGGGGACAGTCAGTACCTTCATCCCACTCCTCGCAGACATCCTCCCCTGCCAGAGGAAAGATCTGGGTGTGCTGATAGCGGGGCTTCTGCTCCAACCAGGGGCAGCCGCAGTTATATGTTCCCATAAATCAGACCAGCCAGGCTCCTCGTACAACTGCTACTGCTTTACCACCTGATGTGCAAAAAAAAAAAAAAAAACACCTCTGGATGCATTTATTGTTGTGCTGACTAATTTTCTTATGAGTTCATACAGTTCATGAAGCACCCCATGCAGGAGTTTGGCTGCTGTTCTGGGAGCCTGGGAGGTGTCTACAAGGAGGAATCCCAAAGTGTCAATGGGTTTATTGTGCTGCACATGCAGTGGCACTGAGTTTTGTTACCCCAGCCGTGGTCAGACAGACTTTGGGTAGTGGGTGTGGCAGGTGTTCCACCCCAGTTCCAACCTTCTAGCCCTGTTCTGCTTTCAGCTGTAAATCCCTGTGAGCAGGGACAGGACACTGGGCTAAGCCTTACGCTGCACCCCGGGGCCTCTCCATGCTACAGCACAGGAGTCCAACACTGTTTAAGAGCATGGGTCCAAGACAGCTATTGCTACTTAAGGGTCTGTAATTATTTGGGCTGAATGTTTGCATTGGGGGTCACCCAGTTGGGGTCATCCACCATTGGGGGTCACCCCGACCGCTGGCGCTGTCTGCATGTTACTTAGTACGGCCTGTAAATCCTCACGTGCCAATAGAGGGAAACGTCTGATTGGCCTGTGAGGCATTCAGAGGACTTGTCTTTTACTGACATCTTCTGTCAACTTCCAGACTGTGTGCCAAGGCAGCAGGAGCCGGGTGCTCACAAGAGGAATATGTTGGCTCACATCTCTCCACTGCTCCCCTCCAGGGCCCCCTGCAAGCCACAGGTGCACTGACAGAGGCACTCGTACCTGCTCAGGGCTGGCTATTGCTTTGTGTGCTGAGCTTGCTGAATGGGAGAGTGGGAACACTTTGGCACTGTTAGAAGTTAACGATACATTGTTAAAATGGGAGAGACTTCCACAGGCAAGTTTATAGCTGGAGTCATCAAAATGAGCCATAGGAAGCAGTGCGAGGCTGCTTGCGGAGCCACCTGAGCACCGCTGCAGAAGTCCCAGTGCCACGAGGATGCGGTGCTGGCAGGGCTGGCCTGGCCCCATCCATGTCTCCACTGAAATTCCCAAGGGAATAAGGATGATGGTGCCAATTTATGAATTTGCTTTCCCCTGCTGGTGCCTCCAGCTCTGCAGTCCCTCTCAGTTGCAAACTCAGTGCCTTGGGATTAAAATGTACGGCAGTGTGACACCTTCTAGACCGCACTGATGCGAACTGACAAGGCCCCTTAACAATGAAGGATTTCACACAAAATCTTCAGGCACTAATTCAGGATTGGGGCTCCCTTTCCATTGCAGTGGCTGTGCAATGCTACTAGGAAACCTTGACTGAATTACAGCCTTTTACGCTTCTAAGGCATCTTTTTCTCTGTCTGCATCAAGGCTTTATTTTGACTCAATCATGAACATAAAAAGCATAAGAGATACAATCGCACTTAGTGATAGATTTGTTTTCTTTGGAAAAATGCACATTTGGATGCTAGGAAAATAGCTATTAATTTGGAGGTTATTTTAAAGCTAATGGATAATTATCATTCTGTGGAGATGTTTTTCCAATGAAGAGGTTCGTTTGCTGAACATTCCCTTTCCATTTTCAGTGCTGCTCTTTCCCTTCCCCTGCATTAACACGTTGCTATTCAGAATGAATGGCCGTGCTTTTGGCTTGGAATTTTTCTTCCATATTTTTGACAATTGTTTTTTATGCTTCGCATAAATCACTATAACACATGATAAAGCCAAGTGCATTCAAAGCCTGTGAATATTTAAGTTAGTTTCTCCTTTGTGCAATAGCCCATAACCATATTTTAAAGCAGTTACAGTCTTTCATCAAGCACATGCATTGGCATTTTTTTGTAACTGGATTACTGAGCACACTCTAGCAACTCTTAAACAGCTCTCATGGGCTATCATGTAAATCCTTCTTAATTCATGGTTTATTGACCATAGTGGTTCTGGACGAGCATCTGGTGTCACCCTCCCTCCTGTGGGCACCATGCCACCTGCTACCATGTCCCCATGGAAATTCCCAAAGTTCCTCTTGAAAAACCAGTGTGTGTGCTGTAGCCCTTCACCGCATCTGTAGGAAAACCAAGTGGGGCAGTCGCAGGGTCTGCAGAGGGCTCAGAAGCACTTAATAGGCAGCAAGCAGGGCTGGCTCATTCCAGGCAGTGCCACTGGGCAAGGGGGCTCTGGCATTCTGTGCACAGCTTGGGGACACAGAGGTGACACCCTTCGCATGGGGACATCTGTGGCTGTAACCATGCCTGCAAACCCCCTGGGTGTCCCAAAGTAACAACCCAGGGTACCATTTATTCACTATACTCAGTGTAGGAGGGTGGGGGTTCTGCTTCTTTCTTGAGCTGATTTATGACCTGTTTGCTTCGATGCCTCACCCACGTTGCTAATGCTGTAATTAAATTTTGTTAAAGTGCTCAGGACCCCCTCAGGTGTGGGGTATAACTCCCCTAGCCCAAATGATGGTTATTACATATAGTTGAAAACAAAGAGTGATGAGGAAGGCTGTCAAGCAGGCTTGGCTGTAACAGATAACTACTTAGCAGGCAGAGGATGCCTAGTTCTAAATCAGATTGTGTATTAAAAGTGGAAATTGCTGAGATTGGTGTTTACCTATGAAACCAAAATTACTCCATGAAGAAAATAATTATAGACACCGAGTGTCTGAAAAAACAGTTGCAAGCCCTTATTAAACGGTTGAGCTGGAGATGCTGCTGTGACGTGCAGCAGCAGCACAGGGCAGCCGGACAGGATCCCAGTGACAGCAGCACATGGCTCTGGCCAGCCCCGATGGCAAGGCAGCAGTAAAAGTGCCGTCCATCTGTCCGCCATGGCTGCTGGGATCCTGCCTGGCCAGGAGCTGGCATAAGCAGTGTGCAGGCTGTGAAATGTGAATTACAGCTCAAAACTAATCTGAGCACCTTGTACAGAAACTGCAGGTGTAGCCTGCTTGCAGGTAGGCTCCTGGATTAATGGAACATTTCTCTCTCTGTTCCTTGCACTTACACATATTGAAAACTTTCCTTCCTCCCATCTCTGCCTCTCAGCAGACTTTTTGGTGTCTGCACACTATTGGGTACTTCAAGCTGCACCCTTCATTTTTCTGGTACATTACAACACCTTTCAAGTTTAAGAAGGCCTAGGAGATTGTAAACCCTATGAAGTAATAATAAATCAGTTGAAACACAGCACAGGGGAGAAATATAATTGCCAGAAAAGGCTGATGAGTTCAGCCTTTAGTTGAGTTGAGTTGTGTTGAGATGAGTTCAGCATTAGTGGAGGAAAACATGAAAATTATATTAATACCATTTTTATTGCCTATACCAAGGCACTGGCCACTCTAACGAAGGGATGCAGAGGCACAGTGCTCACCGGCAGGCACTGTGCTGGTTTTGCAGCAGCACCTTCCCTGGCTTTAAAACTCGGTGCTGGCTCTGCCACACAGAGTCATATTCAGGGCTTTCATAAGGCTGTGTTCCAAGCTCTTGTCCTTCTGTGGAGAACTGTCTCATTTGGAAAAGACCTTCAGGATAAGTCCAACTATCAGCCTGACCTACCGAGTCCCATCACTAAACCATGTCCCCAGACAAAGACCCTCCTCGCTGCAACCTCCTTTCAGGTGTGCAGCAAAACTCTTGGAAAAACACAAACTATGGAAAAAGAGCAGGCAGCAGAAAGACTTTCCACCCTCTAAGACCATAATGCTTGAAATTTTGGTGCATTTTCTCTGTAATGCTGGGGCTGGGGCTCTTTGGCTCCTCCATCAGAAAGAAAAGCAGCACTGGCCTCACTCATCAAATCCCTCAGCGTACTTGTCTTAGCCCAGAGTAAAGGCTAAACAAACACATCTAAACAACTGAAAAGCACGTCAACATTCAACTTCAAAATAAAATGCAGTGAAGTGTGAAATTATACCTTTTATTCCATAAATCTCCAGCAACCGGCACAGCTCTATAACTTGTATCACACTTTAATACTGGCAGAGTTTAACACACCATGCAAACCCCATAAAGTAATTACATTTCATCTCAACAAAGAAACAAAATCCCGGCTCATTCATCCCCCTCCATCTGAGAAAGGATTACAGACAATTCAGTGCATGTCGATTTTTCTTGGCGATAAATCCAAAGCAGGTCACCAACGAAATGGTAATGTGGCTTCCCAAGGCAGCTGATTTACAGGGAAAAATAGAGATGTTATTTGGTGTCCTTCAGGCAGTGTCACCCTGCCAAAGCCCCTTTGCTTTCTGAAACTTCTTGAGGTTTATCATCTACTTAAAAGAAGCTTAAAAACATAAACCTTACCTTCAATCGACCACTTCCACGCTCAACAATTTCTGCTCTGTGGGCTGGTTATGTGGTTTGCACCAGGTCCTCATTCAGCTTTTAAAGAGTTGCCTCATTTTGTGATAAATGAGGTGATTTGGGGGACGATGACAGAAAGCCAGCAGCGAACAGAGGCAGGTTCACATCCCACGGTACTGGCCAGCAGCTGGCCCCCAAGCCACAGGGGCTCAGCACAGCACCCCTAGGGAGTCCGAGTGCTCACTGCTGCCCTGCCACAAGCCCAGGGAGTCAAAGGAGGATCTTCCCCAACAGGCACAAAGCACCATGGCCCCGAGGGCTTTCTGTTGCTCCCAAAGCAGTATGGGTGCACCAGCTCTAAACCCGCAGCCACACAGACAGCGATGAGGCTCACTGGTGGGACAGGCACAGGGGAACCTCACTGCTGCTCACTGCCAGTGTATGGGTGTTCTCCCTTACTCATTCCCAACCTCTGGGCATCAGTTTGTGCCACCTACAGTGTTTAAGTACGTGCATCTGAGGCCCAGTTTGCTTCTGACCCAAGTGGACCCTTCCAACATGCTAAATACTGCAAGGTGATGAGAAACACAGTGCAGACAAGCCCTTCCCAACCTCTGGTGCTGTCGTGTGAAACTCAAGGCAGATAGTGCAGAAATAGCTTGCACAAGAGCTTCCATGCTTTTTCTGCTGATTTACCTTGAGAATATAGCTCAGATCCCAAATCAGCAAAGAAAGCAAATACTTGAAATGGTTGCGCAATTGCATTGCCATACCAGGGTCTTTTGTGCGTGACAAGGGACAATAGCAGCAGAGAGGGTTCAGACATGCTCAGCACCACCTGAGCCCAGAGGGGGCTTGGTGGAGAACACAAAATTTGATGAGGAACTTTTGTATTAAAAGTTAGCAGCCTTTCTAGGAGACCATGAGCATTAGAAGACCAAAATGAGGCAAAAAAAACTGCAAGGTGGGTGCTACTCAAGTTATATAGGGCAAAGAATTTGATAATAATTATAATCAGTTAAGATAGAATCAACAAGAAAAAAAAAATAAATAAATAAATAAAAAAATAAAAGAGGTCTAAGATGCCAAGAAATGTCATTGAGGCTGGGAGGGGAGGGCAGCAAGGAAGCTAGCAGCAAGCAAGAAAAATCAGGTTTTCTATATTTAAACTTAAACCAAGTCCCTCGTTCCAGCTCTGGTCATTTCTTCTGCCCTTTGTACTTTTCAAAAAGCTGACACTGTAGCATAACATAAACAACCCCAAATCATCCCTCCTACTGGCACCTGCATTCAGATGGAGCTGGAGCAAGGGGCTGCAGTGGGCACCCAGCACGTGCACAGCACCAGAGCCAGCCCAGTGGGTGAGGAGAGCAACCAGAGCTACTGCCTGCTCTCCTCCACGCAATAAAGATGTAGTTACACCAGGTGGTAACTCTTAGCAGATGGTGGCTTTTTAAAGTTGATTGCCGTACGAACGAGACTTTCTGAGTTTGTTCCTTTTCCTTCCCATTCTCAGTAGCACGTTCAAATGTCAGGGAGCATCATATTTCTGTCTTTTATTTCCTTTGTGAACAGAAATCTTCTCTAAGAAGTCTAAGAATTACAGCTTGGGAGAAAAGCTAGGCTCCCTTGATAAAAGTGATCTACTTTACAAATATTACAGGATACAATAAAAACAATGGATGCAAAAAGCCCTGCTGGCTTTGTTCTCAGTGGAGATTTTTAATTTCTATTGCACTTTTTAAAGAGACAGTCTGTCTGTCTGCACCGTGATGCTTTACTGGATCGGTGGGGTTCGCTGGCAACCCAGTGGCAAGATTTCCTCTGCTGCAAGCACAGGGAGCTTCCTCCAAACCTCATCCCCATGCAGGCTCCTGCATCCAAGGAGCTGGGTGTCACCACACATCCCACCACTGTCCCCTCCCTGAGGCAGTCCCATAGTGTCTCACTGCCTAATTGCACTAAATAGCAGTGGTTTTGGAGCATTCAGACGATTCATTCCCAAAGCCCTGCTCTGCCATAACTGATAAGCAAATCTGGCCAGCCCAGTGTGCAGGATGACCGTATGCTCGCTCGAATATCGCTTTTCAGCGACAGAAATAGCAGAACCAGCCACAAATAAACTCACTCCACTGAACGAAGGCCAAGAACAGCTGCCTCTGTCTATTTGGCTTTGACTTGGTGACACCCAGGTGTCCCTCCAGGGCCGTGGCTCTGCATGCGATAAAGTCTACCAGCGTCACATCTGCACCACAACCTCTTCATTGAATAACCCATCTGCACCCTAGGTCTTACAATAAGAGAGTTGGGAGATTAAAACCAGCCCTGGGCTATCTGGTGCTCCTTGCCTAGGAGCCCTGCAGCATCCTGGTGCCCTTCTTCCAGGCTCCAGTGCCCCCCAAATCGGAGATATCATGGCCTGCCTGGTGCTTGGAAGGGTTTTGGTACAGCTACCAACCTGCACTCTGCCCTGCACCTCCCCTCAGCTTCTGCTTCTTCCCCAATTTATTTATTGCACCTCACTGCCAAAAGGAACGACACCCCCAGCCAGAGGGAAATGTCCCAATTAAAAAGCGGCTGATGCAGTAAAACAGCAGAGCGTGCTTGAGAGCAGTGGTAAAAGCGGCCACCTCTTGTCCTCAATTTATGCTGCTCCCATCACCCTGGGCATTATATTTGTGCTGACAAGGATCAGTTTAACCCCTGCCTGCAATCTAATAAAAAGCTGGTGTGGTGGAAGCATGCATAATCCTTCTTCAGTGCCCTAGTAACAGGCACAATAAAAAAACTTCTGCTGCTGCTGCTGTTTGGTGGCCACAGCCTGGCATAAATAACACCATGCCACACCAAATGCATCAGGGCAGGGAAGGCTCAGACCCTCATCCCTCTGCAACACTGCAGCCCAGGCTGGAAAAATCATATCAAAACAGATAAAAACACCAGAACTGCTGAATGTGTCACAAGGAAAGGTCTGCAATAACTCAGGAGACCGTGGCCTGTGGCTGGGAACCAGTTTGCTCTTCCTTTCCTCCTCTCCTTCCTCTCCTTCCTCTTCTTCCTCTTCTTCCTCTTCTTCCTCTTCTTCCTCTTCCTTCTTATCATCATTATCATCCTCTGCCCCAGCTTCATGCCTCAGTGCACAGCTGGGAGCACGAAGTGCACCACTTGGCCAGTGGTGCTTCACCCACCACCCCTCCGTACTTATTAGAGGAAAAGCAAAATGGCAAGGCCCAGAGGTTCGGCCATCAGCGAAGGACGTGATTTTCCCCCCTCTCATCATTAATTGCCCAAGTCAGCGCTGCAGAGCTGGCATTATGCTCCACTACACTTCGTAATGAAATCACTGCCTGTGCGTGAGAAACAAATTTAATGATATGATACTAATAGGGTTAGAAATTTCCCATGCAAACATTCATAATTTATACCTACAATCATTTTTTAATACCACTTGTGCTCTGTAATGAGAAAATACTGAGCTCCTTCAGCCCCTCTTGCCAAGCTGCCCGGGAAGGTGCTGGCATTTATGGGGCTGGAATCAGAGGCCCCCATCACAATTCCACAAATTAGTGTTTGGAGACCTAGCTTGTATCCATGTTTTGAAATATATTATGATGTTTAAAACGTGGCACTAATCAGGCACGGGGGCATCCCGCTGTTAATCGCTGCGGCAGCAAAACTGAAACTGGGTGAAGTGAAGCTGTGGCCCCATGGTGACAAATATCCGTGGGCACCCATCTGTGTTTTGAGACTGCTGGCAGCAAAAGGAATGAGCCCTGGGCTGCAGAGCCAGAGGGATTTGGGGACTGCAGGTGGGGTGGGGTGGAAATGGGGAGGGATTTGTGCTCAACGGGAACAAAGTTGTATTAAAGGAAGGGCAGGGTCTGAGGGTCTGGGCAGGTGGAAGAGAAGCTAATTTCCTTGGACAGGCATAATTGCTGCAATTCAGAATGCTAAAAATGTGAAATTAGGAATAATCAATGGATGTTTATGATCTGTGTCTATACTGTGAATTCAGCTAATACAGCGTAATTACACCACCCTAATTCCCAGTATTTGTCATCGTTCAGTTGCAGAGGAGTCCTGCAAAACAATAAAAACGGATTGGCTGCGCTAGGACTGCAAACTGTAGGCTTAGCACTGCACGAGCTAATTTCTCTTTTAATGGTAAAAGCAGTTATGATTTCCTTTATTTACTCCCCTCCCCGAGCGTCAGGGGCTGTGCTGGGGCTGCAGCAGGCAGCCGATGCGCTGCACAACAGCACCACCAATTGCCACGCTGCGAGACATGCCGGCACCGAGCGCCCACCCAACCCCAATGGTGAGCCAGACGTCCACCTTTGTGCCCAGCACTGGCACCAGGCCTCCTCTCAAGCTTTGTGCCTTGTCAGCGTTTTGCCCAAGGGATCACCAGGACTCCGGTGAAAGCCATGGGATGCATTATCAGTTTGCTGACGTGACTCACTCTCCGGGTAATGAGACGCTGCTGGCTACAAACCTTGTCCATGTCATCACACCCTGGTGTTAATTGTAGGTGAATAACGCATCCCTTGCATGCAGGAAAATGCAGGCTTTGACCAGAGAAGTAGCCAGCTGCTTCCTTTCCAGGTCCTATATGTAACAGCTGATGTGTGCGGTGATGCTCTTGGGGATTTTTCCAGGCCCTACCAGGCCCCACCACTCCCAGCCACTCACTGGGGGCTTCCATGGGGTGGAGGAGGAGGAGGAGGAAGAGGAGGATGTGAGCAGCTCCTCGCCCACCAGCTCTCCTCGCAGCACTCACTGCAGCACCATGTGCTTGCATCCCAAATTATTCCTTCCCCAGCCTGGCGGATTTTTGATATCACTTTTTTTTTTTCCTTAATTTCTCTTTCTTCGTTTCATGCCAAAGCCTCCCGGTGAGACTGATATAATTTCATTGCACTCACTGCACAAGTTAATTATTTGCTGAGTTGAGCCCAGGCTAATGCCTGGGCTCGATGCATTCCCCAGCATTACTGGCTTTCAGTGCCCCTTCTGCTGTGTGCCACAGTGTAGGGGCAAAATCAGGGACACGGGGCAGGACCCAGCCTGCAAGGGCTCCCGGCGCCAGGGCCATTCCCTCCAGGAAAGCACACAGCTTCTCACATTTGTCATTGCTTTCAGGGGAATGTCTCGGGACCAGGTGATGGAACAGGTTGTAATGATGTGGGCCAGCTCCTACATGGGTGGGAAGCAGCGGGACAGAGTGGGGCCACATGCTGCAGTGCACCAGCGTTTGGGGTGCTTGGGTACGGAGCCAAGCCAGCACTGACAAGTAGCTGAACACAGAAGTAGGAAGGATATTTCCCTGGAAAGGGAGGAGGCTTCTGGTTCAGTCTGCACTGCTGAAGCCCAGACTCACCACAGCTAATGTTTCCTTCCAAGGGCAATAGTTGCCCAGTGCAAACATCCCCTTTCACCCCTTTTACAGTCATCGAACCCTTCCCATCCCAGCAAAGCCCCAGCAGTGTCAGACCCACCACGCGTCCCATCAGCAGTGCTGCTGCTGCTGTGGGACCATGCTGAGCATGTCTTTCAAAGCTCCACAAGAAGCCTCTGGGTTCTTCTGAGTGAAGGGAACAGCAAAGAGAAGGAAGAAGGAAATGGGAATACTTTTGTTTTCAACTGCCAGGTAAATGTGGTGCACCTTTGGAAAAATGAATTCGTCCTCCAGTGTTAACTGCAGTGCCGGAGTCTCCAGGGAGTGATTGCTTCCTTCAGAAACATAATAATAACAATAAATGATTAAAAAGAAAAATACCTAAATCCATATCTACAGTTAACTAGGGACTCCATCAGGGTTCAAGACTGTTTCTGGATAAATAAATGCTGATTTGAGAAGGGAGCCTCCAGCCTCCTGCACAGGATCAGCAGCCAAGCAGAGCCAGGGCTGGTGGGGTTCCTGCAGGCTTACCCCAGGGCAGGGGGGTACACTGCCAGGAGGGGGTCCCAGCAGAGAGATGAGGACCGGTGGTGCTGTGAGGCAGGGAGTGCTGGGGTTTGGTCTGCTCTGTTTCAGGCTTACAGAAGGACCAGGTCTTGCTGTTGCACGGAGTGGCCAGCACAGGACTTTGGCTGCGGTCCCGCTCCTGGGCACGGCTTGGCCCCATGGCCCCATGTCCTTCTTGGCTCCTGCAGCCATATCAGGGCCTCACCCTGCCCAGCTGCCAACTGGCACAGGGGGGATTCAGCCATAAGGCAGCTCTCGAGTGGCTTGGCAGATGCAGCCAAGCATTTTTATGAGCTGAGGAATTTATGAGCCCTCTGGCAAGCAGCCCTCTCCCAGTGAGTAACTCAGCAAAGCGCAGTCAGGTAGACTCTTTCTGAGGGGAAAAACGGCATCATGGCATCCCCCATCCTTCTGCACCAGCCCCCATGATGTGGTCCCACATGAAGTTTCACAGGAAAACCCTGTTTTTTTGAGCAGTGATGCCCAGAGTGCAGGCATGAGTGACATCTTAGAGCCACCTTCCCTCTTGGGAGACACAGCCCCATCCCTCCTCTCCATCCTCTCCACAGGCTCCTTCATGGTCAGGGACATGTCAGGAGAGTGGCACATGTGGGGTTCGTTCACCCGCTGCGTCCCAGCAAAGGCCCAGGGCTGAGGGTGCTGACAGGAGGCAGGCAGCACCACAGCCTTGAGCAGGCTCTGGGTGGAGCCCAGGCCTTAAAACGTCACAGAGCTCTTTAGCAATATTTGCAGGAGAACCTTTTTGTTCCCCAAATGGTTTTTAAGCAAATAGGCTTCAGGTTTATTAGACAAATAACTCTGGTTATCACCCACCTTACTCCACGGCTCCTTCCCTTTCTCCCTCTCTTGCCGGTCGCTCTGGCAGACAGCAGAACATGGTGTTTTTTCCAGCACAAGAAGAAGAAGAAAAAAAAAAATCAAAATCAATCCAAACAATTAAAAGAGAACATAATAGGAATCCCAGGAGAGGGCTGCCCTCTTGTAATGCAATCAGGTTCCATCAATTTCACCACCAAGGGACTTCACCCAATAAATTTTATCTGGGATTAAGGTGAAAATAAATAGCCCAAATAAATAAATGACTTCCCTAAAGTGGTAGAGTTTATCGGTTTATTTTTCCATTTCTCTCCCTCTACAATGAAATCAATACATGCATAGCAAACTACAAGTTTGGCAAAGAGATGTGCACCCAGCCATGTGCCCCTGCACAGGCTGGGACATAAGAGGGACATTTTGCAAAACCAGTGGAGTTTTGCCCCACTCTCTATGTCCAAATCCTGGCCCAGATCTGAAATGGTTTCTGTCTCCAGGCTTTACCCATTGCGTTTTTGGGGAGCTCAGCCAGCTCGGAGTGCAACCCAATACCAATTTCGAGGACCTGTGACTCGGAGAGGGGGATTTCAGGGACACGGAGCCATGGGGCTGGGAAGGGACAGGACAAGGTGGCATGGGGAAGGGCTGCAGGTGAAGCTTCCCTCCTATTACACAGATCACTTTTGTCCTTGTTTCAGAGGCTGCCCCCAATCCCCTATGGCGTTACTGCCACCTACCCCAGGGTGCTGGGGAGGTGAAGAGGAAGCATCCCGCCCCGGGGTGCTGCATCCATACCACCCAGGGGGACACATGGGGGCGAGGCGCTGGGGGGTGTGAGTCGAGTGGCCACAGGCATTTTCCCTGAACACAGGCACTGGGAGGAGACCCAGAGTGGGGCTGGGCAGGAGACAAAACTCTTCTTTCCTTCCTCATGACGCAGAAGCCTGAAAGCAACTTTCAGCCCAGCCCTGCTACAACCCATTACTTTTTATTTGCCCTTCAAACAGGAAAAGCAACTCTCAGTGTAACTCTTTTACAGATGCGCTGTGCCAAGCCCCACTAAAAGGCTGCTTCAGCTGACACCAGCCTCTTAGCTCTGAGCACACAGGTGTTAAGCACACACCAGAAGGCGAGACATTGCCTTAGAGCACTAGGACGGTTTCCAGGACAGACGTGCACCACACCGTGACTCCAGATTTCAAAGGTAGGAGCGGGTCCCCACAGGTAGCAGTGCTATCCCCTCCATGGGGGATGTGGCAGCAGCAGAGAGAAGGGTGGGCTCGGATAGGAAATGGTTTGTGCTCCCACTGCAACTGCTCCCAATTCATGGGGGTGAGGACACTGCACCTTCTGGACAAGGGGAACCATTTCTGCTCAGTTTGGAAATTGCTCCCAAACCATGCTTCTCATTAGAAATGCCCACAGCTGCATCACCATTGTCCCAGCACTGATTTTATAAATTTGGGGGACATAAGTGTCAGCTCATCAAGGGAGAGATGTAGGCACAAAACCAGCACTTGGTACTGTGTGGGGTTTTTTTGTTTTGTTTTGTTTTGTTTTAATTCACTTTCTGATTAAAGGAGAAGATTTTGCTCCTGCAGGTGTCTCTGACCACACAGCCCCAACCTCAGGCTGTCAGTGGCATTTTGCAGTCAGTCACCAGTATTTGAAACTTACCCAGAAGGAAATGCAGCAGGACTATGACTGCACATACACTGTTTGGGCTCTTGCTTTTCAGCAGAATATGAAAGAGTGAGTTAGGGAGGAAATTGCATTTCAGGAGGCAGTAACTTTGAGTGGCAGGGAATAACCCAGAGTATGCAAAACAAAGCCAGTTTATTGACACCACTTGCTCTAATGTGCTGGGACTTTGCAATGTCAGGGTGGGACCAAGCACGTTCCTGACAGGAATTCCTGCATCTATGGTTTGCTTAGTTACTGAACTTAGTTACTGCTAATAATGCTTATACATGCTAAATATCCCTGACAGAGCAATTAATTTTTCACCTAATATTGGTCTGGTTTTCGTGGATTACAGCCATGCTTCATGGTATTTCTCCTTGCTCAGGGTGAAGCATTACCTGCGGAAGCCCCCTTTCTGCGTTCCTACACCATGAGGGTGGCAGGTAAGGATGAGGACAGACATTTGCTTTTCTCAGTCCTGACTTCTACAGCTCTTTATGCTGATTTCTCATTTGCATGGCTCCTTTCAAGCCCAGCTACCCTGACCTTCCCTTCCAGTGTCACAAAAAAAGGCCTTTGTATAAGCATCAGGTTTTTACAATATTTGTGTAGATTTCAGTCTGTTGTATTTTTCCCAGTGAAACCCTCTGAGGCTGAGATGAGATGGCTATTGAGAGGTTCCTGCTTCCATAAGAGCCATTCAGCTGCAATATAAGTGTATTTTTCTACCCTGTTTCCATTCAGGACTGGAACGTTTTGCTCCGATGAGTGTTGCTTTAAAGCCAAATGCCAATCACATTTGTATTAGCAGCTGCTCTGCTGTAGCTAGTGACTAATTGGGGGACAGCAGCTCTCCCAGCGCTGGTAACATAGGAAATATTTGGATTTACATAGCTTTCTAACTAATTATCAGATTTACTTCAACGCAGAGAGGAGCATTAACAGTGCCTCCCAGTAGAAGAGTAGTACATATCAGAGTATCGCCACTCACTCTGGAGACATTAATTAAGAGATCAGAGTCTTTACAGAGGATGAAAAAAGGAGTGCTAGCTGCCTTCCCATGCCACACAGGTCACCCCATGCATGGGGAACCTGGGGACACATGGACCAAGTCCCCACCAGCCCCTGGGGATGTTCAAGCCCTGACCCACTCTCACCATCTCCTCTCCCACCTGGCAGGCATCATCAGGTTCCTAGCGCTGTTCGCCACACTGCTGGGCTGCTGGTTCATCGCACAGACGTACTTTGAGCGCAGCGGGAGGTCCATCAGCCTGCGGAGCTGGCTGGGTGAGGCTGGGAGCGTGTGGGTGGTCCCTGGTCAGGGCTGCGGCCCCCAGCTCCAGTTATCTGGGCACGGCGGGGACAGAGTGGTGGGAAGCTGCTCTGGGGTACCCAGATCCATGGGGAGAGGGTTTGGAGAGCCAGCAGCTCTTGGGGTGTCTGACCTCTCCTTTGGTGTCCGCAGGTGCCACCAGCAAGCCCAGGAGCAGTGAGTACCACTCTTGTCTTTGTCTTCATTGCACAACACCACCATGGGGCTAAGGGTGATCATGGAAGCGTGATAGCTGCTCTCGAGGGTTCCTCTCTCAAGGCGAATTTCCCACCCTCCCTATATGGAGAAATTTCATTACTGCACATAGCAGCGATGCCTTTGGCAGGCCCCCGGGCCACATGCTGTAGGAAGCGAGTGAGGGATCTATGCAGGCAGCAAGGCCCCAGGCCCCACCCCAGTTGAGAATGGGGAAACTCAGGGCAGGAAACCCACAAGGGAAAGGCTGTGAATAGGTGTCGGTGCCAAGCACTCCCTGGCACGCACCTGTGGCATCTGCCTCGTGCACCCTCTGTTCACACACAGAGCAATGCCCAACACAGGCTCATCCAATCCCACCCCAAGCCCCATCCCACCTCAAATACACAGCTGGCCCCAGCCCCAGGACAAAGATGGCCTGGGCATCGCCCCCACAGCACACCCTGACACCATGCACCAGTGCCAGCTCCGGGGATGTGGCCAGTGTTCCCCTGTCTGCAGCTCCATCCTCCCTTGCAGGCCAGCAGATGCCCCGGCACAAGTGCGGGAACCAACGGAGCTGCCCCACCAACCATTTTGCCTTCAAGATCATCAGTGGCGCCGCCAACGTGGTGGGACCCTCCATCTGTTTCAACGATGAGGTGTAAGCAGCTTGGGATGAGGCAAAGACCAGCCACAGCTTGAGCAGGGCAAGCTCAGCCTCTGCCAAGCAGGCTGATGTTTGTGGTCAAACAAAATAAGGTTTTCTTTGCTACCGGCCCTGGGGATGTTTCCGTCTGCCACGTCCCCAACACCCTGCCTTAACAGCACTTCTAGGGCATCCTTGCACTCACTGGTGGTCTCTGCTTTCCTTCCCAGCCTCATGAGCAATGTGAGGAACAACATCGGCAGGGGCCTGAACATCGTCCTGGTGAATGGTGAGTTGGACAGGAGGCACGGCTGGGGTCCCTTCACAGCCCGGGAGGGAACAGGGCACCAGGGCTGGTGGCCAGGCAGCATGTTGGGCTTTCTGGACAGCCAGGTTTAGGGTGTCATAAACCAACATGTTTGTGCAGGGCTGGGACCCAAGTGAGCTTCTCTGGGAGACTCAACCTCACTGCGTTCTGTTTTGAATTTCATTCAGGAACAAGCGGGCAGCTCCTGAAAACAGCCTCCTTCGACATGTACTCCGGAGGTAAGCACAGTGGTGTTGGTGCCTGGCAGCTCGCAGCCAGGGCTCACACAGGCACTGCAACCACCAGCACTTCAGCGGCTCTGTTGTATATTTAGCGATAAAGTCCGATGGACTTTGACCAGCTTGCTCTGGTGGGTGGTGTAAGCATGGCTTCCCCGAGGTCCTTGGGCCTGGACTCCTTGTAATGCATTTACATCTGAGCTGGGCTTCTCGCTCCTTTTCCACAAACATAAAAGCCTGAAAAACAAAATTCCACTAAACCAAATAAACCGGGGCAGTAGAGGCCTGAGAGAGGCTGCTTTTTGAATTTAATTACGCCAATCCTGACATGCTGTGGCTTTCACCTCCCTTTTTTTAACCTCCATGGGTTTGAAGAAGAAACACCAGCACCAGGAGATTTTCAGCAGACTGCGAGACCCTGCTGCGAGCGGCTCTCGGGCAGGAGGCAGCAATCGGCTCCTGTGCCACTAGATGGGGCATTGGACTTGAGCATTCGGCGCTGCAGATGCAGGATTGGGAATAATTCCTGCAATACAGCCAAAGCTGCTACAATGAGGCAGGCAACTCTGCAGCCCTGCCTGGCCGAAACCCTGGCTCGCTGCTGGTGTTGGGAAGTAAATTCACATTAATGAGGTCTCCCAGCTAGTGAGCAACATTAAGCAGCAAATTCCTCCTGTGGTTATGTGGCAGCAGGAAACCACCAGGTGCTGCAGGAGAGCCCAGCTCTAGCCAGTGAAGCACAAAACAGGGATGCCACATCTAACAGGCCATCCTTCCCCATGTCCCCAACCCCAAACCTTGGCTATCCCCAGCACTATCAGGGTATTTCCCACTGACCATGCACATCCCTGCTAAATCCCTTTTCCTAATGCTCCTCTTTCCCAGACGTCACACAACTGGAGACCTTCCTGCAAGAGATCAAGGACGGCACTGTCATACTGGTGGCCACCTATGATGACGCTGCCACAAAGTGAGTTTGTCCCTAGCAGCAATGCATGGCTGCCCCAAAACCAGCATCCGGGCTGGAGCTGGGCGTGGTGCTACCTGCTCCTCTCCTGCAGCCACATGTTGCCAGCAGCAATATGGAGGCAGGAGGTGAAAGCCACCCAGTACCACTCTGATGACTTCTTCCCCTCTCTTAGGATGAATGACAAAACACGGAAACTTTTTTCAGCGCTGGGCAGCAGCTACATAAAACATCTGGGATTTCGGGACAACTGGGTCTTCTTAGGTGCAAAAGGGCTGCAAGGCAAGAGCCCCTTTGAAGAGGTACGTGGCCCCATCTGCTACCAGCTCTCACCCTCTTTGTAGCACGTCTCACCCACCTGTCTGCAGAAGATGTTGGCCAGCAATGTTATCTGCAAGCTTGCCGTGCTGCAAACTTGCCCCATGCCACCAATCTCATCAATTAATTTTCTCTCTCATTTTCTCCTGCAGCACATCAAAAATGACCAGAAAACAAATAAATACGATGGCTGGCCTGAGCTGCTGGAGATGGAGGGCTGTGCCCCCAAGAAGCAAGATTAGCGGGGACGCACCGGTGGCACACCTGCATGGACCCCAACAGGGTCCCATGGGGACACCAGCTCCCTGGACTCTCTGCAGACCCCCAGCCCAGCCACGCAGCCCAGCAGTGGCTGCCTACTCCCAGGGACCGGCGTTTTGGCGCGGGGACACACGGTTCTTGGAGCAGTGCTGTGCAAGCAGCCACAGCATGCAAGCAAGCAAACACCCGGCCAGGCTCCAGCCAAGCTACCCTGGTATATGGTCAGTTTGGGGTATTTTATTTTTCTGTCTTCAAACCAAAAAACTTTGTGAGAGGTTTTCTAGCTGTTTCTTAAATAATATGTATAATTACGAAACATTACCTTCTCGCTTCTATTTTCAAGCATAATCCAGCCTTTTCCCTCAAGCACAGCAGTGCCAGGCCCTCTACCACATGGCACAGGGATGCTCTGGCCCAGGTGGTTTCCACTGCCAGCCCCTTTCTGTCCCCTGCAGCCACAATAAGGCCAGGCAGTCTCAGGGATGGCTTGCTGCAATGCAGGCCAATACTTGCAGACCAAAATGTTTCCCAATCCAGCCAGGCAGAGCTCCGCGGGCCCCTGTCTGGTGCAGTTCCAACCAGGAGGTGCTGGGGGAGCATCTGTTCCCAACTCCTGCCTGGGTTATCCATCATCATGGATACATATGCATCATAAAAAGACTTTCATTTCCTTTGGTTTTATCCGTTTTTTGCCCATTCTTTAAATCAAGCCAGTGGTTTTGCAAACAGCAAGGGGGAAACATTTCTGCTGGAACTGTGCGGTGTGACACAGGGCTATCGGGGACAGCCTCCTCAGCCCGCAGACAGCAGGGCTTGCCCCAGCACAGCTCCTAACCTGCAGCTTGCAGCAGTTACCTCAGCCCATGGGTCATGCCAGGGGGAGCAGGCAGAAATGGGGAGCGCAGGCAGAATAAGGGATGCTGTAAGGATGAAACCTTGGATCCAAAACCCAACGCCACCATCCCAAATCAGCAAGACAACAGGTTTTCCCTAAATAAAGAAAAATCCTGAGCAAAACTAAAACAAAAACCCCGAACAACCATCACAGAGGAATTCCCTAATAGCTGTAGTATTTTATCCAAGCTTATCCTCCCGCACTTTTAATGTGCACCTGACCATGCTGCGGGAAGCCTCCACCATAAATCGATCCCTAAATCTGCTGCAGCAGCAGTGGTTAATCCCAGGTGCTGAATCATCCATACCCGCAGCAGCAGCGAGAAATAACACAACATAGCAGACACAACAGCCCTCACATCACACAGTCCCGCTGCACTGCCAGCATAAATATGCCAACTATTTTAAGCCCCCTCAAAGGATCTAGATTCACTTGTAAGCCAAGCTGAAAACAGCCTAAAACCCATAAAGGCTGATGCAGAGGGTAAAGCAGCACCCAGCATCAGCTACAGCAGAGAAAACAAGCAGCCCCTTTCAGCTTTGGGAAACTCTTCCTGGCCCTTTGCAATGCACACTATTTTGGCTTTAAACCAGAAGCCTTTCTAAAGGAAATCTATATTTCAGCATCCTACAGACAGTTATAAGTAGCTCTGAATTCACTGCTGAGCAGTTACTAAGGTACACCACAATTTTGGATAAATAGGGAGAAATAAAGTGCAGCTCCTGTGTGACCTTCAGCAGCAGCCAGGGCTCTGAAGAGCCATTCCTGCCAAAGTTAGTGCACCCTGGTAAATAAATCAGAGCTTTTCAAAGGCCCCAAAGATTACTGGGGGGAAGGGGCCAGTTATAAACATGACTTTAAGTGCCATAATTATTTAGCAAATTTAATTTGCTTGTTTTTAAAAAAAAAGATTTCAAAAAGGTGGTGGATGCAGGGACAGAGGAGTTGTTTTCTCAGTGCCACAGCATTTGGAAAGCTGCACTGCTGCAGAGTTGGACTTGGTGCCCACCTGGACGACCGCTGTGCCCCCCCTCGGTGCCGCATCCCCCAGACATCAGCAGCCCTGAGCCTGGACTAACCCAGGCTCACCAGAGGTAGCTGCAGAAGTAGGTCTGCAAAATCAGCAGTGCCTCAGGAGCCAAGAGCCAGGATGCATGTGGGCAGCACAGGGGCTGTCCTGCCTTATTTTTAGGGTACTGATTTATTTCAGCAAAGCACCAAAGAACCAGCTGGGAAGGATGCCACAGGCGAGGACCGACGGGTGCCGGGGCCCCGCGGCCGGGCGAATCCACGTCCTGTGACATCTTGCCCTGTCAAGTGCAATTACTGTAATCTTCCACAGCCTCTCAAAATACGGATCCTGGCTTAGAAACCGGGCATCCGCAGCATGAAAGCTGCCTTTGTGCCCAGGCAGAGCCTGGGTGAGCGCCAGCCGTGAGGTGCACGAAGAAAATGAGTTCTCCACGTGCTGGGAGAAGGGAGGAAAAGCAAGCCTTCCCGCCCGGCCCCGCTGCAGATGGGCTGGAGTTCAGCTCCCCGCGGTGGCAGCCAGGGCAGAAGGAGCTGCGTGGTGGTCTCCTGTCCCCCTGGGCGTAGCAGGGCCGGTGCCCACAGGGCACTGTCGACGTGCCGGACCATGGGAGCGACCCACGGGAAAAAGGTAACGGGGAGATATCGTTGCGGGCTGAAGCGGCAGTGGGTTTAGGGAGAAGGCACCGTCTGCTCACGTGTGGCTTGTTTTGCCCTGCATGTGCTAAGGCGATGACAGAAGCTGGGGATTAGGGGGAAGGGACCCGCTCTTAAGTAATTCCACCTGATGGGCTCAGCACTGGGGCCCTGCCAGGGCTTTCAGGACAGTGAGGAGGGGATCAGAGCATGGCACTAGGACAACATTTGAGTTTCTGGGGAGAAATATCTGATTGCACCCATCAGCTCGCAGGCTGCATGCTGCAGATGAGGCACAGAGCAAGCCCCGTGCTACACCCGCAGCCCAGCCTTGTCCCCCACTCCCCACCTCTGTGCTCCTACTCCTAACTGACCCAAACCAGGGGCAAGCAAACCCCTGAAGCATGGGGCACTCGTCTGCTGGCACAGGCTGTACTCCTGATATCCCCAGTGAGAAAATTCTTGGGGGTCAGAGTGACACCCATCACCCCTGCAGCCCCCGAAGACACCCCATGTGTGTGCACTGTGACACCCCTGAGTATTTTTTGGGCTGTGAATGGCTGCCAGCTCCTTCCCGAGGCAGGGGTGAGCTGGGCAGGTCCCAGCAGCACCACATCCTTCTGCTCTCCTCCAGATGCCCCCAGGGAGTAGCCACAAGGCTGCAAAAGGAAGCGGGGCTGTAAGGGGACAGAGCCATGTGGAGGTGGCTGGAGATAGTCATGCTGTAGATGTCATTAGGTGTCACTCTGCTTTCACGTCTGATGATGTCCGTGCTTGGAGATGCGTCACCACATCTCCAGGTGTCACCACCGTGTGCTTGGGCTGCTCTGCTCTGGTCTCCGGCTCCTATGCAGCTTCTCTTCCAGCTGTCTCCCAGAAATGCCCTTGTACACTACGCTAGGACAGGAAAAACTGGCAAGCCTTTCTGATGGGGTTTCTTGCCCAGTCTTACTCAGATTACAAGACACTGTTTTAAGAATGCGTATTCAAGTTGTCAAGAGCAATACCAGGAAGATGTTCATGCTTTCACCTTGTCCAGACTCGAGCAGCAGCCATCAGACTTATGATGTCCTAAAGGCTTCAAGAAATTGAAACTTCTGCTCACTCCCTTCACCCTTTATCAGAAACTGCAAGTGAAATGTTAATGAAAATCCCTCAAAGAATAAGAGTTAGGCTAGGACCCCGATTAGAGACAAGCAGCCCAGTGGCCCAAAACTGTCACCAGCTCTTCATCCGTCTTAACCCAGATTCCCTTTCAATTGAGGGAAAATGAACCAACCCCTAGCTTGAAAGTCCATGAAATTGCATTCCCATTATCTTAGGGAAACATCTCCAGCAATTACAGTAACTGGAGTAGAAGACTTAGTTGTACCTTTGATTTTAAGCAATGCTCAGCATTTAACAGCACACGGTCCAGCAAGGACAGCAAATCCCTCAGTGCTGGTAAACACCTGAATGAATGTAAGATAGGAATAAAACAAAGCCGGAGTGATCTTGGCCCCTCTCACACTTCTGCAGAGCCAAGGCAGTAATAAACTTGCAGAAAAGCTTTGAGGAGTTAGCCTGCGTGCCGTGGGAAACTGCTCCAGCGCCTGATTTAGTGAGAGCTTGCGAACCAGCGAGAGAAAAAACCTCCCAGCTCGGCCTCCTCGTTGATGCTCATGGCAGACAGAGTCAGTGCAGGACAGACACTTTGGGGTGATGCTCCCCAGCCACAGTGAGCCTGGCCTTTGCCACAACAGCCCTGGTCCTCCTCTGCAGCCCTCAGCATCCCCAGTCCTGCCCCAGAGCTGGGGCTTCCCCAGGAGAGGGCTTTGGGGGGTGGGCTCTGATCTTCCCCCAGGCAATAATTCAAGAGGGTCAGGAGCAGCAGTGTGGCTCTAGCAAACACCAAGCCCATCCCTGAGGACCTTGTCTCACGTTGTCCTGGCCAGCGCTCCCAGCACCCAGAAGGAGAACCAGGGCTGGCAAGAGACCAGCAAATACCAGTCTATTTTCCTGGGCCTCAAAGAACTGCTACCTACAGGGGGTGTCATTCGCAGCCTCCCCATTTCCTCGCTGCCCATCAGAGGTGCAAATGCTTCAGCCTAGCTCTGCGGCACCCCCAGGGCTCAGGGCTAGGGCAGCCCCCCCAGCAGGGGCCAAGCTCAGCCTGCAGTTCATCCCCAGCCCTCTGCTCACGTGGCCATGACCTCTGGGCCTTGGCGTGTTTACAGGGCATTGCTGCAGCCAGGGAAATAAGCTGGTTAGGTCAGGCTTGGCTCAGAGCCACCTGCTCGGCACTCGCGGCGCTCTCAGCCCAGCCCCGCTGCACTCACGGCTATCTGTGCCATCCTCCCGACGGCTTTTGCCTGGTACTGGACGGGCTTTGAAACCTTCCCCAGAGCTCTCCCTTCTCTGGCAGCCCAGAGCAGCTTCCAGGGATGGGCAAGAAACCTCCACTTCCCCCTGAACCCCTCACAGAAGGAGCACAGAGGGGACCACAGGGGACCGGGGAGCGGGACCGGGGCCAGTGCTGCCCCATTAGCAGTCTGGGCAGTGCCCCTTTCAAGCTCCGAGCACAGCAGCCATCCAAGGGACTGGCAGCCGGGGATGTAGAGCGCAAGGCAATCCCCTGGGCTGCAACAAAAGGGACCGGAAAGGTTGCCAGTGGGGCTCCAAGGACATTTCTCCTTTCAAAGGCTGTGGCTGCTCCCAAAAACCTGTTCTGGCATCATCACCATTTCACGGTGCCCTGCCTGGGTGCTTCAAGGAGCCGAGGCAGCTCAGGGTGCCCTGCCTGCAGGACCCTCACTGCTCTGCACAGCACCAGCCTCTCCTCACTCCCCTCTGACCCCAACCAAACCCCCCTTGTAATAACCCTGCAACCACAGACTCCCCCAAAACAGCTCCCGGGGCAGCCAGGGTTTGCACATTGGCCGTTTCCCCAGGGAAAGTTTTTCTGTCCCCAAATTCCCAAGAGTGTCAGTTTACACTAATGTCAGATGAGCCGAGATTAGTAGAGCTTTACTCTGCTGCTGGTTTAAAACAACAAGAGGCAGCATGCCAGTGCCAGGGAGAGCCCTGTTTGGCACGGCAGCACCTGGCTGCCCACGCTGGAAGCCAGGCCTGGGAAACCAGCCCCCCTAAACCCCTCCTTGTGCACTGCAGTGGTACGGGACAACACCCCTGGGGGCTGCAGGTGCTCCCCCAGCCTGGCCTTCTGTTGTCACCCACCCTGCGTGAGAAGTGCACACGTAGCTGCACTTGATGGAGTTTTCTCACCAGCAATAACACGCCATTCACAAAATACCAGAGGTGAAGGCTACAAAGAAAAAATTAAATAAATAAATAATTTAAAAACTATGTTAGATCTTTTAAAAGTCTGTGGTGTTAGATGAAAGCTCTGAATGGATGAAAAATCTGGTTCTCGCCATTCAAGACCTTGGAAACCCTTATCCCAACCAGAAAAATCCTGGGCCCTTATTTTGGAAAGTGCAGAATCAAGTTAGGCAAACAAGAGGAGCTGTGTCTGTGGTTGGCAGGGGAGAGGTTTATAACGAGAAGGAAAAGGGCTGCTCCATGCCAGTGTGGCAGAGCACGAGGAGCAAATGGCCACAGAGGGACCAGCATGGTGCCCGTCCTGGCACGGTGACACCGATCACACAAGGCCAAAGCAGGCAGCCCCAAGGCCAGTTGTTTTGTGGCATTGGCCCCAGGAGCAAATCCAAAAATCAGATGGCAGTTTGAATCTGTGACGCCTCAGTGTCCTGCAGCATCACACTGCTTGGAGAAAGGATTTGCCATGTGCTGCCTGCAGTTAGCATTGTTTCAGAGGGATGGGAGTGAGAGATGATGACTTTGTACACCAGAAAAGTTCCTAAGTGACTAATGACAGTGGGGATATATTGATGAAAAGCCCATTTCTAGGCAAAATTAACACATTCCCAGAAAATAACAGCTGAGGCTCATCAGGTGCTTCAAACACCTTCAAGCTCCATCTTCTCCTTCAGCACAGGCCAGGGCAGGGGAGCTGGGGCTGGTCCCAAAACCTCCACAACACCCCTTTTCCTTTAAGGTCTCACAGGTGGTGACAGCTGGGAGCTCTGATTAAGCACAGACACTGCTCTGGGCTTTGGTAAAGGAGAGGGAAAAAAAAAAAAAAAAAAAAAAAAAAAAAAAAAAAA
>CM021776.1:12384211-12610259 GCA_011076525.1 Nettapus auritus | reverse complement strand
GAGTTTTCACCAACTTGAGCCAAAAAAATACAGAAAGACTTGTCTGGCAGTGGTGGTGGCTGGCACAGTTCTGCTTGCCATCTCCAGCACCAGATGAGCTGCAGCATGATTTGGGGCACGACACAGCACAGAGACAGGAGACCGGGAAGATCTCTGCATGGAAATGCAGCAGCTGCCAGGTTTGGGATGGCTCAGTGGTCCTCAAATAGAAATGGATTAAAGCAATTAAAGGCTTCGCTACTTTGCTGTTTCCCTATGCTCCAGGGGGTTCGCTCAAGCAGCACCTGCTGCTTTCTCATAATGCCTGTGATAACAGGGACGTTTCGCCTCTTCCCCCGCTGCCTCCTCCATTCGCAGCCCGGCGGGTGGCATCTGCCCTTGTTCCAGGTAGCAGCCAAACCTCCTCCCTTGTGGCCCCTTCTCTCCTGCCCCTGTTCCTTAAAAACCCCCTTTTCCCAAGCTAAGGGGTCACAGCACCGTCCTTGGCCCCTAACCTGTAGTGCCTGTGTGTGACACAGAACAATGCCACTACATCTGGCACAGCATCACAAGTAAATGTTGTCCCTGTCACTCATATGGCATAAGCCTCACTCTCTGCAAAACCCCATTCTTTAAGGCTCTTTAGCGTTTCTTAATGCTCTCTCTGCAGCATGACAGCAATTCGTTCCAAAACTGTCGGAGCCCCTTTGTGCCAGTGACTGACGCTCTCCCCGTGCAGTCAGCAGTGGCCCCAGAAATAGCAGCCTGGTCCTCCACATCATCAGTGGAACCAAACCTACTGCACAGGGCAAAAATAAGCTCTTGAGACAGGTTAAAATAATGGTTCGTTACAGCAGAAGTGCTGTTAACAGTGCTTGGGCAGGCAATGGAGGTACTGATGATGGATAGAGGGGCTGGAACCAGGCTCTGCATGTTAGCTCCTGGTGCCATGTTTGTGGGCAGCCCCTGAAACCGGTCTTGTTTCACCGCTTCCCCTGGCTGGCCGAGCCAGCAGTGTTTGTGACAGGCACAAAAAGGTCAGCGCAGCACTCGTCTGTGTCAAATTGTGTTGTCTTTATGAATAAAATAACATGAAGCGCTATTCAAGGCATTTGAAATTTTCCAATTGACTAGGCAGCAGAGTGGCCACCTGGCCGGCATACCCTGAGAGCAGCATGGGCACAGCAGGGTCAGAGCTGGCTGCCTCCCACAAACCCAAGTCACAAACGACGGGTGTCCCACAGCCCCAAGGCTGCTGGTCACCCTCCTGGGAGTGCCTGCGTGTGTCCACTCCCAGCTCTGCTCCAACCCAAGAAATGCTGCAGATTTGTGCAGGTCAAAAGACCAGGAATGAAATGTAACACCAATAACTTGATCTTTTTAAAGCCCTTTGCAACATGATAGTGAGAACAGGCATGGCCATGGCCAGGGACCAGAAGTAACGCAAGCTCGCAGCCTGGCTTGGCAAACCTGATCACCTGTGGGCGGGCAGGCATGTGCTGACCAGGACAAGGGTGACAGGGTGCAGAGCAGCCCAGGACCACCAGGGTTTGGGCTGTCCCACCTCACTCCTGCATCCTGCATCACTCTCCAGCAACACTGGGTCCCCAAGAAGAGACATCAAGGCGGTGGCATGGGGACCTTGCAGGGTGGCTTCATCTCTCTGCATGATGCTCTCTGCAAGTTTCGTGGACAGCAGGGAGCTGGGTTGGAGCAAGCCCTCAATACTGTGGGAGCTCAGAGGGGCCACAGCCAATGCAGGCAGGTTTTTCATCCAGGCTCTGAGCTCCCCATGCTTAGCACAGAGCCCTGCCATGACATGGGCAGTGCAGCGGCTCTCAGCTGCTGGCTTGGGAGCACTGGGATGCACCCGGACACCAACACCTGGGTGCCTGCCAGTCCCCATTGCAAACCCTGCCAAAAGAGAATTGTGCCACATTGGGCTGGAGCAGAGGATGGGCAGAGCCAAGCTGCCCGCCAAGCATCGCTCTGGCCTACGAGGCAGAGGAGCCCAAACTGCAGCACTTCCTCAGGGCAGGGCTTGTGGGGAGGTAGCTGTGATGCTAGATGTTGGGACACGCTGTCCTTTTTTCTCTGTGTTTCTCCTTAAAAAAAAATAATAATTAAAAATAAAAAATAAAAAATAATGGATTGTTTCGGAAAGCATGTGCACCAGCTTGCTGGATGCAATGAGCCTCGGCACCTCACATGGCAGGACTTTGCAGCAAAACAATCAGCCTGACAGATTTTTGTGCATTTACATCACAGATGGGAAAAAATCTTAGTAATCCTCAGAAGTTTCTTCCAGTGGATGATTTCACTGAGGTCTGGATCAGTCCCAGCTGCTACAAATGAGCACAGAAAGAGCAGAATTCAGCAGTAATATATGAGATATGGGCAACAGCTTACACAATCTCTGTGTCCAGGAGCATGTCAGAGATATTTTCATAAGGAGCACTGGGAACAACAAGCAGAGGGTATTTGTGGCTGACAGAAAGCAGCAATAGGGTGCAATTCAGACTATCTCTGCATCTCATGTTTTGTGTCTTCATCACAGACAGAAATGATGGCTTTGATCTGCCAGCTCGCAATGCGTTGGTTCAGGTCATCACAACTTCCTTCAAAGCCTCTAGGCTAAGCAATAAGACCAGTGAATCAACAGATGTGTTCATTCATTGAACCAGTGTCAGCAGCAGCTCTTACAGCATACAGACAGAGCGCCTCTCTCTGAGCTCACCGACTCACCAGCAGCTTGGGCAACTTCCAGCCCTGCTGCTGCCTCCCAGAACCAGGTCTGCAGCAGATGCAGATCTGTTCTCAGCCTGGGTGGCATTTCGCCCACGTTAATACATCTTAATCACCATGATCTGATTGCAGCAATTTCTTGCCTAATTCATTATCTCAGACTTTGGCCACCGTGCAACATAGATGCTGTGATGCTGCACCTTAATGGCACCTGTATCAATCTTAACCTGCCTGAAGCCATCCTCCTCTGCCTTTCCAGGACGAGGGCTCTTTTCTCTCACTGCTTTCAACAAAACACAAATGTGACCCAAAATTACTAGTTATCACCTTTGCTGCAAGTAGATACCAGAGCATCCACGTGTAGGACAAGTTCATTCAGGTAGGCTGGCCTCGAGCTGCAGGAGAGCATCACACTCCTCAGCAGGAACTGGGGAGGAGGATTCCTGCTCAGAGCCAGTGGTTCAAAGCAGCCTGCACTTGAGGAAATGCCACCTGTAGGCATTCCACTGCTGTAGGAGAGCTTTGCCACACATTGGAGTCAGGGTGATGCACAGGAAGTTTGGGAGTACAAACCAATAAAACACAGTGTGATTCTACTAATGATTTACATTGCTTTATTGCATTTAACCCCACTTAACAGCCGGGCTAACTCCACCTGAAGTGGGAGGTGTCCATCCTGCAGCAGGAGGGTGAAGCAGTTGCCCCAGCCCTGGGTGACTTCAGCAGGGCCAGAAGTCTGTCTGTGGGCAGGGAGCCCAATTACAACTGACAGCAGCACTCCCTGCCACCCACGTTCCCCATCACAAGCTGGGAGTGGAGATTTGATAACGACATAGCCCAGGCACTGTGCTCCCCTCGGGCTGTCTGTGGGGCCCAGGCACAGAGGAGCCAGCGCTGGGTATCCACTTGGCATATCTGTGATTTTTTTTTAATAAGAGCAGGCCCAGGAGACATGTCCACGCAAGCAGGTTGTGTGGTGACACCTCCCGAAAGGAGTGGTGCAGGGACGAGCTCTCTTTGTCACCCCATGTTGGGACATGAAGTCATTTCATAAGAAATGAGGCCTCAATCGAGGCAGCTGGGTGTCTGGAGGAGCCAGATTAATATCACCCTGCAGTCGGCTCCCTTGACACAATAGCCTTTAGGGAGCTACAGAGGAATACAAAAGCTTCTTGTGAATCCCAGAGACTCAGCAGCAGAGTTTAAAATTGCCGACTAATTTAGATAGCAGAGAGAGTCATTGTGCAAGGAACTCCTAGAAAAACAGCTTTGCCATCAGACTGCCTCAGGTACAGCATGGCAGGTCCTGAAATGCCGAGGCCCAGCAAAGCAGAAAATCATGGGCAGTGTGTGGGCTGCAGGGCAGGCTGCAGCCTGGGCAGTTTGTGCAACCAGCACAGCCTCTGCTCTGTGACCCCCTCACTGCCCTTGCCCAGCCCACAGGTGGTGGGGATGCGTGCACACATAAACTCACACACACACAGGGGAACGCAGGCCAGTAGGATGCTCTGCTCCTGCTTTGAGCCTCTGTGTCAAATAAATGAAAGGAGGTTAAAAATATATATTTTTTAAGTCTCCGTTAGCAAGTGGCTGGCAGCTCTTCCTACATTTCTCCCTCTGTTACAAGGCAATACCCAAACAGACCTTCCCCATTTCCCTCTCTCTCTTTTCTTCCAGAAGGAATATTCCCTGCAGCCCAGGTGTGCTGGTGGCAGTGGGAAGCCTGTGAGTGGTGGCTCAGGTGAGTGTCGGAGCTCCTGCAGCACACACTGCTGCATGGTGGGGTTGGCAAGATGAGCTGGGGGTCCCTTCACACAGCCAGTACCACCAAGCCCTTTGCTGGAATGTGGGAAGCGCTGGGACAGGGAGAGAAGCGAAAAGTGGAGAGGCGAAAATGAGGGAGTAAGGACCCCAGTGCCCATGGCAGCCTAGCCTCTTCCCTTAGACCTCCATAGGGCTTGGAGCATCCTGAAAGCATGACTGGCAGTGTCCCCCATTTTCCTTGTCCCTTTGGCATGGATGAAAATAGTTTTGCCCCATCCCTGCCCACATCCTGAGACCAAAACACTGGGTGAGCTTCTGCAAGCCCAGGCTGACAGAGGGCATGGGGCGATAGGCAGCACCCAGCTGAGAGCCCAAAGGAACAGCTGGGGCACTTCAGCTCCTTCTCCCCCCACCATCTCCACAAACTCAGGCTCCCCAGGCCAGGACAAGTCCTGGGCAGCAGAACCAGGCTGCTCAGCCCCTCGCGCCTCCCCCTGTGCCCTTGCCCCGGGACGGCACAGTGCTGGTGCGCAGCGGGTGTTGCAACACACTGGGAATGATCACGATAACACGAGCGGTTGCCCTGGTGCCGGGCTTTGCTGCTGCAGAGCTTGCTAAAGAGAGTGGGCGTGCGGCTTCCTCTGGGCCGATCTGATTTCTCCGGGAGCGTGGTTAAGGCACACTCAGGAGAAATCACCCTCCGTGGAGCAGGGACGCAACCTCTCGGTGCACTCAGGCACCTGGGCAGGCAGGGAGCTGTTTTCTTTGCAGAGTGGGGGAAAAATCAACTATCTTGTTCCTCACGCCTGGGAAAACATCATCCGGCAACGAAAAGCAAAACGAGCAAGTTCTGGGGGGCTGTGGGGTCCTTGCAGGGTGGCAAGGAGGCAGCCTCCACGGGAGCCTCCGTCCTCACCCCCACCAGAGAGACAAGGCAGGAGCTTTGTGGGACCCAGCCAAAAAGTCCATCAGCGGGAGCACAGGCGGGCAGAAGCAGCAGCTCCATGTCGTGGGACACGGGGCAGCATGGGGCCACCGGGCTCCCCAGGGCCACACTGCGGAAATCAGGTAAGCCCAGGGCCCCCCAGCTGCCACGGGGGTCCCAACGTCCCCGTGTCCCCTACCTGCACTTGCTGGGCATGGGCTGCTGAGCCCCCACGGGGATGTTCTGCACTGCCTGTCTGTTTGTGCACAGGTGACTTTGGACCCTGGTTTAAGTTTGTTTTGGGATATCATGTTTCTGTAGTTCTGCAGTGGCTCTTCAGAATCTTCCCTTCCAAAACAAACCCATATCCCACAAGGAGTTCCGCAGGAGAACCCATGCTACAATTTGATGTTCCTGGGGAGGGATTAGGCTGGGCAGGGGGTACTTGCAAGTGTAATCCCTATGGTTCAAAGCGAATCGATTTTCTCTGCATTCCACAAAATACCTTTGAGCTACCTTAAAACATTCATTAATGATTGATGCGTGTCTCTACATAGGTTGGCAAATGCACAGAGAAAATATTTGATGATATATTAAAAGCAAGTTTGCGACATTATCAAGGACTGCTGAGCATCTGTCACTGCGTAACAAAACTAATCAAGCCGCTCCACATGCCGCTTGCAAAAGGCACGGGCAGGCTTTCCTTGGTAATTGTTAACAGAGTGGGATCCCTGCCTCGGCACCCTTGCTTATCACAGTCCAAGGTAATTAAATGAAATTATTAACCAACATGCCCAGTCCCGCCTGTCTCCAGCAAGAAAGGCGGCTGCTGCTGCCTAAATGCTACAAGCATTTCCATCCTCAGCCAGCCCAAACCCATGAAGAAACTTCCAAGCACCGGAGGGCTCATCTCACCCCAGCCACCTGGGATCCTACTCTCAGGGTCCTTTCCTACAGGGCAGCTATGGAGTGGCTGTAGCTGGTGGCAGGTGCTCAGCAGGGATGGGTGGGACTGGGGGCACTGGTTGGACTGGGCAGAGCAGTGGCTGTGCTGGTGGAGAGCTCAGACTGGACTGGACTGGTGAGGAGCACTGGCTGTACTGGTGGTGGCACTGGGTGTACTGGTGGCAGCCCCATCCCCTGCATGGACAGGGCAGGATGGTGCTGTGGGGCAGCAGGGCCAGGAGATGTGGGGCCGTGTCGCGCCTGTTGGCGCCCCCAGGATAAAATCTGCAGAGACCAGTGACAGGAAGCAGGGACAGAGCAAGCACAGACACAGCAGGGCCCATCCCCTTGTTCCTCTCACAGGAGGAAGGGCCAGAAATGCTGGCACATTGCTGCTTTCCCTACAAAGCCACTCATCACTAAGCACTGCTCTTACACCTCTGTTACAGTGGTCTTTCCCTTTCTCACCCTGCAACCCTGTGGGGTTCATTTCTGAATTTCAGTGCTGAGCCGACCTGTGGTGAGCAGGTGCCCTGAGGAGTGACCCCATAGCTGGGACCCATTTCCCAGAGCAGCCACATCAAGTTACATTTGCCTCATTGCATTATAAATACCAGAATTAGGCTGGCTTAATTATTTAAAAGCATAGATTAAAAGCAGACAAAGGCTCTTTGCCTCCTTTCTGGAGCACGCGTATCATTCATTGGCAACACGGTCGCCCAGTGACAGGCAAGGGGAGCACGCCAGGCCCCTGGGACGAGAGGCTCCTGAATTGCCAACATGGCAGGAACCAGGGGAGAGGAAAACCACAATGAGGATGGGGAGGATGACAAGCAGCATCTGCCAAGCTCTGGGCTTGCCGTGTTATTGTTGTTGTTGTTGTTGTTAGTATTATTATTATTATTCTCCACCACCAGGGCCAGAAGCCAGTCATTAATGTGGTGGCAGAACTGCTGTTTTGCTCAGGGCATAACAGCAAGACAGGTCGAGTGTTTCTGCTTCTCAGGTTTGCGAGGCGGTCACAACCCCACCGTGCTTTTCTCACTTGTAAATGTGCAAGGGAAATGCGCAGCTAGCAGAAACACCTGGGTATCCCGAGAGCCTTCCTCCCTAGGGTGCTGTGAGTGAAGACAGCATGTCACCAGGCTGCCTGTGAGTTTGGAAGGGGAGCCCAAACAACTCCTGCTTTCCGATACACCACTGCCTGCCGAAGTCCGTGCTCCCAGCTGCTCTATTTGATCTGGTGTCTGCACCACATGTACAGATGCTGAGACACATGGCAGCCAGTGCCCAACACTACCAGCATGCTGCTGCTGCAGGAGCAGGGCAGGAGTAGTCACTGAGGTCCACCACAGCTGGAATTCAGCCCTCAGCTTGCAAGGTCAGGACAAGTTGCTCAAAGCCAGCATAGATGGGGGAAGCTCTAGAGCCCTCCCCCGCCCCCCCCCCCCCCCCCCCCCCCCCCAGCCCCAGCTCTTCTGCGTTTATAAAGCACTATTAATTAACATCAGGAAAATCATGCAACTTGGCACTGCCAAGAATTCAAGAATCCGATATGGAAGGCCAGCTTCCATCTTAATTCTTTGTAGGACTGAACATACATGACCTCTTCTGCTGTGACACTGCAGTGAGAAAGGCCACAGGGCCAAACTCCAGCTCCACCTTAAACATGGAAGTGTCCTGACCACGAACAGACATTGGTTATAACCGTGTTTATAATCCTTAAAGCAAGAAGTGGATCAGGAGCTCCCAAGAGCTGCCTGAGGGGAGGAAGGGTTGGAAACTTTATCCTCAGGAGAGGAGTGCTCTGTGGGGAGCAAACAGGATGAGTCCATGGCGTGAGAAATGCTAGGACAGCCATGCCCATACAACGGGGCTTAGATCCTGTAAAGATAATACACACATCCCAAGATCTTTGTACCCATTAATCCAGCTCAGAAATTTTCCCCATGCTCCATTTCTTCCCATAATGGGCTCATCCACAATATATTTTTTTCACCTTCCTCATTTCTTCCTTGTAATATAAAATATTACATATATATTTTTAATTCTTCCCCATTTTTAAAAGTTTCTCCCAGATCATATCACAAACTATGCAATATATCTGCACTGATGCACCTAACAAGATCCCAGTAACATGAAGAAACTTTTGTTTAGAGTTTTATTTTTAAGAAAATGCTACATTTACGTGAGATTGGGCTTTTAAAGGAGATGAGCTGGATGCTGGGGCAGCAGGCAGCACTACAGGGAACTGCTGCACCTTGTGCTTGCTCTCTCTGGCTGACACCACTCTGTGGCAGTTCAGAACAGAAACATCAAGTTCTTGGGCATGGCAAAAAAATCTCCAGAAAAGGGAAGATTTCCCACTGTTGCAGGCATATGTGTCACAAACTCAGATTATTTTGCAGTTCCTATTGCTCATGCAAATAGTTTGAAACTAGCTTTGCTGACCTGTATTAAGCACGATGGTTTGCAGCCCCATTCCTTGTGGGATGCATGTGACCAGCTTCTTTCAGCAGCCAGTCATTAAGCTGCTGGTTCTCTTAAAAAAAATAAAATAAAATAAATAAATAAATAAATAAAATCATGAACAAATTCCAGGCACTCGGAAAACCATAGGCTACAGTTTTAAGTGACTATTTCAGCCCAGGAAACCTCAGGTCAGTGGTTCTGCAAACCCAGACCTGGGGCTTTGAGCTGGAAGTCTGCATTTTTTCCTCCCTTTTCATCTCTTCCACCAATTACTAGGGTTTCATGGAATTACGAGCAATAACCACATCTGGCCCTGGCTCCCATTCCCCGAATAATGTCTTCTGCCTATTTTTACGTGGATGACATTTCACAGAGCCTCACTGTCTGCCCAGAAAGGGATTCCCATAAAATATTTTTAAGAAGAGCAGTTTGGCCATTTTCTGCCACTATTGAAAAAGCTCTCCCTAGATGCTCTTGTTGGGAAATCAGTTCTCAGCAGAAATAAGTCTGCAAACACTTCAGATGGTGTAAACTCATTGACTGAAAACACTCAATTATTTTCTCTCCAATCCCTTCTGTACTTTCCCCCTGGGAAGGGCGGCTGGAGCAGGGCAGCTGGAGCAGCACCCTGGTTGCCAGCCCTGCCTGGGGCCGATAATCCCCTTACAGCATTCCTGGGGATTATTTTCATCCCGGTGGCTGGGAGCAGCACAGGCTGCATGGCTGCAACGCAGAGGGGCAGCCTCACAGAGACAAGTCGTTAAATCCTAAATAAATTATCTGTGGAGGACATCTCTGAGCCCCGATCCCAAATACAGCAGCAAGGGAAGCACAGCTCAGCCCCAGCAGCAGTGCCAGCCCCTGGGCATGAGCATCCCTGTCCTCTGCAGGAACAGGCTCAGAGCTTTGTCCTCCTGGTGCCCCAAGCAGCACACCACACTTTACACTCCTTGAGGGTATATTTAAGGTGTTATTTGAGACATTCAGGTTTTCAAAGACATTTAATGTATCTCCAAAACTGTTATGTTGTTTCCCAAAAGATTGAGGCCAAGCATAATCAGAAGTGGAAAGAATTCGTGCCAGAATTGCAGACTCACAATTTTATCAAAAGTCTCCCAGGAACTGGGGGATTTATAAGGATTTCCAGGATCCCAAGATTTTCTTTAAGTCAGAGCAGACCAAGCTATTAAAAAATCATTTTCCTCCTCCAGGCAGTCCCATGACCAGGGACAGGCCAGGGAGGGGGTGTGCTGGGTTTCCAGCACCTCCGAGATGCTGAACATCTCCCACGGGGTCTCCCAGGAGGCTGGGAGCTCATTTCACAGCCATGGCTAGGAGAGGAACTGTGCAATGCCTCAAGTCCAGAGATGTGCCAGCAGCCTTGTCCTCATCATCCAAAATCTTGCTTTGTATATACAGAAAGTCACTTGGAAATGCAGCTTTCCTAGAAAGCCTCAGGCTTCTAGAAATGAGGAAAGGGAAAATATTTAAAAGCAAGCAAAACAGTAAATTCATTGAAGCAAACACAGCTACTTTTTAAAAGCCACAGTCCAAAGCAGATGTATTTGAAAGGTCATGCTGTCTTTCTGAGTACAGCAGAGGGTGTCAAAAATGCACATGCTTTTTTGTTGTTGTTGATTATATCTTGCCAAGAACAATATAAAAATGTCTAACACCTATCGCCGATTTATGGTGGTGGCCCAGGAGGTGCCAGAGCTGAGGCTTGTTCATTGATCTATGGCTGAATCATGCAAAAACAGACATCCTGCTGTAAATCCACCGCAGAGACCTGGTTTGATTTATACCTCCAGCACTATAAATAATGACAAAACACAGTCTGATAGCAGTCTGTCTCCCCATACACAAGTATGAATTACATCAGGTCTCAAAGACGATAGATCTACTGCAGGAGGAGCATTTTGTCCAGGGTCCCTTTTTTGCTTGCAGAAAGGATGTCCTGTCCTTACTCCCAGCATTTCCCCAAGCTGTGCTTCAGGTCCCACTGTTTTGTTTTTGTTTCTCACTTTTCATTTTTGTTTTTGTTTTTTAATGGTCAATGCAAATGCAGACATTCCTTAAATTTTTCCACACTAAGGTCTTGTGACTTAAAGTGCTGTTCCTGGAGGGAGGTTCATGGCTCCTTCCAGTGAGCTTGGCACACAGCAACACAAGACAAATCCTTATGTGGGTGCCTGCACACCTGTGGGCACATCCAAAACAGTGATGGCCAAGCTAAAAGCGGCCTGCAGTGTCCTGGCCCCCGCAGCACTGATCTGCTCAGGCAAATTACACTCCTTGTGAGGACTTCTGCATGCTGATTTACCAGACGCCTGGGCAGAAACACTTCCAACCTACCTCAGTTCTTCCCACTCCTTCCTTCCCAACATTTTCTTCAGTTGCACCAGTTTCAGGGAAAATCCCTCCATCTACCTTTGGTAAACATGTTGATTTTTTTTTTTTCACTGCTGCTTTCCACAAACCTCAGCCATGCAGCATATATAAATAGCCACAATCTCCAATTCAAAACCTCCTGGCTCACCATGGCACTGCCCCAAAATTCTGCAAAACCAGGGGGTCCCAAGGGCAGGGATAGTTTCCTGGTCGTCCTGGGGGCATTTCCAGATAAAATCCCTGTTGTGCAGGCAGCTGACCAACAGTGGTGCTCCTATTAAAAACCCTTGGCATTCTTTGAAATTTACTTGTTTTGTTAGAAGAATAAAGCCACCACTTTGTCATTGGAAATGGAAGCTCATCTATTTTATTCACACCAAAACAAACCTTTACTTTTGTACCTTCCTTTCTTGTCCTTTGTCCACCTCCTTTCCTATGGGAAGGAAGACTCCCAAAACGGAAGGAGTAGGAGAACAAACCACACCAATTTTACCCTGGTGGAAACCCGATGTGCTTTCCACTGTTCAAAAAACAGCCTTCATTTGTCAAAAATCAGCCATCAAATGGTGCTGCCTTAACCTCTGGCTGCTCTGCAGCTCTGCATCTCTCCAGCCTGCGCACCAGCCACAGCAGGGTGAGATCCAGCCTGGTGCTTCCATCAGTCAGCAAAACTCTGCTCCCTCTCTGCTGCTAGCAGCTGTGTGTGATCCTACAGGAACATAACCTGGTACAAGAAATCACTGGTCCCAGCTTCCAAGCACCCTTTGAATATGTACCAAACTATTCACCCCAATTACACTCATGTAATGGGCTCTGATCTGTTTTCCTTTGTTCCCAAAGCAGCAGGGCACTGGCCACATTAACATTCAATGAAAAGTTGTTTGATACTGAATCATTTCTTCAGCAGTATTATTTCTTACACAATTCTGTTTGATTGCAATCCACTTTACATTTGCTGAGTACTTACTGACTATGAAAGAATGGCATAGCCTGCTTTCTTGTGCTTTTTTTTTTTTTTTATTGATTTCTCTTTTAAAAGGGTTTTATTCCTTTTGTACATGAGACTGCGATAAGAGAGAGAGACTGTATTACTGAACAAAAGCTGTTTTCCTTGCTGCTCCATCAATCCATACAGCCTCACACTAGGTACCCCAAAATACTGTAATAATGAAACACTTGGAGCTGTGGAGCTGCCTACACCCTTTTTCTGGGACTTTTTGTTCTTACTGGTAAACTCTCAAATTGCTCAAGTGAGTAGTCAGGAATTAATTGCTTTTCCTGGGCCCCTGATTAGACCATGCACTGGAATAATTGCTCTGCACTTAAAGCACAACCCGCTGCATGCATTCCGTCGTACAACGTGCTTTTCACTCCCTTTGTATAGTTGTTTTTTGTTTTTTGTTTTTTTTTGTTTGTTTGTTTGTTTTGTTTTGTTTTTTTTTAGTAAAGGAGAAGTGTGGAGAACTTGGAAAATACCAGCAGCAAGAATACCGTGTGGGTTGCCTGAAGTCCAAGCTGCCACCACTTAGAAAATTGCAGGCCCTTGTTCTCACATCCAGAACAGAAATTGTTACTGCACGTGTGAACAATGCTTTCCTTGGCATTGGGCTGGGTCCTGGCTTCTAGGTCAGCAGGGCATCACCAAAATCTGATGGCAGTGCTTCCTCAGGCCCCCCAGATCCTGCAGCTTACCCCCCACAGGAGCAGAGCCCAGCACAGCCTGTGGTATGGCTGCTCCCAGCCTCAGTTGGGCTGATCTTGTGTTAATTAGTCCTTGGCACTAAATGCTGCAGCCACCAAAGGGAGTGGCTGGCAAGTCATTTAGAAGTGATCTAATTAATATGTGTCTCTCCAACAACGCAAAGGGAATATTTTTAAATATATATATATATATATTCCCAGCAAAGGGAATATTTTTTAAACATCTGCAAAATGCCCCTGCACAGCCGCCTGCCCAGGGAGGAGAGCACCGGAGGGCTCCCACACCCCTCGGGTGCCACCCCTCCTGCCACCTCTCTCTCTTGTCTTCCAGCCTCGATGTACACAGAAATACAGCGGGAGCATCCTGACAGTGGGAATATCCTGACTCACCCAGACTACATAGATGGAAACCCGGACCTGATCAAACCTAAAAAGCTCCTCAACCCCGTCAAAGCCTCAAAGAGTCATCAGGAGCTGCACAGAGAGCTGCTGATGAACCACAAGAGGTAAGAGGAGGTCACAGCCTGCGGTGCTGAGCCCTGGCACAAGTGCCAGTGACGGCCTGCTTGCTGGAGGGGCAGGATAAACCTGCACGTGAACATGGTGTAAAACCTGATGTAACCATTTTTGCTGATGTGGCAGCTTGTTTTTAAACAAAAATGGAGATAAAGACCCCTGCTCTGCCATCTCCATCTTTCCAAAGCTCTTGCCAAGCTCACCCCAATGTGCAGCCCTTCTCTACATTCAGCCCAGAGGCAGTGAGCAGTGCGGGCTGGGTGGAGCAACTGGAGCTGTGTGAGGGCATTGCTGTAAGATTATTTGTACATGGAAAAGGCTAATCACCGCTTCCCTATAAATCAAGAGGCGCCTAGGGCAGAGATACAGCTATCATTCGCATCCCTTATTCCCCACCCTATCACCCCAGTTTAAGTCTTTGGGGTATGGATACAACATCAGAATAATGACACCAGGGTCTGAGAATCTAACTCCACATCAGTCCCTTGTGGAAAGTGTCTGAACTCCAATGCAACAAAAGCATGCTCAGTTCAGAGCCTTTCTAGCACAGCAAGAAATCTGATGGCTTTATATTAAAATGATCTGAATACCATGAAATATTCTGACATGATCACACTTTGACTCTCTAATTAAAAGGAGCAGAGCCTCTGTTCGAAATGACTGCTCTCATCACGAGAACCAGGTACATGCATTAATTGGGCAAACAATCACGCCTGCCAGTAGGGTGCATTACCCAGTGCTGGCATTGCCTGGGCTCAGCTTGGATTTGACTTTCACAGAAGCAGAAAAATTACAGGGACTGTGCCCAAGCCATTCTCCAGCATCAAGGCAGAGCCAACTAAACCAGCCAGGTATTTTTAAAATTGTCTTGACAGCCACCACATCCCACCTAGTGATGCTGCCCAGTTAAAGGTTCACCCAGCATCCTTAGCCTGGATCTCCCAGAACATTATTCCAGTTTAATCCCCATAGAACAAAGTTCCTGCAGTGAGGGCAGCAGAGATGAACAGCAGAAGACATGGGGCACCAGGCTGAGCTGAGCCTCGAAGTGGCAAATGCCAAGCGGCATCATCACCTCGTCCTCGAGCCCTGTGCCTGCCACCATGCCGTACCCACATGTGCCATCAGGTGCTGGCAGGAGGCAGCCCCACCACGGCCACCCTGTGTCCCCAGCCCCTGTCCTTTGATGCTGCATGGCTCAGGGACAGGCGGTGCCTGAGGCAGCAGTTCAAGCCTGCTACAGCTCCAGCCTCCCAAATGATTTTCAGCGAATGTGTGGAACAAATCCCACAGTAAACAACAATCCATCTGGGCTGGTTTCTTCTTGTTGGGATTTTTAATAAAATATGTTTAACCAAAGATTTTTATTTTATTTTTTGTTTAAAAGCAGGAAGAGATCAAGCCTTTATTCATCCAGCTTAGAGCCTGGTCAGAGCCAGATCAGTTTAAAGTGTTCTCTTGGTGACTCCAGCTCCCAAGACGATCGATGCTGGCATCGCTGGTGTGGGTTCACAGCAGCCAGAGATGGCACTGGTCTGCCAGAGGGCTGGAAGGGTAGCATCGATACATGTCCTTAATTCACCAGCAAATCCAACAGCTTTGCTCCCTGCTGCATGGTCCTACGGAGGGGAAGAGAGGAGAGAGAAGGATCAGTGCTTGCTCCCATTTCTGCTTTGCTTTTTCCCCTTAGGCAGAAGCAGGAAGCAACCCACAGCAGCACCTTCTGCAACAAAACCCTTATCTTAGTCAACACCTCTGGGTACTAACAACACAGGCTGATTAAACCAAAGAGCAGTAATAAATCCAAAGGCAACACTGCAGACTCTGTGCCTCCAGCAACCCAAGGCAGGCTTACAGCTTTGGAAAAGCCATCTCTGCTGCAGGAACCCCACGCATCCCCATGTTACAACACCTCTCCTGTGACTGTTTTTTAGGACCTTAAATATTCTCAGCCTGCTGATTTAAAGGAGTGTTAAACCCAGACCAGGAAAGTGGTCAGGGTCTGGCCCTTCCACATGCAACAGCTGCAATGTCTTCAACTCCTCTTTAAAAACATTACTTCAGCCAACTACATCTACTTCTGTATTTTCTTGCAAAATTACTTATGTTGCAGTCGCTATTGCAGAAGATAACCTGTTTAAAAGCAGCCTTGATCTCTTAATAACCTGTTCTTCCATGACACAAAAATGTGTACTTGCAATGGAGTCTGCCCAAAAGCCAGCAAAGCTTTGACTATCTGCCTGTCTACGTCCATGCCACTTTTAGGGGGCAGAACCTGGTAGGAAATTGGCCAGTGTGAGATGCAGGAAGCAAACCTTAGTGCTTAAATTCGGGCATGGCAACATTCAGAGTTAGGTTTCTGAAATTTGTTTGGAGTTCTTTCATCTCTTTGCCACGTATTTAAGCCTTGCCTGTGTGTCCTTGCTGTAGCTCCTTTCCAGTGATCCCACCCCCAACACAGCTTTGCTTGGGATGTGTTGGGCGATGAAGGGGAGTCGGGTGCCCACCTCAGGAGAGGATATCTCCTTCTGGCCTCTCGACTCAAGCTCTCCACGTCAACAGGGATCGCTCAGCGATCAGCTCAACCCTCAGCTCTAAAGCAAACCTGGGATGCGAGCTGCCAGGACAATTACTGCAGTTCAATGACTACCCCTGCTGGTGGAAAAAAAAAATCTTCATTATTTAAAATTCCCTCAACGCGGCTGAAGCCATCACCCACATAAATAATGCTAAAACCAGCACGAGCCAAAGGAAGGGCAATTTCCATTCCCACACAGAAAGCTGTGGCACCTTGGTGTCAGGAGCGAGGAGAGTTTGGGGCTGCCAGCAGGGCAGGGTCACACTCAGTGCAGCAGCTCCAGCCCTGATTTATCTGTTTTTGATCCACAGAGGCTTGGGCGTGGAGAGCAAGCCAGAGCTGCAGCGGGTGCTCGAGCACCGACGGCGAAACCAGCTCCTCAGACAGAAGAAGGAAGAGGAAGAGGCAAAGAAATTGCAGTCTCCCTTTGAAAAGGAGTTACTAAAGAGGCACCAGAGGCTGGATCAGGTAGAACAATGTTGTCAGTCATCCCAAGGTTATCCTAACCACCCCACGCAGACCACAGGGGAGACGGCTTGGCTGGGGCTCAACTCAAGTAGTAGTGCTGGCACCCCTCCATAAAACAAGAGCCAGGGTGCATCCCTCTGCCATCCCACACAGCTGCACCGCCTCATCCTCACAGTCAGACCCACCATGCTCATGTCACCTCCATGTGTCCCTGGCCCCAGGTTTTCTCCAGGTCCCATGGGGTGTTCTCGGGTGCTCTCTGTGCTTGCCCACCACTGAAACAGCTGCAAGCAGCCAGTCAGCTTGCTGCCTCTGAAAATAAACTCATTCCCTTTTCTACTTGTCAGTATTTGCACTAAAGTTGGATGTCACTGGTTTATTTAATTAATGGCACAACAGCTGCCTTTTAATCATATCAGCCAAGCCAAGACCACCAGAAAATCAAAGCCTGACCCTCTCAAAGAAGGATTAGGAATACAAAACAAGGCAGTTTAGGGGCAGAGCCATAAAGGCTTTGCACATCGAAGTGAGGCAGCACAATGAGTTACTCCCCTTTAGATGATAACCTAAAGCTGAGAATGTTCCCCAGGCTCACAGGCCTCCTGTGCCTGGAGGGACAGAAACCTCCTCCTCCCTCTGCCATGGCAGCTCTGAAGAGGGGCAATCCCTGCTCACCTGCTGGAGAGGTTCCTTCCTGGAGGGAAAAACAGATGCTCCAGTAGGCCAGAAAAATAAGCTATGGGTGAATGTGGCTCTTAATGGTTTGGAAAAAGAGAGCACTGACGTGCACTTACAGTTATTCAATTCTGGGCAACAATATCTGGACACCCGGCAATAATGAAGCCCAGACTTTTAATGTAGCTAATGCACTTCTGTACTGTAGCAGACACAGATAACAGTGAGTCCTCTTTATTACAGCTGGAGAAAGAGCAGGAGAAGGAGGAAGACCGTGCACCAGAATTCATTAAAGTAAAAGAAAACCTGAGAAGAACATCAACAGTGACTGGGGAAGAGAAAGCAGCATAGCTTCTGCCAAAACTCACTGGAGATCCTACCAAGGCTGACATCTCTGTACATGGTGGACATTCAAAGCCGCATCTTTGGGGCTACTTACAGTTATTAACACTTGCTCCAGTAGAAGGCACAAAAAAGGTTTTCTCATCCCAGGAAGGTCTTATGGTGGAAAAGGTGCAGCATGCACTGCAGAAGTACTCAGGCGAAGAGATGCAGAGAGAAGCAACCTCCCTTTCCTCCCAGACTGTGGGTGCACACTAACTTCCAGCTAACTCTTGGTTAACCCTTGAGGCACAGTGACCATGTAAGGAGGGATGGGCATTCCCAGAGGTCTGGGGGACCCCACATCTCCCCAGAGGTGGGCTCACCAAGCTGGGGACAACAGGAGGGCAGCTGCAGCTCTGCAAACCCAGCATATTAACACGAGGGACAATCTGTGCATCGCTGAGAACAGCACAGGTGACTGTAAGGGCCTTCCCAAGGGTTACTGGCATCGTGTCACTACACGAGTCCAGCCTTGCTGAGGCTGTGTGTCCCAGCAGCATGGCTCTGCCGTTAAACAATGAAAAAAATCAACCCCTGTGTGCCCACATCAGCTCAGCAATGGCCAGCCGGGTTCAACTGTTTTCATGAGCACCTTTAAGCTGCATTTCAAACCTGCTTGTGAACAGCTATTTAGCTATTTGCCCAGTTCCATGCTCAGGCAGAAGATACACTGGGCTATCCCATGAAAGCCCAGAGTGAGAGGAAAATGCTTCATCCATAAAAGTACAAGCTGGGGGCTTTCAGCATGGGTGTCAGTGGAAGCATGTGGTGACCAAGCAGCAGAGCCAGCAGCGAAAAACTGCTTCTCGCCTCTCTGCATGAAGATGCTGCTGCAAAGCTGTTTGTCAGTGCTTCTTATCCCTTCTTCCAGAGGTCAGCACTGCCTCACACTGCAAGGCTAAAAATCTTTCTGCTGCTGGTAGAGCAAAGCTGAGGTAGATGGTGCCTTTGCACCACATATGGACAGAGGCCACCATATTTATGGGGCACCTGTGCCCTGAGGTGTCCACATATAGAGCTAAAATTGCTCATTCAGGTAGATCTCAGCTTCTTGGTTCTCACACAGCCCTGCTACAAAGCCTGAACAGCATAACTCACCAACTGCCTTCCAACAATGGTTCTTGAATGGCAAGAGTCAATGGGTGTAGTCAGCTGGGAAGGTGACACCTGGTTAACAGTATCTACCATCCACATATGCAGTAGATCCATATGTAAATTAAGGAAAGGGGGTGTTTATTAAGAAGTTACTAATCCATTCCCTAGTCTCTCTGGTCCATCAGGGCGTTTCATTTCAGAGGACTGTTGCTCAACCTGGCAGCTTGAGTAAAACATCTGAGCCACATCATGCATCAAGAGCAGCGATACAGATACAAGGCTTCTGGACAGCCTTGCATTATAAAAAAGCCCTTAACCCAGTTCCAGCCCTCGAGAGCCCCACCTCACAGCACTGGCCTTCATTCATCATGCTTATTCTAAACAGGTTTTTATTTCAGAAATCCAGTGCATATGGTTTCTATGGGTCAAACAAGATCTGAAAAGATTTGTTTTGCCTGTTCCCACTGTAAAGTTTTTCACATAGCCTATGACTAAAACCATGCGGGAGAAGCAGCATGAAGCATTTTTTCAAGGGGGGAAGCCAAATTTCTCTAAGATAAAATTGTATTGCTAAGGATGCTTGTACACAGCTGTAGAGAATGCTTTATAATATTCCATCCATCTGTAACATCAGTTTAAATAACAAACTGAGTTGTTTTTTTTGTGAGAGGTTATGGCACAGATCAAGTAACCTTGATCAAAGGGCTCCAAAAAATTAAGCAAATTAATTTGTAATTTTGCCACTGATGGAAAAGCACTCCAGAAGAGACAATCTGTCACTCCATATGCACCGGTGAAAAGAGTGCTATCGGCTCACCCTGTCTGCAACAGGGGTACTTATGCAAGTCCTTGGGTGGGAAGCCTGGGTAAGCTGAGTGCTCGGAGCAGGTTGAAAGTATTTTTCCATGGTCTTCTTGAGTACAACGATACTATCTGAAAAACTCAAGGTGTCTTCCTTTCACTTGGTGTCCACCAAGCATGGAGAAGGGCCGCATACCTTTACAGTCTGGCGCTGCTGAGGGGGAGTTGGTTGTCCAGAAGTGAAAGGGAGGGCTGTCATAGGGCATCATACTGTACTAGCTGAGGATAAGCTAACAGCACCAAAAGAGATCCTTCCAGCTGTGGGGAGACAATGGAGAGCCCTGACACAGGGAAGGGCAGGGTGGTCCATGCGTCCCTGCAGGCTGCAGGCAGGGGCCAGCTGCCCACCTGAGACGGCCCCACCACGCAAGCCCCAAGCTCTACACAGTGCATCACCCCAGGCTTGAGCCCCCTGTGACGAGGCTTCAGAAGCGATGTTTTTCTCAGATTAAAACCCACAGCGCACTCAAACAGAGCACTTCATGCCTGGATGAACTGATGGCCACCTCCCTTGCACGCTTGTTTGTCACACCACGATCAGTGCAGAGGTGGCACTGTCTGGGCACCAAGGGAGCATTGGACTCTAACAATCCCAGCAGAATGTAAAAAGCACCAGTGTGGACACAGCCAGGATGAGATCCTGGGATGTGTCATTTCCTCTTAAATGAATTCCTGCATTTGGGGCCTAATGCTCTATGGCCCTAGAACATGTTCCTGAATAGACATGATGTATCCAGAAGGCACAGATTATCAGAGTATTGATGGAAGATTTTTATTTTATTTTATTTTTTGCACTATGTTTCCTATGTGGAATACAGTTTAGATTGTGTTGGTGTTTATACATTTATTAAAATTTGTGTTGTGCAACTCTACTACATTAACTGTCACTGCTCTGTTTAATGTGGACACTTCTGAAGAAACAAACTAAACTGGTTGTATTTTTTGCTCTTTTCCACAAGGAACTGAAAAAGCTCCAAGGATGCAAGCAGACAACAGCCAAATAAACTGATTGAACATAAAAACCACTTAAGTCTGACAGTGACTCGTTCATCAGCGCTGTGTTAACTTACTCATCAACAAGCTGCTTCCATCTGTACCCAACGCTGCATTTGTTGCTTAGCCCTAAACTTCATCTCAATCTGCTGAAAGCCTTAGGGCACAAAAATGCAGGATCTGGCTTTGTGTGGAAGCTCTCTTACCGAAACTTCCCATGTGTTTAATTTCGAACTGGCCAAACACGCCCTCCTGCCTGGCAGGGTACAACTCAATGCCAAGGAGACACGTTGCCCTTGGCTTTAATCTAAAAACTCAGTTTTGGACTGAAAAATAGTCCTGATGCTATCAAGCCCACCTTGTTATTTGATAAACGTTCTACAACAGTTCTAGCAACAACCACAACCCACATCTAACCCATGCTAAATCAAGGAAGGTCACTGGGATCGCAGAGGTTAACAAAAAGACCCCAAATCAAGTGGCAAATTCCCCTCTTCATGCCAGTGTGGCTGGCTTCCCATCCAAAATAAGGGTGCTTTGTGCGATTTTACAGTTTTATTTGTTTAAAATGCATATATATAAAGACACTGGGACAAGGGCAGGTGGCCGAGCCGCTTGTAGCGGCTACGCCCTGCTCCAACCGAGCAGAGAAGCCGCATTACTCGCAAGGCCCAGCCCGCCGCAGCCCGGCAGCAGCCACCCCACCGACATGGGCCGGCCCCGGCCTCGGCAACACGCCCCGAGGGGGGCGGGCGCTGCCACCCCCGGCGACGAGGGCCCCGGTCCCGGGAGCGCCGGCAGCCGCGGCCGGGCAGGCCCCGAGAGCAGGTAGGGGGCGGCTGCCGCGGGCAGGGAGCGGGGCGGCAGGCCCGGGCGGCTGAGGTGCAGGGCCCCGGCAGGGCGCGGAGTGGGAGAGGCGGTGCAGAGCCCGCAAAGATCCAACTTTTTGTAACGTTGCCCCAAAAAAGCGTGGCGAGGCAGGCAGCTCTCCGCCTAGAGAAGGAACTGCTCCTCCCCATCGCGTTTTTATTATTATTAACGCTTTCCCCACGTAACGCTTATTATTGTTAGTAACGCTCCCTCCCCTTACTGCTATTGCTACTACTAACACCCCTGCTGCAACAGGCATTGGAAGGTCACAGCTCATACTGGGGAGGGGACGGGGCAGGGGCTGGGAACGCCGTCACCGTTAGCGTGTACCTGTGCAACATGCAAGTCCGAACTCCTCTCACAACCTTGGGAAAGGACAAGGTGATGAAAGTGAAGAGTTTGCTCTCTCGGAGTGCCCCAAGCTCTCTCTTTCCACCCCCATTGCAACAAGGACAAGGCAGTGCTTCTTTTTTTAAACTCGCATGGAAGCGTGCCTGTTTGTGTACAAAGTACACTTAATCTTGCTGACTGTGGCATTCTGAAATAGTTGCAGAAAGCGGCTCTGTGCAAGCCGTGCCCCAGGCCAGCCCACCTACCTGCACCAGCCCATAGCGTGGGCCAGTCCACTGGGGCTAAGCCCACTCTTCGCTGTGCAGAACATCGCAGCCGATTAAAGGTGTGCCAACGACTAACGAGCCCCATCAGTTCCAGCCGTCAGGATGGCTCTGCTGGACACCAGCAAATACGCACAGAGCTTTGGCCTCGGCGGCATGAATCCCGACCTCGCCAGCGAGAGGCAGACGGCCTCCTTCTGCGTGGAGAGGCTGACCACTGTGCTGGATGGCGGAGCTGAGCACACGCGGGTGCGGAGGGCGGTTGGTGAGTGAGTCTTCGGGTAGTGGTTATGGGTCGGTACCAGGGTACAGCGCTCCTGCTATTTCTGCCGCTTTGCACAGTTGATTTGATGAGCACACTCCCAGGTGCTCACTTACTGCTTTCAGAGAGAGCAGGAGCATGGAATTAAGGTCCCCTGCATGTGTAAATCAACATGACTCTTCCACAGCCACTTTGAAGCCCTTTCCCATCCCTGTTCTCATTCCCAATGTCTCTGCCAAGACAGGTTAAACTGGGATACAGCAACCAAGGGTCACACAGGCAGGCATCTGCCCCAGCACTGGGGCTAGGGGTACTTCACAGTGACAAGCATCGCACTGTGATCACAGCCCAACGACCCTTCCCGGCAAGAGGCTTGTGTGGGTGGGGAGCTCCTTGTGCAGGTGGCACACCCGAGGTGGGTGCGCCAGGGATGCTGTTTGCTTTTGTCTCTGTAATTATCATAGAATGGCTCGGGTTGGAAGGAACCTTAAAGATCATCCTGTGCCAACCCCCCAGCCCACACAGATAAACTCTTCTATGTTGCTTTACAGTTGAAGCGATCGAGCGCGACCCTGTATTTAGCAGAGAAAATCAGTATTTCCAAACCCAGAATGAGAGGTATGAAGCAGCAGTCAGAAAGGCCGTTCACCTCCAAAAAAAGATGCATGAGATGGGATGGAGAGAGGATGGACCTGAATTTTTATATATCTACAGGTGATTTTTCATTATAATAAATGTACAACTAATTTTTGGTTAAAAGGTTTGCTTGCCAACAAGAATCAGCTTGATCAAAGGTTGGGACAGGCCAACTGTCAACAGATCAGGTTTTGATACAAACATGCTACAGGTTTTCACTTCAGCAGCAGGTTTGGGTAAAGGGAAAATTGTTATACGCATCAGGGAACTTCTCAAGAAGCAGCACACAGACCCAGCTTGATAGATCACAGCAGTTCACCAACGTGATATATTCACTTCAGCAAGTTTTTACCAGTGCCACAGCTCTCATACTGGTCCTCAGCCATTAAGTGTTACTGTTCCAGTTATGTTACTGACTTCCAGACAAATTTGACATTGTCTTTACCTAGAAAACCCACATTGCATTAAAAACAAACAACAACACACCATTTATTTTGAAGGTAAATGGAATAAGATGCCTCACATTTTTTTCTTAACATTCTGCATGAGGTTGAGGGCCACTTTGTAATTGTTTGCCCCACATTCTCTCCCCCTTTACTAAGCAGAGGCAGCAGGCTTGCTATTATTGCCCAGTGCACGCTGCCAGTTTGGTGGGGTTGCACAGTCAGTCAGAAGGGGCAAGTTGAAAAGTCTCATTCAAAAGAGCAATGTCTGCACCTTACAAATCATCAGTGACACTCAAAGTCACTTTCCAATATTTCATCATATGAAAGATTATATTTCTAAGCTATGCCTCCTACAGTGATAAATGGGAAATTTCCCATCAAGAGCTCTTTTACTTGATAATTACATTCCCAATAAAAAGCACTTTTTGCTCCTCTCTCAGAATAAAGATATTCCAAATTTTAAAAACCTCAAAAAATTCAACAGTCTGTCCTACCTATGCTTGCTGTCATCAGGCCCCCTGATGCCAAGAGCTTCAGCGGTGCCAGCCTTGTGTGATCGTATTTTGCTGTATTAAGAGCACAGGCTGCGTGGAAGGACAGCTCTTTTCTTGTGAAATACAAGGCAAGCAATAACTTCTCATTGACAAAAGTCCTGGTGCTGGACAGGCTGAATCACTTACACACATTTAAAAGTCAGCTTTGAAATCACAGATACAGTAACATTATTTCTGGATGGGCTGCCAGGGGGGTTATTAAGTTTATCTCTGTAAATCAAAGCAATTTCCCTTTAACTTCTTTGTTCATAGTTTTCCCCACTTTTTCAACACAACCAGTTCCAGTCCAATCAGGTCCAGTATAAAAGAAAGCTCACAGTCATTTGTTAAAAATAAAAGCTACCTGTCTAGAAACGGATACTTCTGAGAGCACTGCAGTAAAGCCAAACTAATGAGAACAGCAGAGGCGCTTATTTTTAGGTGTGAGAGCACTTGTACTCTTATCTGTGAGGTGATTTAGTCATATTCTGTATTCCTCATTTTCTTAGGGTTTCTTACAAAAAACAAAAAGCTTAAAGCAAATTAATATCTGATTTGCACCATGGAAATCACTGTGCCCAAGTTGCCATAGACAGCTTCTGCAGTGGTGCTTTTTTAGGATGCATGTAGCCCTATCAGCCAGCCAGATGGCAAAGGACCTGACCAGACACTAAAACAGGTGTTACAGGATGGATTTACATTTTTCCACAAGAAAACACACATCAAGTCAGGCCAAAGCCCCATGAACCCCAGTATTTTGTTTCTGACAGTGACCAACAGCTAACATCTATGGAAGAGTACAGCCAACAAGACAACATACTGAGATGTTTCCCCAGAATGGGAAGTAATTTAGCCTACCATGCTTTAGGGTGGGGGGCTTTTTGCTTTCTTTTTTTTTTTTTTCTTTTTTTTTTTTTTTAACCTCAGCTTTGAAATGGGATTTCAATAACCAGGAAAAAACCTCCTGTGAAGTCAAAAAAAGATGAAGGGTTTACAGAGCTATCAGAGACACAGGACTGATGGAGCTGAGCTGTGTGTTTTAGGAGCTCAGCATCTGCTACTCAGAACAGCTAATTCCTCCAAGAGCAAGTGAAATAATGAGCTAGTGACATTTAAGCAAAGTATGTTGTGAAAGAAGGAACAAAACCAGCTTGAAAGAACCCTTTTCCTGCAATGCTGTACTGATGCTGCACGTTGTGTTGAGTATGACAATGCAGAAATCAAAATTCAGCAGGTGGTACTGCCTAGTGACTGCCACCACGTCATTGCCGCATTAATCACATCCCTGGAACTTCATCAGTGTAAAAACACCACTTGTGCCTTCTCCCCAGGGCGCTTGCAGGAGACGTGGCATTTCTCCTTCACCGTGTCTTCATGAGAAGTATTTCGGTCCTGGGCTCTGATGAACAAGTTGCCAAATGGATTCCTCTTGCCACTAAACACCAGCTCATAGGAAGTTATGCCCAGACTGAACTGGGGCACGGTAAGGCTACAGGGAGATCCCAGTGTTTCTGTAGGATGAAAGGCTTCAGCCCACATTCTCAGGGGATTTGAGTTCAAGTTGTCCATAAGTCATTGAAGTGGGGTGGCTGGGGGAAAAAATGACACCTTGCTTCCTCAGCATGCTGGAGATGCCTGGTTTGGGTTTTGCCATTGTGGAAAAAATAACAAGAGCTAGGGTGAAAACTTATGGTTAGATGCCAGGCAGTCACACCAGCTCGAGGGGACAGTCACCACCAGCCAGGCAGCTTGCCCAAGTACAATTTGGCTCAAGAGATCTCTGCAGGAGATGCTGTGCTGGGGGGCTGCTGGGGAATTGTTTCATGGTTCTCACCAGAAGAGCAAAGCCCAAAAGCCTGAATATAAACACAGCAGCTGCCAGGGAGCTTCCCCTCTCTCTAATCACCCTTGTGATACACCAGGAGATTTACTTATTTTTTTTTAAAGGAACTTATCTTCAGGGTTTGGAAACAACAGCAGTCTTTGATACCACTACACAGGAGTTTATACTGAACACACCAAAGATCTCTGCAATGAAGTGGTGGCCTGGAGACAGTAAGTACCACACAACAGTTTGGTTTTCCTCGTTTGCTTCCTTCAGTTCCTCAGTCTGCCTTGCTTAAGCTCCACGTTTGAGGGCCCAGGTGCCAGCAGAGGACTTCAATAAGAGATGCAAACATCTAGAGGCAAGTAAGAGATGTAGGGGCTTTGTACAAGTTTAAAGGCCAGAAGGAAGCTGCTGTTATCTATTAAAGCCCTTGGAAATGCCTGCTTCTGCAAGAATCAATCTCCTCTTCTCTGTAAATAAGACTCAGATGACCAAAAGCTGCGGGCAGATAATCCCTAACAACAGGCAGGCTCAGCATGAAGAATTTGAGAGTGAAATTCCCAGCTCCCCTCAGGAAGGTGTTTCACAGGAAAAACTTAAATCAGTCAGTCGTTAATAGTTGCATCAGACACTTACCTGCTGTGTCCGATGACCTGGTCAGCACCAATTGGGTACAACTGGGACAAGTGCCCTGCAGCCCTGGGAGGACAGGTCTCCCAGACCTCCCAAACGAAGGAGCACGATGTGTACCCCTGCACAAGGGAACAGAGCACATCACGGTAACTGGAGGAACACAGACATACAATTCTCTCCTTCACAGAAGGACTTGCTTAGCAGCTTGAGCATTGCCTTTTTATTTTCACCATATAGTTGTTTTTTTCCCTTCATCCCCTAACATTCGGGAAGTACACAGGTGCGGAGCACCACAATCATTTTGTACTTCCCATTCTTCCCTTGCAGCACCACACCTGCAGCACCCCCGGGGTCTGACAGCAACACTCCCCATACCAACCTAGCGTCTCCAGTAACAACTGGAGTTATTCAGAACAGACACAGACGGCACTTCCCATTCCCTCAGTAACGCGTGAACTTTTGTTATTTTTTCCCCATCTGGTGATGCAGACTCGTCATCCAGGCTTCATTATGTGGCTTCTGTGAGCCAAGAGCAGCTCAGAATGCAGATTTAGGCATTCTCCAGCTTCCAGCACTTGTGGATCACACCCACCCTGACCCACGCCAGGGGTGGGTGTGACATTGGGCAACACCCAGTGCACAATTAGCATAGACTGCTGTGAACTGTGAAAGTGTTTGTACCGTGCCTTGTCTCAAGGCAATGTGGCTGTTTTTCTTCTCACAGTGGGAAGGTCAGCAACCCATACAGTGGTCTTTGCTCAGCTCTACGTCCATGGGAAGTGCTACGGCGTGCATCCCTTCATTGTGCAGATACGCAGCCTTCAGGACCATTCACTGTGCCCAGGTAAACACTGCCACACGCTGTAGCACTTCTGCAGGTGCTCTGCCTGTTTTGTCCGTAAATGTTTTCTAGAACATTGGGCCCAGTGAGAGCGAGCAGAGATGGTTATAGTTGCCAACCCACAGCCTTTTTATCTAAAGGAAGATTTATTGCATCCTTAGGCAAATCCAGAGCCCTGTTCTTAACCAGAAGCCTGGGTGGCTTTGACCACTTCTGCATTAACACCTCAGTTCTGACCCCCAGCCAGCACCGTAGCAGGATCACGAACAGGAAACAAGCTACTACAAAGCACTCAAATGCCTATTGCATCCCTCAGGCAAGATCAGCCATGCTGAGGAAGAAGGAGAGCTGAACATGCCCTTCCTTTGGGATCCCCAGCCTGCTGCAAACTTGAGAAAAAAAAAAAAACGATCAAGTGGAAATAAACAGACTGTGTTTTCTTATGCTGCAGGCATAACAGCAGGAGACATTGGTCCCAAAATGAATTTTGAGCACATTGACAATGGCTACCTCATGCTGCAGAATGTGCGCATCCCCAGAGAGAACATGCTGAACAAGTTTTGTGAGGTATGTACGGCATTCAAATCACAGACTCACCAATCAGACTCTCATCACACAGCCAGAGAGACGACAGCGACCTGCCTAAATTTAGTACAAAAGTCTCCCTTTGAGGTGTATGCAAGTCTCTGAAGTTTTATCAAGCGTAGAAGTTATCTGAATCGTAAGTGCAAATCTGCAACAGGAATTCCACATTCAAAGGTCAGGGGTTGGTGGAAGATATCCAAGTCAAAAGCAGTAAGAATGTGTCTCTTCAGACAGGTTTCAACCATCATACATGGAAATATTTAGTTCTGCTTTCAGTGAAATATTTCAATGTTCATTTTATTCTACGCACAGAACTGACACAACCATCCCTTGCAGGGAGAAGTTGCAGTATCAAAGACGACATCTAAAATCCTCTCTCTGTTCTAGGTTCAGCCAGATGGCACCTATATAAGACGTGGGTCACAGAAGATTAATTATTTCACTATGACTACAGTACGTGTTTCCCTCCTTTCAGATGAAGTTATTCTACCTCTGATGAAAGCTTGCACCATTGCCATCAGATACTCTGCAGTTCGCCGTCAGTCCAAGTTAAATCCTGGGTAATGCCATGCAAGTCTGCAGCGGTGGGAAGGGGACCTCACAGCATGTTCCACCACACCACTCTGTATTTTTCAGCTTTCATCGGTTTATTTCCTGTCCCAGACAGGAAGAATATTACAAACATGCTCTCCTGATATTTACATTAATAAGCTTCAGTCAAAGTACAAAGGAATATGTTTACAGATTTCTCTGAGATAAGTTTCATAGTTTGAATGGCTCAGCAACTCACACAAGCAACCTATTTTTCTCAGCTGGCTTCCCAATAATTCAGCAGAATCCAGACAAAGCAGACAAGTTGCTGAATTCCTATTCTATACCACCCTAATAATGGATGCAACATTAAAACAGTTTTCAACATCTACAGTTCCAATATCCACATTTTACAGCAGTGAATGTTCTTAGTCTGGTAAGAATCCCTGTAATTTTTAAATAGGTATTTTCGTTTGAGTAGATTTCAAAAATTTCCTCTTAAATCTCCTAATGAGAATGTGGTTTGTTTCAAATGCAAACCAAACACAGGAACGCAGCATGCTGAATCATTATGACAACCAATTTCATCACTTGAAGTCCTAAATATTCCAAATGCAGCAGAAGCCATAAAGAACATTAAAAAAAAAAAAAGCTCAGAAAGCTTAGAATAATTAACACTCAAGTGTTTTCAAAGAAACTAAGGAGTCTGACCTAGCGGAGAAGAAACTGTTTTTAATCAAACTATGCTTTCAAAAGGTAATTCTGCCTGAAAGAAGATTTTCTGCTTTCTACTTGAATCAGAAAGTTGAAACAACTGACAAAAAAATAAGCATAGGTGCAGCTATTAAGACAAGCTTAATTGTAACCTCGTCACTTCTATTTTAGACTGAACAGAAAACAATATCAGAGCACAGTTACCTCTGTCTGCCTCGCAGGAGCATCAGCTGAGGCTGGCATTCTCCTATCTACACCCAGAACCAGAGGATCCAGTTTGAAAACCAAAAGCTTTTCAGGGTGCAGTGCCACCACCTTGGCTACACCACCTACCAGCTTGCTGCCCTTCGTCCTCTTCCCCTCCTGCAGTCTCTGTTCCCCCTCTCTGTACTGACTGATCACGCAGAGCCTTTTCCAGTCTGACAGTCTGGTTCACCAACACAGAAGAAAAATCTTTTTCCTAGTTGGACTTGTTTGTCTAACGGCTTAGCAAGCTGGCAGCACAGGGACGGGGAGAGCAGGGAGACTAAGCAGATGGCTGATTCCCTCTCTCGTACTGCTTCTTGGTAATGAAAAACGTTCAGGTGAACTATCTAACAGTAGCTGTGCATGTGTCCGTGCTTTCAATATTTCATCACCTGTCTTCCAACAGGGAAGAAGAAGCAAAAATCCTTGACTACCAGACCCAGCAAGAGAAATTGCTGCCTCAGCTGGCAGCAGCCTATGCCTTCCATTTTGTCAACAACTATCTGCACAAGCTGTTTGACAGGGGCTACAAAGAGATCCAGGAGAGGAACTTCAACTCGCTGCCAGAGGTGAGCTGCTGCAGGATCGGCTCCGACAGCTGTTTTGCACTTAACATTGCCCTTCTCATCCCTAAGTGTCAAAGTACTTTAGCAAACTGGACAAGCATTCATTTCACCGCTAGATAACAGGAGAAAGCTGAAGTAATAAAGGATGAAATGCCTTGTCCTATGCTCACAACCAGTCAGCAACAGCATTTGCTTTACCGCCCCAAATTGTTGGCTTTAGGAACTATTGCAGAGTGCAGTATCCTTGAAAAGCATGTTTGTTTGATAAAAGCATCGTTCCCGGTAGCTGGTGGTGCAAAGCATTATTTCACAACGTCATCTAAAATGCACAGGCAAAACCAAAAACGTGACTTTGCAGATACAACATACGATTTTGCAACTGGAAGCTTAAATTGAACACATGCTTCTAACAAGGGCAGCCAAAGCCACTGCTGGTTGAGAGAAACCCAAAAATGCGTAAGCTGACCACACCATGCCCAGCATGGGGGTGTGTGGCATCCCAGTCAGAAACCAAGGGCCAGGCTTGGGGATTGGGTGTTGCACTGGCATGCAAAGGATCTCATGCCCAGAAATTGTACAAAATCAAAAAAGAAAACTTTACCCTTTGTGAACCTATTCAGGAGGATTGCTTTAGAACACTTTCACCATTAATAATCAGCTTTTTTGCTTGTTTTTTAAACAGCTTCATGCATCTTCTTCAGGCTTTAAAGCTATGCTTAGTCAGTACTGCACTGCTGGAGTGGAGATCTGCCTCAGGGCATGCGGAGGACATGGTTACTCTCTGCTGAGTGGACTCCCTTCCCTGTACACTAAAATACTTGCCTCTTGTATCTATGAAGGGGAGAACACAATTTTGCTCCTGCAAACTGCCAGGTAACAATTCAAATTTGTTCAGATGAAAACCTGCCCCTTAATTTATTCAGCTTCTACCACTTCTTCTCCAAAACCAGTAAAACCAGCTACTCCTTTCTCATAGCATCCTCTAAAAATACAGCTCAGGCCATAACTATTCATGTTTTCTGTCTAGTAGGCATGAAGGTGTGTGGGAATTGGATTCTCTCTTCTATTTTTGGTTTGGGGACATATGCAGGTGCTGTTCTGCATAACCTCATTTTCCTCTTAGTCTAGTAGCGCAACAAAAGCATTGCTGTACAAGCTTTATAGTTTCACTTTTTTAAGCAACAGATAGAACATGATATTGGTAAAGTGAGTTTGATGCTGAGAAGGCAGAGTTGTTGGATACTGATTCTAGATGAGTCATGCTTCCAAGAACACCAGACTGATGATTATCCTGAGCAGATGAAACAGAAGAGAAAGAAACCACATCTGCTTGAACTTTTAATAACGTGCATTTTTACTAGAAGGAGAAAACCAGTACACTTCTCACAGACAAAGCTGCTACCATACAGCTCTGTGGTTGCATGCATACACTTCTGCACTCATTACTGCCTTTTCTCACAGGATCAATACCAAGGTCAGGCGAGAAATGCTGTAACCTTTCACAGCCAAACATAGTCACACCGGGTCATAGCTGAGGTGCCAAAAAAATAGAGGAGTGGGGAATGCTCCTTGGACGCAGGTTTAGCACTAGGAAAGGACCTCATGTCTGTTAAGATGTGTCTGAGTGTTCAAGCCACCATTAAGACTCCCAGTACTGAGTGTCAGGTTGCAAAGATGACAATATATCTAATCGTTGAATGGTTTCGGTTAGAAGCAACCTTAAATGTCATCTCATCCCAGCCCCCTGCCATGGGCACCTCCCAATAATTCAGGTTGCCCAAAGCCCCATCCAACCTGGTCTTGAACACTTCCTGGGAATGGGGCATACTCATGCTGCTGAGGCTGCTAACGGCCACAGGAAGTTCCTTAAAATAAATAAATAAATAAATAAATAAATAAATAAAGCATTACTGCAGATTTGCTGTAGCATTAAATATAGTGAACCTATAGGCTACCCCTGAGACCCATCACAGATCAGTTGACTACAGGTACCATGCAAAACCAAAGGTCATCACTTGTTCAGTCCCTTTTGGACCACTGATGGGATGGGTCACACCTCTCTGCTTCTCACCCAGTCCAGGGAAGCCCCACTCTACTTTTTGCATGCCCGTTTGCTGTATGGAGATCACAACAGTGGACTGTTCTGATTTTTTATGCTCTTCCCAGATTCCTGATTAAGTGCTTCGCAGCAGCTAGTGCTGGCCAGCCCGTTCCACAATCTGTCACTTATCTGGCTGCAGTGAAACCTGGGAAGTGTCCAGCCAAGAACAAGTCGGATTTTCTCAATCCAGACATTTATGTGGAGGCCTACCAACACACAGCAATCAGGTCAGTACAAAGGACAGGAGAGAGGGTTTCTCTCTTTGACAGCTGAAATGTGCTAAGAGCTCAGCTTCTTCCTTGCTTTAAAGAGAGGTAGAATAACAAATTCCACAAGAATTGGCACCATCTGCTCCTGAAAAAGAAAAGGAAGCTTTAACCCCTCAGACAGGTTTAACAGCCATGTCAAATGCTTAATATGAAACTTTCATGTTCAGAACATCAAAAGTTTCTTAGCCATATGCTACATAAAAACTATATTCCAGAGAGTTGATTCTGTACAAAGCTGATGACACCATTCAAGTAAATCCCAGACCACATCACTGAGTTGTCATCCAGTAACACCTTTAGGCAATTGGACCTTGTGCAGTGCTATACAGCAAGTTAAAGTTTCACGTACCTGAGAAAATGGCATTTGTGTTCAATTAATACCACAGCAAACACAGAGCCGCTCATTCTGTCTGTAGCCTTTCAACTCATTCAACTATTCAGTTAAGAATGGTATCGCACATGATCTCATTAGTATTACATTAGTATTATGGGTCATATAGGTGTCATCTTTGAAAGTCAAGTAAACAGATAAGCAATCCCACTGTCATTCAAACAGGTATAGAAACAGAGCCATTCTCTGAAAGCTTTGCTGTAAATGGGAGCAGGATTTGGATCCCTGTTTAGAAAAGCAGAGACAACATAATCTAATATTGCTTTATTTTGTTTTGCAAGCTGTCCTTAAACACAACCTAAGAAAAACTCAGAAGAACCGTAGTAAGCTATAATGGAAGTTAAAAGCATAAATCCTTTACTACCTGGGTGGTCTGGATGCGGATTTTGCATAATCAAACTTCTCTCAATTCAAATGTCAAAATGCTATTTTGACATTTGATCATGCACAAGTCTGAGTATGAAATGAGCGCATGTGGGCAGCTATGTTTATATACAAGTATAATGTTGTTGTATTGTTTTGTTTTTTAATTTTCCAGACTTTTAAGCAGCACAGCAGCTAAACTACAGGACTTGATTCAGTCAGGAGTCAAAAAGCATGAAGCTTGGAACCAGTGCACGGTACAGCTGGTACAGGCTGCAAAGGTTAGCAAAATTGACATGCTTTGTTGACATTCATCATTATGATACAATATGGAATAGAAACAGCACCATTAGCCTAAAAAAGTCTCAAAATTTTTTATTGTTTTCTGTTAGCATATAAGGGACACCACAAAGACCATGGCATCATTGTGGTCTGCACAGCAGAAAATCATAGTAGGAAACAAATTCCTACTATGAACAAAAATTTGCATAGGCCAGGTGGAAAAAGACTAGAGGGGATAGAAGCAAAAGGGAGACAAAATACAGTTCTGCTACCACCAGTAGCAGAATCAGACTTCCCATGACCTGTAATGAGAGTACACCATCTCCAATTTATGTTTAGCTTTTAATAAGAATTCATTGTTTATGGCTCTCAGATGAAAGCCTTCCCAAAGCCACCTTACTGAAAAATGGTAAGAGTTACCACAAGGGTGAAATGTGTGATATTTCTTACATCTGCTGCTCTCACAAGGAAAGATAAATGCAGGGGGAAAAATGAAAAGTTGTGATAATGCAGTGTTAATTACTGATGAAAGAAATTAAATCAGCAAAGGCCAATTAGAGGCCTAAAAACAACTCCCAGTTCACATGGGTTGGACAGGCAATCTGCACTCCTTCAGCTGAAATAGGATCAGCATTAGTTCCCCCAAGCAAGTGGTTAGTATAGAACTAAGCAGAAAAGAAAGCAAGAGGGTAAAAGGGTCCTAAATATAAACGAAAGCCAAAATCACTGATACTTCAGTATCTCCAGGAAGCAAAATTCTTTTTTAATGTGGTAAAGTGCAATTTGTCTACAATTATGGTGAAGGTCTTCCTTCCTTCCTTCACTGAGGAAAGGAATATTTTGAAACAGATTTGTGGCTTACTTTAGCATCATTCAATTTTTAATGAAAAACATCTTGCTGTAATCTGTGGTTCAGCCAGAACCAACCCAAATTGAAATGGATTTAGCAAGAAGCCCCTTGCAGAGAAAGAGGAACCCTACACATACTTAAACATAGCAGTATCATCTAGATGCTCCATAGCAGGAAATAGCCCAAGGGAACAGCCACTTTGTATTCAGTCCCTGATGAGCCAAACTCTTTCTCAGTGAAGGTGAAATTATTCCAAAACTACTAGAAGCATTGATCCTCTCATACTAATAAGTGCAGTTACTTAATCCTGCAAAACAAGAACTCACTGAGTAATTGATCTTGTACAACTAGCTCTCCGCAGTAGCGTTATTTATGGTTACCTGTCTGCTGTGTCACCCCAAAAGAGCAGAATAACTGTAATTGCCTCAACAATAAGAGAGCTCCTTTAATCAAAGCAACATTTTTAAAATTACTTTCCCAATAATGTTTAAATGTAAATACCTTAGTGGAATGAAGCTGAAACAAAACATTCTTATTCAGAGATTGCCTCTAGAAAAGACTTTCTGACCAGTGCTCCCTGTGCACAAACGTTAACGAGACATTTCCTCCTCTACTTGCTCAAACTGGTGGCCAAAGTCTCTGGAATGAAGGGAAAGAGAGACCGCATTTCAGAAGAGTTATCTGACTCTCTGATGGAGAAGAAGGAGAACCTAGGCACAAGGCTAGACAGAAGGAAACAGTTTCCAAAGAGCTTAACATACACAGAGGCCTAGCTGTTATATTTTAAGTGATAGCTGTGCTGCTAGGCTCCCCAGAAAACAGGATCCATCCAGGCCCCCAGAGCTTCTTAGATACTTCAGGGAGAATAAGAGTTGCCCAAAAACCTTGTCTTCCCCATAGCTTTAAAACCTTGACAGCCTGCTGTCTTCTTGGGGCACTTCTGTATTTACTACTTATTCCACACCTTCTCTGGAGCCTCACCCACACTACTGCCATATGAACAACTGCCTGCCAGCTCTCAGCCGGGTGGCTCAGACACCATAACAGCTTTGCTGCAGACTCCACACAGTTTAAGTGCTTGAGCAGACACCCAGTTTCTCAGGTGGGTTCTGCAGTCCACACTGACCTCCACACTGCTTGACCATGCTGTTAGGAGGAGCTGCAATACAGGTGTGACTTGCGTACACCCACAGCTGGGAGGAGAACTGTACAATGGAGGAGTGAAACCACGCAGATCACAACACCACTAACCACCCGGAGGAATGTCAACAAGAGTCACCCCCTCAAACAGGTGGAGTCATCCTGTTACACTTAACTCTGGAGCTCAGCTGTGCAGAGCTGGTATTTCTGCAAGTTAGCAGACACTCTGCTGGTGTCTCACCCCAAAATTATTAGTTTATTTAAAACAACAAAAGCAAGAAGTTAAGTTGCTTCTTGCAACATCCAACAGCAAGGGATGTTTTCAGAGCTGAAGCTGTATAGCCTCCGAACCCAAAGTACCATGAGCCCAACTTCTCCTGCAGTATATAACCAACATTCACTTGCTAGAAATTAACAAATTAACACAAGCACATTCCAACGGGTTTCCATCATACAAACTCTTTGGAGTATTCATCACAAATATGTGAGGTACCACCATGATTTCTGAAGCAGTTTTCGAGAGTTTGCAAATACCAGTGCTGACTGTTTACACCCCCCATTTCTCTCCTCTACTGTAGCAGTAAGGCATGAATGCAAAAGGCCTAGTCAATCAGCAGACAAAGAATACAAATTGGTAAAGTGCCAGGGAAATGAAAAGGTTTTATATTCTTTGCAAGAATGTTTGAGTCACTTGGCCTACTTAGAAGTGTTTAGAGGTGCATTCACTGTTGATTGTATTTGTTTTCCAGGCTCACTGCCACTACATCACTGTGAAAAACTTTGTAGAGACTGTAGAAAAACTTGAGAACAAGGCTGGCATCCAGAAGATTATGAAACATCTCTGTGATCTGTTTGCATTACACGGTATCTTCTCAAACACAGGACTCTTTCTGCATGATGGATACATATCTGGAGCTCAAATGGACATGATCACAGCGTCGTACCTGGACCTCCTGGGTGTCATTCGGTGAGCCACTCTAGCTCAAGAGGAGTTACACAGCCATTCAGTTTGTCCCTGCAATAAATATAAAATGGTATTGCTGTACCTATGGCAACATTTCCAGAATCAATTCACCTCACCCGGTTTTTATTTTCATTGCCTGGCAGCATTAGAAATTCACTGAAACATCTACACAGAGCTCATTTTCACAGCAAAACAAATCTAAGGGTCCAGCTCCCCTGCAATCACTAAATTAAGGTCCTGTAAAATGAAATTGTGAGTTATAAATCAAGAAATCCTGAATATACCATTTGCAGCAGAGCAAAAGCAAGAAAATACGTAGTCAAAACAGCACTGGCAGGAAGCAGCTACAGGAACCGATCATACAATACAAAATCTGCTTAAGCCGCAGCTAATACAGCCTGTTGCCATTGGTGACTTGTAACTGGTACCCAAACAATTCTGACTACATCCAGATCAGATGCATCCGCTTGACATTATTTATTACTGGGTGACTTCCGAGGTATGCTAAGGTTTTAACTTACCACAATGCTCACATAGGCTTTTTCACAAAGGGCTGATCTTTCACTGCTCAGTGTTGTTAAGAGCAGATTAACATCTGGTGCACAGAAGTGAGCTGCTACTGTGTGTAAGTCCTACTTAAGTCACCTGGAGAGAAACAAGAATACACCATAACCAAGAGTTGAACAGGACTGAGCCAGCTTTTTCAGAATTAATGACAGAATTGAAGTGGTGATAAGCTTAAGACTTAACTCAGGGCTTTAATAGAACATGCCTCTGAGGAACCAAAACAAGCAACATTTTCCCTATAGTCTAGGCAAAAGGAAAACCACCACAAGCAGAATTTTAGACCAAGGAATGTGGACAACTGACTTTCAAGTTTATCTCCTCCCTTACAGAGCAAGACCTACTTGACTAATGCACGTCTTTACTCCTTAGGAAGGATGCTGTTCCACTAGTGGATGCTTTTGACTTCACAGACAAGAGCTTGAATTCTGCACTTGGCAGTTATGATGGAAACGTTTACCAACGGCTTTACGAGTGGGCTCAGAAGTCACCCACCAACCAGCAGGTACAGCTGCTGGATTACAGCCTAGCAAATTCTCTATTAGCCAGAGCAGAAATTATTTGTTTTTCTTTTAATCAAAGCTATACAGATAAAAGTTAAATGGCAAAAGACCTCTTAATCCTCGGTATCTCACTCTGAACAGTGAACTGCAATATTCCAATTATGCCACCTACGGTCTTAGCTCAGACATGCAACAGCTCATGGTCCAGAGGGGCAACTACAATCTGGTGATGAATTACAGAATGCAGAGTACTAGAACTTGTACAAGGGAGCTGGACTGTCATGCTACCGGTGTGGTTTTTGTTTTTAAGGGTATGACACTGACGTAACCTTGTACTAAATAAGCTAAAACAACAGTCTGTTTACATGGTTAGTATTACGGAACTACTCTAGATGCAGCCATCTAACTGCAGGGTATTTTCCGTTCACTGGTACTTTTACAGGTGCGATACTTAATTCTTTTAATAATATGTTTAACCAAAAAGACTGTAAATGTTAAGCAAGGCAATTTTACCCTTCATCTTTAGCATTTTACTTTCACTTCTTCATTCATCCATATTGTGGAGAAATGTGAAATCCTGCACGATGCAAATGGCTATTGCTGTTTGAAAACTCATTTTGCCTTAAGTGAAACTTTTACTGTGGTAATCAGCAATCCCTTTGAAAGTCTACAACTGAAAACTTGCCTATAGCAAATATTCAAGTCCAAGCACATTTTTTGAAGTTAAATAGTATGCTGTCCCATTTGGTACGAGAAGTACTGTGTACTGGTTATGAAGGACAGTGCACTTGATGGGGAAAGATCTTGCACATACCTGAAGTAGATTTTTTATATACATATATATATATATACCTAGTCCAGTTTCTGCATTTCAGAGATCAGTCTTAAGAAGCAGGAAAAGGTTACAATTTTTTTTCCTTAACTACCATTAATTCCCTGTTGCATTCTCTTTCCAAACAGATAAGCCCAGCCTATGAAAAGTATTTGCGGCCACTTCTTCACAACAAGCTATCGAAATTATGAAGAACATGATCCAAATGAAGGGCACACCATTCTTCCCACTCTTTGTGTGGCAGTTCATTTCTGAAGCATCAATATTAGCTAATCAGAGATAAATCATCAGTTGCTTATTTGCAATTGCTACAAGTATGAAACATGATTCTTAGCCAGCCATTTGCATTTAATCAGACAGAAGCCAAACAACTGTGAGTGGTACCCACTTTTATGAAGCAGTCTAGTCAGAAATAGCATTGTTATTGCTGTCCTCTAACTGAAGTGTTCAGATAGCATCAGAAACTGAACCATTTGTCTTATTCTTTTTTAAAATCTACTACATGCAGATTAAGGAAAAAAAAAAAAAGACGATGAGCTCAGCCTCAGTTTGTTTTAACTGTACAGTGTCTTCAGAAAAAAAAATACCAACAATCTTTCGTGAAAAACCTAAGGAATGTAAAATTATGGTCCTTGTTTTCTAGGAACAACTTACTCTGTTAGATCAGGAAGCACGCTAGAAAATGCACTTGTTTCAACAATGAAAAAAGCTCTTATCTTGCTCAGCAATTAAGTATTTCTTGCTAATGAAGATTCAGACAAAGCCAATGTCAACTTCTATCTGCAGAATTTACTTTCCCATTAATAGAGCTGCTCATACTTTCTTTTGATAAATCTTGGACTCCAATAAAGTGTATTGTTTGGAATACCGCTTCTCTAGTTATTATACTTCATAATTATGAAAAGCCAGTTTGTTCCGGGCCCATCATTAACTTGCTAGTAAATGAAGTTTTGCGAAGAGCACCTTGTGATTATAATTCAACGACAGCTAACGCAGATATTTCTTACCATGTTGCAAGCAGGAAACAGCTATTTTTCCTGAGCTTCATCAGTTCAGCTTTTCTTTTCGACCTCTGGAAGAATGAAGCTCTTACTATCACTTACTACAAAAGTCAAAATCCCTCCAATGTATGAAGAGGGGAGACAAAATATGACAGAGGAATACATGCTGAAACAAGCCTGACTGACAGCTGGGATGCAAGGCTCCAGGCTTCACGAGCCACCAACAGCCACAAAACTCCAGACCCCCATTTTAGATCCCCAAAGAGCTATGGTCCACACAGCCCAGAAATGAAAGCAGTTGTGGTAATAAACACTTGTGACAAGAACAGCACAGGAGAACATGATCCATTCAGTCAAAACAAACATCAAGTCTACTCCCAACAGCATTCAAGTTAGAGCGTAACCAGAAATTCTACAAATAATGGTGACAAAGTGCCCAAGAGAATCAGAAATGGCTACATTAAATTAGGAAAGAATGCAGAAACCCAGTGCCTTGCATGAAATAGCATCAGAAACAGTACTTCAGTTAAAATACAAGAATCATATATGTATGATATCCACAGCTATGAGATAAATCACTGAAACTGGATAACACTGGCTAGTAGCTACAAGTATTTAGTCTCAGTGTTCCCTCTACCCAGACCCCTGTAGTCCATACAAATACTTGCCATCTTTCTGTTGGTCAAAGTGCATAGTTTTCCAAACATAAGATTTTTTTCTGTAATGAGGACAGCTGGATCAACTGATTAAGATAAAAAGGAAGAAAGTATGTCAGTAATGGAGGAGAACAGAGCCCTACCAGAGCATCTGCCCTACTCTGAAGCACCGAATAACATGCTTTGGTGGTTTTATAAAGCACTAGAGTTCTAGAAGACAAACAAAATACAAAATAGTATTCTGTATTTCACATTTTTATTAGCTTCTTACTGGCAGGCATTACACTTGGGAGTAATATTGCACCAGGCATTAAAAATAAGAATTCTACCACAGGGACATTTTGCACTCAGAATCCAATATAAATATTTCTAATCATATTTCCATGGCTACAGATAATATTTGGTTGCTTGATTTATATGCATAGAAAGAAACAGTTGTCATAACTGTAAGAAACTGTACTTATCAAGTACTTTTAAAGGGTGGGATTTGTTTTTGCAGAATATTACAATACTGTTTATTGATTTTAAAACTAAATTAGTCTACATGATAGCAGCTTTTCCCCATCTGCCTCTTAAATTCTGTTTGTTTCTTGCTCCCAGTGGTGTAGCATTAGATGGATTAGAAACCGTTTAAACAGAGGTAATTTTAGCACTTTAAGTTGCGTCAGAGAATTGTGTTAATGACACAAAATACCCTATTGTACTAATTCTTCAGACTCCCTCTTTCAAACAAAAAGGTGTCTTGACTGAACAGGCACATGCATTTTTTTTCTGGACAGGACAAAAGGACAGAGCTGCTAGAGAATGAAACTCCTCCAGACCTTAATGATAAACAATAAATACTCGTATAAAAAAAGACCACATTGTTGCTTTAGTCAAAATCCAGGCTCTCTTGGGTTTACTGTTCAATTAAGTTGCTAATCACTGAAATGGCTCCTGCAGAGTCAGAATCAGTCATCTGTTTTCCGTGCCAGTCTACAGAAAGTCCAGTTATGCTCCACTGTGTTTTCATTGGCACGCTCGCTCATATGATGAACTCTGGTATTCCTGATCGTGAAGCCTTGCTTTGTGATGTACTCCATCAGATGGACTCGGAGCGACACTTCTTGGTGGTAGTCACAAGGCCCGAAAGTGAAGGAAACCTGGCAGTCCCTGGTGTCCATCATATGCTTATTCCACTTGGTGAAGTGGTTTGAAATGCCCTCCAGTAAGGAATGGACTTTTGTGGTGATAGTGAGCTGCGTGATGATTACAGCCACCGGGTTGGAGTACTTGGACAGCTTGCGGGTGCTGGACAGCTCCACCACCTCCTCGAAGGTATCCACAGGATACAGAGGCTTGGGGTCATTGAGACACTGAATGAGCGGTTCGATCTGATAGAAGTCTGCCTCCTTCCGAAGTAGGTCAAATTCCTTGAAGTCCAGTGGCAAAGTTAGCTCTGAGGTCCTTAAAAAGTTAAGAACATAACGGAAAAGTGGTCCATCCCTGTCAATGAAGTAATTGCCCTGAGAGTCCCTGGCGGTGGGGAAGTCTCCCCTGAACATGGCCCCGAGCATCGAGTCAGGATATCTCGTTAGAGTGGTGAGGGATGTCGTATACATGTGTCCACCCACATTTAGTGTGACTGGATCAGTCATCTAGAAAGAGAGAAAGCGCAGAGTTTGTCAAGCCACAGCGAGAAGACTCTATCACCTCACCAACACACATGGCAAATGCTATTTGAGAACTGCAGCCTCCAGGAAGAATCTTGCTTCTCCCATTTGGAGCCTTTACGCAATGTTCAAACCTGAGCAAATCCAAGCCACCCATCAACAAGGCACAGCTGGCAACTAGACAGGATCACACTTAACATTCAGAAAGCACATTTCCAGAATGCTTTAGAAATCTTAACAACTGAGGTACTGTCACAGAATTAAGTTTTGCATTTGGACAAGTTTTTTTTTCCTATTTTACAGATGGGGAAATGAAAACAGAGACATTTCCTGAAGAACACGTTAATCTGAATGAGGTCCATCAGCGCTCCTTACTTTCAAAATCTGTCACTCGTTCAAGAGGAAGAACAACAACAACAAAAATGAGCTGAACAAGTCTCAAGCCTTTTTCTCCCTCAAAAGAGGAAGACGGTGCAAGTTTAGGCATAAGACCAAGACCTCACAATCAAAGTAATCAATGCATTGGTTAAGAGGCATCATTAAAACAAGCAAACAACAGAATCTCCCAGCTTTTAACTCTCAAAAGAAACATTTATTAGAAAATGAGCATGCTGCATGAGCCGGTCTGCATCAGCTTCCAGATAGCACATGAGGAAGCAAGAGAGAAAGGAACATAAATCCCATCTGGCCACCAATCCTAACAATCGGGACTGAGGCCAGCCAGAGAAAGAGAGACATATGCATGGCAGCAGAATGTTTAGAGAATGAGAAGAGGAGAAAAATAAGATGCATTTGTCTGGTTTAGGACAGGATTTAAAGGAAAAATATTTTTCCTTATAAATAACATGATGAAGTCCTTCAAATTATATGCAAGAAGCACAAACTATTTTCAGGTTTTGTGTGTTAGGAAAATGGCAACAACAAGCTTAACAGTCAGTGAAGTACTCACTGTATTTTGCTAGGAAATACGAACAGCACTCCCCACAAACAGCACGTGAGGGGAAGCACTCCACTTAGATCCTCTAACATGCAGTTTTTCTTCTCATGTAACTGAAACTCTGGATCTACATAAGACAGATCTGCAAGGATTCCTGCCTCAAGATCTTGAAAGCCCAGTCATGCAGCTCAGCACACACATCTACATGGGATCACTTACCATATATCCCCAGTCTCCATTATCCATCTGTTCAATTGCTTGAACCGTGGTACTCCAAGTTTAACAGAAGGTTGTCAAAAGGATACGCAGCTCACCTCCTATTATCTCCCTGCAGGAGAAAGCACACACAAAAACACAAAACAAACAACAAAACATGGCAGACTAAGTATCTACAAGAACAACCAAGGGGAATGCTTTCTAATCAAAGGCAGGCTCTCTGCCAGGAGAGCATTCAGCTACAAAGCCACATTAGAAGCAGAATCTGCAAACGAGCTTTTCCCTGGGTCTCCTTCCATGCTACCACAGCACTGCCTCCAGAACACATGGGGAGCCACTCTGCTGGCTGTTCTGACCATCCCAGATTCGTTAAACAACACTCATGTGCCTCTGAGGATAATTTACATTTACAAACGGACTGCTTTTCACCTGGAAAATTGAGCACTTTAAAAGACAAGTGTCCTTTTCCCAATTAAAAAAGTTTGCTTATTTGCCGCTGGGGTCATGCACGCGATCTGTGAATGCTAGTCAAAATTCCCGTGCTCCAGTTTCAAACTGTGCAGAAGAAGAAATCAAGCGTGAAAGAATGAACAGCAAGAAAAAAAAATAAATCTCACTGCGGAATTAATAATTCAATAGTGGAGAACTGCAATTGATAGCAAGAACATTAATCTACAACGAAAGCGCACGAATGGACTGCACAGACACACACGCTCTCGAAAGAAATCTCTTCAGGGATGAGCAAGAGGACATCAAACATCCTTTCAACTATGCTCCAACGAAAGCAATTTGAGAAGTGGTTCACGCTGTAACTTCCCAGAAGATGATGAACCGCTGACTTGCATAACAAGGGGACTCTCTCCACACAAGCACTGCAAGAAAAATCCACAGCCCAGCTCCTGCAGCTCGAGGCAGGGGCCGTGAATGAGCCCAGGCACCAGCGGAGGCTTTCCAAAGGTGGCCTGCTGACCACGGACACCCGGGTAGAGAAGCCAGCTGTCAGTAAGCCTATATTCCCTATCCAGAATCTGCATCTCTGCTAGAACTGCTGAAAATTTAGGTCAGCCTGTTTTAAGTAGGGTGCAGCTTTGCAGTTTTGTTTATTTTTACATCTTAAAGACAACACAGCTACCAAGGCTTCTACTCCCATCCCCGGTACCGGCAAACTTCAGTGCACGGACACAGCTAAAAGCAGCTGGAGGATTTAGCTGAGACAGGGCCCTACGTTCTCAAAAAATGAACGGTTCACAGTTAATTCCCAACCTTTGCCCTTCTCATTCCTAGAAAACGAGGCAAGTTCTGCCATTCTCCACAGAACAACACGCCGCGGCCTGCTCTGGGCTCCGCTGCCCGCAGCGGTGTCCACAGGCCAGGCCTCGGGGGCGGCAGCACAGGCACTGCCTCAGCTGCACCTGAGGTATATCAAGAGAAGAAAACACAAAACCACTGCATGAAAATCATGAGGTCAGACAACAGAAGACTAAGGAATTAAGGTACAGAACGAGTCATACCAGGATCCTATTTTTACAAATTAGCGATGGAGCATGCCTCAAGAAAGTATATTAAATCACACACCCCCACCAGTAGATAAACCTGGAATGCGAGCTCTTTTGCCAATGTCTGTAATTATTTTTTTGAAGTCATTCAGGTTTTCTCTATTTTGAATTGACACTCAAGTACAGCTCATTAGCTTTTATCAATAGCCCAGACCCTTCACATTCCAGTTTCTGGTTTGGGTTTTTTTCCCCTCCTTTAAGACACAGGTTCTTAGAGCTGTTCCCCCGGCCATGTAGAACACCAGCATAGCATGAAGATGCATTAAAATCGTAGGAGAGAGACCGGCCTAGGTATCTCATTTTCAAGAAGAACACTCAGTTGAAGATGAAATAATTCAGCTGGCCAGAAACTTCACTGAGTCCCCAGTACAGATGAATCAAGGCTTTTTTTTTCATCAATGACTGTTCAGTGGAAAAAACAGATTCAATTGCCTGTATGACGGCAACTTTCTGATCATGAACTGATCTTTGATCACAGCATTGCTATGTAGCACCACAGTAAGTTACGAGAGCAATTAGCTGAAACAAACCCAGCCCTCAAGAAGTGGCAATGAGAAGGCTCACCGACCTTTGGGTAAGGATCGAGAATTGACAGCCACGTACAGACCCACCTGGCAAAGCTCACCGTGAAGCAAAACGCACAGCACAAAGGCATGACACAAGGAGGCCATCCTAAAACACCTGAACGTGACCACAGGTACCCGCTGCTTCCCACACCAGCCTGGGAGCTCTGCATTTCCAGACAACTTCACAGGCAAAATAGCTCTGTTCAGGTATCACCTGAGATAAGGACAAGCAAATCACATCACATCAAGGGTGAGGAAGCAGGCCCTTCACAATTCGCCGCTCAACAATGCTCCAAATCCTTCCTGAACGAAATGTGGTGATGCATGGGTGCAGGCAGATGCTCACTGCATCCCTACCCCAGGACCATCGGCCCCCAGCCAGCACTGGTCCGGGTCACACAGCACAGCCACCACACAGAAACCAGGCAGGGAAACCATCCCCTCCACGACAAGCAGGCGACACACAGATGCAGCCCAGGATAGCCTGCCTTTAATAACCACCAGGAATACTCATGTGGGATGAACCTCAGCCGGACAAACTGCTGACACTGTTTAAGGGCATCGCTCTTTGGTGAGAGCAGGAGCACATCGATCGTGTCAACCTACAGCCGTGCCTTCATTAAGCTTTTTTCTGCGAGTGAGGAGAAGACATGCAGCATTACCAGGGTCATCGGAGCTGTCATAGCCCTGCACCAAGCACATTCAGAGCTAGAGATTAAGAACGAGAGGCAAGTACCTTCAAAGAAAAGCACCCAAGTCATCATTTTATAGTACATGCACCAAATTGGATACCTGCATTCATAAAACGCTCACTCTTATTTAATATTTTATGACTCAGAGGATTACAAGGCTATTTACTAGCAACATTACTGCAACAGGTAGTCCCATTAACTTCAGCAGGGCTTCTCCCAGGAACAGAGCCACTAACGTGCAACCATTTTGCAAGCTGAGATTCAGAGAAAGCAAATGAGAGTCAGCTGAACGTCTGCATCTGTGAACAGACACGCACACGTCCAGAACAGACCCGGGGGATGGCAGCAGCACTGGAAAGCATTTTCACTGCTGGGCCCACAGACATCAATCACACTTGGTCAAGGCCACAGGCTGTGTGCTTCACCTGGAGAAAGTCATAGCATTTGTACCATCATACACGGCTACACCAAGGAGGAGAAACGTACCTAGCAGGTAAAAGTCGAGAGGCACAGACCACTTGGAGCTGCTCCGAATGCTTTTCAGCTCGTTTTCCCCGAGAAATGTACTGAAGGATTTGCTTGTATGACTGGTCTTTAATGGACAGTTTGGTAGCAAAATTACAACACAAACTGTTCAACGTCTGCACAAACTGTTTAACCTCAGTAGGTATCACAAGTTTCAGGATCAACATTAAGTTGACAGGAACTACATAAAGCTAGCACTGCATTTATACGGATAAATACACGTGGTACTTTGAGCTACTCACCCACTTGGTGAGTTCCTAGCCGCTGACATTTGGATCCCCAAAGATGAGAAAACGCAACTCCTTTTCTCAGCACGGCTATGCTGTCAATGGACAACCCCTCTATTCCTGAGCCACTCTTAAAATCCAAAGGCAAGTTTTTATAGTAAATTGCTATCAGCATCCCACCTGAACTACCAAAAACTGGGCTGGAGCCAGCAGTGCCCGTCCTCCCCGGATCTGCACATCCAGGGAGCAGCCAGCAGCGCAGAGCCGCGATGATACAGCACCGAGCTGCCCTGGGCACGGAGGCAGCGGGTTGTTAAACCAGTGGCTAGTAGGATTTCTGCTACCACAGCGGCTACCTTCACCGGGGGAGCATCCCTCACCCTCCCCACGCCAAGGCACGGTGACTGCCGTGGGTTACTGCAGCCTCGCTCAGCCTTGCTCTCCTTTAGCTCCTCAGGTCAGTGCCCAGCCTTCACCACCGCTGCCCCCCCAATGGCCTCACCGTGAGCCCCGAGCCCCCCGGGACAGGTCCCGGTCCCGATCCCGGTCCCGCCCCGCGTCCCCCCGGGGACCCCCGCGGCCGCCCCGCTCCCGCCGGCGTGGCCCCACGGGGACACCCACGAACACCGGGGGGGGGGGGTGCGGGGCTGCACCGGGGCAGCGCACGGCGGCTGCACCCCCCCGGGGGCCGTGATTCAGCACAGCCGGTGCCGGGAGCGCCGCGCTCCGCCTGCAGCCCCCAGCGGCCCGGGGCTGCCCCCCGAGGGGCTGCGGGAGACCCCCCGGCACCCCCCGTTCCCCCCAGCTCCCCGCTCCCCGGGGCTGCCCCGGCCCGAGGGGACACCCGCCGCCCCCCCGCCGGCCCCCGCCCGAACCGAGACCCGACCCCGGTCCGGGGTGCTCAGCCCCGCGCCCCCCGATCCCCCCAAGGCTCCACGGCGCGGCCCGGCCCCGCACTCACGGGCGCAGCTCCCGGCTCCGCGCAGGGCCCAGCGGCGGCAGCGGCGGCGGCGGCGGGGGCGGGGGCAGGGGCGGAGGGGGGGAGCGGACCGGGGCGGCGGGATGGAGGGGGCGTGGTTTCCTTAAACCCCGCCCCTTTCCCCGCCCCCTCCGGTCGGGTGAGGGCGGGGCGCCGCCTCTCTTCACCCGGCGTCACCGCAAGGCGAGTTCTCGCGAGAGCCGGGCGCGGGGCCTCGCTGCTCCCGCCGCCCCGCAGAGGACACGGCCAAGATGGCGGCGGGCCGGGCGCTGCGGCTCCTGGTGCCCCTCGGCTGCCGCCTCCCGCAGCACGGCCCCGCCGCACGGCGCCTGCCGCTGCAGCCCCGCCGCGGCCTCCGCCTCTCCGCCGCCGCCTCCATACAGGTAAGGGGCAGCGGAGCCCCGGGGGAGGGCTGGGAACGGGCTGTCCCGGTGCTCCGGGAGCGGGACGAGCGCCGCGACCCCCGGTCCGTGCCGCCCCGCAGGTGACGGTGAGGGACGCGCTGAACCAGGCGCTGGACGAGGAGCTGGAGCGGGACGAGCGCGTTTTCCTGCTGGGAGAGGAGGTGGCCCAGTACGACGGTGCCTACAAGGTGAGCGGTCGCCGTTACCGGGCCGGGGGGAGGCCCAGCCGCGGGGCTGACGGCGTTTTGCTGCCCCGCAGATCTCCAGGGGGCTGTGGAAGAAGTACGGGGACAAGAGGATCATCGACACGCCGATATCCGAGGTACGGCTTCGCCCGGCTGACGCTTAGGTGGTCAGCTCAGTGCCCCCGGTGCTCACCCTCCGTTTGTTTCTTTGCAGATGGGCTTCACGGGAATCGCCGTCGGAGCTGCCATGGTCGGTAAACTCACATTCCTTCTTCATTACACCATAAAATAAACCGTTTTTTGTTAACTTACCAACCTCTTGTCTGACTTCAATAGGCAGGGCTGAGACCAGTGTGCGAGTTCATGACGTTCAACTTCTCCATGCAAGCAATCGACCAGGTCATCAACTCGGCCGCCAAGACGTGCTACATGTCCGCGGGGTCCATCCCCGTGCCCATCGTCTTCCGTGGCCCCAACGGGGCATCCGCTGGCGTGGCTGCCCAGCACTCGCAGTGCTTCGCGGCATGGTATGGGCACTGCCCGGGACTCAAAGTTGTTAGTCCGTGGAGCTCAGAAGACGCTAAAGGTCTGCTGAAAGCGGCAATCCGGGATGATAATCCAGGTGAACACAGATCAGTGGTATCTAGCAGTCATTCTGCCTCGTTTTGAAATATATATATCTTGTACAACCTAAAAACACCTCAGGTCTATTGATGCAGATACTAGTGGTCATTTGGCTTGTTAGCAGTAGCCTCTGATTTTGTGCTCTTGCCAGTTCTGTCTTTAATGGTAGTTTGGTACCGATCTGGAAGCTTAGAAGATGCATTTATGGACCTATTGTAAAGGAGTTAAAAATGAGGGAGATGAGTTAGGAGGAGATCCTACGTATACAGTGTCTGACTATGCACTTTTCAGATGGTAAATTCAGAATCTCGTTAACAAGTAGGGTAACTTTTGTTTTTATTTCTCAGAAGTACATGTGCAAAACTTAAAACCTTTCTGAAACTAGAAATTTTATGGAAATAGTTCTTGATCATGTCCTTTTTCCATTTTCTTTAGTCTAGTTTGTGGAGATGAGTGTGCAGCCTCAGATTTTACAGCCTAACTTATTAAAAACAAAAGCTCTGTAAGTTAGTTACCTGTATCAGCATATACTTCCCAGCTCATTTGCTGTGTCAGTTTGTTTGTTTGTTTAAGGAAGAAACATACGAAGCTCTTTAAATCTTGTGTAAAGATCTATCACTGTCATGTACCGAAAGCTAAATACCTTATCATGTTTAACTTGAGACAGTTTTAAAAATGATTCAGCAGCAATGAGTAGACTGATATTGTTGTTATCATTACTGCTTTTGCAAATGTACTGAAATCTCTGTTGCCTCGATAGAGTCAGTATGTTGAGCTAGTCTGCTGCAACACAGTTCCTCATAAGCACAGTCCTCTTCTTCTAGAAGTATGAGTTAATCCAAATGTGTTTTGTTCTAGTTGTGATGCTGGAAAACGAACTGCTGTATGGTGTTCCCTTTGAAATGTCTGAACAGGCACAGTCAAAGGATTTTGTTGTTCCAATTGGAAAAGCCAAAATAGAAAGGGAAGGTAAGCCAAGAACATGGTTTGTATCCTTGCTAAGTGAACTGCCCGGGGACTGTTGTTTTTGTTTGTTTGTTTGTTTTAAAATTCAGCTGTTGAGAAAGAGTCAGGAAAGTCCTCAGGGACACAGGAAAGTGTTTCAAATATCAGTGTTATTTGTACTGTAATATACTTAATTGTTCTGTTCCCTGTATAAAGAAAAATTACCTGGTTCTCCGTATCTCATTTCAAACAGAACTTTTCTAAAATATTTGTTCTTTACTATAGGAATAGTGTAGGTGATGTGCAAAAAAAACTTTTTCTTCACCTTAAGTTATTTTTTCAGAAATGAATAAGATCACTGTAGCATTTCAGCCTCTTTATTCATAATGTACCACTGAATGGTACAAATGCTCAAAAGGGAAAATGTTAAAACTATTAAATATCTGATCTCTGAATTAAAAGATAAAGTTTGTGTCTTCACATAGTCCTAGTACCACTCTCCATGCTGAGTACGGGTGTGGAATACTTAACATTTCAACTAAATGAAAGGGACTTAAATTTACAAGAGACTACTAACGCTACCTTGAAAAGAATCTAGGGCTTAGAGAAGAGCTTTAAGGCTTTATTTGCTTTTTTAACATTTCTTTCTAGGAACTCACGTTACATTAGTGTCACACTCAAGACCTGTTGGACACTGTTTGGAAGCAGCTGCTGTACTGGCCAAAGAAGGTGTAGAATGCGAGGTGTGTGGGGTTTCTGTTGCTTGTCCCTTTCCCTGGACTAGGGCAAAAAGGCAGGCAGTGTCCTTGTTCACACTCCACAAAATGTCAGTTTATAAGCTATGAGTTTCTTATATTTTAAGTGCCTTAGCAGTCAACAAGCTAAGCATGTGTTAGATGTTTCTGCATTTGACTTTTTCACCATAAAATTAAGGCGGAACTACTAAAGATGTTCAGATTGGCTTCTCTGTATAAGCAGAACAATGACATTATCTACTAGCGTAGTTGTATCTATATATAGCAAGACTCATCTCTCTGATGCTTTCCAGGAGCCACCAGGAACTGTTCTGCAGAGTCCGTTAGGATAAAGTTAATGAAATTACTAACTTTTTAACTCTTACTCTTGAAGTCAGAGTAGATCAAAGTGACAAAGGACAGTGTACCCAAACAGCAGTAAATGACATGCTTAGATCCTAACAAGTTCACTCTGCCTTTTTCAGGTGGTAAATCTGCGTACCATTAGACCAATGGATATCGAAACAGTGGAAGCCAGCGTTATCAAGACAAACCACCTTGTAACTGTAGAAGGAGGCTGGCCGCAGTTTGGAGTAGGAGCTGAAATCTGTGCCAGGATCATGGAAGGTACTGAGACTTTCAGTATGCAGTTGATCTCATTTCCTAGTCTAAATTCTGATTACTTTGTGATAAAGCCGGATGAAGAGAAACTCAGTTGGAGCTTAAGCATAGCTGTCTTGCTCTAAGTGTTCATACGGTCGATTCAGCTGGCTTTCTGGTGTAACCCTTATCCCAGGAGCCTGACTGTGAGAAGCAGGATGGTAACTTTGTCTAAACCATAGTGCGTGCTGATGAACAAGCAGGAACAGCTATCTCTGGAACTACAGGACAAAAACTGTTGAAAGTGTATTAAGACTTTAAACACTGAATTGACAAAAAAGCATAGTGTGCAGCAACCTGACACCTGTCTTCTGTTTCAGGATCTGCCTTTAACTACTTGGATGCTCCAGCTGTGCGTGTTACCGGTGCAGACGTTCCTATGCCTTATGCAAAAATTTTAGAAGATAACTGCATACCTCAAGTGAAGGATATAATATTTGCAGTGAAGAAAACTTTGAATATTTGAGTTGTAAATACATGTTTTAAAGTCCTGCTTTAAAAAGCATTAATGGTGTAAGGCAAGTTGTATGCATAACTTTTGTTGTATAGCTCCATTCTTTTGTACAGTAAAGTACAGTGATCTCCCAGAATATTTATATGGCTACGTGTAACAGGGTTACCCTCTAAGCCACACTTGATATAAGCAACAATATGGTGATGCTTGTCTGTTAGTCAGCTTGTACTTCAGCTGTACGGGTGGGTTGGGATCTCTCCACATGTTCAAAATTCACAGGGAGGGAAAAAAAACACTTGAATGTCTGCTTGGCTTGTAATTATCATTTATATGATATATTATATCATATGGTTAATTGACTGTGATGGTGGATGAGTGCAAAATGGTAGTAAAAGGGGAATTGGCCCTGAATGTAGTCCTGGAATGCTGCACAGCTCTCTAGGAGCTATTTGCAAGGCTTACTGAAGGTGAAGAATCAAACCAGAGCTGAGCAAAGCCTTGATTTCAACAAGTGCAACTATCTGTACAAAGTGGCTTTGGAAGCCCGTGGTATGGGTTAAGAGCTAGCTGCTGTGCTTAGTTTGAGGAGTACTCTTTCATTACACAGAAAAGCTTCTGCACAAAAGCTTAAATAAAGATCCTGATCCTCTTCAGTATGCAAGGGGAAATACTATCTATTTATTCTTTATTAGCTGTCACATTTTCTTTACTTGCTGTCATGTACAGTGATAAACCACACTTCTTGCTTTTATGTAGTTTTTTTTAACTTGCCAGAGGGGCTAACAATGGAATGCTCAAATGATAGTTCTTACCTGGGGGGAAAAAAGGCATTTTATTCAGACTTAATAAAGTTGAATAAATAGTTAATCTATTTATTCAAAAGTAGTAGTTGCACAGATTGTGTCTGAAGAGCTGGGAAACAGTTGTAGTAGCTTTTAAGCTGCTTAGGCTGAAACCTCATACGAGGGTTTAGCTAAGGAGCTCTTCCTGACAGTTAGGTTTTGGTCAGCAGCTTCTGTTACTGTCCTGGTAAGAGAGTAAATGGTGCCTGTAGCAGCTGGTGCACCATGACCTGCTCTATAGTCAGGAAAAGCTGCCTTTCCGCTGAACTGTTGGAGAGGAGATACCTACCTCTCTTGAGCAGCCAGAAGAGCTTAGGTCCTGTTTCAGTTACAAGCCAGGAATACCTTTCAGGGTATTTCCTGCTAGCAGAAGTGCTATTAGGTTCTTAGAAGTCTGGCTTAGAGGCAAAATTCTATCAGAACACATCCACCACCACACTGCAGGAGGAATTCCATTAACATTTTAATAGAAATGACTGATTATCACAGGTTACATGAAACTTTGTACAGACATTCTCTGCATAGTAACAAACACTGATGTATCTGAATTTAAAAAATGGATTATCTTTAATCCTTTAAAGTGCAATTTAAGGTTTTAGTCAAATCAAAAAGGATCTTTCAATAAAGTTTAAGCTGTAAAATTAACTTGAAGTAAAGTCCCATTTAACTAAATCATGAATAATATCCCGGTGCCCTATTAACTCCCATTTCAACTGTTTCCTTACTTAAAAAAAAAAAACTTTCCTTTAGAGTTGCAAGTAGGATGTCCATTTAAACAAGTTTGAGACAGTTATTTTATTCCACCAACAACTATGGTGGGAGTAAGATTTAATTCTCCAGTTCCCTCACCTGTGCAGTGTACTTTAAAGGTTGGTTTGGTGGGTTGGTTTTATTTTTCTGGATTACCTAAATCAAAACTTGCTGATTTGATGCAGCAAGAGTTAGATGAGTTACTGTTATATGAATAGTACTGAAAAATCTTACAGCAGACTAAAACTAGATTCCTGTAATTCGAAAAGAAAAGGGGGGAAACAGAACTAGAAAAAAAAATGCTTCCATTCACCTGGGTCGTGGACGTTCCTATTTTCAAATTTTTATTCAGCTATACAGCCTTGATTGTGTAGCTAAAGAAAAAAAAGTTTTTAAAACCAAATAAAGACTTGAGTACTTAGCATGGCAATGCAATCCACACAGTGTAGTGCTGCTGCTCAAGGAAAGCTGAAAGGGGGTAAAACGGAGCTACAGCGTGGTTAGCCGCTCTATGCTGGTGAATGGCGCCACGCAGAAGGGCCTTGTTCCTGGACAGCACAGGAAGGGGAAGGGGAATTCAATCCTGGTGTAACCGGTAGCCTCAGCTGATCCTGGGAGCACTGTAGTCACACGTCTGTGTTTTCTTCAGAGTTCCTTTCTGAAAGTTTTGAATGGAGCTGAGTAAAGCTCCTCGGCTTGCGCTGATGGCGGGCTGAGGGCTCGGCTGCATTGGCACCTCTGTACTTGGAGGAGGAGCTGCTGGTGGCAGGGGCGGCGGTGGCGGTGCTGGGGGTATCGACGATGCTCCTGTTGAGTTGAGGAGAGAAGATGTCGTTTGAGTATGCCAAGGAGGTCCTGCCGCAGAGCACTGAGGCTGTATAGCCAGACTAGGTCAGTCCTGCACTAGTCATGTCATCCCTTGAAAGCAAGTGCAGCGTGAAGAACAGAACGGGTGAAAAATGCCAAAGTGATCAAATCTCTATCTGCAGGTGAGTCGTGTCACCTGAGACACCTCTGAAAAGAAGCCTGAAGTGCCTCAGTACACAAGGATGCAAAACATGACTCAAACGTGATCTTGCACTGAGGTAAACGGAGACAATTAACAGGGCTCCCCAGGCTCAGTTTCTATTGTTTGTCCCCAGTGAAGCAGTTTGCTCTTCGGGTAATAAACAGTACAAATACTGGGAGCAAATCTTCCTAACCATATTTAGGTGACTAATGTTACACATGTGGACCACATTACTGCAGTATTTGTGACGACTGGTCAGGTTATATTTCATTTTTAGATGACTAACTGCAGATAGAGGATTTATGAAGATGTTTTACACTTTGTCAGACCATTCAACCATGGAGAAACAAGCAAACGCTTGTTTCAGAGGCCCAATGAATCACAACAATCTGCCACTCACACCACTTGCCTTCTGCCTGTACCCACACCCTGCAGTCTGGCCCTTGCTCTCGACCCCAGTCACATCCCTCTCGTGTTGTCTCATTGTGCTTCAAGCTCTGTGTCCTGACAACTTGCAGGGAGAGGGCTGGGATGCCAGAGACCAGAGCTGTACATGCAGGCATCTAACCCAGCAGTGAGGATCCTGGCAGCTGAGATCCAAGCAGATGGCCTGACTTGCCCCAAGCTACTCTCCTGAACCCCCTGCTCTTGTGCAACTCAGCTGCTGCACATTACACCATAATTTCTACACAAGTAATCAAAGATAAATGGCAGGAGTAAGAGCAAAGGCAGGAGGTGACCCCGTGCTGTTCCACAAGACAACCACGTGAAGGTGGCATTTGCAGCACAACTCCAGCTGTACAGGAATGATGGGCCTGTCTTATGTCCTGGAATGAGGAGGGGCATAAGGATTAAGTTTTTAGGATTACTGAATTATGAATTTTAACTCCACTGTCTAGTTCATGAGTTACTCCAAAATATGGCTAGAGAGACAAACGACATCTATACCCAACACTTGGTTTTGGTACCTAACCTGCAAAGAGGAACAGACTGCTAAGCAACAAGAGCTACGATACTTTGGGACAGAAGAGCAAACAACATGAGGCCAAAGAAGAGATTATGGTTTCTGAAGTAGGAATGCTTGCTGTAAGTAAATACTAAGAAATTACTGGAAATTCTGTGACATGGACTCAAGAAGTACTCAAAAGGATAAAGCTCAGCCACAGAAAGCAAAAAAAAAAAAACAGTGTCAAGATGCTCTCTGGGCTCTGCTTCCCTCTCAGTTTCTCACTAATGCTTGCTTTCAGACTAATGGGCAATAGTAAAAAAAAATATAAATAAATAAATAAATAAAGCTGCTGTAATAAAACAAAGTAGTTGTATTAGATGAAAGTCATAACTCAAAGCTCCCTCATTTTCAATTTGTACCAGACTTTAAGAGAGACTTTTACCATATGGTACCAAGCTCAAAATAAAGAGTATTTACACAAAGCATTCTATTTTGCCAATGAACATTAATACACGCTGTGATTATAGCACTTCAGACTCACAGAAGAAATTCTCATTGGCATGAAAACCCTTCTCTGTGACAAGAGAGCAGAAGTCTGTATTGGGCTCTTGTTTTCATGCTCCTCCCTTTCAGAAGTAATATTCAAGTCTTAGCAGAAATATCAGAGATCAAGTGGAACAATTTAACACGCCCATTGCATGTGGATCAACTACTCTCTTAAGTAATCAGAGCATTGCACAATGTTAGCATGAACTGAAATAGCGTATTGATGCCTGGAGGTCATCTAAATATCCAAGCCTGTGTTTTTACAGTAGCCAAAGATGTAAGTCAAATTTGTTATTAGAAACACCAGAAAATCATCCCCTAGGCTAGTGTCCTGTCTCTCATGTCTCTGTATACAGACCGACAGCATAGCACAGCAAAGCAAAACTTAACAATTTGCCACAGGAAGAACAAGACCAAGAACAGTTAAAGTAGTAACTTTCGAGGCTGAACACAAAGGACTGGCGTCCCAACGCTAGCATCAAACTTGGGATCAGATTCACAGCTGTAGAAGAGCCAAGAAAGGCTCATCACAAAGGAGATGGCCTTGGTTAAAGGTTGGACCAGATGATCTTAGACGTGTTTTCCAACCTAAACGATTCTATGAAAGAGATGCAAGAGTTGTAGAGAACAAAGACAAGATTTTTAGCTGTAACAGTAAGGTGAGATCGAAGAGGTTATGCAAGTAGTTGTACAAGATACAATAGGGAACGATCATGAGAACAGTGGCAAGGACTTGGTGTGGAATACAAATGGCAGCATTAGGCCAAGTTTTCATGTGTTACCTTCAGATTTCAATCTGGTTATTTTAGAATGGTGTCATAAAGGACAGGGAAGTAGGGGGAGAGGCCACCTTTCTTCCTGGAAGGGTGTTAAGTTCCTCAGGACTAAATATTATTGAAATTGTGCTGCCAACAACATCACACAGTTGAAAGAAACTCTTAGGAGATCTTACACCCTATCTCTGCCTTAAAACATAAAAACACTCAGGTTTTAAGATGGTATCTGACAAGCTGTGACCATTAAATATTGAATCTGTTAATTAAGAGCTTGATTCTGAAAATCCTTCAAATCCATTCATTTCAATTAGTCAAGCAAAACCAAGCTGTCCTTCCCTTCTGGCCATGAGTGGTACAAAGGAAACCTTAGTTCACTCCAGCGTACTTGTACAGCTATATCTACCAAAAAAAATTGTTCTACCCAACAATGAAGTATTTTCCCATATTTACCAGGAAAATATTTCAGACAAGTGCTCAGTTATCACTAGCCCTTTCCAATACATATGTTGGAAGGAGTTGCCTGCAAACACACATTTACTCATTTACACAGTTATAAGAATAAAACACTCAAACAAGAACTTACCAAGGGTTTTTTTACAGGGACATTTTTGTTAAGAGAGTGTGTTAAAAGGAATAGGAAGTAAATCAGATGCTGTAAACTTGATGCCTGAATTGAAACAAAAACTTAATTATGAATTTAAAGTGACAGTAATTGTGCAAATAGCATTACAAATTTGCTGAGAGAATGGGATGCAAACAAAGAAAATCATTTTAGTGATAGTTTTTAAAGATGCTGTATTTCATTAAAATAATCCATAAGAGTGTTCAGATCTTTTTCTTCTATTCCCTCCCCATACTAAGCAAGTTTAAGATTTGCATTCAACTTTCCCATACAGAAACAGAGCATCTTTAAAGAGATAAATCAGCATTAGCTTACTTTTCCGAAAATTCACGTTCAAAATGATGCATGCTCTATTGAAGACAGCAGAGAAAGAGAGAGGACACAAGTTAATCATCCGGATCTCGTGTCAAAGTAAGAAAAACAGATAGCGTTAGCTGAAAAGTTAGTACAAAAATCAATACATTCTCATTCACTGAAAAATACGTGGGCATAGCAGATTGATTTTTTCATATTACAGATACAATGCTGTGAATTCTGAACAATGAACCACCATTTTCCATGCTATAAGAATTATTATACCTGGTGAACAAATGCAACACACATACTTTGAATTGCACATGCTATAATTCAAGCTTTACAGTATTAAAGTGCATTGAGAGATATTGAGCAAGAAATCCACAGGAATATTAGCCACAGAAAATGAAATTCATTCAGCTCATGGAACACGTCCTGTCACATTAACAACTGTATTTACACTTCGGCTGTAGGGATCAGAGATACTCAAGAACAGTGCTTGCTAAAGCATTAAAATGGTCTTATAGACAGCTGAAGAGCAGAAAAGATGCACCATATGGCTCTTTAGGAAACATACATCGTGCTGAAGGATTCAGAACAACTGGCACAGAAAAAGTTAAGTACAACTCTCACTTTACTCTCGCAGGGCAGCAATACTGTTTACTGATGTCATTCAGAAGGGGTTGGCCAAAATGGCCTCCAAACTTGTATCGTAGGAAAGCTTTCTGGAATTTTAGGGGCTTACTGGATTTAGAGAAGATGTAGTGACGTTTTAAATAACCCATACTAGTGTTCTACATCTCTTCTGATCCTAGCCACAAAGAAAACTAATAGACTCTCAAGCAAAGTAGACAAAAGTGTGCAAGTAGAGGGGAAAAATAAATCAAACATTCAAGAGAGAATGTCAGAAACACCGAAGTTACATTAGGCTCAGTTGTTGTGATCTAAACAATGTATTTCTAAGATGGTATTTATCCAAGTATCTGCAACAAAACCAGCCCAAAACAAACATTCTAGTCAGCAAGAAACTCCCATGGGAATCCAGGTCTCTACTAGGCACCTCTCCCCTCACAGCAGGTAACATATTCAATCCTACAGCTGCAGCCATCGTAGCTGCACTCATTTTCATTCATAGTATGATTTGCATTGACTAGCTGCAATCATTTTCATTCCTGGTACGTTTTGCATTGACTGCACCAAGCACTCCACTGCAAGCGAGTTCTCACACTCTGTTCAGAGAGAAAGCACATCTCAACATGCAAGAAACCCCCTGAATGAGGTTCCTTCCCCAGGGCATGGCAGCCTGGGGCCCATTTACCTTTGGTCAGTGCTTCTGGCTCTGTACATACCCCACAAACTACACTGACTGGGATGGGAACAGGCCACAAGGGCAGAAGCTTCTGTTGGATATGCTTTTCCCTATCAGCCTTCTTTTGGGTTTGGCACTAAAGCATCTTGCTGATATAACATGCCACGATACTAACACGCCACAACCAAACCAGAAAGATAGACTGAAAGCCTCATTCCCCTTTTGAGGGTCATCTCACCACACTGATGTCCACAAGCAATTTTGGCTTAGAGGTAAATATCCTTAGTAAACCAAAGGAAACAGGAAAAAAGAGAGAGAAGCTACAGATGCATCATCTGTCACAAAAAAAGTCCTACCATGGGGCCAGTGAGTCTTGCAAGAGGTCATGAACAGCACACTTGCACAGAACAGCTACAAGGACAACGTTACTAGTGAAAAATCAAACGTACTACCTTGGAGCTAGTATCTGAAGTTTCTTCTATAAATTCTACTTATGAAAGTATTCCTGAGATGGTGACACTTGCCTTTATGCCAAATCCAATGCAGCAATACCATCAGCCCACTAAAGCACTCCGATTTCAATGCAGGTCAGGCACTGTGCACCACGTCACACATGGGGCAGATCACGGAAAGTCCCCACGTGCACACTGCCAGCAGGATGACCACCAACACTGTGACACGCTGGGAACATCAGAGCCAAGTTTTTGGGCCAAAACTTGAGCCGTCTTTAGCCATTTGAGTCAAGTCTACACACAAACCTGTACCACATGCTCAAAACTTGAAGGAGCTTGCAGTCAAGTTCCAACACACATTAAAGCCAAAATGCAAGTAAAAGGCAGTCTTATTTCAGAAAGAAAAATAATGTTTTCTAAATCCCCTTTTGAAGGCATAGAATTTTCTTTTGTGTTTTCAGCTACTTCCTTTTTAAAGCATACAGAACTTGAAATAAACCCTCCAGCTAGGAGTCAATGTGTCCAGAGAACAGAGCTGTTATTTGTGCAACACAATAACTGTAATTAACTTGTTTGGAGTAACTGGAAGAAGGTATGTTTCAGAAAACATACGCTTCAATGTGCTCTCAACATGAAGGAGAAGTGACTAATTTGAATTTCAGCACAAATGATTTGAAACTCAAACTCACAAGCTGTAGCATCCTTTGCAAGACCACCCACAGCAAACAAATTTGATTTCCTCACTTCGGTTAACAAGTTGTACTCTACAGAAAGCTCCTGTGAGTAGGAATTGTATGGCATGAGTTGTCATAACAGACAACGTTACAGACAGCTTCCCTTCCAGATATATACTCCGTTAACATCTTTTGCTGTTAATGTTTCCCATGGCTGCTTTTCTAGCCTTTCTGACTGAAGCCTGTCCACTGTAGCTCAATATTCAGATTTGCAATCAAACTTTCACAAGTATTTCTATTTCTGGTGATGCCCACTCAAGCAGATTCTGCACCACATCCCACCACCTGTCCTAAACATTAGCAAAACTGTCTGCACAGCTACCTAGCAAACTGGAAGAGGGAACCAGCCAAAAATAAAGTGCTTATTTTTGACCCAAATCAGCTTCTGATTTGTTTCTCTGCATAAGCAGCTCTACTGGTATTACCAGTGAGCTAGTGCAGAAGAGATTTATGCAGCCTAAGCCACTCAATTTGTCAGACACAAAACCTCTGGAATTACAACACAGCAGTACAGGTGTAAACAGACAATATACAAAAACAAGGGATCAACAAACAGTATTTCAGAGTCCCCTGGCCATTAACATCAGAACAAATGTATATTGCAACATGACAGCCAGAAAATGTCTGGAAGGTAGCAATACGGGTAGGACTAGACTAACAGAGACTTTGGAACAAACACTTAAACTCCATGGGTAAATCACATAGGTATACCACAAGAAAAGGTTAATAAACAAAAAGAAACTGTATTAAGAAGTTCTCTATGTCCCTCAAAGGAGAGCAAATGCCCACACTCAGGCGGATACAAGATAAATGCCATCTCCTGTGTTCCATCCTTGTAGACCATCATCCCACAATCATCTTTGGAAACAATACAGTTAGGGAGGTTTAAAAAAGACCACAAAGAAAAAGACAGACACTGTAATGACTCTTGAGCTTACCTGCTGTAGAGGGCGGAGTGGGGGATGATGGAGATGTTAATGGGGAACTCGCCCCAGAGCCTGCTAAATAAAACAACAGTCTAGTAACTAAAGCTGTGATATAAAATTCAACACAGACAGACAAGACAGATTGTTGAAAACAAGCCAACTTTATTGATTGATTCAAACCTGCTTCCACTGAAAACTTGGAATAAATTCCCATTCATACGGATATGGTCATTCCAACCCAATCTGAACAGAGAGGCTTTATGGCATAGTATCAGAGGAGGTCCAAACACATTAGAAGCACACTCAACAGTACTCCTCAATGGGAAACCCTTCTTTTTTGTTGCTTAGGCTGTTGGATTTCAGCGTCCAAATTCTGTTTTCCTTAAGAGTTGTGCCACTGCATGGATGGCACCCCACTTCTCCTTCTAAGAGATGATTTTTAGTCAGTTGCTGTACTCCACAAGTTATTCTGATATCTGATAATTCCACAATAGGCTGCTTTCAGACATATTTTAACCATGCAAGATAACTCTGTCAAACTTTTCATTAGTACAGACCATTCCTTTTAACTATAGGAAGACCTGCCAAATGCTTTGTTGTTTTAGAAATTGACACTGAAGCAGCAATTGATAAGACTTTTTTTCATTCATCTTAATACCTTGCTAAAGAATACAGATCACCCTAGAGTTTCTCTCTGAAGGCTGCATCGTTAAATGGCCCAAATAATCAATGGTATTATTATGCCACTCAAATGTCAAACAGATTGAAGAGAGTGATTTTTTTTTTTTTTTTTTTTTTTTTTTTTTGAGGAATGGAGCACAGAAGAGAGCACACACTTTTATATTGGGTAGCTGAAAATCTAAAACTGATAACATTTTTAAAGTTCTCAAATTATCTATTACTAAATACTTGAAACAGTGCTATCAAGCTTTGGTAGTCCAATGTTACCATGTAAACTGATGGTGACCCTGGATCTTTTAAGCCAGAAAATTACAGTGACAACAACCAAAAAAGGTCATAGCTGTGCAGAAGCAAACTCTTCTTTCTGTAGTTACCTGAGTTATTTGAGTTGCTGTATTTTGCTGAGTGTTCTTCCCCACTTTCATAGGCGGAGCGTTTTGACTTCTTTAAACAAAGCAAAAGAAACAGAAGGTGCAAATGAATAACCTCTTTCCTTGATGAGGACTGAGCTGACACAGAGATTTGTAACAGCCATCTGCTGTATCACACAACGTTTATCAATGCCCAACGCTGCCCTCCCTGCATCCAACATGTGGCAGTAATGTGCTCAAATATCCCCAGGCAAGCAAAAAGGACAACTCCAGTACCCTCTGACAGCAAGGGAAATGCAGAAAACTGACCCACCAAAAAGGATCAGAAACAGAGACAGGGTGCTATGGAAGCATGAAAAAAGGCTCCAAGACCTTCACTGGGCAGCAAGCAGCAGCAGCAGCAGCTCAGGCTGTTATCTGTGTATTAGGTATTAACTAAGCCTGTTTTCATTAAGTCACCTCAAACAGGTTAAACCAATATACAAGTCAGCTACCATTTAGGAAAAGTTATCACTTCAAATAAGGAAGTAGTACAGAAAAGCACAAAACAGAACACAGCAGCACACCTGTGGTTCTTCATGCTACACATTCAGTAATTTTCTGTGAGAGACCTATTCGAAGATCGATTACCTTTCTTGCTAAGATCTTCCTTTTCTTTTTTTCTTCTTCAGAGCCATGATGAGACTGTGCTCTTGTCAGTCTTCTGTGCTGGTGTATCTTCAAAATCAAGGGAAAATTTAAAAAGACAATGTTAAAATTTCAAATATTGTCAGGCAAGGCATATACTTGGCATGCGAGAAAAAACACTGTAGTCACTTTGCACATTTAGTTTTCTTTTTTCATTTTTAACTCTAATCTTTACTGTTGCTGGTAGAGTATGGAGCCCCACACTGCAGTTAAAATGATCCTTTAACTTAGGGGTCACTGTGAAGCTGCACCACTTAAAACAGTATAATGCCATACCTTCATCAGCTGTTCTACAGCTCCTCAATATTGTATTTTTGGGAAAGGAGATCTGTTGATGAAAACCTTTATTGCTCAAAACCACTTTGAGTAAAAGCTCACTTTCCCCATTTAAACGTGTTAAGAGGAAACAATGTCTGTAGGAAATACAGTAAAGAAATGCGGTAGTTACCAATTTCTGTTCTTCTGTTAATCTTTTTTCTATGCATTCCTTGGAAGTTTTCAATGCCTCTTTTAGCTTAGTAGGAACCTAATACAAAATGGGGAAAGAAATCATAGCACAAAATACAATAAAGGAAAATACAACTTCACTGCTCAAACTCACCATTCATCTGACCATGTTGCCTGTCTAAAGCCAGGGACAGCTAATTATTTTGATATTCAGGTCACATCCCCAAAATGCCATAAGGCCGACCACCACAAGACACACTCCTGCTAGGGGAAGTGCTCTGGGGCAGTTCCCCAAAGGGGGCAAGAAGCATCTCCCTGAAAGTCCCAGCACTGCAGCTGGTTACAACATGCCAGTGGTCTAACCTAGCAAAATCAGATTCCACAGCCCTTAGCGATTTGAGCAAAACAAGGCTGCTAAGTAGGGCACCATGATTAATCATGCAAATTAGCTCCAATACAAGAGATTACACTTGAATCACTCATGGGTCACACTGTGCCCCTCTTCTAAGGGTTGATATAATTTTCTTGGGTATGATTCAGCAAAGGAATCCAAATACCAATGGGAATCACCATAAAGCCAAGTAAAGCCAGCTGTCCTCTACCCTATTTGTTAATTGATGCATAGCTACCCACAACTCGGTGCTTCCATTAACATCAGCAAATCACCGTTCAACTTTACCTTAAACTGTGGTTTCTCAGAGTTTGTTAGCAGGACATCACTGAATAATCTGTGAGTGGGTGAAAAAAAAAAAAGAAAAAAAAGGAGCATCATTCCCAAGAGATAAGCAGAACCAGAGGGAATACTACCAGTACTGTTCACCTAACTCCATCTTAGTAGAGAGAGAATTAGCAAGACACTAAAAAGTATTTTGAAAGCTAAAAGAATGGCTACAATTATCAAAGGCAGACAAGGGCTTCCCAAAACAAATGCTTTTTCCTTCTAATTACATTGATTCCTTAATAACACAACGTTGCCAGGGATATTTCACCTAAGAAATCATTGGTCTTTTCAGGTGAACTCTTAGCACAACTGTTATTTTAGTATTAACAAGAACCACGTAAAAGATCAGTGAGCAAACTTAACATTTCAAAATATCTGCATTCTTGTCCATACTCCGGCAAAGGTAATTAAAGCAACTATTCTAACAGTTTCACTCTTGCCCTCCATCAGCAAGAGCATAAATGATTAATAGTTTTCCATCCAAAACAAAGACACTAGAGGGCAATGTTAGTCTGAAAATCAACTAGTTAGTTCATTTCAAGGTACTTTGTTCTGAAGAACATACTAGAAAACTGTCCCAGAAAGAGATCACCAAGTCTGGCTCCCAAATAAGCATTTCAGAGATTTCTGTTGACATTCAGTATGGAAAGTTATCACAGTTCTATACTAGAGAAACCAAAATGGAATATAGCATCAAGATTGTAAGATCAGTAGTCCATGAAAAAATCAGAAATAAATCAAATGTAAACAAGACTACAGAAAAAAAGCTCACCCTTGTTTACATGGCAATTTTCTGCCCCTTTCTGATTACATATCCTTGCAAAATTCAGTAAACCCGTAGTTTATTTGGAACAGCTTAACAAATATTTATGTTATACTACATTACATATTATGAAAAACACTTTTGTAAAGAGTATGAGTATGAAGGGAATGTGGTACATATCCTGCATATCAGATAGAGCCAGGCATAGATTGTTCAACATCTTCTAACACTTGGATATTCCCGTATTCACAGTTTTCTTACAGTATTTCTCCATACATTCTTCTCTCTACCTCCTGCTTCCTTCAACAGCAGAGGAAGGGAGGAATAGGAGGAATAGAAGGTTGGGACGCGACTGCAGGGACCCGTCCCAACCAGGAAATACGACTCTTGGAGCATGCTCCAAATGTCCTGCAATCCGTACGCTGTGAGATCAGACCCAGATTTAGATATGGGCAATCTGTCATTTATGAGGTCACGATTCTGGCACCTCATATTAACAAAAAGCAAGCCCACCAGGAACTGTGATTCTGTGTTCAGGACGCTGATGACGCGTCACCGTGCAGTGACTGCAGACAACTTCCCCAGCAGTGCTGTCTCCTAGCTGCAGGAGGGGTGGCACTGCAGACAGGTACGATCTCCAGCTCAGTCATGCACTGACTCTGCTCCCTTGCTGCATCCTAATCTTGCTCCGTATCTGTCTTTACTACTTCACTACATCACTAGGAGGACAGCCTGGAAGGAAATATTTTCCGTTTATGCTTCATTGAATCCCTAAGCCTGCCTTGCAAGAAACCAGCCAGAACTTCCGCACAATGCTTTGACCCAGTCTAAATGTTACTGCCAAGAGCAGAGCTACAGATTTATTTTGCTAAGTCATAAGTAAACTGATAGCCAAATCTACTGAAGTAGATCTGAAAGGGTCACACAAAAACATTCTTTATTCTAAATGCTTTAAATGATCCATACATGTTCTTAATCATGCTTGCACTGCTTAAAAGCTGGACTATTTGAAACCGTAGCGCCATGCTAAGTAAAATGCACTCATAACAGCTCCAGCACCTCAAGAGACAGGAATTTTAAATGAGCACCTATTATGTTCACAAGCAATGGGACTATGAAGTCCATCAATTTTAAACCCTCACTTGGGATACACTACACATCCCTCAGAATGAGGAACAATTCTTTCAGATAAGGAACGAGCAAAAAGATTCTTCCTCCTTATAGAATGAAAAATATTACCATGAGCATGGAACAAGTACGTTAACACTTACGGCATCTGTAAGAGCCGTGAAACAGTTGGCATGCCATTCTTCATAGCTTCACAGGTCAGAATGGATTCCAACACAGACACTACCAAAGAAAAATAAGTATGGACACATTTTTGCACTGTAGAACAGCAAACAATTTATAATGAAAGCCTGGCACTTCTGTATTATGCTCCCTCACGTATTCCATTAACTAAGCAGTGACGAAGCTTTATGACACATGTTTTTTATTATAGTATTATTGTTTCACATACAAAATTTTCAAGAATGTTAGACATGAGGCCAGGGGATCCAGGCATCTAGTCTCTGCACATTGGTTTTATCACTCAATTAAAAAAAACATATTTATATGCTACATATTTGAGGAAGACCACATTTGCTATTTTTTTTTAATTGCTAAATAATAATTTCCTGTTACAGGCTACAAAAGTCTTAGGCTCCTATTTCACAACATTTCAGCTTCAGTAAAAGATAAGGGTAGCCAGGAAGTTAGCCTGATATTGTCTTGAATGTATACTAACCAACAAACACGGATGGTGCAGGAGGGAAGCTGTCTACTGGAATTGTATCTGGGGGTCTTCCATATGTCATTTCATACAGTAAGTGCCCAAAGCAATGTACATCAATGCTTTCTAAAGTCTGTAGAGGAACAAAAATAAAAAATAAAAATATTAAAAAAAAAAAAAAAAAACAACTTGCCAGAATTAATTGGTTTATCCACAACTGGTTTTAAAACATTTGGTAACGCATTTGAGAAAAAAAAGGTGGCCTTGCAGGAAAAGAGGAACCAATTAAGTTCCTAACCATAGCCTAACCCTGCACAACTTTTACCTCAAATGAAATCTCACCATCTCAAGCAAAGGAAGGTACTTCTTTCTTTCAGCAAATGATAATGCAAACCAGAGCACATTATAGTCATGTTCTGTAAAAATGCATAAGGAGCAAATTCATTTCATACACAGAAGATTAGAGAAACGTACGTTGATACAAATCACAGCTGAACACATTTTCTTAGCTACGTCAAACAGCAAAAATGAGATTCGTGAAAATATGACCAGCTGTCACTTTGCTGTCTGTGTATCTACTTCCCTGCAGAAATACAAACCAAACAAAGCTAGCAGAGCCTCTTTCACCCCTCCTTGGGCTTGTACAAGCTGTACATATGTGCTAAGTTCCCAGACAGCATAGTTCTGAGATTTCTGAATCATGTTTATAGAGAAGTGGATTCTCTTACTGGAGGAGGCTTAGTGCTTTCATGGCACTAAAATATTTGGACTAACCATGAACTTTTGATCATTTCTCTTGCTAAACACAGTAAAACTTGTTTTGCAAGGTCAGCAAGCAGCTGTCTCATGATGCTGTATGTAATTTATTACAATAAGCATTGCAAGGCAAGGCACTAGCTAAAAGACTATATCGCTACAACAGGGCAAATTAGGTTTAATATTTTGTAGGAAGATAGTATTTTCCTGTATAAGCCTGCAGTTAATGGACACCCCTCAAATAAATTTTAAAAAACATCTTTTGATAGCTAGATGTCGACAAGTATCTAATCAACTTCCACAGTATCCATCAAAGATAAGGCTGCTTATTACTCCCAGTTAGGAGTTAAATTGTGTTCATTACACAGACATTCAAGTGGAAAAACTTGTAGACAATACGTATGTTCCTGTGGAATACGGGACTACTATGAAAAGTGGTCTTAAAAACAAGGCTGCAGTTTACCTATATTTGTGCCAGTATGGCTGCCAAGAAAGCACTAACTAGCACTCCCCTTCTGCTCACTACAGCGTCTACAGTGTGCTGCAGCAAAACTTCTGTGCAGCCACACTGAAAGCAAAAAAAAAAAAAGGAAAAAAGGTGATAGGGGAAGGTTGAGGGAGACGTTTTTCATTCAAGTCAGTTCTCCACAAACACTAATTGAGGATAAAGGGACATGTAAAAGTCAGCTAAATTAATTTTCTGAAACTTACATTAATTTTCCGAAACTGTGCAAAGTACGATCGATAAAATGAAGGAAGTCCCAACAAGGAATTTTCTAGATCCAGTAACTTGCACGTGTCCCCATCCAACATTACATTGGCAGAGTGAAGATGGCCATAAGGAAATCCTTTCTCATGCAAGAATTTTAATACCTAAAAAAAAATACAAGACAGAAGCACTGTCACAAGACACTCTGATGATCTCAAGATCTCAAATGCTCTAATACTAAAGCAGACACATAATAGATGAGGCCTCTAATTTGGAATGCCTGCTCAACTTGATCTTCTATCTACATCACCTTTGACTGACTATTCATTCCCATTTCACTGGTAACATTTCTCACAACACAAACATTCGAAGCTAATACTCAAAGCTGGCTTATAGACGCCTCCCAGAGAGACGTGGAAACTAAAAGTCACAATTCTACTGAATACTATAGTTTAAAAATAATAATAATAAAAAAAAAAGTGACAATGATTTTGTGGTCCATATTCCATAAGCTATGAATTACTTCTTTCCCTTTTCCCCCATAGTATATAAACTACACTACCACCTCTTTCCCACCTCAGCTCCGCATGTAACAGCTGCCTTTTCATTATTCTCTTTTGTTTGTTTTTTTGTCAGAAGTGGCCTCACACATACATATCTAAATTCAAGTACCAGCAGTTAATCTCAATTTAAATTTAGCTTTGAAGTCCGCTGCCAAGAAAAAAGCTTGCATGCACAAAACGTTGTCTATTTTTTCTACTCAGTTGGTCTCAAAAAAAACAACAACAACAAAAAAACATACATCGAAACAATCACACAAACACCCACCAACACATAAAGGCTGGTAAAGAAATCAAAAAAAAAAAAAAAAATTACCTCTAATATTTGTCTTCCATATGTTTTTATTTGCTGAAGTTCAAGACCTTGAATTTTTTTAGGATTGCAATACTTCTTCAGGAATGGATCTTTTGGTTTTGCCTTCAAAAGAAGTATACATATTAAGTATCATACCCAGAAAAGCCAGGAATTGTCTTAGTTTGCTTAACAATACATTGCAAACAGTTTTAGAAAAGACATACTTGGTCATTCCAACAAATACTCTAGCATTTGAGTTGGGGGAAGACGGAGAGAAGACATTACCTTATAAATAAGGTCCTTTAGTGTCCCTTTTTCACTGAATGGTCTAATAACCAGTGCTGAAGATTCATTGGCAGTGGCAAAAGTGATTTTGTAAATATAGGGATGCTACCAAAAGAAGAAACTGTAAGTAAGTTTCAGACAACGGATTTTGTAATTAATTTTTGCTTCATTCACACGAAACACAAAGATCTGTCTGAACTGAATGTTTGAAGTAACAAATTGGATTCTGCCAGTGACATTTGCTCACGTTATTCACTCTTAACCTGGAGCAAATGCAAAGAACACTTCACAAGGACATTGCTCAATATCCACAGAAAATCCAGAAAAATTCACTGTCCTCTTTGTTTTAAAAATTAAAAGACTGGCAGTTTAGACAAATGAAGAATCCACCCCCGTTGACACTTAATATATGAGCTAAGCTAACAAACTCATTCATAGTTTTATACAACTATGGCACACAAGGAAACACAGCACCAATAATTGTCATAACAGCTCTATGTCTTTAGAAATTATTGTAACAACTTCCTGGACATTATGAAACCAAATGAGACAGCACATGTTGAAATAAATCACACGTACAACACATACATTAACTGAAATTGCTAGTTAGGAATAGACCCCTTGTTCATATCTTATTTTAATATACTGGGTTTGGTCTGGTTTGGAGGTTAAAAAGCCTAATTTTCAGCCACTTTTGGTATGTGCATCTTCCAAGTTTCAGGACTGCACGTAGAGGATTACCCCTCTGAAATACCATCCTTTTCAGCCAGTACAGTTTTTTGGGCAGATGTGCCTACTGGATTTATGTGTCAGTTTTATAATTTGGCATCGCACAGGAGCTTAAGCTGTACAGCCTTCATCGCGCCTCCAGCAAGACATTGCTGTCTCAAGTTCAAAGAAACAAAAAAAATAATGACTCATTCCACTGCCTTGTGCTCTGCTGCCCAAGAATATCCCCGGTACAGTGGATAGCAATGACACCTAGGCAGCACTACCCTAACAGCCTAAAAGCATTGACAAGATGAAATAAAAGCTCCCGATCTCACAGTACTGTACCAGAAGAGAAAAATACAATTAGCTACAACTCTGAAACTTCTGTGAAAATCCTGCAGGTTTATTGTTTGCACTGAGAACGTGTTAGCTCATATTGTGTGGGGAATTTAATTAAAAGGTTCACACGTCTTCAAATGAAAGGAAAATTACAAACTATTTCTAATAGGCTAGATGTACTTCTGCAAGATCAGCCTTTGCAAGCACTTTTCTGTGTGCTGGCACAATTTAAAAGTCTTCAAGGAATACTCACAGAACAGGAAGAAAGAAGTTTCACAGCATACTGTAAGTCTTTGTCAGACAAGTATTTATCAGGGCCTAGATCAGCCTAGAAATAAATAGGAAAAGAAAGGAAACACAATATATGTTGCATTCCATAAAGAAAATATGTTCTATATTCTGCTCTCACAAATTAAGACAGCTGCACGAAGGTCAATTTTGAACAGCAAATTACACACAAAGAAGCAAACTTTGAAAGGCTGAATGAGTAAGGTCTTGCTTTCACAATACAAAGCATCTGACCTTACAGTAAGCAAGTATTATTGCCTGCTTCCTCCTCCATATCTGAACTCTACTACTACCACTGTATGAACTCTGCCAAACCCAAACTGAGGCACTGTGTAAACCGTGAACTAGTAAAGCATAACTCTCACTCTTCTTCCCCTCCACCAAAACCACCTCTCCTTCTACTGCAGGTTTTAGCAACACTCACCCTACAGTAACGTCTCACAAACAGCTATGCTGATACAATTAAGAGGGCAACAGGTTTCAACACAGGAGCATAACTATGTGTTTAGTAACAACAAACTGTTTGGCATCCAAAAATGCCTGTGGCAAAGGAGCACTTTGTGCCTTTCTCACCTTCTAGCTTGTCAGAACAACTAAACAACCTAGTAAAAATAACCCAATATTGAAAAAGAATCGCCTTGTTACTTTCAGTGAGCTATGTGACACTATGATCACCAGCTACATACATCATTACAACTAAAAAAAAAAACAGTAAATGGGGGTGCAGCAGTGGGAATCACAACAATTTTCAAATTGGACTTGCCACCAGAGGAAAGAAACAGAATTTTCCACACCACACAACCAACTAAGGGCTCTCAAGACACTTTCAAAGCCTGAGCACTTAAATCTGTCACTAACGCCAGGCAGCTGATATAAACAAAATAAGGAAAGTTCATTATTAAAGACTAGAGAATACTATAAAAGTATATATACCCAGCTTAACATTAGCCGTTCCTTTGGTTGATTCTTTATCTTCATTAAGAAATATTTCTTACGTATTCGCCAACCTACAAGAAGAGCGTCATCATCAGGTTTAATTAAAACATTAGTAAATCACATGGTTTTACAGGTGGGACAAGGTTTGTAAGCAAAGATAGTACTGTTTTCTCAGGACAACCTACTGGAAAAAATAAGTTTTAACATATACACGTTCTTCTTACCTATATCTTTTAACGGCTCCACCACTTCCCACTTTGGCTCTGATCGGAAGAACATTGAAACGTGCTGTAAGGCAATTTCTGGAAAAAAAAAAGTGTTTTTGAGAGACTATTTAATGTGATTTTTTACACATATTAGGTAAAGTTCAATGCCAGAAGGAAGCCTGCAGGAATTCAGACTCAGTCAGCAGGATCACTTTAAAAGGAAATCAGATAAAAACACAGTTAAAGGGCATTTGCATTTTTAACCTGAGAACTCAAATCCACTGAGAAAGCAGAGAAAGCACTGCCTTCAGAAAACACAGCTTAATGGGTTTACTTTCTATTTCTACTGGACTGACATTTCCAAGCCTAAGTGCAATGCTCACACCTATGACTTCCCACAGCTGGAATATCCTACATTAGATTAAAAAATGTTTTTGCCATGCCTGTAGAAGTGCTAACTTGTAAATCTCTTAACGTGCATTTACACCATCAACTTTAACATGTAAATGCATCAGCTCTTTGTTTCGTTACATGTTATTCTGCCCTTTTCAGTGCAGGCAAAGGTATTTTTCTAGCTATCGTGATCCAACATGCATTTCTGAGAAGGAAAACAAAAAACAAAATAAAAACCCAACACCCTTCTGGTTACTGATTTCTGCCACAGCTGGGAATACAACTGGTGTATTCATGAAACGATTTAAGGGGAAATCTCAGTGGGAAGTGCTGACAGCAGAGGCAGAAAGGGAACCATGCCAGCAAGGAGTTTTCTCTAACGTGGCTTATCTTGGTTTAGAAACACATCAAAAAGGTAAGGATGCACCGTATCTCTCTGCAGCCTATCCTCTCTCTAAAAATACGCTATGAAAAAGAGGTAACAATGCAATAAATATCAGCTCACTGCTCTGAGATTAAAAACAGACAAATTGATGATGTCTCCAAAGACCATAGTCAACAATTTGATTGCTACTTACTTCTCTGCAACTTGCACAAAAATAATTTTGATGAAAGCCTTCAGAATTAACACAGAAATCACAGTATCTCCTAAAGGATTTAAAATTGTTTGCTCAGCATTAGCCAAACTGCATCCTTAAAGAGTTACTAATAATCTACATCTTCTCCACAGCTTAGCATAAACATCCGGGAAATGTTCTTTGCACTTTGAAGCTGAAGACAGAAAAATGTTACATAAAGAGAGAGCAAAAAGACAAGTGAAAAGGAAGCAGTAAGTTCCTGCTTGAGTAGGCTGGCTGTGCTTTTATAAAAACAAGCTTTGCATTTTGCAAAGAGTCTGTGGTGTGGGTTTCATCACAAAGAGGAAGTTTTTCAGTCTATCATACAAATTCTAACCATTTCCAGTGGATGAAGCCAGTCAAATTCAAAGAAGAAACATTTAATGAAGAGAACCAAACACTGGGATACCATTTTAAGGGATGCACTGATTTTCCATGGCTTAATCAAGGAAAAAACATTGAGCCTATCTCAAACAATTAGTTACAAGAAGTGGCACAACCCAAAGTGATAGTGGGAGCCAGACAAGATGATCACATTTATTTCCCTTGATCTGAAAATCTAAGAAACATGACAAATTTAAGCTTTGGTGTTCAGAAGATCAGCTGTTTTAGCAGACTACAGAACTGACAAGCTTACCTCCACCTCACACCCTGGTAAATAAAAAACTTCCAACCCCCAGCCCAACCATTTACCACCAATTGGGTAAAAAATAGATTTTGATTTCATTAGCACCCTCTCCCCCAAATTTAGCTTATTTAGATCCTGACCCTCAACACTCCTCTGTAGAATAATTCAAACATTTAGATTTGACAATCACAGCATCATTCGTGCACAGACCTGGAGAAACATTATCATACTGTGCATGTGGTTATACACAAGAGTTCTGATAGTTACACACGATAGTTTTACTTCCCCTGTAACATGCCTTGGTGTAAATCCTTGCCAGCATTAATGGAAGAAAGGCACGCATGCTAAAGAGAAGCTGTAATGCAGTTTTACAATTCCTCACTTACCAGTGTAGTTTACAGAGTAGCTGTTTGGGTCCAAAAATTTTTTTACGAGTTCACAGTTAGACAGTATGTGATGGGAAGTAATTACATCGAGATAGGCCTGGAGTCCTTTCTGTCTTTCAGCTATGAATTCACGCTCCATATTTCCAATCAACTTTTTTGGAGGAAGAGGTAGACTTAGAGTTGAGATCTTAAAAAGAGAAGCAAAATTACTAACAGTGCTCTCAAAATGCCTCAGGGATGTAGACTAACGATCCAGAAAATAAAAGAGACTGAGCAGTGAGCTAACTACTACGTAATTCTTTCTATGCCGTTTATATACAAGCTTTTATGGTTTTTAAGGTACTATTATCAGAGTCAGACAATAGCTTGCATCTCAGTGTGAAGAGATCCATAAACGGAACAACACTGTCGATGCAAGGAGATAGATTTTTGCAGGTGAGTCATGCATTTAAGATCACTACACAAAGCTTTCAGATACTAAATGCCTCCAGTTCTCAGCCAAATCCTTTGTACGACATACCTCTGCACACATACACCAGAAGCATACAAAACAAAAACACCTTACCATTTTCTCCCGCAAGATTTATGCTTTATTAAAGAGGTGCAGATTAAGAACTTTCCTCTTGCCTCTACTGCTTTTATGGGTAATTTAAAGCCCTTACTGTCAGTATTTTAAATTCCTAACTTCAGATGTGGTGCAACTTTTCCACTTTCTTTTCTGAATTTGTTGCTATACATTTTTTAAACTGCTATGTATCTTTCAGCCTAGAAATAGCTGCAATCTACTGGCAGATATACAGTAGTTGTTTAAATGTTGACGTGTGACCCAAAGCTTCAGATAAAATCTGAGAAATGCTTTAAAATAGGAAAATGAAAAATTATGCAGAAATCCAAAGCTTTATGTAAGTCAGATCAAAGAGATCATCTTTAGAAAACAAAACTAGGCTGCACGCTGTTTATATTCAATTACATCACATGAATCACCAGAATAAATTTTTCATGTTGTTAACACATCGTTGTCCTGCAGATCAAAGCACCTGCCTCAGGTGTGCTCCATCCCCACAGGTGTTATCTTTAAGAATTGCAGGAATCAATTCCATTAAATGCAACAACCTCACTTCTAAAGCAAACAGGTCACCAAGGAGAAGACGGATTTCTCAGGGTTTGAACAATCCTCGTTTTAACTAGTTGAAAAATGGAAGGATTAGTTCAACAAACTGTGGCTGAGGTAGCAATCCCTTTCCTTTTGTCTTCCTTGAACATGGGAATTGTTTCCCCCTGCCAAACCGTGATATTTTTGGCTCTGACTACAAATAATAGGCTGAAAAATAGCTGTGGCTACATCTTAATTACAGAAGTTGTTAATAAAAATCATCCTATCCATTGAGCTTTTATTAATGCTCTTTTACCCCCAAAGGAAAAACAAAATAAAAATCCCAAAGCAACACAGCACTACACACAACCTGCAATTCACCACATCAGTTTACATACCATAGGCATACAGAACTTTTGGCAGACCACTTCTATGCCAACAAAGTTTCTAAACAAAAACAAAATGCATTTCTGACACGACTCACTTAAAAAGCAAGTCAAGTCATAATCACCGTTACCTTCTTGACCTGACAGCTGGCTGCCATCAGAGTGAAAAGGACTCCAGTTCAGACGCTTTCAAACCACTACTTCTTCTTTTGTTTCATTTCAGTCAACCACACATTTTCTGTTTTCCAGCGGAAAGTGGCATTCACCCCCAGGTTTTTGTAGCTATCTGCCAAAACCCGTGGCACAGAGATACCACTGCCTACACCCCAGACACTGCCTCACCGAGGTCCTGACCTGCCCAACACAGGCGTACATCCCAGCGGCCCCAGCTCAGCTCTGACCCAAGGATGGGCTTTGCCACAGAAGAACCTGGGAACCAACGTCCTTATCTTCGAACCGCAGCCTGCACAGGAACGTCTGTTCAAGAGCTGCAATAAAACCCTTCACAAAAGCCAGATATCTTGCTGCAAATACCTACCAGTAGCTCATGTAAAAGAGGAGAAGAGCAGGCAATAATCTCCACACATCTCTGTTAAAGAAGTAGAGATGAAGAAATGCAGGATGGCCTGCAAGGAGCTTTTCAATGTGGTATGCAGCTGGGGCTTGGGGAACCTGGCTTGAAACATTCTGATGCAGATCAAGGTCACAGACATACACCTCTCCTTACTACCAAGGCATTCGGTAGAGCTGCATCCCCTAGCCTAGGACATGTCATAAGTTCTCAGTCCTTACTATTATCGCACAGGTAGCTTCAGATTAACAGTAGAAAAATTGCATTTCAATTCAGCTGCAGCTTTGTGTTCAAACTGAAGCACCCAAACCTACAGAGGTTGGGTATGTCACAAAAACTGGAAGAACTTGGAGCTTTACACGCAAAGGAAACCCTAGCAGGGTTGTTTTTTTTCCAGTGACATTTTAGTTTTGAAGGAAGGGGATTTTTTTTTTTTTTTTTTGCATTTTCTTATTGCCTTTTTTTTTCTTTTGGTGGTGGTGGTTTGTTTGGTTGTGGGATTTTTGTTTGTTTGGTTTTACTTTTTAATAATCTCTACATACACAAGTGAGAGTTTAAAATGTTTAAAAACAACTCACAGGACCTGAACATTGTGATGAAATATTGCTGCTTAGAGTTCTGGATGGAAAGAACTGAGGGGTGCTGCATGTCTTAATGGATCAGAAAACCACAGCTCCAGCATCACAAAGAGCAATTTATAAAAAAAAAGCTCAAGAAAAAAACAGTTGGGGGAATACAGTAATTTCAGCATATTTCTCATCAGCTACTGTGTGGTGTCTCTTGAGCCCTGACATACAGAACAAGGCTGGAGAATGGTGTTTGTCAAAAGCAGAGCCGTGCAACCTTGATAATGGCTTAAAACTCACCTCTGCTGGGCTGAAGAATTACATGTCTGAGGGCGGCTCCCTACAAGAGGTATGGAGAAAAGCCTATCTCCAAACACAGATACATCTTTGCCCTCCCAGATGGTTGAAAGCAAAATAATCTACGAGCTCGAGATTCAGGGAGGGAGCAGGAGTTTGCACTGATGAAGACCAAACGCTAATGAACATGTCCTGTTAATTTAGCTGCCCTCTACATATCCTCCTATCCAAGCCAGAGGGGTATGTCTCGATGATTCTGTTCGATGTTTTCTAATCATCCACCTAGGCCTAGCCTGTCATCTCTACATTTAAGGTCTAAAAAGGTCTGTTGCCTTTTCCACTAAAGCTGCCTCATTTGAAAGTTAAATGAGAAGACAACAAAGCTTTCTCATGCCTTAACACGTTCCCCATGGTTAAGACGAACTTACAGTAGATTAAAAAAATAAAATTAACTATCTTCTTTTTAAAGCCTCATCAAAATGTTTCTCTGTGATTTCTATTGAAACTTGACAATGGTTAAGACTACAACGACTCCTGTGCACTACGTCGACCAGCACCATTTCATTTCCTTGTGTTCCCATAGGTGCCTATCTAATCTTAAATCTTGGATTTTGCTGCAGCAGGAGATACCTTTGTATGGCATCTATTCAGCACATCACACGAGAGGTTTCTGGGTCATGACAAAAGTTACTGTGTGCGTATTCAACAAAATAATTACACAACCCAACCACACTGCCTCTATTGAATTATGACTAATTTGCTCCCCCATCTACCTTCTAATCTGCTTCAAATTATTCCTGCCCTATCAGCGTGCACGATTCAATATCCTGACATGTTTTTGCTCACCGAGGCTCATCAGGCAAATAGCTGGTTTGATTGGGGGGGAGGAGGGGAGCGGAAGCTATATTAAGTTCCCAAATTCACACATTTAATGGGGGAATTAGTCATAAAAATATACCCTCAAGTCACAGCAGTGCTCGCTTTTTGTCTTGCTCGCCTAGTACCATGGAAATCTCGAGTAACAAGTTTCACTCCAGGAGATGCCAGTCACTGCTGCTTCCCCCCTTCTCCCAGACACACTCCTATACCCTGCTTTTTCCCACACAAACTAAAAAGAAATAATTGTCCTAAAAAGCAAAAGAAAACACAGTAAGTCCTGTGTTTAAGCAAGGAACACTTTTCAGTGATACAGAAATCCATCACATGATAAGCAGCATCTGGAAGTGCTTTTAGACGAATATAAATAATGAGACACATAGCACTTCAGTGCCGAATTTATAAGGTTGGTATGTGCCTTGGCTTTCTTCAAATCAAAGGAGGAACAAATAATAACACACAAAACCGGAAAAGTCACAGTACTGAAGGGAAAGATTCAGTATCTGCCAATCTCCACCATTTATATATAAATCGGTCCTATTGATGCTAAAATTATAATATTACAGGAAAAAAGCCTGAGAGTATAAAAGTGTACATTCAAATTACATTTGAAATCATATTTTCCCTTGTGTGAATTTGTATTTTTTCTTCACTACAATATATAAAAATACCTCAAGACATTTTAAATATATCCTTCTGACATTTCATATTTATATATCAAGGGTAAAAGTTACCTGCAAGCTATTATTAAGCAAGTCGAAGTCACTGTATCGCCTCACAATCTGCAAAATATAAAGGAAAACTTGAGGAAGCACATTACTTTTCTCATTATCGTTCTACTGTTCAAAATCCCATCAGAGAGAAGTAATTCCCATTTGTAATTCTCTTCTTTTAGCCCTTTTTGTACAAATACATAACTACTGGATTTATGACATACTGCCAGAGCACAAAGAAGAGTTTTTAAGGCTATCTCGGCCAGAACAAAAATGCATTCCTGAATATTATCTTAAACAGCTTTCCAAAAAAGATTTATGAGCAAAGTTGCCTACAAGCAATGCATTTTTGCCTTATTAGAAGCAACGATTTTTCCACAATCACCTTCGTTACTACTTCTAGGCTTTACTGGCTGTGGATCAACAAGGCTGAGATTTTAGCACTAGAGAAGGCAAACTGGCATTAGAAATTTAAAATGACAGCCATACCAACACATGGTAATAACATGACAGGCATTTTTTCTCTTTTCCTGGAAAATTCACAATAGCAGCAGACAACTTGCCTTCTGTAACTGGCAGTAACAGTGTTTTTCTCAGTTTTTGACCAAAGTATTCAAGCACTTCATGTTCTTAATTTACACCAACATTCCCCTGTCCAGCTCAAATTTAAGAAGCTAGGAAGAGAGAATTTTCAAGTTCTTCCTAAAAAGGCATCTTGCTTACTGAACCAGAGTTTACAAAATTACCTGCCAACTGTTTTCCGCTGAAACTCCTCTCTGAACACGGATTATGTATTCCTAGTAAAAAGAAAACGTTATTAGGAACAAGAACTAATGAGATGAAGACAGTTATTAGGCAATCCTCCAAACATAACTACTACCCAGTCAGGAAACATTCAGAAGCAGAAAATTCAGGTCCAGACTTTGAGCTTCACGGTGCAGGTCCGAGCTAGGTTCGTTCAGACCCATCACCAGCAGCTCACCCTCTGCTTTGCAGAGTTAAAGATGGAAAGAGGTCCATGAGCTTGAAGAATGAAGCACTTGAACACTCTCATTTAGTTAAGGAAAAAGGTAAGAGTATACTCAACAAACATCATCTCTACTGAGAACAGCTGAAGAAAGCTCTCCCCACCTCCAGTATCTAACCAGTGGTCCCCAGGAATTACTGCCTCCATCATAACAGAGCAAAACGCCAGTACGCACCCACAGCTGCCCAACCTCTGGTTTTATTTACGTGCAAAAGGTTTGGCATGTACTTGAGTAACTAGAACGTATCAGTTCCTCACAATGGTTAAATTTAATTACGGAATCATTTAGGTTGGAAAAGACCTCTAAAACCATCAAGTCCAAGCATTAAGTGAAATTATCCTTTAGATTTTAAAGATCAACAATTCTCCCACCACAATTACGCTCAGAAAGCACAATTCTTCTCAGTCTTCTCATTTCAAGCTTCAGCGTACCTTCTGTAGACAAATACCTGGTCAATGCAGCAATTTAAATAATTACCTCAAGAATAGATACCAAGTATTTTGTGCACCTCTTCAGAAAAGGCACACTTTGAGGAATCGGTGATTTTGTTCACCTCTACTCTGTTGGAGTTCGAAAACTTGCTTGGAGTTTGAAAAAATGCTTTTGGCATTTCAAGATCATGTATTAGGCCTTCCAGGGAAAGGACTTGACTATAGTCCTGTTTAAAGCCTATAGTCACCATATTGTTTAATTAGCAAGGAAATAAAATTAATTGGTGCTCTAAGAATAGTAATAGGTGCTTCCTTTAACATTTGCATCCACTGAAAAAAAAAAAAAAAAGAAAAAGAAAAAAAAAAAGACTTGCTACAGAGATCTGGCCACACAATGTACATTGAAAGACAAGAAAACAAAGAGCCAAACCAGGACGGTGCTGCTCAAGACAAGGCGGTGCTGAGCACCGGAGAGCGTCGAGGAGTGACCAGAGCCAGCAGAGATGGAAGAAGCCACCCAGGCACCTATGCTTTTACATTTTCCTCCCAAGTTCGAAGCTGCAGGCCAAGAGCACGCCCCACAGCCTTTTCAGCAAACCCATCTTCTTCACTCTGCTCGGCCACGGATGGCAGAACCCCACTCAGCTCACATGGCTTCATTCACCCCAGTACTAACTTTCAAGAGCACCTGACATAATTTTTCAATTTCAGACACCACCTCACTGTGCTGAACGGCTTACATCAACGGGAGTCTCGCAGAAATGAAAAGAACAGAACAGAGCATTACAGACAAGGTTTTCTTCAGATATTAAAGTTAATGATGCAATCCAAATTATCACGAATAAACAATAATGAATTAAGTTAAAAACAAACGTAAGGTGCTGGAAATGCTTTTCTATGCCTAATTTGTCCATTCTGTGACAATAACTGTAGCTACAAATCTGGCATGGACCCGCATACCGCACAGATAACTCAATCAAGAGTTTGATCCATGAGGATCAAAAAAAATACATAAATAGAAATCCAGCACAGACATTTATTATTAACCTCTTTCAGGTGCAATGAAATGTCTTGTTTTTGGAGGAAGTTGCTTTCAGAACCACACAGAACTAACTCTTCTCTTTCAAATGAAATTAATTAAGAGCTTATACACTGAAGCACAAAAACGTCCCAGCAAACAACGCGGAGCACATCAGAGAATCCCACCTGAGAATTAAACTTCCATTTAACATTTACCACCATGAAAGGGAAGTAGTGTAAAGCAAGAATCAGGACTACTGCAGGCAAGAGCCCAAGGCAGCACTCATCAGGTGACGTTACCTTGTCTGTTCAGCCTTAACTCACCCAGGATTTACTTACTGGAGTTTCCTTCTGAAGCACAATGCTGTTCAGGCAAGAAAGCTCTTTCATTTTCTCAAATTCACGTAAAATACCCCTTATCAGCAACAGCTATCGAATATCTGTGGCAACTTTGAAACCCTCACCATGAGAACAAATTCAAGACTGGTAAGCATGAAAACCACAGTATTTGACATTATAATCAAGGTGCTTTCCTGCAAAACAAGAAGCCCGGATCCACATCAATGATAAGGAAACTCCACAGAGCTGATTCCAGCTTAATAACATTTGGAAATTTTCTAACAGAAACCAATTAAACAGACACATGGAAACCTAAATTTGCAACTAACGTGGCTTTTCCTATTTTGTGACTGTTTCTGCATTTCGGGAAGTAGGAAGAGACTATTTCACTCTCAGCCAGAAAAATGCAACAACTGCTTATTCAGCAAGTCTCCAAGGAACATTGGCTATTTCTCTGAAAAAACCCCACGTCAGGGGGGTTCAGTGTGTTCAGTCATTCATCTTTTCTAGTATTCTGTAAGCAGCAGGGATATTGCCCAAGCCCTTGTAGCACTTACTCGTTATGCAGCAATTAACCTTCGCTGTTGTACTCCAAGAAAACGCTCCCGGACAGGCAGAGCACACCAATTCATTAGACAACTGGCAAAGCATCGTGCTGCATACAACCACGCTGATCAATATGACGGTCGTCTCCTCTGCAGAGCGTGGTGATAAACAACTCTCATTTCCTTCCTTCCCAGATCTCATTTTCACAGGACGATTATGTTACAAAAACAGACTTGGGCCACAGCGATTTTGTCACGCAGACCATAGGGTTTTCCCGTCCACTTTTGCTGAGCTGTCCTAAAGCATTAATTGATCCCAGATTTTATGTCCCAGGATTCACAGCCTGGAGCAAGAGAGCATCCCTGGGCAGATGCGGCTGTTAGTTCTGTGATAAAAAGCTAAGTCCCACCACGTTCCCCATATCAGCACCGAACTCAGTGAAGAATTGGCCACTTCAGCACTGCTTGGTGAAGACAGCTAATGACACAGCCTAATTTGAGCAGGATGGAGACCATGCCCATAGGAAAGAAATTGAAGTTGTAAAGAAGACACGCACGCTCCAAACAAGCTCTGTTTGACTGCATAGTATAGAACGGGAAGACGTGACAGGGCTCAGCTCTGATAGTTGCTAGCCCTTTCTCACTCCTGCTGACGATTTTTGGTATTTAAGACCAGGCTCAGCGAGGTGTAATTTAGCTCCACTTTCCCGTGAGTCACGCAGAAATCCCCATGATGTCTTTCACTCCCACACGAACGGCTCCGGATTGTTTCCAGGACTCAGTTTACCGAGCAACTTCAACAGCGACCCAACAGCTGCCAGACTGCACAGAGAGGTCTCAGCTGGCAGAAGAGGGATGGCCTCGTGCTGCTGATGCGGCCCCGGGTCAGCAAGCTCACCAGCATCCGCTGCACAAGCTCCACCACCGCTCCCGGGCCACCTCCTGCCCCTCGGGGGTCCCACGCGGGTCAGGTTTGTACACCCGCTGCTCTTCCTCCCGGTACTGCTGAGCCAGTTCCTGCCACAAGCCCAGCGTTCCAGCAGCAGTCCGACACGTACACGTATGTATGTGTGTATTGAAAGATGCCAAGCAAAGCAGTTTTACCTATGGGATCGCTTCCTGGCTGCTCTCTTTACTCAAGAAAGAGGAAAACAGTGTCGGGAGCAGGGAAAGCTGCCGGACCCCGGCCTCACGGTCGTTTCCCAAAATCTTCTTCCTACCACTACACAGAGATGGAGATTCCAAAAAAAGTGTTTTCCAAACATCCACATGGTTCAGAGGATTTTTGGAAAAAATGCTGCCCTTCTCCATTCCTTTACCAACAGGAAGCCCACAATTACTGCCTGGCATTAACGTTACCCTGATCTTACCCAAATCATTCTGCTTAACCATTTCCACACAGAGCCAGTGCTGAGTTGTTTTTTCCTCCCATTCCCCAAGACAGACCTCAGCATTCCAGCCTTAGTTAAAACACCAGCATCAGCAGTTCAGAGCCTCACAGGTAATTTTGTCAGCATTCCTAGGTGCAAGTCACACAGCAAAGTATGTCAAAACACTTCACAATTGTTGTTTATCGTCCCTCCTGGTTATTAAAACAAAAAGCAGACAGAAGAAAAGGCTTTTGCGGAGACAAAATAGGAAACCAAGTGGTGCAATTAGAGATGCATATTAAAAAATAAATTAAAAAGTAGAGAGTCTTTGGCCAATATTAGGTAATACATTCTGTTTTCCCAAGAAAATCGTCTCCAAATTTCTGGCTCAGGGTAGCCAGCCTATTTTACAGATTTCTGCTCTGCATCTGTTTAATCCAACAGGCTTGAAAAGCCAACCATTATAAAGATCCAGTCACCTTCAGGTCACATCAACTGCAAGTTTGAAAGGGCTTTATTTTATAAGCATTAAAGAGAGGAAAGCCTAATTAAGCATGAATACAATCCCTGCTTAAGAAGGCTGGATTGCAACTATTTCTAATAAGAAGCTCTTTTAAGTGTTTATTTAGAAAATCTCCCATGTGAAAAGCAGCAACAAAATGGGGAAAGCTGCTCAGCTCGGGCACCTCTTCGCTCCAGGGCAGAGTCCGTATTTACAGTTGCACAAGCTGCGCTGAGATCTGGTGCAGGAGCAGCGCCGGCGGTGTTCACCTGCGTTTGAGCACACGTGAGCGGGCGCGTTGTGCGGCTCCAAGCGCACCGCACTGCTCTGTAGTAGTGACTAAGCCATCCAACAAGTGAGAGCTATGAAGTAGGACAACTGCAGGAAAAAAATAGGACAGGCGTTTACGTGTAATGAAACGTAGCGAACGAGAAAAGCTCTGGAGAGAGATGAAAGAAACGAGGGCATTGCGATATGCCGTGCCACCCTGGCCTTCATCAGAAAGTGGAAAACGTTCAGCACTTCTTAGTAAAGACTCAGTAGTCAATAAAAATACCTTAATTATACTGCACGATTTTGTAGGAACCAATATTTTGCCTGCGGTCCTTGCAGGAGTTACAGATGCAATATAACTTGGTAAGCTCAGCACTGGAAACCATAAGGTTGGGATATCTAACATATATAAAGTCCTGTGGAAGAACCACATACCCAAAACATCAAACAGGAGAGCTCTAATAGCTCCCTGTCTAAAGCCACCTCTAAAAGTAATTTCATGATATCTTTTTTCAAAGTGAAGGCAACCTTATAGAGACCGAACTCCTTATAAAGCAGATGTGCAAAGTCCTTTACAAGCTTTTAAAATATATTCTAAAGTTCTAGAAACATATGGCTCCATTTCTCGTAGCCCAGAGAAACATATAGGAAATAATGTAGGGAAAAATCTAAGTGCTTTTTTCAACGTGTTTTTTTTTTAAATCTAAAAGCTACGAGTGTCAACATTCATCATCGCTTCAGGAAAATGAAAAATTCTGAAAGTATGTTACAAGAGGGATTTATTTCAGCTGTTCATTTCCAAATGCCTTTCAGACAAGGATGTACTGTAGCAAAATTGGCTGTTTCACTACTTCAGTTTCAACATGAAATGCATGAAAAAGGAAAATTGCTTTGGAAAAGAATTAAGGAATGTTCAGAAGTACATGTATTGCTCACTAGTGGTTTTACTACTTTGAAGTGCTCTAAAACTTGTATGTACAGATTTGCGGTTCATAACACGGCGTATGTCTAGGTTGTGGTGGAAGAACGCAGCATCCTATTTTGGGACTTACACAGAAAGCCACTTTTAAACAGTGAACACACAGAGGAAAGATTGCACTACGAAGCAATTTCAACAGTGAAGAAGTATTAAAGCTGTAGTGCTGAGAATGCCTCCGTTGTCAGAGCTCAACATTCGGCATTTAGATGAGACGCTTGACATGGTTTAATACAGCCGATGTAATTCCACTCCTAAAGACAATAAAAGGCAACAAAACAAGTTCATTTTCTGCAAAATGGCTGGTACACGAACCTACCGAGAGCACTGAACCGTGCCTGCGAGGTGCCCAACACGCTCCTGGAAGTTGTACAGCTATTCTCGTGTCTTGTTCAGTGCTAGTGATTAAAGCATAGAGAAGGAGACGCAACGAAGCTGACGGGGGTCTGCCTACGTAATTTCAAATCTATTACGTGAGATACCATTGGAATGTGTTTGCAATATAAATCTGGCTTTCAAAATGAAATGTATTCTATGCTGCACTATACAATTATTGGCATGTAAGCGCACATTCCCACAAAAGTCAGAATGCCTGTAACACGTGTAACCAGGAAAACAACTTCTGTAGAAAAGGCGTCACTTTCATTTTCAGTTATAAAAATGAAATAAACATGCAGAAAGAAAAACTCTGACGATACCTTTGTTGCAACACAAAGGCTCGGAGATTACACACCAGCTCAGATGTACCAACTCAAGTGAGAACTTCTCAGCGCTTTGCACTTGGAAAAAACATAAAGAGCTTGTGAGCAAACCAGAACAGTTTGCAGCTGCTTTCCTAAAAAGCTAAAAACAAAACATACCAGGGGATCAGCACGCTCTTACTAAGCAAGAAGTACAAATCTCTAAAAAGAGTATTTTGAATACTAGCTTTGTCCCATCTTAGGTTCCTGGAGAGATGAGGTACTATGTAGTAGTTTCAGGTTTGGTTTTCAGTTTTATTTTTTACTTTCACCTTCATTCCCAGGAAACAGAAACTCAATTTCTGCCAAGTACAGCCCCTAAGTTATTCAGTTTACATTCACCCAGTCTGTTGTATTAAATCTCAACAGAAACTGCTTAGAACAATAGACCAGCGAACTATTCATTTGACACAATCTTTGGTCTTCTGGTTGGTATTTCACCATGTCTGTGGAGCTTTTCCTGAAATTCTTTGCCTTTTCCTCAGCTGTTTATTCAGAAGACTGGCTGTTTTCAACACCTGTAGAAAGTTTACATTATTACCTGTTCGTTTGTCACATTAAAGGTGCATCCAATCTGGGCCTACATCATCGTCATGTGAATGCTTTTGTAAGCAGTCATATATAGGAAAAAATTATAAATGCAAACTTCAAGCAATTCTTACAGCATTAGGAAGGATTATAAAATTTTAATACATACTGCTGACAAAAGAATATTAAATGTATTCCCGGATGCCCTTGTATTTCAGCTTTAGAACTGGTCTGGCATATGAAGACCTAGCTTTCCAAACATTCATTTGGGATAAAGAACTGTACAGATCTGCACCTTGTTAAGAAATCACTTGGAGGTGGGGTGAGGGCCCACCCCAAAAAGCACTGAGATAAAGACAACCTACTTCCTTACAACTATAATATAATAAAATATAATATAGTCCTAATGCCCCACAGAAAAACTTCAACATATACCCCCTGTTTCTCAGAAGGGATTCATTTATACACCACTTCAAACACAAGGATCTATTTCCACAAATTATTTAAACCAGGGAAGTTCAAATCGTGGACAGCATTGCCCACTAATAAACAAATTATTCAGATACCAGGGACATAGGATGAAATGTCCAAAATGACAACACACTCCACTTACATCAAATGAGAAACCAAGTCTCTGTTATGGCTTCCTGTATTTTGTTATCCCACACTGTCTCTATACAAGCCATCTGTGCTACAGACACTTCAAACCATCTTTCAACTATCAACAGGGCTTCTGCAGTAAAACAAACAATTACTAATAGATGTATCGTAGAGACAGATTTTAAATCAAACGGCACAGCGCTTCAGCATTCTGTTATTAACAAGAGATCAGAACGAAGCAGTAGAGATTTTTTTTCTGAACATCCATTAGTAACAGAATACAGAGATGAAAGGCGGGGGGGGGCAACATTTGCTATCAAACTCGCCCAGACAAGGCAACACACACAGAGTCTGGATTGAAAAATCTACTTCCAAGTACTCATTCTAAAAGAATTTCGTGCCTTTTTTTTTCCCTAACCAGAATCACGCAAACCAAGAGAACATGAAAAGCTGCTGTCATTTGCACTCGTGAAGCAGCGCAATAAGCCACAACACACACCAAGTTAACGATGAAGCTGTAATGCAGACTGCTAACTGGGCAACATTCGATGTTACGCAGCTTCTCGTGCAACTTGGCACATACACCCCTCAGCCACTGAAACAGGTTAAAAGTATATGGCTTGCCAGAGAACAAACCTGATCGGTTTTATTTGTAATAGGGGTTACAACAATTGAGAGCCATGGCCCACTAGATTCACAAGATCTTCTAGAAGATTTTTTATATGTGATTTCTGTTCAGAGGAAGACTGGGTTATCAGTAAACGTGAGATCTTCATCTACAAGAAAGCACCCCCACTACAATACTTCCTGAGTGCAGATTACTTATAGGAAGACTATTTAATAAAACAATCTTCAGGTTAGTTTTATGCCCCGTGGTGAATCTACAATTATTGTCATTCAGGTCGAGAGCATTGAAGAGCATTCACCAGCTGCAAGGAACCAGTAAGAGGGATCAACAAGGCAGGAATGCTGTGCAAGGGGCACAAGGAACACCCTCTCTCCACTTAAAACCTGCTTCCTACCAGTGTACCTGCTGCCATAGTGCCTCTGGCCTCCTTTTCAGCCCAGCATCCCCCTCTGAGCTAAAGGCAGGGATCAGAAGTGACAGCCCGCTCTCTGATTCTCTATCGCAGTGCTGCTTGCTCATACTGTAAGTAAGCCTAGTTTTTAAGGTGGAAAATAACTGCAAACAGGAGGTTATGAAATTTGGATTATTACTGCAAGCTCAACAACAGTACAATTCTCATGAAGATGGCATGCGTGTGTACCAGACAACCCAGAATTAACCTGTGACACAAAATCACAAGAGGGCTCATTCTGCTGGGTGCCTGTGACACAGAAAGCGAGCTTTGGGGACATCCCTGCAGCTCGGCGGCCCCACTACAGTGGCACCAAGCAAAAGTAACTTCAGCTTGGCCGCTGAGATGGGGCAGCGAGAACCCATCTCTGCTCCAAATGCGGTGACGGATCCCACGACAAGCAGAAATTATGGACACTTACTGAGTCCCACGGTGCGAGGCCTCTCTCAGGGCAGATGCAAGCCCAAGGCAACAGGAAGCCCACCACCCGCAGAAGACCCATTTCACAGAACGGACCGGCAGGGCAAGCAGCAGCAGCAGCAGCCCCCTACCCCACATCCCCACCGGAGGGGCTCCCGGGGGGCTGCCCCCTCACTCCCTGCGGTCCCAGGGCCCCCTCACAGCTCCCGGGCCCGCCGGGCACCCCCCGCCCCGCCGCCCCCATCTCCCCGCGCCGCCCGGGGCTCGCTCCCTGCCCAGCCCGGAGGCTCCTCGGGCTGTCCCCGACCCCGCCGGGCCTGCTGCCGGGGAGCCGCCCGGCCCGGCCCCGCTCCCCTCGTTCCCTCTCGGCGCCCACCCCCGGTTACCCCGGCGCCTCTCGGGGTCCCTCCCCGGAGCCCCGGCTCCCTCCCGCCGCCCCCGCGGCCCTGCCCGCCGCCGCTCACCGTGTGGGAGTGCAGGCTCTGGCTCGCCTCGATCTGCGCTGTCAGCGGCACCGTGTCGTCCAGCAGCACCTTGCCGGCCGGCGGCTTCTCCATGAAAGCCATGCCGCGGAGGGCAGCGGGGACCCGGCGCCGCCGCCACCACCGCCGCCGCCGCCGCCGCCAACCTGCTTCCCTTCCCGGCCAGCTCCCGGCGCTGTCAACACGGCAGCTCCGCGCCGCCCCGCCGGGCCTTAGCGCCGCCGCCCGCCCGCCCTGCGGCCGCCCGGCCGCCAGGGGGAGCCGCGAGGTCTGACCGCCGCACGCAGCGCCGGCATGGCGCTCCTCCTCCGGCGGGGGCCGAGGGGCCGGCGGGCAGGCTCCCGCTGAGGTAAGCTCCCGCTGAGGTAAGCTCCCGCTGCCGCCCCGCCAGTCGGGCTCGGGGCTTCGTGGAGCCGCGGCAGAGCTCGCCCTCGGCTTGGCTGCCACAGAGCGGCAGGTTTTCCCTCAGGCCCTGCTGGGGCTTGCAGCTCCCTACCTTTTTCTTTCATAAACAAACTATCATGGAAAAAAAACGCGTGTGTAAAAAAATCCTGTGTGGGATTCAGTATCGTCTGCGTGGTTTATCGATTTTAGTTGGAGCATTTGCAAAATGCGAATGGAAGGTGGTCAAACTGAATTCCACAGCCTAACCTTGGAGCAACATCCCACGTGTATTTCAATAGCACGCAGCAATCCCACTTGGAAACCTACTGCCCACGTACACTTTTGACTTTTTACATTAATTAATCTCACTTCAAACGTTGTAAGTACATGAGTACAGAGCTAGGGTTTGTCACACACTTCAAACAGTTGGCACAAACAGCCTCGATCTCCCCTGTGCCGCTCCACGCTGACAGGAAAATGGCTGTGCATTGTGATGAAGCAGTTAAATCTCAGCCTGGCACAGCGAGCTAGTTTGACTCTTCCCAAACTTCTCCTTCTGCCATTACCCTGGAGGTCAGATACAAATTTAATTATTGCCTCAGCCTCCCGCCTACTGTCTCACCCTCAGATTTGATTCACTCAGGTAATAGGCATTAACGTAACTTCACAACTAGAGAAGTAGATGAACAAAAACGAGTGAGAAGTACATGCCTGATTTGAAACAGTGCTTTGTATAGCAAAAATATGTTATCAGGCAGTGACCTAAGGCAGAAGAAAAAGAAGCAGGAAATGAATCAACTCAGACAAAAGATAAGGAAAGCTCTAAGTACTGGTCCTTGTTATGAACAGGCCAAGCCCTGTCCTTTGAAAACAGCAGGAACATTTTAGTCAGCCTGAATGGTACAACCACTGTCACTTGCAGCTGCCCCTCCCTATGATCCTGCCTCATTTAACACCTGAGGTTTGTTGTTGCATTAAGGTTGTATTTGACATCACACCCAGCCAGTATAGCTGTTTTACCAGCTATGTTTGAGGATTTTGAGGTTTTACCACCCTGTTTGAGGACAAATTTTCTTTTCATAGCAAACAACTTTTGAGGTTATTTATACCAACGCACAATGCATTTCTGCTGCAGAGAAAAGGACGGGGTAATGTGCAGCCAGAAAAGGAATCACCAACTGAAAAGAGCCTGTACATTTTCTACCTATGGTCCCCCTCATTCCTCATAAGGTATTTCAAGTGCTGCATCTTCAAGCTTTATCAGAAAGAGGATATTGTTTCTATTAAGGCTGACTACTACTAATTTGCAGAGCTAAAGAAAGCTTTATTAGCTAAAACATTGCAAAAGCGCACTGCAGTGTCAGCTAGAGGTTCAACACAGATTTACATGAAGCAATCTTGCAGTACATGTGTATCAGTACCTCCACCTGTCTGTTTTGCTTGTTAAAAACAGAGAATTGTCCCTTCTCACCTGTTTGTTACCAATATAACTATTTTGTAAAACAGTTATAACATGTTTTAACTGGGCTAGGATGAAGTGCAGCCTTGATGAAAGGAACAGCCTCAATATAAGCTCCTACCGCTCTAGAGTTTCCCCTGTAGCACAGCTTGTCTAAGAGTGCCACATCTGTAAGCCAGAAGTGCCCAGTTCCATTGGTTTCAGTGTGATGGCACACAGAAAAATTAAAAGCTGTAAGTCTCTTTAATGCAGTTACCATCAGGATTGAGTTTGTGTATAGTCTTTGGAAGATTGTAAAGGTTTTCTGTTGCAAATGTACTGGATTAAGAGATATCATGTAAACAGACAGTCAAAACCAAGCATATATTTTTGCCTTTACTGTGAAGTAGCATAAGATCAACAGCTCTAACTTTCTGACACCATGACTTTCACCATCCCTTCCATAACAGTCTTTTCATTTCCTTTGACTTTACATGATACCGAGATGTGTGCAACAGAGCTCTTCAGTCGTTTAACTTCGGCTGCAGCTATAACTTCTTCTCCAATATACAAAGGAGCTGGAAATCGAATCTCCTGAGAAAGAAATACACAGCCTTGACCAGGCATTTTGGTACCCAGAACTGCAGAAATAAGTCCATTGATCAAAACTCCATGTACAATAGTTCTCCCAAACCTAGACTTCTTGGCAAAATCTTCATCTAAATGCAAAGGGTTTGTGTCACCTGTTAAATCAGAAAAAGTAACAACATCGTTCTGTGTAAAAGCTTTAGTAAGTTCAGCTTTGTCTCCAACTTTTATATGTAAACTCTGAAGTAAGGAACATCCAAGCAGCGAGCTTGTAACGGTCAGCTTTGTCAAGGCTCTTTGTCGGAAATCCCCTCTAGAAATTCCACACCTGAAGAGCAGCAGCATCTTCTTACAATCAAACCAACTGCATTCAGTCCAAGACTAGTTCTCTACTGTTCCCAGATAACGCAAGAAGAAATGGAGATGTCTAGTTTGGAAGAAAAAAAAAAAGCATTAAAAAAATCAAATGCACTCCAAGTTGAAAATATTTACATTTCCCTTTTTTTTAAAAAAAAAATATATATATATATTTTAAAGTTGGAGCTATGACTAAACAGAATTTTGGTTAGTGATGGCTTCAGAGACAAAGAATTCTTGGAACTTGTATTATTAAACAGCATTCTCAGGACAAAAAAACTCTGGAGGTGCACACTCACGCACACATTTTTAAATGAAGTGAGTCAACATTAACTATTAAAAAGGGTAGAAATGGGGTAAGGAAGTAAAGGATTGGACAAAGATGTATGCAAAAAAAAATTCCAGAAATTATTTTTTTTGCAGATATATTAATATCAATGTTTCTCATTGGAATGAAACCATGAAGTGATGAGACAGCTGCTACTGTCAGATTTTACAAAATGCAGCGTTAGAAAATAATTGCTTAAACACAGGCCTATACACCTGCACTGAAAAGCATTTCACTCCCAAACCAAGATATTCTTGCACGTAAGCCACCTGCCTGTTAAGAGGCCACACGCACAAGTAGCCAGGCGATCACACAGCAAGAACTGACGTTTGGGGGAACCATCCGGCCTACCTGCAGCACTCGGAAGGCACACCTTCTGTTCTGGTAGAAGCCCAGCAGCGTTAGAGCACTCCACAGCTTGACAAAGCCACTAAGTGAAAAAAAAAATACGAAAGATTTATTAATAAAATTTGTTTTTCTGTAGCATAGACATCTTAAAGAAAAGTATGTTACATAAAGAGTAATGAAACCTTAACAGAGTTTAACAGCAGGTAATTCCATCAATGAGCGCTAGTAGCAACACTGTGCCGTAACGGGTTATTGTAATGACTGCAACATAGCAGATGCTTACTGTTACCTTGTCAAACTCACTTTACTGGCCCTGTTCATAAGTTCTTTCTGGGCCTTTAAGCTCCTTCTTCCCCTAAATCACCCACAGCTGTCTTCATTTAAATCTGGCAACCATTCACATCTTTACAATAGAAAGATATCTAACGCCACTTAGTTCAGTAGTGCTTAGTTCCTACCAGACCATTCTGTTTTAAAGCAGGAATAATACGCGGATGTATCTGCATTTAAAAACTTAGTGAATTTTAACTTATTTTCTGCATACTCCATGCAGGTAGCTGCAAGTTAGCCTTAACCCTTCAGAGACCGCTCTTAGACTGAGAGCTCTGCTTTTTTAGTGAAAAATATTGTCATGACTGGATCTAAAGCACGTATATACTGCAACTTACCTGCTAATGACTCTTAATATTGCAGAGAGAGTTTTCTCCTCATATGTTAAGACATCAACAGGCAAAGCTGCTCCAACCTATGTAAAGATATGTTGTCAAGTAAGTGCCATCCCAGGCTCTTCCTGCAGTTTATAACCAAGAGATTCCACTGTCAGCACGTGCCTTTGGGAAAGTTATGCTCAAATCCCACAAGAATTTCGGCTACACCGCCCCTCGTTTCCTGCAGCACCGCTGACAGAAGCCAGTTGGGTTCCACAACACAGCTGCGGGCCCCAGACACCGCCTGCTTTGTCTGAAGCCACCCAGCAACCAGAGAAATCGGGTGGTCAGAGTACTCAGGGCTCCTTCATCCACGCTGCTCCCTTCCCCTACTCCTCCTCACGAAGCACCCCAGGACAAAACCCTCCCGGTGCCGACTTCCAGAGCCGGGCAGGCTGGAGCCGCAGGACGGAGGCACAGCCCCGGGAACACGGGGAGCGGGGGTCGGGCCATCCCCTAGGACCAGCCACCCCGTCCCGTCCCAGTTCCATCGCACCTCTCCGTGCAGCTCCCTCAGCGCCGTCACCACCAGCTGCTTCAGCTGCGCGGCGCTGGGCCGGGCCCCGCCGTCGGGCAGCTCCCTGCGGGGAAGCAGAGGGCCGGTTAGAAGGGAGCGAGGAGGGACGGGGAGGGACAGGACGGCGGGGAAGGGGCCACGCACAGGCGGACGCGCAGGTAGTGGTGCCCCGCCGCGCTCCTCAGCACCCGCCGCTCGAAGGCGGCCGGCGGCGGCTCCGCTCTCGCCATCCGCCCCGTGATGGCGGCGCCCGCCCGCCCTACGGCGGCCCCGCGGAGTCAAGGCCGTCGCCATGGCGACCGGGCGTCGCCTCAGGGCGAGTAAAGCAACGAGTAGTCACAGAATGATCATTTTGAAGTGTTTTCTAGCCTTTATCTGATTCAACCGTCCCCTTGCCATCAATATCACCCACTAAACCTCGGGGCTGAAACGAGTCTGTGCAGAGCTGCGGGAACGGGAGGTGGTAAAACACCTGAGACCTGCATAAGAGCTTGTGGTTGATCTGAAAAACTGTGTGAAAAGTGGCAGAAAGGGTGGAAGTTCCTTTACTCTACTAAAAACTACCCAAGGCGAAATAACGTCCTGAGACTAAGAAATTCATAGATTCTTCCTTCTTTTAAAAAACATTCATCCAAGAATGAATGGCACCTGGCAGGGTAACACTGCAGTAACCTATGCTTAAGATAGGGCTCGACACACAAGAAAGTATTTGCCATCAAGCTAACCAGTCTGTGTAAAGGTACTTCAGGTTTCAAGATGTTTTCTCTGTTCAGCCTCGGGATTTTCTCTGTCCTCAGCAGCTTGGCCCCCTCTGGCCCAGGCACTTGGCGAGCCTTGGGGCTGACCCTAGCACACTGACTTGGGCGTCAGGCTGTAAGGGGCAGCCTCCCTCCTGTCGTCTTCCTCCTGCTGATGGGGCACAAACCCAGAGACAGCACATTTAACTACAGTCTTTGGCGATTTGAAGGAGGTATTCATATGAAAATGGCAACATATCTCACAATAGGCTGCCAAACAGCCTATTCTGTCATCCAGGTAGATCTTTTGAATGCTTAATCAACATCTTCCCTGCTATAGTCTATAACCTGTAATAACAGGCTGGTCCTAGTCAACATGGGATCATTCCTCCTCAGTAAAATCTTCTGTAGGACTGAAGATTCCCTGCACTCTTTCCCTAAGTCTTCCTTTCCCAAGGAAAAAATCCCAATTCTTCTTTATCCTTCTGTAAAACATTACATTTTCTAGATCTTTATCATGCTGTTGCCTTCTAGCCCCTTCACATGTCAACACCTTCGTTTAGGGCCCAAAGCTGAAGTTCTGTGTTCCAGCAGAGGCTTTCTCACGATGAGAACCACAATCCACTGAGACTACACTCCCAGGCTCATTTTAAAACTCTACAAGAAATACCAAATGCTTAGAAATGAAGCTTAAGCAAAAGCAAATGTTGAAACAGATAATTTCACACATACCAAAGTTTTTTTTTTTTTTCCAAATTATTAGTTTGGTTAAAAAAACAGCTTGCCACCTAAAATTCAGTAGCTGTAAGTGTAGGACAGCAAGAGATCTCTAGTGTTCCTCCTAGGAACAGAGAACCAGTTAACACAGTGCTCAAATAATATTTCTACAATAACGTGGCAAACATGTCAGAGCAGCCAATTTTATTTGGAGAAATAATCTCTACATAATTTTGTTTTAATTTTTAAGATATTAGTAAAATTTTGTCATCAAAGAGGAAAAAGTGGCGGTCAGATAACGAACAAATCTGTTTTGGTTGTTGCAATAGTGTGAGAACTGTTCTCCATCAGGCTCTGATAACACAAGCACCAGAAACTCAGGCGCTCCAGGAAAATCTAGTTAGCTGCTGTAAAGCCTGCTCCTGATGTAAGCGCTGTGGGGGGTTGTGTCAGCTGCAGTAAACAAGAAAGAGCACACACAGGACTGTACCAGGAAGGCTGGACACGACATGTCAGTTTTTTATTAACCAAAAGTGAAGCTGAACCCGAGTGGTTTAACTTGTTAAAACCATATGCTTATACGTCAGATATTTTTCTTTCATGTTAACACTGTACTGCAAGAACCAAACTTTGCAGCTATTCATCCTTCAAGAATCAAATAGTAAGTGTAAAATGAATTAAAATAAGGGTCCCTTAATGAAACAAAGATATTTAACTCAGAAGAACAGACCAATTTTAAGAACTGTCTTATGAAATTCTCCCACATGAAAGACTTTTAAAGCACTTGGAGCCTTGAGGTAGCAACTTTATGCAGAATTTAATTCCCCTTCCGCCCCACAGAGCAGAGGAAAATTAGTAATGCATTATTAGCTCCAGCCAGCTAAGCGGAGTTGAGTGTTCTCCCATGAGGTTAGTGACTTTCTTCCACCTTGAAATAGCAGTGTAGTGCTGCAGACAATCAGGAGAAAATCCACAAGGAAGGCCTCTTGAAATAAAATATATGGTTAGAAAGAAGTGAAAATAATCAGCAATAACTGTAACAACAAAAATTATCTGGAGTGAAAAAAAAACAGTGTTTGTATTTTGGCAAGACTAGTTTACAAATACAAGTCATGAACAAGCGTCCATTTTCAGCCAACAGAAAAGAATGGAAGTGACATTCAAAGGGTTGTTTTTTTTTCCCTCTGTGCAAAATTGCACAGTTTTGTTTTCTTGTCTAAAAGAGAGCATTTTTGCCCCCCTTTTTTTTAACATTGTGAAACCTGTGCTGTGACATTAAGTAGAAATACCATATGCCAGGATATTCGACCACTGAAAGCTCCTCTCACTTACTTCACAACAATCACAAGCAGGAAATCAGAAATGAGACTTTTTCCTCCAAGTCTCAAAGACACTATCCTCTTTACCCACTTTGCTGCTGAGTTCTTTTATTAAAAACTAGATCTTTCTCCGCTGTCAGAGAATCCACAGAAGATTGACTGAACACTGAGCAGTAACACCAAAAAACCTGTGCTCATTCTCCCCAGCATTTGTGAGAACAGTCATAGTGAAAAGGAATAAGCTTAGACAGTAACGCAGGTAGAACTTTACTACCAGGCACCTCACTTCACTCCTTGGTCTTGGTATCACCCCTTGCACGTGTTCTGACTTTGCTCATTGCTGGTGCTGTTTGGCTATCCAGATACCTGGCTATGTTGAGCATCTTACTGGAAGCTTCTATCACTACCTTCATGTTCCAAATTTGTCCAGAACATGTTGGTTAAACCAGACCAAACTAGTCACACACATTGCAAACTAGAACAGTTTACATGGACCAGCCTTCTTACAGGCTCATTCTCCTTCAGCTGAAGGTCAGGTTGCCTCTCTACGCCACCGAATGATGTCACAGATCCTGGATGCAGGATGGCATTGCCCAGCATGCCTTTGCTTCAAGGAATCTAGAGAAAGATAAAACTTCAGGTTTGTTCAAATCCTCTCTTCCAGGCAGAATTACCTTACAAATCTAACATTGGTCTTGCTTGGGTGTTGGATTTTTTTTTGGTTAAACTTCAAAACAACTGCCAATGTTTGCATGTGCTGAGGTATACAGTCCTGTCCTGCAGAGAACCAAAGAAGTCCACCTGTAAGGCTGCCCAACCTGCCAGGCTCCTCCAAAGGAGAGAATATTCTGCTTGGGAGCAACAAAGACCAGCTGATGATTATTCACAGCAAGTTTCTCTTTATACTGGTTTGCAGACCAGTTTAGGTCTGGGTTGCAAGATAGTCACAACCTGGTTTTAAAGAGACCTTTGTCTTAGAGGCCAAAGTATCTTAAACTTCAAAGTATCAGTGTAAGGGCCTGATGAGTGTGGGTTTTTTTGTTGTTGGTTTTGTTTTTTTTTTTTCCTCCTCTTTTTTTTTTTTGTCTTAAAAAAAAATAAAAATCTGTAATCACAAGAATGATATTTTTTTTGGTTTAAAACCTATAAACCAAAAATTAATATCTGGTGTTTTTTTTTGTTTTAATTTTAACAAAAAAAAAAAAAAAAAAAAAAAAAAATTCAGCCCAGGAAAGTAAGGGCAATTCACTGTTCTAAAATACATGCAGCTGAACAGCCACTACACATTACAACCAGAAATTTAATATGGAAACACCTTGTTCAGTGGTGCCCATTACAAATCATTTTGCATCATATAAAAATATGACGCCAATTACAGTTACTGGACATAGCCAAACTTATCAAGTTTCCATCTTACTCATATTGCAGGAACTGGGACGTCCTCATCAATTTAGGGAAAAAATATTTATCACCTAGAAATCAACTTGCAGCTAAGTATCTTGTGCCTTAGAGAAATATCCACTGTTGTAACTGGAAGCAGGAATTCAACATTAGCATCCTTCTGCTCTTGCTCAGATGGCCATGAATAAAAAGAGCAGGTTGTGTTACATTAGCATCCACAATTAAAATACCATAATCCATATAAAACACCACTAAGTTTTTAGTGTGCTGCAGAAGATTTCAAATTCAAAGGGTCACTAGATTTATTATCTAAGAATTCAATGATGTAGTACACATATTCCATTTCACACCATAAAAATGTTCTTCTTATGGTCTGATTCTTATTTAGATAGTACTTTGATAAAATCTCAGCTGTATACCAATTAAGTTCATTAAAGCTGTAGAAATAGAATATACCTAGAAAATACTGCAAATTTAACAGGTATTTTAGATAAACATCATTAGCTTAGCTATCACCTAACCCAAAAGATCCCTCAAGTACACTAATTGCCTAGTTAGCAAAGACATTTGCTTTGCAAAGTCCAATGTTACCAACTTTTCAAAAGTTTTTAAAATCAACCTGGCATTTGGAAGCATCCAAGTGTCCAATAAAGTTAGAATATTGTGATTTTTTTAATTTTTATTTTTGGGGAGGAGCTCCTATAAATAAGTACATAAGTAGCTTTCCTTTAAATTACCTAACATTCACCTCCTTATAAAGTTTTAAAACTGACCCAGACAACAGCACCCTGGCAAATCTAGCTGTATAAAAAGGATCTCCGTAAGCAGAAGGTGGCCATCTATTGTGATCTCACCACAATAAAATCCACCTGATGTCAGAAACGAGGAGCAAATTTGGGGAGATGACAACTATTGACACCTTCCAGCCATTTGATCTGAACTCACTGCATACTTTTTGGGAAGCATGGAGCAAAACAATTTTCTTTGCTGCTCAGAACACACTTGAAATTTAGTAATGCTTCAATTTCTGCATTTTGCTGCTAAGCAGACTCTCACCTGTGTCCCCAGCTCAGTTTACTTGGTTTAAAGAGCTATAGTACCTGCATCTTTCAGCAGGTAGAAGAAAACTTCAGTGCCACCTTATTGACCAGCTCCACTGATATTTTAACTTCAAACCCAGATGCTACAATTAAAAGCAAATTTGACATTGTGTAAGGAAAACAATACAAGAAGATAATAAGCCTACACAGGGCTTGTATTCCACAGGTTGCCTCTGCAGAACAGGCAACCTCCAACCACAAAATCTGATCTGAAAATTTATCCCAACGGGAATACCAGGAGGAAGGAGGCTTCTGTATCTTGTACACTTTGGATTTCGTATCAGGCACTTGAACTGTTGAACAGATGCCATTCTGAACCAAGTAAGTGAACTCAGGGTTAGAATCATCTTTAATCTAGGTCTAATAATGAAGTATCAGCAGCAAAGTGGAGGCAGGGAGCGAGCAATCCATCTGTGCTGAGACTTGCTTATGGTTTTTAAAATGCCCAAGAAGACAGCAGCAGTAACTGTTCCGTAGTGTCCATTTTCCTTGTGAGTTGTGTTGCTGATAGGAGGCTTTTCTGTGTCTTGAACTAAGAAGGCATTGAGGTACCCTGTGCCTAATTCCCTGGATCCAACAGGTCCATGCTAGAGCCAAACATTGCCACCAGCTGCTCCTCATAATGCGTTATATTCCTCTTCATTATATTCATGCAGGGTCCAAGCAACCTCTCAAATGCTTGCACATCCATGACTGCAAAGAACAGAAGTGAAAAGAAGATTGTTCATCAAAAAGGACACCACATGCCAATCTACCTTTTGATCTCAGAACACTGATGTTCAGTCTAATCCATTTGGTTCTGAGGCTCCAACGGAAGCCACAAACAAATCCTGTCTCTGATTTCTCTCTGTCCTGTTGATTGGAGAAAAAAGATTAATGAAATACACACCTGACCTATACACACTGTGTAGGCATTAACAGATCACCTGGAAGCTGTGACAAACAATCTCTATATAGGAAGCTGATGCTGAAGTCTGGAGTCCTGGTGCAAGTTCCCCCTTTCAAAGGGCACAGACCATACAAGCAGGGAAAACAGAGCCTGCTGGGCAGTTATCCCCACCCACCTGAAACTAAAGCTCTGAGCAGGAGACAATGGTGCTTCTCAAACCTCATCATGGAAATCCAAGGCCAGTGCTCTCAGCTTCTAGCATCTCACCACAAAGTACCAAAAGGCTGGCCAGGTTTTGAATAGCTGCTCTGTCAGGGGTAGTCCACAAAACAAGTAAAGACCAGAAGAGAGTAACTAGAAACATAGCACATCTGCTTACCTAAACATTTGACCTCTCCAACAGCATAGGCAGAGGCTGCCCTGGGTTTGTTGGTAACAAGTGCAAGCTCTCCAAAATACTGTCCTCTGCGACACCGAGCGATCTCCACTTCTTGGTTAGCTTCCTTACTCGTCATAGTCTGTAAAACAGTGCATTTTAATTATTCACATGCAGTTCTGTCTTTGTACGAAGCTCAAGTTAATTCTGGATATCCTGGGGATGTGCAACCGCTCATTGGCTTAGAGCTTTTAAACTAGCTGTTCCCAAATCATTCCCTGTACTGGTAGAATACCCTGACAGAACGTTCAATTACAAGTTTGATAAGAAAAGTGTAGGCCGGCCCACAGGTTTTGAGATTGGCAGATACTCACAGTTACAGCTTTGGGAACTGCTATTACATTCGCCTAACACAGGTACAAAGTTTTATCATGCACGAGACTTTGCTCCCTAAGGGCTGCTCAGTTCAAATGCCAATGGCTATCACGTCACTGGACATAAAATGCCCCAGCTTTGTTAGCTGCAGTTTGCTAAAACCCTACAAATTTAATTTCCACACTTAAGCAAGAGTACATTAGGTCAGTTTGCAGAGGAGCAGATACAAGCAAAAGACCTTCCAACTTCAGCAAACTGAATTCTGGCGACTTCAGAAGAGAGATTTACAACCTACATCACATAAGTGACAATGATAAATATCAATAAAAATCAATCAGTTGGAACTTACCTTGCTTTTAATCATGATTTTTACTTCACCAGATTCTACAATGTAAAAGGAATCTGCTTTATCACCCTGTGAAGAAAAGGTAAAACATTACTTTTTTGTTGTTTACTGTAAAAGTATATACATAATTGTTATTAAAGCATTCATTCTGAACTAAGCTTTGTGCAGAGATCTGCTGGAATTGATTAACACTTAAATTCTTAAAGCATTAAAAGATGACTGGTTATGCAAATTTATCAGAGGAACCCACAGGGGAAGAAACTCTTAGTACACATCCTTCAGTGAAAGGGGAGGTAGAAAGAAGCAAAGGGGGTTGACAATACATAGCAAAATCACTTAAGTGAACACAAGTCTTCTGATACTGACAAAAGCAACCAGAAGAGAGTGAAACTAACTCGGGCCTAGAATTTTCAGAAGCAAGCTTTAATAAAACATCAAGTCAGTGACAACGTTTCTAGATGGCAGTACGAAGACGGATCTGTTAAACTAAGTATGAGCTCAACCAACCCCAGCTAAAATAGTGGGATCAGCAGAATCCAGAATAGATATACTCGAGGAGCATTAACATAGAAAGGAAGAGGACAGTTTACAGAAAACCACATCCACAATGCAAGTAATCTACGTGAGGAATGATGCAACAGCCACAGAAAGGTAGTGAGAAGAGTAAGGAAGAGCTAGCAGTCTTTTCCAAGCATAGCATTTCATCATCTTTAGCAATGTATCACCATCACCCCAAACAGTCCAGACTATTAATCCTATTTTTTTTTTCCAGGTAATTACATCCTTGTCCTTAATTCACTTATTACAAAGATTAAAACCAACTGCACAACTGGAGTCTGATTTATAAGCTTTGATTTTTCTGAGAGTCCAGTTTTCTCGGGTTCTTAAGCAACAAGATTTTCGGCTTACAAAACTGAGTGTCTTTTTGGAGAGAAGTAATTTGGCAGTATTGGTTATCAGCAAACTAAGGTTTCCTACATTCAGTGTTATCTGACATTCAGGGTAATTAAGATCAATTATTCAAGGCATTATCAAGGAGTCGTACTCCATTTATAAAACAAGACAACTTGTGATCAAAAGCCTACTATTTCTGGTAAGCCAAGGACTTTCTTGCATTAACTCCTATTTGAACTAGGGCACTTTCTTAAAATAAGTAAATACACAAAGCAACTTCCAGCGAAACTTGATGCAAAATTCTGGTGTTTCACCAGTAAAAGTATCCCAAAAAGTTATTTCTATCACAGCCAACAAAAACTTAGCTTCAGCTTGAATTTGTCCAGCTTCATGTTCCACCAATCTGGCCTTGATCTATTATAGCAGACAAAACATATCAATGACCAGCAACTGTCAGCTGAAGTCAGACTAGAAATCAGAGATGTTTTTACTATGTGATTGTGACTTCTTGTTTAATCCGGTCACAGATGCCTCTAAAAGGTATAGCTGGGAATGGAAAATAGCTTTCATGGAAAACTGCATAGCCGGACTTACTTTCAGCTTAAGGCACATTCCTCTTGAAACCTTGCAAAGACCATTTATGAAGAACAAGTGGACACAAGGAGAAAAAACAGAAGCTAAAGGAATAAATACATAGCAAAAGACTCAGTGGTCCTTCCCCAAATATTCAAAAGCTGGTTAAACAAACTGGAGGTTAAGGTTTAAGGCAAGATCTGGCGTGGCCCACCTGAAGTTTGTTTAAAGAAAAAGTAAGTGATGCCAAGTTGATTCAATTAACAAGATTCTATAAGTAAGTTCCACATAGGAGAAGAAGAAGAGATGAGAGAATGATAAATGGCAATTTAGACTCCAAGTACCTGAGCAATGATACGTTCCCCATCTTGATATACTTTCTCTCCTATAACATCCACAATTTTCATTCGTTCTGATGCCTGGAATGAAGAGGAAAATTAAGCACAATTATCTGTCTGCTACAGTACATCTCTAGTAAACTTTGTAACTCAGAATTGAGGATGCATTCACTAGACACACATTCACACACACACTGAATCTGGGTACCGAAAAATGCAGCCCCCACAATGACTTTGTTAAACTGCCCAACAGTTTTCAAGACTACCATAATCAATAGGCAAATACAATTTTCTAATGTCCCATCTGTGTGCTTTTCTTACCCCCTAAATTTAAAATAACAGATTTGGCTGTTTTAGAACAACAACAGCAACAACACGTCCTGTGAGATTCAGACGAAATTTGACAAAAGCACTTAGAAAAAGTCACAAATTTCCTTAGAACAAACTTCAATGAGAAAGACCAGCAGCACAAATTCAAAATATTTTAATCACCATACACTTTAATAATTTTTTTTTTTTCAGTCCCAAAATTCACTCCTAGGTTAGCGAGAGGAAGAGGTGATCTGAAGAAGATACTGGGTCTAAATTGTAAGCAGGCATTGCAACAGGATGCCCAGCAGCAAGGTCAGCAGGTGCTAATCTGACATGCAGTGAAACATGCCTCAGCCCTCACAAACAGGAAGGGAGAAAGGACAGTTAAATTTATCTCCAATGTTTCCTGCTTCTCATCCAGCATACCACAAAACAATGTTATTTGTTCAGATCAGTGTAAAAATGTATTCAGAAAGGAAGAAAATCTTAAACAGTTAAAAACAAATACCTCAACAGATGATTCAGTTTTAATCCATTCCTTTCACAAATGCACTTCAATCTAACCCATGTTTGAGAACCTGTTAATTCTGATCCATGCATGATTCAACTGCAGTGTGTCATGCAAAAAGCCATCCAGTGCTAATGAGTTATTTTTCTATGTCCTTAAATATTTATGAGTCATTTTGCTCAAAAGTCACATTGATGGAACTAGTTTAAGCCAGCCATCGAAGGAGAAGACGTTATGCAATTCACTCCTTCCACAGCTATCGGCATATGTCCAAACTAATGTATGTTAGAGGTTGCTGTTCACACCTATGATACTTCATCATTTTGTAATCTTCTCTGAAGAAGATTAAAAGCTGTTCTGAAATACAAAATATCAATGCTAACAAAGAAATCTAAGTTGTGATATAAGGCAAAGGCAGAAACATACTAATATTCAAAGCAGTTTGGTATGGCTACAAAACCCTTCTGAAAATACAATCTGAATACAGCTTAGAAGTGACTACACATCATTCCTAAAACCATGCATCATACATGTCGACATAACTCGTGTCAGCTCTGCCTGGTCATTTTGTTCCCAGGCAGCTGTGCTTCCTTTAGCCTGTTCTTAGTTTAACTCCTGAATATGGGTTAAGGTTTAAGGCAAGATCTGGTGTGGCCCACAGCTATGAAATTAAAACCATTCACAGTCAACAAAGGCCAAATTTTTCAGTGATTGTACCATTACTGCAGTATCACACCCTCAAACAGAACCAAAGTCATGAGTCCCAGTTTTCACTTTAATACGTTTTCTGCTTTATATTTTGTTTTTAAATCTTTATACAGACTAAGATAAAAATTGTCTACTGTGAACAAAGGATATGAAAAAAATGTTGTACAACTTCAACACGTAAATTCAGTTGTATGGCAAATGGGACACTAAAGCAGCTCTTAAAAATCTGTAAGCAAAACTGACAGATTTCTGATACAGCAGAAACACTGACTGCAGCGATAATGCTAGTGCAAGAATCTGATATCTCTGAGAGTCTTTACCTCCAAGGATTTAAGAAGGGGCACAGATTCAATAAATAATTCGTACGTCTTCCTCTTCTTTGCATTGTTTTTCAATATAATTCTTTTGAATGTCACTCGATCCTGCAAGAAACAGCACAAATTATTCCTCTCAAGTAAAATGCTTGATTAAAGAACTAACAGACATTAACTGATCAGTGTAAGAAACACTGGATATGAGTCAGGCTATTGAAATGGCACCACATCCAGTGCAATGGTGACCCTAACAGCTCTTGGGAGTATTTACTGTAATAAACTGAAAGACAGGGAGCTCTAAGACAAACTTAGTCCTTCTCAGATAAGCATGTAAGAATTCCCCCTGTTAGTCTATCTTGTACTGTTTTTCAGAGTTGAGTTTGTTTTCTTTTTTGGTTGTTTTTTATTATATCTTTCATGCTTCCACATAGAATAAAAGAAATTATTCTCTTCTTGCTGAAGCCATTGGAAATTGGAATTTGCAACACTTATTTGGTAAAGCAACTATAGGATTAAGTATGAACTGGATTCTTCTGTCCTCGGTTCAGATTTAGATCAATACAAAGAGTATCAAACAGCAACAGAGTTGATTTCCTCCTCCACCTTTAAGGATCCAAGAGGCAGCTTTTTGCAGGGACTGGCTGCTTCTGAACTTCTATCTGTCCACATGTACCAAAAGCACCTTCTTGATGCAAAAATGCTTTGGTTTGCTTTTGAAGCCTAAACAGTGGGCAAGATTTCCAGCCTGCTGCTCCACCACTTGCCCTGCTGACTCTTTTTTTCAGGCAGCAGTTAGTGCTGTACCAGCTCCATGGCCAGTGGGCGGCAGTACGTGCCTGAGTGAAAGCAAGCCCGCCCAGCTAACTACATCTGTCTCAGTACCTGCAGTGGCAGACATGTTTGCGGGTTTATTGTCAGAGATCTTAATGAAATGCTTTTTATTTGCACGCAGAAAAGGCTGGGGTGAACTCCTGGAGAACACTGCTGAGAAAAGGCACAAGAGCTGCAAATACACAGCACACCCAGGCTAAGGGGAAAGGCGCTTGCCCCCCAGTATTTTTGTTAGTGTTTGTATAACAGTATTGCTCATGGCCCGTAAACGATGTGAGCCTAAATGAAAAAATCAAGAAGTCAGAAGAATGGAGCAGAATTTCGGTCAGGAAAAATGTCCCCCCAAATATATATATATATTTTAAATATACCACAGAATTAGCAGCAACATCCAAAGTTCCTGAGAGACACTCCTCTGCATCTTCGTTTTCTAAAAACATCAACTGATACTTCAGATGAGAGATTTTGAGGTGAAGTGGTGTTTCCAGGTAAGAGAACAGTTTTATGGGCTGCAGGCTACATATACTTGGAGAGGAAACAATGAGTGATGCTGGTAGTGCTAGTGGAATATGTAAATTGAAGGAGGTGACAGATGACCAGAATAGTGGTACTGTTATTCAAAGGACAAGAGATGATAAAGCCTGAGGGACTGGTGAGTTTGATGTTTGTTTGTTTTCTGTTGGGGGGGGGGTTCTTTTGTATTAAAGAAATTCTTCAGTGGTAGAAGTCTCTTCAAATGTACACCTTTGGAGAAGCAGAGAGGTGCAGAAATCGTCAGGGGAATTGCAAAAACATAAAAAATTCAGAATTCATTTGTTTCAGAGTATCAGTGAGGTAGGAGAAGCAGCAGTATTCGGACAAAAAGGCAGAGCAGTGATGAAGTATACACAGTTGTGAGGTTTTCCCCAGACACATTCAATAGCAAATGGTGAGGACATTTCTCTGCTCCATAGAAAAACCCCATTTCATTACTGCTTCGTGCTTGAGCCTTCTGTTAGCCTAAGCCTGCAATGCAGCTGGAGTAACCCGCACCTCCTAAATGGCAGACAACCTATAAGCTTTAGCAATTACTTTTGCAGACTAATGAAGATATGTTTCAATTACATCAGACACAAAATAATACAATAAAGCATTCCAACAACAGAGTAACAGGATAACAGGAATAAATAACCAAAGTTTTAGACAGAAAAATGCAATCTTAGTTAATAAAATATCCACAGGACAGACATCTAGCAAAAGGTCCCCCTTCAACTACATCTTGCTAATTAAGTGAATGTAATCACAGAATGAAAACAGAATTAACCTGATTTGTGCAGCTCTTTTCAAAGGCAAACTGGAACAAAGAATCATCTCAGTTTCTTCCTTTTATGAATGGGCTGTGTACATAGCTATTTTGTTCAAGAAATTAGATACTGACATTACTCCCTGGCTCATTTACCAAAATCTTTTCTTTCAGCTCACAAAGAAAAGGAAAATCAGTTCTCTCAGCAAGTGCAGAGATTGCATAAGCATGCCGTGTGTAGCAGCTTATCAGTCATATAATCAAGGTCACAACACATGGTGAACCCCCAGTGATTGTTGCTGCGGAGCCCAGTGCACACAGAAAACATGCAACACTTTTGGCTTCAAAGGCTTCTCTGATCACACAATTTGCTTATTATGTGAGCCCTTACAGACGAGTAAGAGAGCACTGTGAAAATAACCCTATCCAAATAGCGTAGAGAAAAGAACTAAAATTGGAAACTAATGTCTACAGCTTCACATTAAACACTGCTAAGCTAGAGACAAAGCAACATTACCATTTAGCTTGGTATCTCAAAAGGTCACATTGACCCGAGAACCTCTTCCAGGGTAACACAAAGGGACCAGAAACATCATGGCAGTTTATTCTGAGGGAAAACAAAGCTTTGGGCAGTTTTCCTACTCTTCAAATTACTGACATGCTCAAGAAGATATTCAGCACTGTCCATATCCCTTAAAGCAGACAAAATGGCATAAAGGTGAGTTGAAAATAAAGAATGTTACTTAGATACTGTTTTTCCCTTCTACAAAATATGTGCATTAATGTCTCCACACTGTTGTCTGCAGGAGGAAGAGACGTTTGTTTGTTTTTTCCCTAACAAAAGCTCTGATTACAACAAATGCAGAATGATAAAAAGGACAGATAAAACTAGCAACACAGCTTTTACAGATGAGCTGTTCTAGAAGGGTGGCCAAAACCATTTGCACAATGGATCTTTTATGCAACAAGGTGAGATAACAAACCATGATAAAATAGCTATTAGCACAAGGAATCATACAGACATGGTGAGTTAGTATTTCAAACAGTATGCATATGAGAGCAACTTCCTTTCCTTACCAGTCCCCAAAGGGCTCCTTCTGTCATGGCAATGATGGTGGCAGCTCTAGGAGTGTTGTACAGCAACGCCAGCTCCCCAAAACTGCCATGATTATCATAGTGGCCCACAGATTGCGCCTGGTTGTCTTTTGCTACAACAATATCATACAATCCCCTGGAAAACAATGGAATAGATGCTTTTCATTAGACAGCGTTCCGGTACAGACAACAAAAGCATTTTTTTTGCTGTTATACAAATAGTCCTCTTATTGCTAGGTGCGATGGAACATGTTTTATTGAGTTTTCCAATGGCCTGACACTAAACTGCTTCTAGCTACAGTATTTTCACAATATCTCTCCATTAATAAAGCATTTTAGTCCCGGTAGACCTGGCCAGAACCTAATTGCTTTCCTCTGCATAGTATTTTGACAACACTATTTTAAGTGAGCCAGCCGGCGGAAAGAAAGGTAGGTGGATGGGTACGGATGCTCTTTAACTGCATCTGTCTTTTCACAGCATGTGTATTACCCAGTGAGGCCCCTTTGGGGTGTCTCAAATCCATCTATAACCTTTATTTGGCTGTTTTTTTCAACAATATCTCTGAAGATTGTTACTCCTGATGCCTCTCAGAGAGGGAAGACATTATTTTGATCTAGAAGAGCCATCTGTGAGCACCTTGAGTGAAACGGAACAACTTCTTCCCATCCCTCAGCCTGAAAGTCACTTACTAGTGCCATTTGTTTCCAAATAACTATAGCCACGTAACCTTCAGCCTAGCATTCAGATGTCTATGGCCCAAGGACTATATGGGTGAGGGGTCACTGGGTGACCTTGGCTCAGCCTTATAAAGAGAATTTGCTGAGCTGTGAGAGAGTCTGTGAGCTAAAGCTCTGCAAGATAAGAAGAATAAAGACACAGACCAAAGTGTCATTGTTGAGATGGTAATCATACATAGCTCAAGGACTCAAAAGAAAAACAGTCACATGAAAAAATATAAAATCCCTAAGGAAAAAAAGCAGAAAAGGGCAACTCAGTAAGACGGTGGACCCACCACGACGATGTCCACCTCTGTCACATTTGAATGCCCTTGGCAAATGATCCAAAAGTCAATGGGAACCTAAAGGGGAACATCAAAAGACAAAAGGAAGAGGCAACAATCGCAAAAAGTATGTTTCCTTTGGAAACCATCTTGAAGTAAGCATTCCCTGCCATTTCTAAGAAGCTGAAAAGAAACATGCTTCACTTTTCAAAGGCACAGCTGCTTACCACTCAATGACATAGAAGTTGTCTCCATCATCCCCTTGATCAATCACATGTTCCTGAGGTTTCACCTTCCTCTCAAACATGGCATCAAGAACCTGAGACAGCTGCTCCTATAAAATAAACAAGGGGGGGGGGAAAAGAAAAACACACTCAGAAAATACAATTTTGCATTATTTGCTGGACAAAGGCAAATTCATTTGACCTGATCTGTGTAACGAACTGCAACACGCATTGCATTATTTTTACTTGTATGCAAATACAAGTAATTTTGATATTGAATTTTGCTTCTAACTAGAAAGCACCTCATTTTGTTTCCAGCTTATTAATAGAAGTTCAATAATGCAGACAAACAGATGCTTCCCTTACAGAAGAGCTATTATCTCAAATTTATGTTCAAATTGCTTTGGCACTGAAACGGTATGCATCAGTTAAGCACATATGTATAAGCAAGCTCTCACTTGGTATAGTCTGACACATCTTCACTGCAGTGGATACATACTGGTTTATATCAGCAGTATACATATTTCATTATACGTATGTCTAAAAACCACACCACTCTTTATTAACAACTTATTTGCACTGTCGTCAGCCAAGAGCCCCAACCATGACAAGGGCCGTACTCAACAAGCCTCTGGACAAAGTTATTTCCCCAGATACTCTGTGTCTTAGAGAACCTGCAGCTTCTGCACCAGATGAGATCAGGTAGACACCGATGGAGAGCACATACAGAAAATGGGATCAGTTTTGGCAGCACAGTAGATGCAAATGGGGTTTCTCTGATGAGCCATGACTAAACTTTCTTTTGTACACAGCACAGCCAAGGAATTTGTAAAAGTCAAAGCCTACGCATAGACAGCACAACCATACATGATACTGCTATTAACACTCTTGCAAATACAGGTCTTCCAGAGATTTTCAAAACTATCTAACTGTTCTGGTAAGAGAAGCCGCTCGTATAAAGGCTTCACCCATTTTCTACAGGAGAGGTCAAACCACCCAGCCAGGAAAATAAATGTTATCTCCTCCCCCTTAAACACTACACTCATCCTACACCATTTTCACTTAACGACTAAAATTTTGAATAGAGATGTACAAGTTATTAAAATAAATGCCTAACACTTGCCGTATGTTAGAAGCTCAATGTATTTGACAACATTACTTGTTACATTATTTTTCATTACAGCATTCCCTGTTGTAAGGGCTAGGAAATTAAGACAGCGGATAGGCAATTTGCTAAAGCCCACTGGAAGACGGTGCGATCCCACAGCGGTATTCCCACTGCAGACACGTGCTGATTTATTCAACACCCACATGGCACATCAGTTGCAGAGCTGGGATTAGGAGCCATCTCACCTTCCTTACAGCCAGACATGAGATAAAACTGACATTAAAAACTCGGATCCATTTCCCTTTCTTCTCCAGCTTCCTTCCCACGGTCCTTTCCATGCTGGCACAGACTAGCAAGGATTTTTTAATTACATGCCATAAAAACTTTTAAACTACGTTCCCAGTCGCATAGCAGATTATTAATATATCTTTTAGATAAATCTAAACAATCTTTCACCTAACACTGTAGCAGATAATCTCATTTTCACAGAGCTGGTTCAGACATTACTGCCATCGCACCAGGATCCAAGCACCCTGCCATTTCCCACACATGAAACACCACAGCTCACAGAAAGTACATGCACTCCTCCATTTTCTGTTTCACAAGAGCTCCAAAATAAAACCCCAGGTTAAAAAAGAAAAAGTCTTTCTTTAATTTTCACACACTTCTGTCATCACCATTTATAATGACCTTGCAGGGTATCTCAGGTGTTCAGCCCTAGACTTGGTTCTAGATGGCTCTGCTACGAGATTGTTTGGCTCTTGACTGTTCACTGACAGACTCCCTGGTGCTAGACTTGGCTCTGGACCATTTGGCTCTTGGCATTTTGGCTCTGCATTGTTTGACTCTAGAGCGTTTGGAACTAGACTTTGGGGCTCTAGAACACTTAGCTCCAGACGAGTCAGCGCTAGGCTTGGTTCTAGGTGGTTTTGGCTCTATACTAAAAATATTGCCTCTCATTTCACTCAGACTTTACTCTCTTGTCCTTAAAAACTCTCTTGATACTTAAACTAAATTAAGAACCATTGCCTGAATGCCGTTCAACCACTTGCTTCACAGCATGCATTTAAGTAACAGTTGTCAGAAAACAAGCAATACAAATGTTAAAAAGCTTCTTAAAAATACCGTAACTCAGCAGTGTTTTATTTGGAGGATAAACAGGCAGGCTTATTTTTAAGTAAATGAAGCACTGAGCTCTTCTGTTAATAAAGGGACAAGCCCAGGAAGACACCTGAACTTTAAGACCCTCTTGTTTCAGATAGGGGTACTGAAGATGCCTGAGGGCCTTGCAGCTAAGGATAAGAGGCGTTGCTCTCACCCAGTACGAAATTCAGTCATAGCTAAAATTCTACAAACTCCTTTCTAAGGTACGGTGGAGCATGCATGTGATATTTCATTCACAGCTTTAAACAGCAGAAAGATTACCTACTCCCCTGCACTTTAGGCTGAAGCATAAATCAGGTGTATCGTTGGGCATGCTCAAAACCTCAGGGTTAAACTCTGATAATCTGGATTGATTTCAGTCCAAAGTTCTGTGTGAACCTTGCTAGAAGTGATCAGCTGGATGGCAGCTCCTTTGTATTTGATACCAAGTATGACATCAACTAATCATACAAGGTAAGACATTTAAAAGGGCGGTTGAGTCACTGGACCTAAATTCAGCACAGTTCACCCACATGCAACCAGTGGAAAAGGAATGAATTTGGCCAGGACATTCGAGTCACACAAACACATTTACTCCTTGAAGGGTTTTATGTTTTGCCTTTTTTTATATATATTAAAAAAAAACACTGTTTTACATGACTCTCTTTGGAATCTAAGGAGCAAAGAACAGATTTTGAGCCTTAATTTAAAAGTATTCCTCACAATTATTAAAGGATGTTATACACCGAGGAAAAGCAGCAGCCATGCATTTCGCTATTCAGTAGGAACTCTGTAGCCAGCCTTCCAAACAAGTCATATTTCCCAGTTGTGCAGAGGAGGTTAAAAAGAAATTATTGGGATGAGGGGTGAAAGGAGGCAAGTTCCATACACCATTTAAGGTGTACTTAATACTAGGAAAACACTCCCCTCTCTGCGAAGTGCCCGCTGTCATACTATAATTAATGTACGTACTGCAGTCATCTTTCAGCCATGTGCTATCTCAACAGCTGCAGTTAAGACCATTGTCATTTCTTCTCTCCTCAGTTGCTTAGAAAGCCTTTCCCAGGAAGCAGTATTTTTCTAAGGCCACCTTTTCAGCTCAGATATGTTTTTCAAAGTCATCTTTGAGTATGAACTGTTTATTAATTTTTTGCTTCTGGGTGATTTTGCTGGAAGCTAAAAGATCAGCAGCCTAATCAATTTGAATAGTGATTATATTTTGTACATACTCCTTGAGCTGCTGAATATTCTTGGATGTTTCATTTTTTACTATACACAATTGGGTTACTTGCAAAAGGAGCATTTTAAATGTCTTAAGTAAATAGATATAATGACAATCCCAGAACAGCAAAAGAACAGTCTTTGAAAGGACAGCTTTCAAGGAAACTTTTTGACTGAATGTCAACTTCTTAAGCTTGCTGCAGTCAAAAGCTTTTAAATACTCTTTTGGGAATGCAGTTCAATGACTCTTGGAGGTTTGTACAGCAACCAAGAACTGTGAGAACTTCAAGGAAAGCTGAGCAGCATTTCTGAAACCATAAACTACATCCTTTCATATTTCAGACAAAGCTCTGATTCAAAGCAGGAAGATGCAGGGACCACTGCTGGTGCTAGAGCTTTCATTCCTCCCCTTTGTTTTTATGATAGTACAATAGAACAATAAAATGAAATAAAATAAACCTCTAGTGGAGATGTCAGTGCCATTTTGATGGAAACACCAAATCAGATGTGAGAAGCACTTCTTCTATGGTCTTTCAGAGGCTGGATTTTATTATTTCCAGAGGTCCCTTCCTGAACTATCCTACATACCTGAACTATCCTACAAACCTCATTTAAAAAAACGAAAAGCAAAAAACAATTACATTTTCTAAGAGCCAGCAGCAATGGAGACGCTCATCATTAAAACCCAATGCGGAAGCAAGCAGCAATTAATTATTAACTTCAGCAATAAATCTGCAAGATGAAGAAGAACAAGGACAACCTAAAAACATTACTTTTACATTCACTTGCAGAAAATTTACTGACACACTGACATTTAAAAAAAGGTGAAGCAATCTAAAATCGAGCAAATGTAGACAGAGTTCAACAATTATAAATTGTGTAAGTTATTTCAATTTCAAATCACCCACTAAATTATGAGCTGTCCCATCAGGAAAAGCAAATCAAGTGCAATGGCACCCAGGAGTAACAGACAAATAGAATTTATAAAATACTTTTCTCTAACAAAAACAGAAAAAAAAATGAATTTGCAGGGACAGTGATCTGACAGTCACAATAACTGACAATTTGACCTGTTCATAGTGTTAATTGACGGTAATCTCTAAATACATGCCCCAAGCCAGTCTGCTTATAATTAAAATTGTATGAACTATCATAATGCAAAAACAGTGTCTGGACTGTTAGATCAAGCTACAAAACAGCAACTCCAATTTGGATTTCTTTAAACTGATATTACCTGATCTAGATTTCTGAAGAGCAGGATATCTTTACACGCTTCCTGCAGTCTGCATCGTTGTTCATCAGTTTTTGGATGAACTACCTTTAAAAAAAAAAAAAGGAAAAATAAACAAACTGTCATGACAGCAAAGAAATATGATTACAAATTGAACCTTCACTGCAAAATGAAAACACAAACACAATTTTAAAGTAACATAGTATAAAGTTCGTTTTTGTTGTTTGCATAAACACCATTTACATATAAATGTACAATGCAAGACAGAGTGAAAGAAAAATACAGAAAAATACAGAAAAATAATATGTTGACAATTAACACATGGCAAAAAACAGTGAAGAGAGACAAGAATAAAAGGATGCCTTTCCCTTCCCTTCTAACTGAGCCATAGATACAGTCAAAAATAAACCTCTCATCGGGTTAAAGTAACCAACGTTCACTGTGTCTCATAAAAATATTTATCTGCTCTGTTTTTTGACTGGGGAGATAATTATAGAAATGTATTAAAAGCATTAATTAGTTCACATTCACTGTATTAACTGTATTTCTGGAATAACAAGAGTTCTGAAAAACAGTTACATTAGCAGGCATTTCTAAATATTCTTTGTCCAAGCTTGAGTAGCAGACCTCATTTAACTTTTTATTTTATTGTTTACTAATATAAAGCCAGCAGTCAGGAAAATTAACACTTTTGATGGAATAGCATCTTTTTTAGCATCTTAAGTATGAACTATCTTCTCGTTCAAGACAGATTAGACTTAGATTTTTCCTTGCAGAAGTGTAAGCATCAGTGAAATGGAATCTGGAAATGGAACAGCAGAAAGTCCCTAGAGAAAACACTGACCCTCACCAGCCAGGCTACAGGATTTCCTCACATAAAATATCTCTAAAGAAAGACAACAACAGTACCTGGACTTGCCATTCCTAGAAATTTCCAACTTTCAAAAACAATAGAAAAACAGGTGGTCACAAGTCTCAAAACATTTCAACGAAGTATTTCTCCTACCCAGGCAAACTGCTTTGACAAGAAGGCAGTGAAAAGCATGCAAGGAATTTCAAACACCCCTGAAGGAACAGCTGTGCTTGAGTTTAACTAAACCTTCATAATAGCACTGGTGCTCTAGGAATTGCCTCAACAAGCATTAAGGATAATTAAGAAAGGAAAATATCCAAACTTTTATAGATGGTAGACTTAAGTAGAGATATCAAGTCCTCTGAAGTAAAACTGTATTAAAGCTACAGTGACGAAATGAGTGTATGCGATAAAGTAGCCTTAAGTTTCAGAGCAATGTCACATTGTCAGCAACAGCATACCTCACCCCCTTGCAGAATGAAATGCACAAATGGTAAGGAAGTCTGACGTGCTGACCTCCACTTGTCAGGCTGTAGAGAGAGACAAGCAGAGTGCAATTCATTCATTCTTACCCTTTGTTCTGTATCTTCTTCCTCTTCATCTGGATCGAAAGCCTCAGCACAAACTGTAGAAAAAAGGAATACATTAGAAAAAGAATATCAAACAAAGCAAGTTTAAGTTAAAATACAGATAATGAATCTAGAGAAAATTATTTTCCTACAGGAAAACAAACAAAAAAACACACTTTATTATGTTGTAATGATGTCAGAGACTTAAAATTTACCTATTCTCGCTGTTCTTGAACTCTCATGTAAGAAGTCTGTAACTTACAATAGATGGTAATGTTGCCTATTGAGCACTCACATGTACATGCACAGATTTCCTTTCAATTTTTATCATAGCATAACACTGACTATTCAGATTCATTTACAAACATTCTCTATCAGACAGAGGAAAAACACTGCAGCTGCATTGCCCCATTCTCTGCAGTACAACGTACACAGCAAAACTCACTGAAAAAAAGGCAAAGAGGCATGTGGCACTCACTCTTCCTCAAGCCAAATTTGCAAGTATCTACAGCTTGTTGTGTTTCTGTTTGTTTCCTTTAGTACAGAGAAATCACTTATTTACTCAGAAATTACCCTGAAAAATGAATAATCAGCTTGACCATACTATATTCTATAACAAAAAATGTTTAATCCCCTCCCCCAGTATGCTCTGATACCTTACTACATTTGAATCAAATGAACATCAAGTTCCAATATGAAAATGACACTGAAAAAAAAAAAAATCACAAAAATTGATTTTTTAAAAAAGAATGAGAACATTTGTGGAAACCATGCACTCCAGTGCAAGGAACAAGGCTTCCAAACAGGTCATTATAATTACAGGATCAGTTATGGGTGAAGTAATGATAACAGTGAGCTTCTAAAATTTCTAATTATTTTTGTCCAGTTTTGTTACTTCAGGAAAGGCTCATCTTCACAGGTGCGCTATTACACAGTTGCACAATATTAAACACAGACTCCTTTGGCTGACAGAAGCCTAGGTCCCTGGTTCAGATTTCCTTATTAATTTGTGGACATTTGCCGTTTGTACATGTCAAAGTGAACTCTACATTCTAACTATCTGCACAGACAGAGAAAGCAAGAGTCAGTCCTGCGTTCATCTACTCCTGCTCTTGCTGTAATAAGGAGGGTCTTACTGCTGAGGCTATACAATACTTGCAAAATTTTACAAGGAAACACAGACAAGCGTTTTTCTTTGTACTTTATCCAGCACCCTGACAATACCGAAGACTTGGCAGAATGCCCAGAAGCTCACTGCAATGACATATAACAACTGAATGGACTGAGAAAGTATAAATAAAAATAAGCAGACAGGAAAAAAAAAAAAATCTAGAAGGCTGCCTAGCATTCGGCAACTTGCAAATAATTCGAAAATGCATATACGAGGACTGACCTTGTCGTCGTGCTTTCAGAAATGTGCAAGTTTAGCATAATTTGCTAGGAAAGGCTTGCCTTTTATTTATATATTTGCTGCCTAAAAGGTACATGTCTTTTCGAGCAAATTACATTTTGATTCTTTTTTTCCTGGAGACAGTGAAGAGATCGGAATACAACGCAAGCATTCCATTCATTGCACCACAACATAAAATCCCAATCATGTAATCATTAGCTATTTAATGAGTACTGATTGCTGTTTGTACCATAAACCTGGTTTTGCACTGCTTCTTCTGGCTTGCACCATGCACACCACAGGAACGGTGCACCAGCGGTGTGCTTACAACACATGCTCTTACTTGAAAAAAGGGCTCTACCCACAGCTAGGGCAGGTACTTCACGAAGGACAAACAGCATCCTTCCCACGCTGAGAAAATGGTACGGCGTAAAGCACAGCCCCAGGACGGCTGCCTTACAGGAAGGGAGATGGCTCAGAGGCCAGAACTGCGACTGATAGGCAAACATTCTCTTAATATGCTACACAAAGGCACTAACAAAGGGAACATTATTAGCGATTCCGTGTGAAAGCTTTCCTCCTCCTTTCATTTTACAGCACAGATCAATGTCTATTATGAAAGCTTTGAATTTTCTAATAAGAAACATTTTCTTAAAAGAAAGGCTCCTTGTTTTATCCAGTACAGTAAAACCGGAGATGAAAGTTATCTTTATCCTTTATAACCAGCATATCTTACCAGTAACTAGAGATCAATTCTTTATTACGTACCGTAATAAGTACTATAAAAGCATCTACTTACGTCTCTTAGAGTACCTGCCATATAAACACATTTAAGGTGCATACCTTTGAATTCAGACATCATCATACTTCATTATAAAGCTATCATTTAAATTCTCAATATGAAGCTGCAAATTAAGTTTTGTTGCTGCCTCAACTGCAGGGTAACTACTGCTAATTGAGGAAGTTCTCCAAGATTTCCTTGGGAAGACAAGTTTCATTGCCATGGCACACTGCATTAGAGCAAAGCGTTATCATAAAGCAAACAAAACAAACCAGTATCAAACAGCTTTGTTTGGGATTTGTACATTTAAGTCTCTCCCATTTCACCTTATAATCCAGTAAGGGTGAAAACAGATTCCTGAAGCCTAAGGGTATGGACTGGGACCTAGGACCTTTCCCTTACATATGGAAATCACTTCAACATGACAACGGGCACACAGAAATCTAGTAAAAATGTGGCAAAAAAATAAAAAATAAAAAAAAAAAAATAAAAAAATAGAAAAGTATAACGGGAAGACTTTTCTTCTTCAGCCTACTGCAGAGATTTCTTTATTCATGCAGGAGTAGAGCAGGCATTTAGGATTTCAACGGGCAGCTCCGACTGACAATATTTGCTTGCAGGCAGAGCTGCAGCACAATGCAACATACCTGCTGTTGGGTGGTAAAAGGAGGGAAAAAAAAAAAAAAAAGGAATTCTGAACTCAAGCTTCACCTAATACTGCAATATCCTGGAAGGTCCACAGAAAGCACAGAAGGCCCACATCTTTTCAGACTCATTTAAACACCGGTTAGAAAGGATCCCTCTCTGGAGGTCGTCCAGCCCAACCTGCCCTCAGAGGGGAGCTATTTGCAATGCTAGATCAGGACTGACCTGGGAATCTCCCTGGGTAAAAATTTCACAGCTCCACGGTGGACCTGTTCATCCAGTATTGCACTGCACTCCTGAGTATGAAGTTTTTGTTTCTTTGTTTGTTTAAATGTGCAACCTGAATCTCATCAATATCTTGAAATAAGTGACTTCTGAAATAACACCTTCCCTATCTGAGATTTTCAGCACAACTCTGCCCTCGAGCAAATGCTAGGTATGAAAACACCACTGAAAGTCCTGTACAGGAGTGACACACGGATCACATATTTCCAACGGTATAGCTGCATCAGCATCAATACTCACTTCATGTGGACCAAGCGTCTTTCCAAAGCTACCAACATAGTTCAAATACCTTTGAAAAAGAAGGGTTTTCAATCTTTAGAAGCTTTAGGGAGAAAAGATTTGATTTTTTTTTAATCTTAACATCTACATTTTGCCTCTCTTAGCTTGTGCAGCTTCTACAGCTAGTTTAGCTTTCCCCTCATACAGCACCTTCTTTGGCTTTCAAGCAGCAGCAGCACATCTGTTAACACTTCTGAAGGCTCAGAAATGATGTAACTTCGATCTGCGCTTTGTTATGCAGGTGACAGCATCTGAAAGCAATAAAAATCTTTCTGGCTGCAGCAGTGACATAAGCTATGGATGGCGGAGGTGGGAGGGGAAGCAAGAGGGGAGAGAATCGAAAGTAGGAAGAAAACTTGGCCTCTACAACTATCTGTTTTGTTTATGCAAGTTTTAATCGCACCCAAGATAATAGTGCTTTGCAAAATGTGTGTTCTGTCAAGATCAAAGTCCTTGCGCTCTATGCAAATTGTGGAATACTTCAGCTCCCATAAGCAGACTTTGTGAGAAATGCATGGTTGACACATCACTTTTTTTTTTTTTTTTTTTTCTTTCAAAATAGCAGCCAAGAGGCTGGGATCTAAAGACCTTTGGACAAACAAGGAAAGTTTTTAATATTGGACATCAAAATTCTGAGTTTTATATAAGCCAAATGCTTTGCTGATATTTTTGCTGTTACTGGAAGAAGCAGCAGAGACTTGCTGCTGTCATTCTCTGTGTAATTTTGGATAGCACTTTCTGTACTTTGGAGTGAAATCCTATTCACTCCTCTTTACTTAGAAGGATACATTACCTCTAGAGTATCCTAAGAGACCCATCAATAAAAATCCACCCAGAGCAGCAAATGCAGAGCCACTTTCCAGCCACTTACTCGGATCGGTAATCTTGTACTATGTTTAAGGCTATGTTCTTTGCATTTGAGCTTGCCAAAGCTTCCAGCATGTCCTAAGTCTGTCTCTTAGGGGATGGATGTGTAGCCTCTTCTGCAAGCAGCACACCAGCTGGAGAGGTGACCGCTTCCAGTGGCTTCTCACTCCCTCTTTGACAGCTGAGTTGTTAAAGCAGGCACTTCCAAAACGATGCAGTCAAGATGAACTTAGGAAGCTCCAACAGCTGGCGTAGCTCAGTATGATCTGCTGTACTTCGGGAAAAAAATTCAAGTTTCTTCTCACTTTTGTTACTGGATAGTGCAGTAACTTTTGGTTTAGCAGTTGCACTGTTTCCTGAGTTAAAGATCTCACCGCGTCAAAGACAGTAACAGATTCATTCCCAATCCTCAGAGGCATAACTGAGACACGACTGACAGTGACCGGGACTTGTGCAAAGAACACCCCCTCTGATCTCCGTCAGATACTGACAAAATATTCAAACCACACCACCATTCCCATGACCGCATATGTCATACACAACATAAAAAAATATTTTATAAATATTCAGAAATAATGAATCTGTGTGGCAAAGGAAAAAATGGATTTTCAGTTCTGGAAACAGCTTCAAATTTAATTTAAAGTTAAAAGTGAAATAGAATTAAATAAACTTGACACACGCAGAGTTATTCTGCATTATAGAGTAACTGTGAACATACAAAACACGGGTAGCTTAGACAATGTTCAGCTGACTTTCCCAAAGTACTGCTCATATTCCCAACCCAACCTGAACATGTGCCCATCTCTGATGTAGACACTACTGGTATTTCTCTCTGGTATCTCACTACTTTAATAAAGCAGTAATTGAGGTTGCAAACAGAGCCTGAAAGGACTCTGGATCACAGCTACCCAAGGCACAACTCTGGAGAGCTGGTTCTGCCCATGGAGACTGGGGCATTGCAATCACTTAAAAGAACCAGATGATGTATTACAGTGCTTGCTGTCCTTGCCTTTAGAAACCTTTGATAATCATTCCCTCGGTATGTTTACATACTTTCCAGGCCTATTATCTACATGAGACTGCTCCAGCTTGTCTTCTTTCTGACATACCAAGAAAGAAATGCAACAGTTCCCGTGACAATGGCTTGTGATAAAACCGTAACGCCAGCGTCACACACTCTGGCTTCATACGAATTTCAGTTGTGAGCTCAGAGTAGACTCCATAATCAATTACAAATGTCAACTTCTATGATAACGTGGTTGTGCATTGTTGTTTTTTTTCTTTACAGTAAATCTTCAGAAGACAATCCTCTGCTTATACATCTTTATTGAAATCCTCTTTCTACTCAGGAGCAGTTAAAATAAAACCTGTGTTGATGCGGGACTGGGGACAGAATTCTCTTCTACCTCTTTGGTACAACGTAATGAACATTACTTTTTTTTTTTTTTTAAAAAAAAAAAAAAACATCATTTATCATTTTATTTGCTGTATTTAGTCACCTGTGGAATGATTTAAAGGCACAACTTTTACTTAATATCTTCATGGACAAGTTATGCAAAGTACTTTAGCTCATTCTTCCATTTGATGTGCTCACAAGGGGCTACCCTCCCACCTTACAGAACTCAGGTTCTGGCAAATTGGCAAATAATAATGAAATTGTAAGGCTATTATTTTGTTTCACCAAAACTAACTAACTAACTAACTAAATAAATAAAATCCTTCTAAATAACATCTTCTAAACGTACATTTCTGCATACACTCCAATAATTTCTAGATTGCATTTTTTTTATTTTAAATCCTGCAATTTACAGATGACTTATCATGAAAGCACTCTATAGCTCAAAAACAGCACTCTGCAAGCAGTGTCTCTTTTGTACAGCTGGAGAAGCCAAGGGACAAGATCACACGATTTCGCAGAAGCCAACTACTCAGCCACAAGTGGGACTGCTGCATTTTTGGCTTCCCTGTCTCTGCTCGTGACAGTAGAGCCCCGTATCCCATCAGACACTAATCTGCTCTGGAACTGGCAGTAGGAGTCAAGCCTGCACGTAAAGTAACAAGAAAAGCTTTCCATCACAGCAGAGGACTGACTCAAACAGAAAGCTTTCCATGTAGCAGCATCAAAAGGGTTCACAGCTCTGACATGGGAACAACCAAACCCCAAATATTGTCCCTTAGATCTTAAACAGTAATTTAAACTTTGCTACTTTTGTTTCTAACTGTTTTTTCTACTTTTAAACAAAATAGCAAAGTGTTTTAGAGTTAGATACTACCATTGTATGTGGTACACCCTGAGAAATTCATGTGAAGCAAGCTTTATTCTAGCAAGTTCAAGAATCAGAAGGCTGACATGGATAAACATGCTGCTGACCTTGTTAAAGCCTTCTAAGAGAGCCTTACTGATGAGATAGTCGTCCATAAAAAAGGTCTCCTGGAAAACATGATGCTACTACTATTTCAGAGCACCCAGCTTCACAATTGTAGAAGTAAACCTTCAGCTTTAATGATCTGCTGTTTGAGCCAGTCACATAAATCTTACCACACTTCTAAATGGTTATGTAACCAAAGCAGATAAAACCAGAAACTAAGCACCAAAACGTCTACATGCCTGACAAACACAATAATACTTTTGCGTCTCAGTCAAAAACAGCATGGAGAATGGTCATTTCACCTTCTGGTTACATCAGAACACCCCCAAGAAATGGCTCAAATGCAAACCTCCAAAACATAAAGATAAAAATAAAAAATAAAAATGCATCTTCCAGGCTTTTAGTTGCAAAGGATAGGAAAGAATCTAGCTGAAGAGTAAAACTGAAGTAGTGTTTTTCCATTTCAGAAATAAGAACTTCTCTTTCAGTTTCCAGACCAAGGCATTTACAGTTTTTATACTTGCAATTCTGATATGTGAAGTGCTAAACCTGCAGTAAGGCACGTGGTATTTTAAAAAACCACCAGCATCTTAGGCAAAGTGCACCAAAGTACTCGTGTGTTAGAGCAGCAGGTATTTAGCAATGAAAATCACCTGCGTCTTCAAGCATCGATCATGACAGAGAAATGAAGGATGTCGATGCGTTGGAAGGCATTTCTGAAATTGATGGTTCAGAAACTTACAAGTGATTTTTAAGGATTTATAGAGAATGTCCAAATAGATGAAAAATTCCTTTATCCCTTACGGAACAAGTATTGCCATGTTTACCCGTAGTGACAGCGAACAATATAAAATAAGCATGGTTTTGACACAAGAAGATTGTGTGTAGAGTGACGTGGAAGTCCTCGGATCCCCGTGCTTTGAGATGATTGCATCCTGTCCTGGCTGGCAGGTAAAGCAGAGAATGCAAAAACCTACTGTCCAATCCCTTGAGGAAAAAGCAAACAAAACCCAGCAGAACAGCAGCCACCTTTGTTTCTGCCTAGCTGTGGGGTAACGGTGGGGCTCCGGTGATTGCTAGTAACTGAGAACACGCAACTATTTGACTTGATGCAACTCACCTTTAGAATGAGTCAACTCTGGATTTTAGCAGCTCACTGAACAAGTGGATTTCATTTACAGGAAACCCACAGCTGAGCTAGTCTTGCAAAAGACTAAAATTAGGCAGAACTTGATCAGTTAGAAGCTGTGCACTTTATTCATAAGCAGTAAGTTCTGTGCTCTTCTGATACAGGTGAGTGAGTTTAAGAAGTCTACACTCCGCCCTGTGCCCAACTCTGGAGATGTGGGAAATAGACATTCAGATACGGTAATCATGGAATCAGGTAAGTGCTTCTGGCAGCCAAATAACCATCTCCCACAGGCAAGCCTTGATTTATTAAGCCTCTCTTTAAATGAGATCACCATAAAAGTGGTCACAGGACTTCCTAACTGAGATTGCTTTAAGCGCATTATACTCCCTGTAGTTTTTAGCATGCTGACCTCTGGAGCTTTGCATTATTTGGAGTACGTGCAGTACTCACTGGGGTGTTGTGGTGTTAAAAATGACTCAGGGAAGTTCCTGAAAACATCCTTTCATATTTAAATCAAATAAAGTGCTACTTTATTTATTAACACAAACAATGCAAACCGTATCTAGCTCCTGAGGTCGCTCCAAATATATACATCATGGAACCATGCCTTGCACGAAGCGTAAAACTGCCTTTTTAGCCTTTATCATGGTATGCATTTTGAGATTTCCTCCAGTGTGTTTGCTTTCAGTTCGTTATGTACAACAAAACTATGTGAGAATATTGTAATTTGGGCTTGAATTTGCATGATAAAACATAGCTAGGGTTTAAAAAAAAAAAAAAAAAAAAAGCAATCTCCATGTAGAATCTGTGTAACCTCCACTCCAACCCCTCAAAAAAAATCAATGACAACAAAATTTTATAAAAAACTCGGCTGAAGGTTGAGATTTTTTGAAAGTATTTATGTATCTAAAGATACAGACTAGCATTGAAGTACACCTTTTAATGATCCTTTATGTAAAAGAATTAATCACCTGCACCTTTTGCCACCTGAATACTTTTGAAAGACTAATCCTTAGATGATTAAACTGCTTAATAAATATGCATAGTTATAGCTTATTCTCCCAAATAATAGAAAAGGACTAATTTGAGTTAAAAATATCTAGCTTCAGATGGACAATTTTAATGATGTAACACAATAAGAATGAACAGTTATTTAGGAAGATTTAACAAAGAGAAAAACTGAATGAAAGCTACTCTACTGTTGCACTACTGATTCATTTGTACTTGCATTTAGTAGTTTGGATCAGACTGGGTCCTACCAGATACTACACTAACTTAAACCTTAGATATGAATGCTCATTAGGTGTTGCACTTCTCTCTGTCTTAAAAAAAAAAATATAGCAAATTACAGAATTATTCACAAGTGTGAGATTCAAGTAATTGTGAAGTCACGACTGCTAATTTCTGAAAATAAGCTTTTCATTATTCACTGAATACCAATTACATGCCAAGATTTTTTAAACAAGTCCCAGTATTGCAAACAGAAAATAGGCTTTTTTGTTGTTGTTGTTTAACGAATAATGATTCAGGCACTTTCTTACATGAGAGCACCCACACAATTTATCACCACTTTCATCTGTCATCCCACACACTTGGCTTTTGCTCATATCAACATTTTTCAAAATGTATTATTTTCACTCCAGTTATGATACCAGTTTTGCAATCATTAGGGCTAGCAAAAAATGATAGAGGCATCAGGCTGTTGAAAAAGGAAAGCTGTTCATGCCATTCGTAAAACTCTGGATTTCTGAACTCAGAAGTCTTTCTGTTTATCATCTGCCTCAAAACCTTTCAGCAGAATTTGTTATGCTATCAGTTTTGTAAGAGGGTGAATAATCAGGACAAAAATTCATTAAATAGCTGCAAGAGAATAAATGAGATCATGATTTACAAGTCATCCTCTGATAATCAGTAGTCTAGCAAGTAGAAAGCAAAGAGAATGGCACAGAGAAAGTCAGTCACTCTCTCCCTCGATGATATAAGGTGATGAGATTTTTAATCACTGAAGTAGCAGACAACATCCTGCAAGAGGAAATACTTGAAACCAAAAAATAAAGTGTTGCCTCTTGCTTTCTCTCTTCAATGCTATTATTTAGACATCCTTATTTTATCAGGCTCCCAAAACTGTTGTGTCTTTTGTGGAACTTTTTTTTAAACCAAATACTAACACATTACTTGGCAATAATTAATATAAAAGTTTTCTTAGAAAATGAATTTTTAGAGTTGTCATTTTAAAAGTCTAGAAGCTACTAAAAAGATTTTACTATGCATAATATTATCATATCCTGACATCTCAACTTGCCAGGGTGTGAAGAAAATGCTGTAACTCACTGCAAAGCCCAGAGAGATATCAGACTTTAACAACATATCTACTTTATGAGATGATTGCTCTTCTTTGATAGGAGCCAGAAGAATGAAGAGAGTTGAAGGTAGAGTCCCCTACTGACAAAATCAACTAATGTATGGGCTTCTTACAGAAGTACACCCTGTGAGGAACAAAAAAGCCAGGGCATCAATGTACACATTATTGAAATATAAAATTCTATACCTACACTCTCTAAAAGTAATATGTTAAAATCTTACGTGAAGGTGAAAAAACTATTCTGTTTTCTCATTTGCTAGACTGCCAGAAAGAAGCAAAAGGAACTTCAAAAAAAAACTGATTCCAAACCCAGTATTTGTTGGGGATACTACACGACAAACCTGAGGCCATTGCCAAAGTCTTTGAATATTAATGAATAATACTGAATGACAGATGCTCATACAATTATAATACCGATAAAAACATTTACATAAGGATTAACGCAGCTAATTTCTATTGCAAACTGCTGTAATTCCAGCTAGGATACACAGAAAATGTTTTCTTTTATTGTTACCAAGCACTTAGCTAAGGTTCCCAGCAATAACACCATATAATAAAATAAAAGATAAAGTTTCTTTTATATTAAGACCCAAAAAGGCACTTGAATCCAGGAATTTCACCGGGTAATGATTATTTTTCAAACGGAAGGAATGAATTTTAGGTATCTGTGGACTGGGGTATGAGAAAAATCAGTAACGTATGTGTATGTACATACTTGTTCTCTCTCCACTTGCTAAAATGTGGACTGACTAATAAAAACTGTGAAGATGAAGCTGAAAAAAATACTTCCTGTGACAATTAAAAGCATAATTATGATTCTATGACTTCGTAGAACGCTGTTCCCTTTATTTATGAAAGCAGTCTGAGTGGGCTGTGTTGGAATTTCAAAATGCCTTGCAATCAATTAGTGACGGGCTGTGACATTGACCATTTTGAGAAGGTAACATGACCTGAGCTTTGCTCAAACAAACACACGACGCTGCTAAATGGTGCCCTTCTGTTAGAATCCCATCCCACTCTGAAGTATATGCATGCAATCTGGAAAGGATGTTTTAATCTGAAAGAGGCAAATTTCAGGTTCTATTAAATCCCATTGAAACAAACAAAAACTCAAAAAACATACCAAGGAAGTATTTAACTGTAAACATACTTCAGGACTACCAACTGAAGATTTGTATTCACAAACAAGGTATCTGAAGTCAGAATACTTTTGAGCTGAATCTGTGACAGAGCAATTCTACAAACAGTGTCTGCTGAGAGGAAAACAGCTTTTTAGACAACCTGAGAAGCAGAAAGAGGTAGATTTTCCTTCCTCGGTGAGGCTACAAAACAGCACAGAAGCAAGCAGCTGAGGACTGAACAGCCTCCTCTGCTTAGTGCAGGCTCTTCCCGTGCTCTGTGTATCTCATCTTGTTTCTCTCTTTAAAGAGGCACAAGCACAGATAAGATCAGGAGGATAAAGAGATCCGTGGCACAGCACCAAGAAACAAAGATCTCCGTGGAGATCTTCAAAAGCCGCCTGGATGTGGTCCTGGGCAACCTGCTCTGGGTGTCTGTGCCTGAGCAGGGGTTGGACCTGATGCACCCACAGGTCCCTTCCAACCTCAACCACTGTGATCCTGGGAAACGGCAACCACCCAGTGCAACATTCCTCCTTGGCATCAAAGATGGCAAAGTTAACCAAAATGTTGTCAACAAAACTTTTCTCTCACTATATAAATATTTATTCTGTCTGCAATCATACCTTAGGAGAGGGCTTAGCACCTGCTTCCAGAGACAGCAAATTTGATCCTTCCCACTTCACTGAGTCTCTACTGAAAGTTGCCCCTACCAAAGGGACTAACCAAAGCAAATCCCGTCCATTCAGAGATTTTTATATTAACATGGAAATGGTCACAGATCCTGACAACCATGTTATTTTGATGGCACAAAAATACTGGGGAAATAATATCTTGCTTCCCTACATTATGTATTTTAATTGTTTATAAAGCAATTGAACGTGAAAGCTGTCATCAATCCTATTCCAATCCCAGAGAGACCAGACGGAGATTGAGGACGGAGTACTTGCACGGGAGACAAAGCACACCAGGTCACTCAGATAAGCTGAAATCACTGGAGAAAACAGATGCAAACTTTCTGCCACAGGTCTATAGTACGGGTGTCATTTTGGCAGTTGTTTTTTTTTCTTTTTAATCCTGTGAAGAAGTCAGCAAGTCTGCTGGAGAGTGGGTGTTTTGTAGAATGAATCAAAAGGTGTCTAGAAATGGTAATATGAGAAATCCAGCAAAAAAGTTTACTTTTTTGAAAGATAAGACTAAAGGAAGAGGAGAAACTATGCCCAACTGAGACTGAAGTAGGCGTGACAGTCTTCATTCCAAAAACACAATTAACTTTCATTCATACGCTGTCAGTAGCAAACTCTCCTCAGTGCTATGCATCAGTTGCTGCAGTGGGACAAATAGCAATGCTTTCTCTTCCCTCCAGCTCTGAAACAGCTTTGATATTGGTTGTGAAAGGAGACACCACTGATGCCTCCCACCTTCCTGCCCAGCGTGCGGTCGCTAACCAAGGGCCAGTGGTATTCTCTGCAGTTGCTCTCACTACAGACGGGGACCTGACTAACAAACCAAAAAGTTTGTCAGGAGCCCCTATCCTTGGAAGAAGATCAAGAAATGTATTCATGCAAGAATGAATTTCAGCACAATCCAGCTCTTGGACAGATACGTATTTGTACGGTTCTCAGGCTATCCAAACCAAGCCTGGGCAGACTGAGTCAGGCAGCAAGAAGTGTAACATGAGTTACTCATACCAGCAAAAGGCTCAGACATTGCTAATTCGCTTAAAGCAGCAGCAAGAAGACCGTTCTACTGGGTAATTAGCACTGAAATTGCCAACGGCACCACAGTCTTTTGCATCCCATAGACAGGAGATTTTAAAACTGGGGTGGGAGGGGGGATACGTGCAATTTCTGCAAAGATGGATTACGATTTTTCAATTTTCATCAAGTCAGTCACCAGCTTGTTACAAATTAGGACTGACACAATGCTTGAGGTTTGAGTGCCTGCCATGGAACCTCAATCTGTTACGTGGCCAAACATGCTATACACGGGTAACGTGTTCATTAAATAAATTCTAAGGGAACATCGAGCTCCCATTTCTCTTTCTCCCTCCTCGCGCTTCTTGGAAAAGGCTGTTTCTCTTCATAAGAACACTACTTTACCACTCTGCACTTCTATAAATAATCCCACGAATGTGATTAGATAAGCCCCCTTTCCCCAGGATGACCCTCCTGCACAGACTGGGGAGTTTCTCGCTGACCCACCCAGGCCACCTGCTTTGCAGGCTGAACCTCTGAGCAGCACACAAAGCCGTGTTTCTCTGGTCAAGAAGCAACTGATATTCTCTACGGAGCGTTTACAGCTGCCAAACCACTTGGAAGAGTTTAATGCCAAGCACGCCACTCTCCCTCCCTCAACAAGGAGCACATCAGCACAGGAGATGATTAACTAGCAACAGCAGCAGAAATGGGGAGCGAACGTGATACAAAAGCAGTATCATCACTTTGGGTCAGCGATTTGAAAAAAAATGCACAAAGAAAATGAATTGGTCTTCTGGAAAAAAAAATACAATCAAGATAGTTTTAAATTTAAAAGGTCAGCTTGACCTTACTAATAGATTACTTTTTCTCAAGCAGTTCCTATGAATCCTGATGTTCTTGAAGCATTTTATTGAAGCACTGCATAAGCTAGAAGTGAGTAAACTCATCTGCTCGAGGTTTTTAAAACAAGCAAAAGTAAACTTCCTGTCCAATTCCTGCCCGTGGGTTAGAAAACCTGTACTTTGAGTAAACCTGACACAATGACAGCTAAATATTTACAGGCATTAAAGCAGCATTTGCCAGTACAGTCAAAAAAAAAAACAAGAACACCAAGTTTAGATTTTTAATAACTAAACATCTAAATGAAAATTCAGTAATTCGTAAGGTTGCTCCTTACTGAAACTTCCCTGCAACTTGTAAAATCAATATGATCTCGTTTCGAAGCACTGCTACATGCACCAAAATGAAAAAGATGCAGAGAACCACAGGCACCATTCCTTCTCCCTACTTCCTCAGTTGTATCCAGCTTGGAGCAACAGGAATAAGAAAATGTATCTTCCAAGAAATAAAACAGCAATAAAGAGTAAGAAGGTCATTTTTAATACAATTCTTAGACGAACATTTCAAAACTTCATCAGAAATATTAAATTCTAAAAAGGAGTAACATACCTGATACTCTTCTGTTGCATCGGTTAATGACTGGAGCTGCAAAAGAAACAAATCAAAGTTACAAATGCTATTTACTATTAAGAATTCATAGACTTCATCTTGAATAATCATGGTAATTTTTGCCACAGGAATATTTCATGCTTTCCCTGTCCCTCTTCCCCACAACTGATAACTGCATTTTGCTGATATAACCAGTGACATTCCTAATTCCATTCTTTAAATATTTAAGAATTAGATGAACCTTTATACTACAAAGTACGTGCATCAGACAGAGACGGACACGTACTACCAAAGACTTAACAATACCGCCATTTATTTATTTTAGAAGTTAGAAATGTTCCTGTATCTCAGCACTACCAGCATAGGAATATCAACACTTTCTCAAGCAAATATACAAGAACTCTTCTTCTTTTGAGCATTTTCAGCAACCTCATGGTTCATCAGCCTTCCAAAGACTACGGGTTCTTTAAGAATCTTGCTCATTTTATCTCGTAGCAGGGCTTAGTGTCACCAAAACAATACCAAGTTTTCCACAGTGTTAAAAATGAGAAAAAAAAAACCATAACCTTTTAAGGACGGTTAAGAGAGCACCATTATTCTGCCTCCACAAGGCATTTAATCTTAAATTGATAGTTTGCTTTTCCTTACACCAGTGACAGTTTTAACACCTATAAAATTTCAGGTTCACTTTTATACGTTGTCAGATGATGACTATTTTTATGCCGAAGAGATACAATCTGGCGTTTCCTACCACAGAAGACGAACACTTTCTTTTGTTTCAGCTTACCAATGAAGAGCTCTCTTTGTTTACGACTATTTCAGCATCGCACAGACAGCAGAGCTGCTCCTATGGAATACTTGTGGCTTGTCACAGAAGGCACTGGCACCAAGAGGCGCTGCGAGAACAACTCGTGAGGGTCCCACTACAGCTGCGTTAGGCTGCAGGCAGATTCCACAGCTGTAGATGGGGTAGAAGGGACTACCGCATTTATGAGTAGCCTGGCCTATTTTGAAAGAGCTCCTGGACTGAACACAAAAGGGCATCTAACTTAAAGCAGTATTCATAGGTTACTAACAGTAACATCTTGGACCAAAGCATCCTTTAGAGCACGTCCTCCTTCGTAGTAACAAGAGCTCAGAGGATCCCTCCACCAACCTGGCAGCCTTCAGTAGGGCTATCTTCAACAAGAAATTGTTGCTCTGAAACAGGGAACCTTCCTTTTGTGTATCCACACCTTGAACGTCCCTCCTGCACACCACTGTGCCATGTCTAAGGTCAGTTGTGCGTTAATTGAAGAAATTAAAATGAGATTAAAAGGTTTTGACCCTCCCTTAGGTCAAAAACCTTGTGCATAACACTGAAGTTTGTAATCACAGAAGCATCTCATACCTTTGGCACAGTGCTTGTTTTCACTTGTTTTGTGGGAGCCAAGACCCTGCAATCAGGTGAAAACAACGAAAACTGCAGTAAATTAAGCCATTGTACCAGAAGAGGCCAAAACAGCCCAATTTCCTCCCTGGAACCGATGGCAGGTGACATCAGCAGCGGGAAGACATCAAGCTGCACGTTCCGTGGTTTTGCCAGAGTTGACCTCGGACAGGAAAACTGCTCAACTGTTTTGAGGAAAAACAGAAGTCTGCTGAACATGTGCATAGCCTGACCTGGGGCACAGCCTTGGTTAAGCACTAGGTAGGAACACTCATCAGGGGCTGCTTCACAGCTCAAAAGAAATTACAAATTTCTGGCTGTAGGATTCTTTTTTATTTATAGTTTCGCCTTCTAGAACCAGTCAGTCCTCTAACTTAAATAAATACTTACTAAATAAGTAGTTATCAACTTTATATCAGCATTGCTTAACCTCATTCAGCATTCTCCTTTTCCTGCACTGGGGAAAAAAAATAAGTACATGTTCATTCATATATATGTATGAATGCCGTATATGTACACGCACACTGTAAACACTCTGTCTAAGAAGAATGCTATAAAGCTGCTCAACTTCCCAATTTCAAAAACATTTGATGCTACTTTCAATCACCCAATTCCACAGAAGTAGTGACATATGTATCTGCTAATAAAGGACTGCACTTTTCCTACACGAAGGTATGTTGCTCCATTTATTTAATAAATGGATTTGAATCAGCAGCATAAATAAATCGCTTCTGTTAGTCAAAGTACTGCCACACAGCTGTACTACTGCTTGTTAGTAGCTCCTCTTCTCACTTAAAAAATGAGGGATATAAAACCTCAAACACAGACTGGTATGCAGCAACGCTGGGAACCAATGACCTTAAACAGTTTTTGGGGTTTTGGTTTAGTTTCTTAATACTTTCCAAAAGTGGAGAAAACAAACAAGAAAAAAAAACAGGGATTTCTCAACAATTCTTCTGTTTGACACAGATTTTCTTTGAAATACCTGACACTGGAGTTTGGCTTACCACGCCTAAGCGGAAAGAGTTGTGACCATTGCTACAGGCAGGTGGGAACACTCAGCTCCAGATGTGGAAATGTATACAAAGGAAGAAGCACACACACACATCACCTGTTTGTATGCTTGCTTTCAAAACCAAACCAACAATTAAGGTATTTAAGCCAAACAATTGACAATCAAATTGTTCTCCCAACTTTACAAATCAGATCTAAAAGAACACTTTTCCTACAACGCGTGGGATCCCTTCTTTGTTGGTGTACCGAAAGTGACTGGCAAAGAACAGCACCGAGCTTTTAAAAAGTTACACTTCCACCCAAAAGTGCAAGATATTTCTCTATACTATTTATAAGCTTTGTGAGGTTACAAAACATGCTAACGCTTGAAATGAACAGAAAAGTGACTACAGTCTTTCTCCCAGCTATTGCTGTCTTCTTCCACACACTAAGAATTTAAATTCTTACAGAAAGGATAAATAAAACTCGAAGACCTGCTCAGGGTCACAGGAAAAAATTCAGGGACAAAGGAAGAACTGGCATTCCAGGCATGCATGCAGGGTACAAGATGTTACCACTTCATCCTGGAAACCTTAAAAACTTTACTTCTCCTCCTCTTCCACAAGGTCTTTGCTTTTTACTAGGATCTGTGAACACTTCTTAATTAAACTGGGGGGGATGCATAGTGATTGCTTCTGATACTGGACATAATTTGTAGTGGCACAATAAATTCTTATGTGTGCAACAAAATGATTTCCTTTAATCTACGTCTTCTATGCGACACTCTAACCAACCCAACTACTTTTCGAAAGTAATAGAAGATGGAGCAAAGTTTACAACAGGCTGCATAAAGTCAGTGGAATAGTACCCCGAGTTCAAACAGCACAGGCATATAATGCCAGCTGTAATATAACAAATCAGTAGAAGTCAGTGACTTCCAGAGTAATTTCCCATCAAATCATGGCACAAAATCACCCTGTGTGAACAGAGACAAAGAGAGAAACAGTATGTAAACTGTTCTTATTTAACAAGTCAGTTACGATTATCCAAGCAGCACGTGTGTTGACACTATAAACTATTAAAGCCGAAATGCCAGCAGCAGAGCGGAGCACAAACCCGAGGCGTGACTGTCTCTGCGGAATGCTGTATCGAGTTACGATAAGGAAGTGCGAGACCACAGCTGTCAGCCTGTTTTTCTACACACCAAGATGTTAACGGACTTACATGAATAGGAACCGCCACTGTCAGGAAATGTAAAGATTCAAGTACCAGGTTGTAAGGTTTTCTAGTAATTAAAATACGACGCTAGAGCAGAAACAAGACTTTCATGATCAAATATATGATCGTACTCTAATGAACGCTGATCTGGACTTGCTTTTCAAGAAATAAGTAAAATAAGAGGGTTCTCTGTGACCAGCACTAACAGAAGAGTTAAGTATCCGTGATTTCCTCCAGGATGTCCCTGCTTAACAGGGGCAAATTCCACTAACCCGTTCCAGACCACTGCTTGCTAAGGGGCAGTCCGAGTGGGACTACAAACTACCACATTTTTCCTCCAAATACAGCTCTGGAACCAAACAGTAGGTGTCTGTTTCTTTCAGAAAAACAAAACAGTGAAACAGATGAGAGTTTTACAGATATAACTTACATGATTAACTACCTCCCATCCCCCCGAAAAGGATGGAAATTCAGATCCTGGTTAGAGACAGGCAGGAGAGATCCTGCCGGTGTCAGCTGAAGCACGCCAGATATCCAGAGGAAGACAAAAGGTCAGGGAACACTAGGGAGGAAGAGCCTTCTTTAAGGGGATGAACGGAGGGAGCACGGTACGTGAAAACAAAAAAAAGAAGAAAAATTGAGACCATGATCCAGGACTGCCTGTGTACATGCACACACTTAACCTTTCTGTAGGGCAATTTTACATTTATTAAGTTTGAAAACAATAACAGCAATTACATTAAACGCTGTTTTCCTCTCTGCTACAGGAAAACAGAAGCATAGATATTTTTTTCATTCCTGGTATTTAAAAATAGCTCCCCTCAGCAGCAAGAAATAATAAAATATAAAACCAAATAGCACCACATCCTGGTCTCCGGTTTAATTGATTATTTTTATCTAGATTTAAAAATTACTGATATAAAATGGAAAAACACTGTCTGGAAGCCTCATCTTAAAGGAGCCCCTGAAAACTTTCTCTGAGCTTTTTAAAACCCCTCTGATAAGAAGAAGGTATTAACTGCTTCCAAAGGAAAAAGTTGAGTCAACAAGCAAGGCAGCCATGTCAGTTAAAAAAAGATGTTTCATGAAATTATTAAAGCTGCTATGCTATTTCGGGTTGGCTGTTTTTTTAAGCAAAGAAGAAAAATTAATATGCTTTGGAATGGACAGGCTTTAAATAGCTGATAAATTCAAGAAACCCATAAATCTTAACTTGGTTCTCTGAGGAAATCTGGGGAAGCCTCTGGTTATAGCCTCTGAGTCAAGAACTGCCTCTAAAAGGTTTGCGCGTGTGGTTTGCTTTCTGTTGTTTTGAGGTTTTTGTTTTTTTTAAATCAAAGATGTTTTAAAAATAACATACTACCATTTCAGTATCCTCATTTCATGACAGAGTGCACTGTAGTACATGGCGTGATTTTGCTTACGGTGTCAGCAGATATTAATTCAACACCAAACCGGACCGTGTTCTTGTTACACAATGAACTCTGCGTTTGGAATTCAGGAGTTAAGTGAAGCCTAAGCACAGGAGAATGAATACCTATCAAGCAGCACTCCGTATTATCTGACATTGCAGCGGCATGACCCACACACCCTTCTCCTATTTCTTGCTGACGTGTCTCAGAGATCCAGCCAAACACTGTACCTTTTTTTTTTTGGAGTTCATTTTTATGGGTGTGCTCTATATTACAAAGACCAAATGGTTCACACTAATGTGTGCGTTTGCTTTACAGACATGAAATTAGACAAATTCCCAGTGCTAGGGCCCAATCTCAGCTGAAAGGATGCATTTCACAGTGCTTAAAGATATCACAGCGCTGATAATACAACTGCATTGTCAGGGACTGAAATGAAAGGCCTGGATATTTTTCAAGGATTATAAAGTAAAATTACACACTATGTGGAAATGGAAGGATGCTGCAAAGAACTAGGAGATTTGAAAAGAAACTGACAGATCCTTGAAGTATTGTCACAAGAGACAAGACACCGGGAAGCATGGCAAGGCAAGGCACAGTAAGGCAGCCTAAGGTGACTGCTGAGCGAAAAGGGGAAATTTAAGCTTCCTCCTAAAGCCCAAGTGAGGAAGAAGCCATTTCAGAAATAGGGAGGCCAAAGGCCACATTATTATAATCAAGAATGTTTTAAAATAATGATTGATTTGTAAGCCTGACACGAAGTAGATGACAAAAAGTAAAGAGATTGAATATAACTCTAGAAGCAACTTCCCCGGGGATCCTTTCACAATGAAAAAGCTAGAAAGGGTTAAAGATGAAGTTGAGACTACAGAGTAACAGAAACATTCCAGCGAGAAGAAATAACTGCACATTTTTTGTTTGAAATACATGCTTCAGGCAAGAAAAGATAGTGGCAACTTATCTAGGGAACGAGGAGGCAGTTCCCAAGTGGTAAGAAGCACGAGCAACGTCTTGGTGTGGTGGCAAAGGAAGGACCGACTGCCTCTGCCCTTCCCTGCCACCCTACCAGCCCCACTTCACTTTACTCCCACCACACCAGAAAAGGTAGATATCGAGGATATATAGGATATTGAAGATCTTTGAAATGCAATGACAAACTTCAGAGGTGCTGTTTAAAGCAACGTTTGGCTGACAAATTCAGTTCTTTTAAAGCAATGCTTACTTTAATGTTTCAACTGATTTTTTTCATTTTTAACTCTAGCTCTGATTTCCTGGACACTTCGAGAAGATTTAAATTCACATCTTCACATCTTTTAAACATCAAACCCTTAAGACCTTTGACCAGATCTCTATGCTTTGATGTGCTATGAGGTGCAGAGTCATTGCTATATGTTAAAACTTGACAACACAAACTTCTTTCGGCTCGCTTGTAAAGCTGAGTTTCACTGACCATACTTGGAAACCTTGGGGTAATTTCTAAATGAGTCACAAAAATGTCATTTAGCTACATCTAGCCAGCTACTCCATTTCGATTACTTCCAACTGAGGCACTTTCACAACTCTTTCCACAGATCACAGAAGCGAACAGCGTACAGGTGAAAGTGACGTGGATGATGCTAAAACCCAAACCGGCCGTGGGGTTTGTTTTTCCATTTTCAGAAGCCTCATGGAAGTCCCCCTACCACCCCAAACACACAAGTGCAAACTTTAATGACAGCAGCCAAAGACACCAGGCCCGGACCCTCCCACTGCTGCTCTCTCCCAGGCCCCAGGGGCAGACCCGAGCCCCCTCTCGCCTGGCCTAGATTTCAGAACCGCTCTCATCAGGCAGGCATCGCCCTCACGATACAGCCAATGTCTCTGTACACGTGCCCACACCGCTGAGGTGAGGTGAGGACCCTTGCTGAGGCCGGGAGCCTCCTCCCCAGGGCAAGGCCAGGAAGTGAGAAGGCCGAGCCAGGCGGTGCAGCACTCCAAGGCACACCTGGGGAAAAGCCCACATGGAAGCAGCATGGCTGAAGGGGAAAACGCAATCACCGGTGCTGCCTTTTGTGCTTAGGTAGCCTCAGGTATAAGCTATTTAAAATTGAGGACAAGAGTGGGAGGGAAGCGTGTCACAGCCACGACGGTAACACCGGCAGGCTATGGGCTGGGACTCCCACAGCTCGCACACCCATCCCGGCGGGTGTGCACAACCGCTCCCGCTCACACCCCGCCTGAGAGGATCAGGCGACACCGAGAGGAGGGAAGCTACTCCTGCTCACACAGGAAGCCTTCTCCTTCCTGCCTCAATCCTAATATACCTCACACGACATCTTCGAATCCCAATTAAGTACCCGCACACTTTTACACAGCCTTTGTCAGCAAGCAACTCCTCAAATAACATCCTACATTTCAACTATTACCCATCGCCTCATATCTGTCCTTTAGGCATTGGCATATTTTAAGGCATAGCAAATGGTGTATGCGTTCCTAATACTTTTCTAGGTACATTTGGCATTTAAGACAACTTCAGTTAGACATAATGCTGCATTTTTATTTGGATGCATAATGAAGAGCTCACTTCCTCTTCTATGTAAAGGAAGATGATGACGATACACAGATTTTCTTCTGATTTAGCAATGAAAAACACGGCAAAAAAAGAATTTTGATTGCTTCTCTGTTTCCACCAGAAACCCAACCTTAATTTTACATTCGCTGCATTGTATTTTGGAAAAGATTCCATCTGCTCTGTCTGTAGCGCGCATTAATATTCAGAACACATCTGCAGCGTGCAGACCAAGCTTTTAATTGGAATCATGTCACAGCTACCATCACACAACACTGAATGTAAATGTTGGATATCTGCACTTGGCAGCTGCTTGGCAGGCTTATTATACAGTCCTACTGAGACCAACAGTGTCTTTAAATAATGTGGTATCAGGGCATAAAAGGTATCTTGAAAAATCAAATATTTACTATCATGAAACAGTTTACGGTGCCATTCATACGTAATATAGTTTACTAGCACTTTAAACTACCTATAAGAAAAACATCATGTATTATCAGCCATAATTTTCAAAGAGGCAACACATTAATACAACTGAACACTCACATCTTTCATTATGAGAGGTATTTAAGCAAAACTAACTTGTAAACAGAGGACAAACAAAACTGAATTTCAGTGCAATTGAAACGGTGTTTCAATTGAAATGCTTTGAAGCTCAAAGTATTTATATAATCCAAAATTCTAGCACTACTAAGCATGTAAGAGCACCTAAATTCAATTAACAGCTATGCTCAATGATTTAAGACACTTTCTAACAATGTCAGACAAATTATTCTGGAATGAACAATACAGTTACCTTTAAAAAAAAAACAGGAAGCTAATAACTTCACTTGCTTCAAACCCTTGCCAAGCCACGGTAATACAAAATTACATTTTCCCAGCCATCTACGTATTTTCAGCTTGTACTCTTCTGTTAAAGTTTTTACAAATGGGGCAGCGACCAACAACCTATAGGGAAAAATGTATATACACACAGAAACCAGAGTTATCCTAACAACACCAGTCACTAGTTGGTATGCTGTCAAGCTGATCTTACACTCACTGCAAGTTATTTAAATCTCAGGTCCTATGTACCCTACACCTACTCTAACAGCTACACTTGCTTTTCATACAGTACACATGTTCTTTGTGAATTTCTCCTCTTCCACTGTCTTTGCCATAGTATCACAACGAAGACTTTTTGACAAATCTAAGAAAACTACAAGATCATTGCTTGTTAAGATAAAGGTGTGTCAGTGTCACCACAAAAATAATTAAACAAATACAGGCGGCATAGAACAGAAAATCACCACGATCCAAGTGTTCCAACACTAATGCCCTTCTCTGATAGCCTAATTGGCTTAACAAATACTGCTTAACGTCAGCGTAGCTCCAACACAAATAAGCAAAGCACACTGACCAGAAAGGGAAGACAACTGTGTGTGCTCAGAGCGTACATACATGCTCAGCCTCAAACCTGTACTTGCACTCTGCCGCGTCTTGCACATCCACCATCATTTCAGAGCACATTTTGGTAGAAGTGCAGCAAAGTTGGGAGACAGAGCAAGCTTTCGGTCCCAAATCTGAGCACACAGCCAGCTGACAGATGACCGCTGATTATATCATCAATTCCAATCTGTTTCAGTGCAAAGAAAAAAAAAGGTTAGCCTTAGCTTTCTTTCGGCGGCACAGCTGGTCTGCTCGTGTTTGCACTTGAACAGAAAGGAAGACTTAACGTGGGCAGTTATGGACGAGATGCAGTATAAGCAGCTTTTCCTTTTGCATCTTAGCTATTTACAGTCTCAGATAAAACAGATTGGAGTCACTCTCAAAGTCAGGTACTGTATCTCATGTGACAGACAGTCAGAAGCAACTGTAAAAAAACTAGTTCTACAAAAGAGCAACTCAGAAGGAAAATATGGGAGAAGACTCGAAGCTCAGCAGAAACAACCAGCAATACTGATAGGGCATAGTGTTTTATATGCCTCACATGGATGTTACACAGCTCTGCTTGTCAGGTCAGCCAGAGCTCAGGACCGTGTAATTATAGCTAGCTAGGTAGTGGGATTTAAGAACAGCATCCTACAGCTAAAAAAGGAGGCACATAGAAGCCCATGATTCTTTGGTTGGGTCACTTCTAATTTCATTACGAATTCCTACTGCCATTACTGATTTGGATGATAAATATAGCATGTTTTTACATAAGATAAAGCTGGAATGAATTGTGCTGTCATTTGATTTGATCTGTACAAAAGAGCAAGAGGAATTTCAATTAGAAACACCAGCACCAAGCGTCACTTCAAGCTGATTCAGAGCTTAATCTCACACATCCACATTTAAATCAGGGCATAAGAATGCTTGTGTATGCCAGGCAAAATATGCTGGGCTAATGGAGTCCGGGGCTGCATTAGCAAAGTGCTGCCAGCAGCTTGAGGGACGTGAGCCTTCCCCTCTACTCAGCCCTGGTAAGACAGCACCTGGAGGTGTCCTGTGTCCAGTTCTTTGCTCCACAGTACAAGAGAGGCAAGGATATACTGGAGACAGCCCAAAGGAAAGCCACAAAGATGACGAAGGGACTGGAGCACCTCTCCTATAAGAAGCAGTTGAGAGATGGCTCTGTTCAGCCTGGAGAAGACAATGCTCATGGCAGATCTTACCAGTGTAGGGAAATACCTCAAGGGAGGATGCAAAGATGATGAGACAGGCTCTTTTCTGTGGTGCCCAGTGACAAGAGGCAATGGGCACAAACCAGAACAAGGGAGGATCTGTCGGAACATGACCTCCAGGACTCTTCCAAATTCAACAATTCCATGAATTGGTAGACACCAACAGCTCATTAAAACTAGTACTTTGTTTCTTATTCTACTGAAGCCAAAAAACGTTAATGAGCATCCCCGTTTTGGCCAAATCTCAACATATTTCTCAACCCTCTTACCAGTGTCAGAAAAGGCACCTATTGATTACCCACAACTGCCTCTGCATCCTTCCCCACGTCACCGTTCTCTAGGATTTAGCGCTCTATCCTGTAAGCATAATCACCACTGAAGAGATTCACCCTTGCCTGTGTGTGTGCGAATGACCTTTCTGAAACTGGTCTTTCTCAAAAGATCAACATTTTAAAGAGCTGCCTCAGTTTTTCTCGAAGCTTGATTTTAACAGATAGCGAAACTGATGCTTAATAAAAGACCAAAGAGTTGTTATTGTATTTGTGAAATAAAAATGTATTCAAATAATTCGCATCCCCATATGCGATATGGTCAAAAAAAAATTTTTGAGCAAATCCAGCAGTAACTTATAGCAGCCTCAGGGAGGACAATAACCAGAGGACTGCTGGGTGGCACGGAGGGATGAGATAGTCTGGTGTACCTCCTGTGCTACGAGAAGTATTACTACTGCAGAAGTATTACTAACATCACGGGCAATTTTGTGCTTCTGTACCACACACTGCTGTATTACCAGCACAATTACCCATCAATGATCCGCAAGTGGATCTTGTTCCAGTCACATATAATTGGGTATGAGTTTCTTTTTAGCAAACAATGTATAAATAAATATGAGTGGGTTCTAAATACGTGCGATTTAATTTTTATTTATTTTTAAGGTTAAAACTTCTTATCTGGGCAATGTTCTAGCTGTGATATACAACAAAATGATAAGCAAAAGTAACTCCTGTAGCTCATCTCGGCATAATGCTAGCTTTTTCCCTTTCAGATTTATGAATGCAATAATATTCAAGTCAAACATTAACAAAGCTTACTTAAACATAGCAGAGCTGTAAAAAGAGTAATCTCCCCGTAAGGATGCCTTTTGATAGACAACCTCGGATGAAAACAAAAAAAAAAGCCAACAACAAAACACATTTCCAGTATTTGCACCCTGTGGATTTTTACAGGAAGATTTTGTGGAAAAGAGGAAGGATGAAGGCAGCCAGCTTTGTCCTATTTCCTAAAAAGTAATACAGAAATAAAAGTAGATAAAAATAGTAAAAATCACCGTGTTCTCCCATCTCAGGGAAAAATCCATTTTTATGCCGAAGAACACTTCTAGTCCCTGCAGAAGGGCACAATTCGGCATTCATCCCATCATAAATATACCAGTAGAATATTAAAAAATATATATATCCCTAGCCAAAGTGAGCTGCAGCAGGTGGCAAGTACTACATGGTTCCCAGATGAACTCATTTTTAGTAGCAGAACTTGTGGTATAAAGCTCCTCGCAGCCACTGTTACATTCTACTTCAAAACAAACAGCGCACCCTGCAAATCTTTTAGCTATGAGCACTTAATAATGTCTACATGTAAAAGCTATAAATAAAACAAGATGCATGACACAACACTTAATAATCAAATAACTTCAGCAGTGAGAAATTAAAATGACTGCGGGGATATGACAGATGCTTATACAGAGCACAAGACAAATTGAAGCCCGTACAAATATGTCTGTTTATGATAAAGTTACACAACCTCAAGGGTTAGAATTAAAAACATTATAAAAATTACACCCAGCGATGTTTAATTTCTATATGTCTGATAAACTGAAGTACTTAAAGTAGTACTACTGCTCTCAGTAGTACTAAGAAGTAGTATTTTAAAATAAGAATCCTTGCAGAAGCTTCCCCAAAGGTGCTAAAGGCAGAGCAGTGAATGTTAATCCACGCTGGTGAGCCATCTTTCATAACTTATCACTGAGAAAGCTCTCAGTCTTACAAATACTTATGAATTTTAATCAGATACATTGATAACGTTAAGTGATAAAGAACCATTACTTTCAGAAAAAAAAAATAAAAAAAGGAAATTCCATCACCTTTGAGTTCTCATCCAAGGGCATTGCATGAGCCGTCCTGCACACAGACATGCTCTGCATGTCCACGACAACCCAAGACCGACCAGATCCCCACGCTACAGCACAGCCTTGCAGAAGCAACTTGTCCTCATTGAGCAGGGTTAGCACGAGCGTTGCCACAGAAATGGCAGTGTTTACTGGGGCCTCGGAAGGAAGAAAAAACAACCACAAAAAAACTACAAAAAAAAAGAAACACGATCACCAAACACAGCTTTCTGAGAAGGAAGCAGCAAACAATATGCTATCCCAGGGGAGGAAGAGCCAAAATGGAAATGAAGGGCCATGGTGATATCCTGCTTTATAGCAGTCTGTTAATAGACAATCACCATGAACGAGGATCTTGGCACTGCAACCTATCCAGAAATCCAGAGGAAAGCCTATCAAGTAGCTTTTCAACCTTTATCCAAAAAACCACGCAGTTCATCTCCCAACACAAACCCCATGTGTGTGTTTAGAACGCTTTGCAAGAAGAGCAGCAGCGCTTGAAGCTTTGCAGTCCTTCACGGCACGCCGCTCAGATTCAGAGAAGAACAGAAGTTACCAATGGAAGAACATCTTTTTACCAAAACTACCACTTCACCTCCAGCTGGAAATCCTAATCCTTCTTTAGGCAACAGTTCAAAAACTTGGTGACAATTGCTCAGTTTTGCTGGTAAGGCCCCGGCCATGCACCGTCTTGGGCTGAACTTCACCAACATCCAAAAAAGAGAAGTGGGCTCCAGTTCTTGAGAGATGTCCTCAGAATGAAACCTGCTATCGTGCCAGCTGGAAACTGAGATTCTGGAGTCTCTGCACCATTCTTGAAGAGAACTACCGTTGTTCTTCAAGCCACCCTCAGAAAGTCAGCAGGAAATAAAGGCAAGGAACAGTAGCTTGAAATGTTTTAGCAAATTCAAACAAAAATAAAAATGCTTTGTTTTTTTTTTCTTTATCATAAAAGCAGTGCTAAAGAAGGGATATCTGCAGTCCCTCCCACATGCTGTCAAGGAAGGCTGTTTGTAGAGCTGTCTTCCCTCCTGAAGGGAACTTCTAAGTCTATACTAGAGCCAAATGACCACTATTCATCTTCTGCAATTTCTACATAGGAAATAAATTTCCTTGGTATGGAAAGGGCTAAGAGCAAAACTGCTGCTAATATAATGCTGGGTTTTATTATATAGTAATTGTATATTTATGAAATAGACCAAATCCTAGCAGTATGAGAACTGTAAGACAGGCAGTCTTCTATATATCCTTTGCCTTCTAAGCATCCTATCTGTTAAAGCACACAGAGAACACAATCACCAAAATTTTTTACCTCCTCTAAAAAAAAAAACAATGACCACAAAGCAGCTGATTACCTGTGCACTAGATTTCTGGAGTTTTCTCCTAAAAGTCCCTTTTCCAGGTCTTTACCTTAAAAAGAAAAAGCCTTTTTTTCCATTAAAAAAAAAATCACCTAAGCACACGCCCTTTACTCAAATTAACATCTTGGTGCAAGAGTCTTTTATGCATCGGTCTTTTGTCCACGCTCAGGTTTCTGGAATTCCCCACTACTTACTATTCTAACCAAAGCTGTTCCAACCTGCCCTGTCCGTTTCGTATTACAGTGATACATAAATACACCACAGATCTGCCCAGCACTAGAGCGCGCTAGGTGCAGAAGAGGACACATCACGTATAGTGGAACTGATGGTACTTCAGGAAAGAAATCAAGCCTAAACCTGTGTGAATCAAGATGCCAGACTAATATCCCACTAAAGAGGAAGCAGTAAGGCTGTTGGAGCTGTATTTGCCATTGCCTCCTTTTTTCCACAAAATACAAAAATTATGATGATCATTCATGAATTGGAAAGCGTTACTAAAGCCAGTGAGAAACATTCATAGCTCATCTTGGCTACGCTTCCAGCCTTTATTTGAATAATGAGCAACTGCTCTTTGTTAAACATTAATGCTTTTGAATGACTGACTGGTGAATAACTTGAAGCGAGCTTGTTCTGTTGCCTCCTCCTCTTCCTCGCGATCGCCATTGCTCTATTTTAGGTGAGAGGGTACAACTAAAGTTCGCTGCCAGCAAAAGGGGAAGATGGGACTCTGCAACACTGACAGAACTCTCATCACTCTAATATTTGCTTATGAATGAAAATAATAGCACAAAGACATCTTAATACAAAGTGCAGTATTTAGTACTGCAATACAAAAAGCTCCTTTAGCTTAAGTTCTGAACCAGCTAGAGGAGTCTAACTGTAGGAGTTTCATAGCATTTTTCTTACGATAACTTCCAACAAGGAGACACAAGCTTGTCAGAATACAGCAGTTATTTACAAAGGCTAGTCATCCACTTCCTTTCTATTTATTTATGCCCTTTTTAGAGGGTAGTACACAGAGAAGGCAGTTTCTATTTGCTCAAAGTTAACAGCAGGATACTAAAAGAGCAGAAACTAGGTCTAGAGTTTAATTCATCTATACAGCTATAGCAGGTCTCAAAAGCTCTTTCAGGAAATTTCAAGTTTCACAGTTAAGCGAAGAGTTACCAGCCTGCAAAAGGTCACAAAAAATAACTAAGTCGTTCAGAGTGGGAAAAAAAAAAGTCTTGCTTGCCCTCATCCCTCACATTTTAGGATGTACAGATTACTCAGGAAAAGCAGTTTGATTATGTCAAGTCACTGAGAGCAAATTTGAATAAGAGGCTATCTTTCTCAATGGATTGTAACGAACTTCCTAAAAGATGTCAGCAGAGTAACAGCAGCGATGATGGCAGAATGTCACAAGTAACGCCGCAACTATGCAATGGCAAGATTGCAAGGAACTTATCTTTTCTGGTTAACGTACAAGTTCCTCCTTCCAAATGGAAATTAAGAGACATGCAGCAGTATCCAGGCATGCCTGCACATTTCAGCCAGCTCATCTATAACGCTCCGTCCCTCAGCCAGCCAGCAACTTGAGTCCTCTCACTTCACACTTCCAGTTCTCTTGCTATCTTAGGTAAGAAAAACAGGTTACATCTACTTTTTAGGGAAATTTCTGTTAGTACTGAAGACTGTACTGATGAAACCTTCTTTCAGGCTCCTCTGAGATACAAACGGTGACTTCTTTTAACACAGCGATGTAATTCGAAGGGCAAGTCCTAGTCTAATCCTGCAATAGAATTAGTACAGTTTTGAGAACAATGAAAAGTCTTCTGTGATAAGCAAGTACAGAAGCAAAAAAAGAAAACCAGAAGAAAAGCTTTACATATTTTGCCCAAGTAAGTGAAATCAGTGTTCCTCACTACTTCATTTTATCTTCAAAGCTCCCCTGTGCAAACAAGACCACTGTATGCAGAGAAGTTCCATTAGTACTACCGGTGGTTACTCTGAGTAATCCTTCAGATTTCAGTCGGTGAGAGCTGGCTCTGCAAAAGCAAAGACACGTGCAAGTACAGCAGCTGCACAATGGTCGTCTTTCACTTGGTATTTTTTATGTTAAACACGTTCGAGACACCACGGTGCCAAGACCCAACAAAACTTGGAATATTAAATGCAGAAATATATTCCCCTTAAAATATTACCAACAGGACTGCATCACTGATATTTCACTTTATAACTGATTTACTCCTATCCATGGAGACCAAAGAATAAATAAAACTAAGCTTTCTTCTACGTCTTCAGACTGCAAGACTTACACACACATGCTTTTTAAACATATTATGAAGATGTGTATTTATTTCTTTGTATGCTAAACTCAAAGCCTTAGCTGTTAGATCCTAATCTAAAGCTTCTTCCTCCAACTCCCTAAAAATCTAGAGACTCGCTGATTGTAACTAAAACAACTTGGTTCTAATTGCTATTAAGCCATATCAGCCAGTCAAATTTCAAAGGAAAAAAAAGTAGCAGTAATTATCAAATCATGAAAGTACCCACTATGCTGCCTCGATTTTTAAATAGGGCAGCTATTCTTTGGGCTGAATTTCCATCATGCTATTCAATAACAAGGTAAAAAGATGTTCTGCAGAGAGAGGCTCTTCTAATGTTACAGACAAAGAACAGAGCAAGGACAGCACTACTCTGCTTTATTCCCAATAAATTAACAATTACAGAGGAAGAAGGTGAAAGTATTACTAACAAGTTCCAAGTATTTTCATTTTAAAGGTGACTGTATCTCACAGGGACACCTGCAATAAGCCATGAATCTGAATAACATCTGAGAAGTTGAGCAGTACTCTTTGCAAGAGCCACTGTTCTCTCCTTATTCCATCCTCCAAAATTTTTACCATCTGATTTCTGTAATTCAATAAAATTTCCTTGAATTATTTCAGGAAAACATCCAAGACTTATGCCTGACCTGTAAATCAATGTAGGCACTACATAAATTCTGTGTGATTGAACTAACACAATAATTCCTCAGGAATTCCACAGGACATCATCCAAGACCAGAGTAAGAAATCAGCAAATGATGCTCACGAGTAAGAACAGTAGCAAGTAATCTGAAGCTGGTTTAAATTAACAGTAAGCACTTCTTTTGGCAATTAAGAAGACAACAATTTCAAAGATGGACTGAGCTCTCATTCAGTATCACTTTCAAGATCTAAAAGATTGATGTAAAAGAGCACGCTTCCGTACTTCCTCCTGGGCCCCGTCTGCTCAGACATCCTATTGATGTTTTAAAGATGACATTTAGCAAATCCTTGAATTTGCATTGAGAAGCGCAGTGCGGAACTAAACCGCATCTTTTTACCTGTTCCCTCAGGTTCACGTGCACCATTTTCCTTCATAACAAGGGAGCATACAGAAGAGGATTACTTCACAAGCAGTATAGAAGAAGCGTTCTCTTCTGCTCAGGGAGCAGCTGAAAAGCACGACATTTTCTCAATATCAAGGCGAAACCCCAGGGAAGAAAAAAAAATGGAATTTGCACTAAATAATTATCATTAGTTAAAATGTCTGAGTTGCTCGAGTTAGTACATATCTCAGTAATGTTTTAGTTCCACTGTTGGTTATGATTAGTATCCCCAAGAAGAAACACAGCGTTCCTCTTTTCTTTTAATTAACCACCACCCCAACTGAGGACACCAAATGGAAAGTTAACGGAGCAGCTCCCTGCACCTTTGTGCTTCTGCCTTAACTGCCCGGGCAGGAAAGCTTCCCTCAGGTTTGTCACTCCCAAATGGAAAGCCATTTCTGTGGCTTTCATTTCAGGCCCTTAAGGCATCCATTCAGAGCTTCCCTGTTAAGTCGGGAAGTGTCACGGTCAAGGACACTTTGTGAGAATACGTAGCCATCCTCGGTTACATTCTCAGCCTGGTTTTTGAAGCCGTCACTTTGAATCTGTTCCCACCTCTATCGTCTTGTCAATTTTACAGTTACACGAATCAAACACAAAGGCTCTGAGGAAAGCTTCGTATGCATCAACTCTGCCACAGCCCAACAGCCAAAGACTTCAGAAGGTTTTTTTTCCTCCGCTATCATCATCACCTTTCCACACGTTCCTTACAGCCCTCTCTGCGGAACAGCCACATCCAGATGTCCTCTTGCTCGCATACACAACAAGGACACGGAACAGAGATGAAACTCCAGGAGGTTCAGAGAATAAACATAAACCTGGAAGTAATTCCTTAAGTGCCACAAAAGAACGTAAAGCTTTTTCATAGACCAGTGTCGCTGACTCAGCTGATGTTGTGCCACTACGGCAGGAAGGGGACTGCTGGTACCACTATGGCTACACAAAGACACTTGCCACGCTGTTTCCTCCAGCGGCCCAGGGCTTACTCTGATTTTAAGTTATTTTTCCCCTTTTATTACAATTTGCACTGAAAACATATGAAAAAACGTAACTTATCCAAAATGTTCCCTAACTCTCAGCATGTAGATGCAGTCTAGTGGGATACCCAAATTTAATATTATGCTGGAATTAGAAACACGAAGACAGCCACATTACTTGTGCAGACATTTTTCACGCACCCAACACGTATAACTAGGTTAGTTATTTAAATGAGCTTTGAATTTTCTTAACATAGTATTTTACAAAAACACCAATGTCATCGTTATATTCAGAAATGCTCATGCAAGTGTTTTTAAAAGATCCATTTGACCTGTCTTTTCAACTTGAAGCCAACAGTGTTGACCCAGGAAAACAAAATGAAATTAATTGAATCTTTCCTAAGTTGTCCAAGATGAAAAAAATGCACGGTATTAGAGCCTGTCCAGTGGGATTATCTGCGACTTTTTCAGTTTGTGTGTTTTATCTATCTTTAGAAGTGACCCTTTAAATACTGAGCTGTCTGTAAGTACACAGGAACTGGTCTCCCATAACAATATAGAAGTATTTTCCTGTAAAGTTCACAGAGGACAGAGATATCAGAACCTCCAACTTCATCGTTTCTATGTTAACAAGGTCTTCCATGACAACAGTTATGACAGAAGTCTAAAAAACACATAGCCTTGGTTGATCATCCCACACTCTGCTAAACGATGTGGAAACTGTTTCCTTGACCCTACAGAGGCTTTTGCCTGCCGTTAACCAGAACACGGGACTATTCCTTCCCCAGGTTGTTGGAACGGCACGTTTTCGCAGATAAGGAGCAAGCCAGCACCCACGGACTGTGCCACCCATCCAGGGCTCTGACCAGCACAAGTGACATTGCGCGGTTTTGTTGGTTTTCCCTCTAAGACAGAAAGATGACGAGCAGAAACTTGAAGGAAAGGAATCGCTTTTCAGCTTTGGAAGTGAAAACCGGTATTTGGGAATCTGTTTAGCACCACAAAGTTTATAAATTTCCATCTGAAAACATTTAACTCCAGAGGATTTCTTCAGCTGCCAACATTCACCAGGAAAACATTACACTTACTTCCCAGGAGAAGACCTTTGAAAGCCTACAAGATGAGCTGATCGCGAAATCAAGTTGCCTTCAATGACGTTAAAAATAAATAAATAAATAAAACACAGAAACCTTTGTTCGCCTTCTAGGTCGAGGGCGTCAGATCTCCACTTGAAGTTCAGGGAAAGCATACCTTTTCCCCCCTTCCCCTCTAAGTTACCTTCTAACAAGGAGAAACTATCAGGAGAGCGTTCAGGGACCGCACTCCCAGATCCTGGGGGTGCCGAGAGGTACCGCTCGCCAACAGGTCAGGTAACATCTCGCACCGAGGCTCAGGCAGAGCCCGAGCTGGGCGCGGGGTGCGTGGCACGGCGCAGTGCGTGTGGAGGGAGCGAAAATGGAAGTGCCACGGGTGGCAAGGCCAGGCCCGCGGGGAGGCACCGCCGCTACCTGACGGAGCTCCGGCCAGCTACAGCGGCTGGGCTGGAATTCCGGCTGCCCGGCGAGGTGTGAGGTTATCCCAGCGCTCCATGACGGCGCCCTGAAGCACAACGAGCAGCCTCGCTCCGTCCCCAGCCGCCGAGGGCGCGCTCACGGCGGCGACCGAGCGGCAGCGACAGCCGACAGTCGCGACAGAGCTCGCCCGTCGCCTCACCGCACCGGCACGGGGCTCGCTGGGCGGGAAGGGCCCCGCCGGGCACCGAGCGGTGCGCGGGGAGGGGACGACGGGGAAAGGACGGGGACACCTCCCCGGGGGGGCTTACGCTCGAAGTCGGAGTCGTCGTCGTCGTCGCCGCGGTCGGGCTCCTCCTCGCCGTTGGACTCGGTCTGCATGGGCTCCCCGTCGAAGCTGACCACCCTGCGGCCGCCGCCGGCCGCCTCCCGCTCGCGGGCATCCCGCAGGCGGGTGAAGTACTCGGCGGCGAAACCGACCAGGTCGGCCGGCCGGTGCCGCAGCACCTCCACGGTGTAACCCTGCAGCAGCTCGGTCAGGCCCGGCGGGATCTCGATGCTCATGGTGCCGGGGGGGGGGGGAGGAAGAAGAAGAGGAGGAGGACGAGGAGGAGGAGAAGGCCGCCGCCCCGCAGCCGGTTGTGACGGTGGCGGGCTCGGGGCCTCCCTCGGCGGGCGCCGCCTGACTCCCGCCGCTCCGGTCACACACACACGGGGGGGGCCGGGCCGCGGCGGCAGCTCCCCGGGCTGCGCAGGCGCTGCGGCGGGCGCCGAGCCAGGATGGAGGCGGGCGGCCGTGCGCAGGCGCCGGGACGCGGAGGGGAGCGGCCGGGGGGAGCTGCTCCCCGCCTCGGTTGAGGGAAGGGAACCGCGGGGCGCTGGGGTGCTCGGCCCCCGTGCCCCTCAGGAGCCCCCCGCAGCGGGATCCGGGTGTCCCCGGGGAGTGAACCGGGCTGTGCCCCGTCCTCCGCCCCGCGGTGAAAGCTGAAGGGGGTGCGAAATGCTTTCGCGTGGTGCTTGTGAACCTGGCTTTTAAATTAATTTTGGGACAGAGCAGCTGCTGTGATGTGGTAGGGAGTCAGTATAAACCGTGGAAGGTAGCGGACGCTCTCGCTTCTCGTCCTGGACACGCACAAGTGTGTGGCAGAAAGGAGGTTTTTCACAGCTTTCTTCAGGTTAGTGACCCCCTGTGCTATATTTCATCTTTCTTCATCTTTCTGCCAAGCCACAGTGCCCCTGAGCGCCACAAAGGAGCATGAGAAGGAGGCTTTTTCCCCTTGGTTGGGATTACATTGAGGACCTCTGACCCCCCTGGTTCCTGGTCAAAATTCAGTCAATGAACACTTAAAGCTGCCGAGCACAAGAGAATAAGCGAGCAAGTCCTCCTGCCTCTGGGTAAAAGCCATGGTGCCATCATCTGTGAAATGGTGGCAATAACGTTTGCTTAATGCCAAGCACATGGGAGCACGAAGGGTTTTGGAAAAGGGAAGCACCTCGTTAATCACTTACACATGTGAGCTTTGGCGACACCTTCTATGTTCCTAAATGTGTTGCTCAGGTTTTTCTTGTATTCTTCGTACAAAACCTCCGTGCTTTGCGCTGTTTGTATGTACAGGGTAGGTTTGGCGGATGCCCAAGGGCAGCCGAGTCGCCGCGTGGCACGGGGCCCTTAAGGTTTGACGTTGTTGGAAAGCTGGTCTTGGGAGAAAATAGGCTGTGCAAACACGAGGGGCACAGGGATGCTGGCTTGGTGACGCCACTGCCTGTTGTCAACGTAAATATTTTTGTTTAATTCTTTCTTTGTTTCAACAATAAAAGGGCAGAAATCAACTTGTACTCAAAATACGGTTTTCACTTAGAAGCCCAGAATTGGCTGAGGCAATTCATTGTGTTGTGGTTTTGTTTGCTCGTGTGCCAAAAGGTCCCCTCGCTTATCCAGATGGTTTTCCCACACTCCCAGGCAAAGATAGTCTGTTCATCACTGTTGCTTGAAGGACATGACTGAGAACATCCTATTTGGTGCTTTTACTGGCTTTATTTTTGGTGAGGAAGGACATGAGGGAAGCTTGTGGCTCTTACAACAGCACCCAGCCTCTCTGTGTAATATGGCTCCCGTATTTTATGCCAGTAGGTTTACTTCTTGTATGTGAATGAATGAATTAAAAGCAAGCACAGGAGGTAGATCTTCCACATCTCATCAGTTTATCTGGAGGTTTAGTATGAAGCTTAATTTATTATTGTTTTTTACAGTAGCCACAGTTGTTATGTCCCTTTTCTAGAAAAACAATTAATTCTGCTTTTTAATTTATCACTCCTGCCATATCATTTTTCTTATGGTCTGAAACAATACAGCAGCACGTTTCAATTGCTCAACGCACATACTTTAACTACTGATAGAACTGATATGAGGAAATGGTTTTGATCAAAAAGAAAACCATGTTTGGTTAGTCTCACACAAAACGAAGTAAGATTTCTGATGAGATCCTTCCTTTGCCAGTTAGGTGCTGCAGATAGTACTGGTGGTGAAGAGTTAAAAATGAAAAAGTGCTGTAAGAAATAAAAAAAACATTGGCAAGTAGGGTCAGAGGCAGAAAGAATGTCTAATTCCAAGGGAATACAATTATTTTTCTTTCCCAGTCTTGCACAACAGCCAGCCAGCCACCTGACAATTGCCTGCTTTTGGCATTAGTCAGCTCTTGTATTAGCTTTTAACGTTTGTTGATAATTTTCTCTCATTTGTGCCTGTGTATATAAATCTGGTTATTTATATGAAAAAATGTGTTACCAGTAAATATTGTTAAGTCTCCGAAGAGCTACATTGTGTTAGCCTTCTGATATTTATATGTCCACATAGAACTAATCAGTTTCAGAGGAATGCAAACAGGAGAGGTCTGTTCAGCCTCTTTCTGAAGGTCGCTGGACAAAATAAAAAGCATCCAAGGTCACATGAAGCAGTTTCAAGCTGTTTTACACCACCGATTACCCCAGTTCTTTATATACTTTTTTTTTATGAGGGTCTGAATTGATGGCACCTGTAGGCAAGAGACTTGTTTGTGGTGGAGTTAGTTGTAGTGCTGCCTGCTGTGCATGCATGTAGCTCATATTAAGCTTGCTTTCACCCCAAATTTGCATTACTTTTTTAATCGCTGCTATAATAAGCATCCACATTAAAAGAATGCTAGAAAAGAAATTAGGAAATGTATCTGCAGTCTTAGTATGATCCCCTTTATAATAATGGCTTTAATTCCTGTAGCATGACCAATGCAATTCCTTTCTACTGGTTTGGAGTGTATTCAGCACCCAGTATGGAATTATATAGACTTCTGTAACTGGTGAAGCTGGTCCCCACAGTATTCCTATCTATCTATCTATCTATATATTTAGAATCATATTTTGTCCTAACACTTCCTTAGTGTCTGAGAACTATCCAAGTCGGGATATTCTATGATTCTATTCCTATATTTGTCATGTGTCAAGGCTCCCAAATGCTGAGGTCTCTTCCCTTCACTCTGCATTTCCTACTGAGTCTTAAGTGACTTTGATGCTTACTTAGTGAGACTATGATGGAGCCTCGGTGCTTGTCCTAGCAGCAGGAGCAGTGAAGTTGCACATAAAAAAAAAAAGCAAAATAGTCTCTGTAATCTTGCACTGGGGAAAAATGATCAAATTAACCCTCCAGACTGGCTCTTAAAAACTAAAATAAATCCCTTTTATGACAAGTAATAATTTACTTCTCATAAACCTTTCAGCACCAGCCAGAACTCAGGCGCTATAGAAGCATATGCACATCTTGGTTTAATTACACATGCCTTCAAATTCACTACAAGGAATTCAGCACCAGATAATGCAAGAGCACGCTAACTGCTCTGGTGGTTGATAGTAGAAAACACAATCTCTTGTTTAAAGGAAGTGGGATTTATTACCATGAGCAGAGCTTTTGCGTGTTGCAGGAGGTGACACGCTAGCAAACCCTTTCAAACTGGGTACATTCCAAAGCAGCCCTGAGTAAAAGCCAGGTTTGGGCCTCATACAAAGAAAATGAAATCCTGCCCTTGGCTTGCTGAACTGCGGAGTTCACTGTTGTGGGATGCTTTTGACACAAAACGTGCTGAGGAATAGACTCGGCAGTGGCTTTGGAATTCAGCGGTTGGTTTGGTTTCCAGTTATTTGTTAGTTCTAGGTGGAAGGAAGGATCATCTTCCGTTCCCCATTTCTCACACTGTCCTTCCAGTCATCTATGGACGATCGTTGCTGGGACTGGTCGTTAGGAGTGCAGTATCTTTGGTCTGACCCACTTCGAGCTTTATGAATTAATCTGGTCAGAGTCCAGAGCATCTTAGCACCATGGGTAGTAGGGTTTTTTTGCCTTGTCCTATACGTCTGCTGTTCATAGTAAAAAGCTGTAGACCAATACCAAATAATTTAAAGGCCACATTGATAAGTATGAAAACACTAAAACAGAGGGAGTTGAACGTTGTATTTGGGATCAAGTAGGCAGGCTTGCGTGCCATTTTCCTGTGTTTCCTGCAAGTTAACTTCTTCAGTTTACTGCAAAGCCCCTCCACCTAGCATCATGGTGCCTAGAGTTGAGGGCAAAGAAAATCATTTGATGATCTTATGCAAAGTGTTGTAAACCTCAGGTCTTTATATTTTCTGCATCCGCCCTCTGTGCCAGTCTCTGTACATCACTTGTGCACAAAGTACAGAAAACTTCCGAGTTTTCATTTTAGCAGAGAGCGTAATGCTAACAAAAGAAAGAGCGATCTGGGGCTTGGCTACCAGGATGCAGAGATCTTTCAAAACAATGCACAAGATAAACCAGCTTCTCCTGCTTCTGTTTGTTTTTATTCTTAAGAAAGTGCTAAACGTGAGAAACCAAAGCTTTGTTTCTCTGATGAGCCGGTTTGCTTGTGGCGGTAAGCAAGATTCAATGCATTTCTTGTTGGCTTTTGGAGCGAGCAGAATGAGTGCTGCGTATTTCAATAAATGATACGGAACTGTTTGTCACTAGTACCGAGACAGCAGGAAAAAAATCAGCCTTTGGAATAAATATATATCAATACTGCTTTCAGCTGAAATATGTTACTTTGCCATTACCTTTAGTCAATCAAACGTATTGTGGATAATTCTTGGGAAGTTACTTTGCTGCGTTCATTGATAGATCTCAAAGAAAGAGAAACATCTGTATCAATTTTCAGATTTTCATTGACATAATTTGGTTTGTGAACACTGATAACATTGATTCTGTTGGTAACAACTACGATTTTTCAGGTAGTACGAATCATCAATTCTAAAATATCTGATTTTGTAAAACATTTGTCCTAGGCATTGTCTTGATGTAAACATAAATGTCTCTGAACATCGGTCATGTCACGCGTAAGACATAAAATCCCAGATGTGTGGATCTAGATAAAAGTACTGTCTGTGACATCAGGCGTGTGGGACAACCGTGTTGTTTAAAGCACTCTGAACAACGCCACTTAGCAGTTGTAAAATTGATGGTTTCCACATCAGAGAAGCTGTAAGTAACTGCATGCCAATGTGTAAAGAGCAAATATGCAAATAAGAACTTAGCTAGTCATTGGGTTCTCTTGAATATGAAGTGAAAACTGTACCCACTTTGGCTGGACTTTTGTTTCTGTTGTTGGCACTGAACACATCGCATGAAGAACTCTCCAGTGAAGCTGGTATGAAGAGAGCTTGTGGAAATGGACCGTTGTGCGTGCCCCATGATAACCTGTCAGATACAAGGTAGCCCTAGCCCTGCTGGACTGGCTCTGCAGAGGTTACAATACCCAGGCATTGTCACAGAATAAAGATAAAAGATTTGTAGATTGATTTGTTCTAACAGAAGACAGCAAATTAGCTGGCCTGCGTTTTGTTCAAAACCCAAATCTGAATCTGAAGTATCAATTTCTGTCTACATTTGTCAGCAGACCCTGTTCAAACAGAGGTTTTGTTGGCATTGAGAGGCGTGTCCCTGCAAAAGGCCTCTGAAATTCGTTTTGTCCTTGTGCCTTTGCTTGCTAACCTGCGACTGTATTTATTCACATGCTTGTCCTTTCCCTCCGTCTTCTCACCTTGCTGCCTTGCGCAGTTCATGTTACCAGCATTTCCATGATGCAGCCCAGAGGTGCCACTGCCTGTCCTTTGGCGTACTTCTGTCTGTCACTGTTGCTGGAGCTCCTATTTTCACATCTCCTGGTGTCCCTTTTGTCCATTGAGTGTTATTAACCGTTTCTCTGCTGTACAGACACCTTTGCATTTTCCCATTCGTACATGTTCCTTAGCGTCTTGCCAAAGAACAATTGCCATTCCCCAAACTTCAGCTGTCAGGTTTATCCCAAATTTATAGTCTATCCCCTCGCCTCCTCTGATGTGGCAGGTCCAGCCTCCTTTCACCACCAGCCTGTGGCTCTTCCCTCGCCTTTCAGCACCCAGCCCCTTGCAGCTAGGAGTCACAATCTGTGCTCTTTGGCCTGCTTTAGGGTGAGTGCAAGACGAGAGCCATTAACACATTTCACTGTTTCCAGTGTTTATGTCCCTGCCCCTCCCATTTAGTGCCCACAGATCCTCTCCATGCCTGGATTTGCAGGGCACGAAGATGTCCTGGCACTGTGCGTGGATTGTTTTACCAATCCTTCCAGCTCGGCGCAGCGTGTTGACTAATTCTAAGCATTAAAATTGCAGTATTAAGTATAAATTACAGCAGCAATAAATGAGGCTTTGTCCACCAAATCCCCAACATTTTATATTTTATTCTGAAAACCTTTTTATGAGCTCTACTACATCTGTTAGCACTTATTTTAATTAAATGTATAGCACAGCATGCAGTGTAGTTAACCAGTGCTCCACAGCTCCATTCAGTTTTCAGAGAAAATTAGTAAGCAGTTCCAATCGCATTTTTCTGTCATTCTTCACATGCTGTGCTTGAGCATACATTATAAAAATGTTGATAGGGGATTTTACGTCTCGGGGGAAGATAATGGGAATGTGAAAGTTCGTTCTTCCAGGCCATTTTTCCAAATTAGTTGAGGTTCTTGAGTTTTATAAAAGTACTTGGTATTTGGCTGCTGCGTGGATGTCTTCATTAAAGGAACGGGTGCTCCCAGCTTCCAAGCCAGAGGATTACAGAGGTACCTCACCATGTCTAGATCCCTCATCGGGAATCTCAGCAAAGAACTGATCAGTTCACAGGGCTGAAAAACGCTTGCTGCCTTCAACTATGAGTTAAGTCCTGTGTGTATCAGAAACTGATTGGATGGGTGTTGCTTGTATGGTGCCTCTCCTGTGACTTTGTGTGATTTTCATCCCCAAGGCTATCAGCCCTACAGAGCTGTGGTAGAAGAAGATGAAAAGAAGAATCTGGTTTTAGAGAATGCAGCGGCACGGTCCTTTCTTACAGCTGGTTTGGTGTGTCTCTCCATTGACATCTAGTGTCCACACAGAAAGCCCTTTAGATTCCTCACAGCTACGTTGGCAATATTTATCACTAAACTTCTAATGATTTCTCCATGCGTAGTTATCAAGATTTCATATTAATAATACCAGGTCAACCAGTTGGTGAGACCAGTGTGGAAAATGCAGGAATCCTCCTACACTTAGCATTTTGTGTTATGCAGTGACATCCATGGATTTGTGTGTTCAGTTTCTCCAGAAACCTTTTCAGTGCTTTGTAGTCCAAAAGTGCTTGCCTTTTTCGTGTTTTCCTGGGAATATCTGCAAAATCCTTCCAGTCTCTATTATTTTTTCCCAGGGCATACAAGAAGCTGTGAACAATAGAGATTGATGAAATCTTCCTGTAATCAGGTATTACTCTAATTTTCTTTCATTAAGCAAGAGTCTCTTTCAATGATAGAAACCTCTGTTAAGCCCTGTCTTCAGTACGCTCCCATTATATCCCTAAAAGCTATTTAATGGAGAACTCTTTTTATCTACTTTTACAATGGTAGTGAGTTATTTTCATATTTATCCAGAACACGGTGTAAATTTGAAGTTGCTACAAAAGGATTTGCTGTTTTGCTTTTGCAAAATCTTGAGCAGCGGCAGTGAGCAATTAATCACATTGTTACTGTATGCTTTGCCACACAGGCACCTCCACCTTCACAGCACTTCCTCCTGCTCCTGCAGTCAGCCGAGGCGCTTACATTGGGGTGGTGCACACAGGAGTTACCCTAGAATCATACTGCCAGGTCCTAGACCAACGTGGAAAAGCCTTTCCCTACTCTGAAAGTTCTGTATGTGTTCATATTTTGAGCATTTTCATTGCCAGGATCCATTTCAAAGACAGTCGTTACAAATAAATTATTGTATGAAGGCTTACAAAGGTTTGTTGCCCTAATATTTGATATTTCATCTCTTCAGTCATGAGAAGAAAATGCAAGCAGTTAAGGTCTTGCTATCAAAATGTGGAACGTGCAGGTGTAGATATCAACTGCAGAACTTTTAGCAAACATCTGTGTTGGATCGTTGACTTTTATTTTCAGTGCTCCAGGGGTTGAAAACTTGCAAGAGTCTTGGGTTTGCTCTTCTATTCTGTGATAAGATCAGAGCGAGCTGGGGGCTAGGATTTCCTATATGGAAAGTCTCCCAGCCTTTCAACCAGCAAATTTTGGTGATGAGTTTGTCTTCGTTGACAGTCTGAAGCGCAGCAGGTGACACCCATTAGCACTCTGCTTCCAACAGTGACTAGACAATTAGGACTAGTGCAGCAGCCTTCTTAGAGCCAGCTGGTGTTGGGAAGAAATCTTGGCAAGGAAGGCGATCAGAGCAATTCAGCTGGCCAGAAGACAACCAGTCCATTTTTCCAGTGTCACCGCCCCAGGAGAGGAGCAGGACAGGTCCCGGCTGTGCCCTGGGCATGGCTCCTGGCCAGGACTGGCTCTGGGAATCCACGGGGTTTGTCACTGCATCATTTCCTGGCTGTTTTTGTGATCCATCCCTTTGGCCAGCCTTGTCTCAGTGTATTACAAGCTCTGGAAGAGCTCTTTCTCTCTTTGGTGACACCTGCTGCAATGGGGCCCTGTCCTGGAAACTACTAATGTACAACTAATGAGGCCGTGCCTTGGAGCAAGAGGAAACTTCTGAAAAAGAGCTAGAGCAGCCTTCAGCCTTTTCTGTGAAGGTCAGAGGAGGGTGATAGGAAATTTCCCCCACTTTCTGGAAAAGTAGCTGTCATCAGTTTCTATGGACTGTCAAATATTTACCCTTACTCCTCTCGGTGTTAAAATACTGTTACATTATCCCAGCCATCAGAGAACCTGTATTGAAATTACCTGCTGAATCAAGAGGTCCAGAGTAAGACTGACAGCATCATTTAAATGTATCCTGCTGAGAATATTCATAAGTTACCTAGAAAGCCAAACATGTGATCGTGAGCAATAAAGGAACGTGACAGAAGTCATTTCATTCAGAGCTGTGAATCGTGTGGGTACTGGCAAAGCCTTTACCTTGCAGCTGCTTTACAGTGGGAGTTACAGACACATTTGGTGTCTTCCCATGTTGTGATCCTTCAGCCACCCTGACTTTTCAGCCCTGGCAGGACTCGGTGCTTCCAGCAAGCCCAAATCCTGCCTCCGTGGTGCCGTGGCTGTGGCCGAGAGCATCGCGTTGCTGCAGCAACACATCGGCTTCCCTGGGGACCGCGTTGCCTCGGCGACACCGGGCGGGATGCTGCAGCTGGAGCAAATCGCCTCAAGCAGCCGCCCCAGAAAGCAGGGCACCCCTGGCCTTTCGGGGAGAACGGTGAATGGGCAGAGGTGGGTGGCCTCTGGGTGGGACCACTGGGCTTGGAGACAGAGCCTGGCACGCGTGGTCCCTCGCAGGTGGTCAGATAAGGCTGCTGCTGAACGGAGCTTGCCATTTAGTGTGATAGGATAGGACAGAGGGAAGGACGATGTCAGCAGGAGGGATCAGCTGAAGGGAGCACGGGCTGAGGCCACAAACATACCGCAACATCAGAAATAACTGGGGAGCAATGCCGCGTGCCGCACTATGCACCTACAGCTGGAGGTAATTGAGTGTGTTCATTTTAGAACAGCCCAGCATTGTATTGCTGTAATGTATCACATTACACCGTGTCTTGTAGGCAGAGGATTAAATATCGATTTACATAGGTGAATACCTGTGTTAATACTGTTGGACATTCAGCCTCCCACCTGCGTGACTGCAGGCAGTCCAGCAACCAGACCCAACTGGTAGGAAAATGCTGACGGGTCTTCAAGAGCCCTGAGGCCCTTTATCACAGATGTGATCCGGAGATCAGCACCAAAATTCCTTCTGGGGACCTCCCTGGAGCCACCCGAGGAACTGCTCATCAGAGGAAGGGGTTCAAAGTCTGATGTGTAGGCATCTGTTAGCCACAGCGCATGAAGAGCAATCCGAAAAGCAAAAAGATGGTAAGGGACAGAAGAATTTATACAAAAAGTCAGGTAATTTGCTGATCATTTGTCTGTTCTTGTGGGAATCTTTCTTCCCTTTACGCTGTTGGATTGAGAAGCCTCTTGCCCACTGTAATTAGCTCTTGAATAAATAGCGTTTTTTGAACACAGGCTTCTGTTTCCTGTTTTTGTGTTAGCTCTATTTTTTTTAAGCTTTACCCTGACTCTCACAGAAGAGCATAGCCTGCTTTTAGGGATCTAGTGCTCCTTTTAGCCTCTGGGAACATCACCAAATGCTGCAGTGTTATGCCTCAACTACATTAACATACCTGTTATAAAGTAAACATTTTCTCTGTACTTATAACTGTGACCTTACTCCTTGACGTAGGCTTGTATTTCTGATATTTAGCCTTTCTCTCTGAGCCCTTTGTGCATTTTCGTCAATACATTAGCTGTCTCTATTCTCACAATGAAAGCTATGCTTGTGTTTATAAAGGATTCCTGAACTGTGAGAAATGTTTCTCAGTGTGTGCGGTTTTGCATCATTTACCCTTGAAAGGGTGCAGCTTTCCCTGACCTCTTGTTTTCTTGTTTTTTCTCAATGACTCTGGTAACTGCATCAGTAGCCTTGGGATTCACGTTTTCCTTTCACATCCAGGAAAGATCCAGCCTTCGCTTACCCTCTCCCAGCTGAATCACGTATCCGGTCTGTGAGCTTTTCATGGCTCAACCACACCACGTTTGTTCTGGTTCACAACAAACTCCACCACAGAGCTCACTTTCCTGTCTCATCCTTTCACCCACCGCTTCCCTTTGCTATGAATTTCTCAGTCTTCCCTCTCTCTGCGTCAAACAAATTTTGTTTCTTCCCTATCAGGATCCTTTATGACATTTCCTCAGTCAATCCTTCGCAGAATCCATCAGTGGTTGTCCTGCGGCGTTGTCCACTGTCCCATCCCCAGCAGACGTGGCAGTGGTTTCTGGATCTCCCCATCACAGCTGGGCAGTGCTCTCTAGAAACGTGTGGGGAGGCTGGTGCACAGAGCCCTGCGTGCCTCCTTGATCCTGGGCTCCCACCTGACAGATGTTCATCTATGTTGTGCCCCATTCTTACACTCAGGAAGCCTCGGGGAAGACACTCATCTTTTGTTCTCTTCAGCATGCTGAGAAACTGAAAAATGACAGCTCCCTGAGCTGCACTGCTAGTACTGCATCCCAAACATACACGTTTATGATTCTAATGTCGCCTCAAAGCGGCTTGGTCCCCACACTGGTGCTCCTCCATGTTGTCTGCAGTTAGCAAGGGGGTCCCCTTGTAAATGCACAGCAGCAGTGGCAGTTCCCTGATGTTCAGTTTGCAGTCAGAAAGAAACTGGAGGCAACGTACAGAAAGAAAAACCAACTGTTACCTATCTTTCTTAACACCCTTGTAAAGGTGACCGTTTTTATGAGTCATAGCTAACGCAAACCAGCTGGAAAAGATACATCCTAGACCTACACCATGGCTCAGAGAAACCTAAAAGAGCGTTTAGTATTCACGGTACGTTTGCATTGTTAAAATAAGCCCCTGTCGGTCTTAACTCAGTCAAGTCCTTTTTGAGGGTTTGTAGAGTTAATCTCTCTTGTCACCCGGAGCAATCCTTAATGTGCAGAACGTTGACTTGTCAATGAAACGGGAAGATTGGTGGCAAGGTTTGGCTCTTGCTGTGTGCGTGCAGGAGGATCTCAGCGCAGGGGATGTGCATTGCGGTTGTTCCTTTGTTCGCATTTAATGGGATGAGAAACAAGAACGTAATTATGCCCTGTCTCACTCGATCTCCTCCCTGCCTCTACGTATTTGAACTCTGAAATAAAGGCAAGTGCTAATGCAGCTTTTTCTGGCAGTTGAGAGCATCCCCGAGGCAGATCAGAAGTGATGCTGCCCAGATCATTGCACGTGGTGCAGTTTCCATCTGATAAGAGCTTCCCGCTGAGCCATCTCTCATGGCAGGGAACATGGCCATTACGAACGGTATTGCAAGTACCTAAAAATGATCAAAGTCAGAGGCACGGTGTTTCCTGTTTGTTTTCCTTGTATGTTTGACAACCCCATCAGAAAGTGCTAGCTTTGCTTTTTCCCTGAGCAGCTGGCTGATTTCTGCTTATCTGACAACACCCTTTTGTGTGCTACTAGATTTGAGGATAAAACACCAAAATGGGGCTTGGCTCAGAGAACAGCTCTTTCAGTTTAGCTGCTTTAGCTATTTATTTTCAGTTTAGCTTCATACAGCAAAGTAAATTCATTTTTACTCTAAACCTATCAACCCCTTTTAAAGCACAGCACGGGGTTACAAAAGATTTGCTGCCTAAGGTTTCTGCAAATTGAAAACACTTTATTAAAAAGGGTGTTCGAAGCGTGCAATTTTGGTTGGCTTCAGACTGAAACGAAAACAGCAAAGACAAGAAAGAAATGGAAAACGCAAAAAAGGATCACTCGACCTATATGGCACCTGGGAAGAGGGCTCGAGCTGACACCTTTGGGAGGCAATTCAGGACTAACAGCAAAGGAAGGCATCGCTGATGTGTGCTAGACCTGAACAAGGAGCAACCTGCTGAGCCCAAGCTGCAAGGCAGTGCCGGAGAGGCACGGAAAAACAAATGAATGAGAAAACACTTGATTGATGAAAGTGTCTGAAATAAGGAAGGAGAAAAACCACTGTAGTATGTAAACACTTTAACTGCAAAGTTGTTTAATCTGAGCTGTGCTAGGAACTGGCAGTGTAGGGCGTTATTGCTACTTCCTAGGCTACGTAACAGGCACAAAGATGGACGGTGAAATTTTCCACTTAATGACAGGGATATTAAATTATTTAAAAAAAAAAAAAAAAAGAGATAAGAGTTTATCTCAAAGCAATGAGCTATTTTCTCAAGACCTTGTTGCCTAACTTCAGAAGATATACTGTGGAAGTTAAGCTGTTCTCAAAAGGAGAGAAAGCTCAGCAGGAAGAATGCTGATTTAAAGCTTCTTTCTAATTCCAGATATTTTTTTTATTTTTTATTTTTTTACCTACTAAGAGAATCTAAACAAGGGAAAAATGTATTCCAGTTGATTGGGATCAAAATCCAAGTCTCAGACGTGCAGAAGAATAGTCCAGATAAAGAAGCCAATAATTAACTATGAAAAAATCCATGGCAAATGTGAAACCCACTTGGCGTGGAAAGTGGAGGGGAAAGAAGGACAAAAGATTGGAAAATGTTCTTGCAGGAGCAAAAGTGCAGCCAAAATAGAGAATTTGAGTATATGAGGAACAACCCAAAAGGTTACATGGGAGGATTCTTGGGAGTGATTAAGAATTATTGCCCAGTGACAGTGTTGGTGCCTAGAAAGAAAGCTGTAGGTAGCTTGGTCGAATTGGAAAGAGTGTATTGCCATTGCAGTTGTATTCTATTTATTAAAGAAAAAAAAAAAAAAGGGAGCTGAGCCCCAGAGCCACTAGCCGGGAACCTCCCGCAGCCCCAGGGACACAGCAACCCTTCCTGCGCAGGGCCTGGCACCACCAAACTGCAGAATTAGCACATTTGAAGCTTTCTGAAGAACAAAATAATTACTAATTTCCTTTAAACTGAGGTATTTGAGTATCAGTTAAACAACAAAGGCAAAAATGACAAAACTAAAACCAATCCTCTTCTGTTATTTTATTTCAAGAGAGTGATGGATCGAGTGCTGGATGTGACAGGCCTGTTTCAGCAGCTATTTTCTTCAGCTAGAGCAAAGGAGAAGTGGTGCAGCCTTTATTAAACACACATCTTTTCAGACTGAAGTTCAATATAAAATAAGAAGCGATGGGTTTTTGGATTAAAGGGCACAGTTGCTTACTGAGTTATTCATATCACAGTATTCAGCTTCTGCTCACAGTCAAAAGCAAACAGTTTAAAATGTATTTTAAAATACTCCACTACTTTGGAAAAGCTAGAGCTCTTGCTGGGATTTTCAACTGTCTGTATTCTTACAGGAAAAGACCCGATAAATAAGGTAAAATAGATAAGGCAGCAAACACTGACTGTATCAGCAGTTCGGACTCTCAGACTGCTGAGGACTGTCCTCAGGGAAAGGAGGTTACATTTAACTTATGCTCTTACCACATACATAGAGTAACAGATTTGTCATTAATCTCCAAATTCCTATTGAAATAGATGAGGCGAGAGTTACTAGAACAGGAGGAAAATCATGACCAAACCTCAGAAGCAGTACTGGGTAGCCAGAAGAACACTTCTGAAAATGAATACTCTGGTGCTGGACCAAGTTAGAGAGATCGAAGAAGACTGCTCAGCGCTTTCAGGAAAGAAAGGAAACCTCATTGTATATGCATGCTTACAAAAAGCAGTCAAACAATACTTCAGGGCAAAAAAGGTGTTGGGGGAAAAAAGTCATCAAGAATAATTAAAACATGGTGATGTGTTGTGGTTTGCAGATGTAAAACCCAGTAAGACAACAAGGGATTGTGGCTGCCTAGCTGAAATCTACTGAATATTCAACACGCTTTGAGAGGTTCTTGTATTTGCGGCCCGAGGTGTTTGTTTCTGTCCACAGAAACATAACCATAACCACTATAATCATAGCTAGAATCTGTTAACCGGGTTTAAACAAACCAAGATCAAGCTGAATTTACCAAGGCTCAGCAGATGCCAACTAATACCTGATACCCATGAGGCACTCACAGTCATTCAGTGATACCAACGAAGCTCAGACGAAGCTGTCTTGGGGCCTGGGAAGTGCCTGGATGATGGCTCTTCAGCCATCATTTCTGTGAATTTTTTCTTGTTTATTGCCTATGACAATGTGAAAGCAGCCATGTACCTAATGGAACTGGATTTCCTGTTTTTATCACCACAATCATCTAGGTGGGGTTTGTACCGCGGTTTGCCCTCACATTTCCTTAAAACAAACATCACAGGAAAACAGTGATTTCGAGCAGATCCTCCTCTTCGAAGCAAATTTTGGCAAATTTCAAAAGTTACATGGTTGCCAAGGTGCTACCATCAGAAAATACTTGTGAGCAAACATTTAGCAGATTTCAAATTTCCTAGCAGTCAGATTTCAGAGAATCTAGAGCAGCCATATGACTAATATGCTAAAGAGCTCCTTTAACAACCAACAGAAAAACTAAACAGAAAAATCAAGATGAGCGTTTCCCATGGATATCTCACTTCAGTATATTATAATTATTCTGAACAAAGCTTCAGCAGGTGAGCTGAAGTGTGACTAAAAGGAATATGAAATAAGAAAAAGACTCTAGTGCACTGGGAATTGTAAATATCACCACTACTACCAACAGAGTCAGAGTGAAAAACAATGGGTTGGGCATTCTTTTCCTCAGAAAAATAGTACTTGTTTATTGATGCTGTAAATGTTGCTAGGTTACATGGATTAAGTTAAAAACAAAAAAAATATCCTTTATGAATCTGCACACCACCTTCAGCAAAGAATACTGCCAATTTAGGAAAAGTTTTTTTTTTTTTCCAGATAATTCAAATTTATCAGAAATGACGGGCCAGACAGACAGTTTTAATTATAGAGGAACCTATAGAAGGCAGAATGTTGGCCAACTACTCAATAAGGAAACTTCTTAAGCATATTTAAAAATCAATACCAATTTTAATTTATCAACTCTGCCAGTGCCCAGGGGAAAATATTAAAGAATAAAATAGAAAATATCGATATGACTTTAAAGAAACTATGACCTGGAATACACTTTCTGACAAAAAAAAAATGGTGTGTAGAACAAGCTGCAACTTGCTGTTGTTGGATATTATAGAGGCCAAAACCAGAAAGGTGCCCAAAAGGTGGTTGTAATGAAAACTGAATCCAGAGTTCTGAAATGCAAAGGCACGGATGCAATCTGGAGCTCAGCACATCCCTCAGCTGTGGATGTGCCTTGGCAGAACTGGAGGTGCGGGCTGGCGAAGTGCTGCAGTGATTTGTGCCTCCTGCTCCTCTTCTAACTGGAGGCAGAGCTTGGGGCTAAGAGATCTTTGGTCTGATTAAGTAAGGCAGTTCCCAGTGACACAGTTATGCTTTTATATTTTCCAGAAAGAGCAACCTTAGCCGTAATAAATTCTAGTTCACTGGGAAACAAAACTAAAAGACAAATTTTCCTTTTGTTTGCAGATTTCCCAACAGAGGAATGTCCTCAGACCGTACCATTGGAAAATGTGGATAGACATTATCCTGGAAGAAAAGACTTCAATCTGCAAAAGAGGCACAAAAACTTCACTTTCCCCAAATGATTCAACATGTCCTGAAGATACTGGATCAGTCCATGAGGTGGCTCTGGCCCCTGCCTGTTTTGCTTATGCCTGAGCCGCTGTTTCAGGGAGTGGTGGAGGTGCCAGGCTTCGTGATCCAATTCCCATCAGGACTGTTCCCTGCGCACATCTCTACGCACTCCCGCTTCTGAAGCCTAAGACAAAATTTTGTGAGAGAGCTGCACAGGTCAGTCCCTGGGACGAGGCAGTCTCCCATGCCAACAAACACCTCCGGCATTTACACACATTCCTGTGCTGCCAAGCTGACAGCTGCTTGCTCACATGGTGGGGCTGCACCAGCAACACACAACTGTTCAACCACAGGAGAGCTGGCAACAAACCCCCCTCCTCTGCCCCGTGGACTCTGTTGCTGCCTCTGACATGGAGGAGGAAACCTCTGTCCCTGACCTCCCCCGGAACAGCTCACCTAGGGTCCCGGTTTGTCGTGCCTCACCTACCAGGCTATTAGTGTCAGGCTTTAGCAATTAATTGCTGCTGCAACTCCCGTAAAAGTGGAAAATACAAAGCCACCCCCCTATTTGTGTCCTTAACTGCACGGGCCAAGTACAGATAGAAAATTGAACGTGTTCATTTTGTTATCATTGCTGAGAGAAACGCCAGGAGTGACTCTGTGCTTTTGGAACAAACAGTGCCTGTGACACGGGAGTGGTTCATTCCTTCAGCTGGACCCACAGGTAGGAAAATGTGGGGAAAAAAGCAATTTTTCATCAGCACACAAGATAACTAGTCCATATTACCAGGTATTACTCTTCTCAAAAGAGACAAACATTTCACATCAGTGCTGTCACACCTTGCCTCACCCATGATGCCTTCTGAAGAAGCAGAACCACCTCCAGTCTTCTCGCTGGCACAGATGAAACTGAGCCTTGCACTCCCAATGCAGCTTTTGCTGAATGGAAACAGGGTGGAGCTGGGAAAAAGAAGCTGGGAAAGCACAGCTTTCTGCACCTGCACTCACGAGGTGGGTAAGGACAGAGACTGCTGCTGCACAGTAGTTTCTGTACGCACTTTTCCCACCTCAGCAGCAGCAGCAGCCCGCAGCAGCCCACCTGTTTCCCTGCAGTGCTAGCACTACCAAAGCAGGAGGAGTCCCAGGTCTCTGTGTTCCCTCCTCTCCTACCTACTGCCTGGGGGCAGCTTCAGGCTCCTTTCCAAGAGAAGCCTCTGCTGTTGGAGCCAGAGTTCAACCACGTTACAAAAGCCCATGGTGTCTTGAAACTAAGCACGCTTGCGGCTGCTGGGAAGTGAGCGAAGGCGTTCTGAGAACAGCCAGTTCCCTTCCTCGGAGAGATCTCCCATCAGTTGCCAGTTCCTGAACTTTGGCTCCGGCCAGGAGGCAGTCAGCAAATCAGATAATTGCCTGGCAGTGATTGATACAGAGTCAAGGGTGAGTGTGGAGGTGGGGAATGAGCGGGGAGGATTGTGTTTCAGAGGGAAGTGTTTTTTTAGGATTTGTCTATGCAGGCAGTTGGGAGCTTTTCTCAGTCACATTGGCTTAACCTGAGCAGAAGAACTCGCTGCAGTTTTACACCTTCTCAGCATTTCAGCTGGTTCTGCTGAAATCTATATAGGGATTAAAGATAAGAAGGGACAGAAAATTGGTTTCCCTGCCTTTACAGAGGAAAAGTACTCAAGGCTAAATGGAAGTTTAATATATTTTGACTGTATTAATGCAGAGAGGAATAGCAGGCACCTGCCACTGGTAAATAACTATTAGGAAACAGTATTAGAAAATACTACCAAAAAGAAATGCTGCTGCTAGGATCTGCTTTCAGCACTGAGGTGTTCATAACCAGGCAGCTCAAAATTTACTTAGGTATCAAGAGCTTGTGTGCAGCTTCTCTCAAACACAGCACAGCAGCCCTGCTAGAGAAGCCTGCACTCAGGCTCTGATAAGGAAGTCAGCTCATTGCACAGCTAAACATTTCAGCCCTCCAGTCAGTCATACCTAGGGTTAGCAACAGCATCGTGTACCTCAGCAAATTTACATTCACACTGTTATCTACAAAGGGAAGTAAAGCTTATCAGTAGCCTGTTGCTGTAACTTTGATAGTGATCTTTATAGCCATGTTTCCAGTAAGCCTAGAGAGAACCTGTGAGTTATGAACTGCTTAAAGTAAACTGTATGTAGAGATCTTAGTAAAATTCCTATCCATCTTCTCATTAAGGTTTGTGTTTTTACCAGGTTTGAGATGTAGTTGCAGAACTGTCCTAACACTGAGCTGATGGGAAATGTCTGCGGTTATACACAAATGATGCTGCGTTAGAAATGCTGTTCCATTTCAAGCACGCAGCATCACGCAGCGCACTCTGCCCTGCAGCCCATTCCCTGGCTTCCACTGGGTGCTTTCTCAAGGCAGTGTCTGCTGCACAGAAAGAGGGGACAGTCATTTGGCAAATTTTGTATGGCAGAAACTGAGACACGAGCAGCTTTTTAAACATTTCCAGGCACCTTAACCAAAACTTTTCTCCTCCCACCACTGTTGCTGGAAAGCAGCTGCTTGCTCCTGATCTCCATCTTCTGTATTTTACTTGTCTAAAAGCACCAAATGGAATCGAGCATGTTAAACAGCCAGAAATTTATTATGCAAAATGCAAAGCTGTCTGAAAACTTCAGCTTGGGAAGAATATAATTAGGCTAATTGAAATTGGAAAAAGGATCTAAAAGTGCTAAAAAAAAAAAAAAGAGAGAGAGGGAAAGAAAAGGCATCAGAGGGATAGCTTGGTAGATGGGAGATAGATGGTTTACAGTGACTAGTAAGAACTGAAGTATCTTTGAGAGCAAGTTCTGCTGCAGGCTATGGACAGGGAGAAGAGGCTCCTCCCTTCCAGCTGCCTGTCTGTCCTGCTGGCCATAAAACTTCTGCAGCCTGACACAAAGCTACAGCTGCCACCAATGGAAGCAGCAGCCCGTGGGCACCAGCTGGTGTGCTTGCTTGCTTGCTTCCGACCTTGACTTCAGATCTGCTGGTTTGTCCATCTTGCTGACAGCCCCAGACAGCCATCTGCTGGGCAATTGCATCGAAAAAAAATTATCTAAAACAGCGCTTACAACCAGGACGGTTCAGTTCTTCCTAGCTTCCTATGAGATCAGGAGCTGCCCATGATGACAGGACAGCTGGAACAGGCAGGTGTTTGGAATTTTGAGAGCATGTGCACATCTGTCCCTCCCAACAAGTGTCACTATTTCTGGAACACATAACTTAAGAGGGAAGGAAAGAAACAAAACAAAACAAAACAAAAACAGCTTCATGACACTTCTTAAAGCTGGCAGAAATCACTACTAGGCATTGCAGGCAGAAAGATGACCAGAGCAGACAGGGAACCAAAGCAGCACAGGGAGAGCTTTGGGTGGTTAGGAAGCACAGACCTGTTTCTCTTGAAACAAGTTTGGATTTAGCCTCAGCAAACCTCGATTTGTGTTTAAAACTATTTTGGAGATTAATGTCCTTAAATTCCTGCTTCTCTGAACCAGTGTTAACTCAGTGTTCATTCTTTAAGCATTTCATTCATCCAGAGCTGCAGTGATTTGAGGGGCAGGAGCAGCAGCAGGTTCCCAAGCAATGGGGAAGGTCTGCAGCTGGTGATAAAGCAGGGAGAATGCAGAGCAAACGCCAAGCAACTGGGCTTGTCCCACCCCAGGGGCTCTCTCAGTGGTTTGATACCTCCCACCCCCTCCCAAAGTTAAATCACCAAGGTGGACTCTGGGGAAGGCAGGATCCCTTCTGGTCCTTCCTAAGAATTGGGAAGGAAAATGGAATTCAGAGCTTCTGAAGCAGCATTGGGTGGAAGGTACTGAGGAAAGATCCCATCGGTGGAAAGCCAAGGTGAGGACTGTTTCGTTATGGTACAGCCCAACAGGCCCACAGAGGATCAAGGACAAGCTCTCAGTTGCCTTTTCCATGGGGTGTCAGTACAGATCTTTTCTGTACCCCTGCATTTGTGTCCAGTCCTTTTCCTGAAAACCATAAAATCTTTTCCACAGACAAGAGGTGTTATTTAGTGTCTGGCTTTATAGCTTAAGAGCTTTAGCTGCCACACAGCACCTAACAGGACTTGTAAGATGAATGTTAGGTACAGGACATTCATTTCCAGGCCTAAAAAGCCCCAAAATTCAAAAGCTAAGATGCAAGGCGTTAGAGATTAAACACAGCATAGCACAACTTATTTCCCATTCGCATCTCAGAATTAAGAATAGGAAAACTTTTGCAAAGCCAACCATGCAAAAATAAACCAAAGCACACGTTGTAGCCAAACAGCAGCTAGCTTTATTGAGTTCTGACAACACTGCATCAAAACCAGGAGAAATTAAAAGTGCTTTTTGCTTGTTAGGATTAGTCATTTCTCAAATTAAAATGTGATTGTGCTCAATAGTATTACAATAAAACCAAGGAACAGGAATTAGAATAAAGTTAAACAAGATGGCAGAGCCAGTGTCACATTCACGTACCCCCCTCGTGTCAGAGTTCTTAGTTTGAGTTCTTAGAAGTCCTGTTAAAATTTCTGAACTGCAGGATGCAACATTTCTGTTATGAATCGTGCTGTTTTTGTGAAACCACATTTGGGATGTGTTCAATGGGACAGAAAGTGACAAAGGGATTTCAGAGAAAAGTTCAGGTAAACATTTCCTCACTGGCAACCTTAGTGAAGTTTACTGCAAGTGTTTGAGCGTAATTCATTTTTCCCCTTAGTTCCGCAGAAAGGTAAGCGTGCAATATCCTGTAAGGTATCTGTAATGCCTCTCAACCCACCCAAACCTAACTCTAACCTCACCTGCTTAGTTCTGTGTTTGCTGCATCACACGCATGTAGGATTTGCTGTCAACATGCAAACAGACAACTGAAAAAACTGCAAGAGATAAGAACGCTACTTGACATTGATCGTCAATACTGTAGTATGTGCAGCTGCTAACTTATGCCCTGAAAGTTAAGTACACGCTGCCTAATAAGTTTTTCAGCATTCATTTCTATGTTTCTTCAGTAAATAAAGAATTAATATTTAGGAAAACTCTTCTTCCATGAGGAAGTACTTAAGGTAGTGTGTGGAGCGTGTCTGTTAGCAGCATTACTGCTGTGGTACCTTGGCTCAGAAGACAGGTGTATCACCTTTAACTCCTCATCAACTCTATTTCAGAGTTACGGCTTACATTTCTGAACGGCACATAGCACCACCTAACGAATATGAGGAAGGCAAAAAGGTATTAGGCAAGCAATCATTCCTGAAACTTCAAGTGATCATTCATTTATTCCTTTGAGGCAGACTTGTACTGTCTTCCCTCTCCTCTCTGATTTTCAAAGACTTTGCTGTCTTCATAGACCTGGTGCAATCCAGTTAAGAAACTTCATAGCAACTTCAAAACCAAGGAAACATGCCTGGAAAAGAGAGAACATACAGAACAAATAAGGATTCTAAAAAACCTATTCCAAACAAGGCTTCTGAATATAGCACTATAAACACCTGACATAGCTGATACGGGAGGAAGAAGAGAACAAAAAAAAGTCTTGTACCAGAGGCAAGAATTCTGCTATCTCTTTTCATTCAAATGCAGAACTTCTAGTCCATTAAGTTCGTTATTAAAGGAGAAGCCAGTCCAAACTTATCCACATGTTTCTGTATTCTACTGGTGGATGCATAATCAGACATGAAATACTGTCAGGATAAGTCAAAGGGCTTTCACGCACAGCTTAGAACTTGTTGGTTTGGTTGGTAGTTCCCCCTAGATTAAAGGTACACTTCAGAATGCAGACACCAACAGCCCAAAGTACCTCCAGTGATGAGAATCTCACTGAGATGGTACAACAGGAAGCAGCTAGTCATCTCCCTTGCAGAGTACAAATATGCACTGGGTGGCCAGGTCCCCAGAACCCATCTGGAACTGCAATTTACTTACCGCATTAGCAGGAAATGCCCTGATCATGACAGCTGTGAATCCTTTATAGAGAGATGCAACTCCCTCCTCTCTGATAAGTTCTCTCAGTACATCTCTAAAGCCATTTGGGTATTTTCCTGGAGGAGCTGCAAGAGAAGAAATACATTAGCTAAGCTGTGTTGCAGTCACAAATCCTGAAGGTATATTTAACAGCCTGGGATTTTCAACACGTTTGTATTGCTACACCATCTAAGTGTCACCAGAATGCAAGCGCTGCTGAAGCCATGTTGTGAAAGTATCAGCTTGGGAAAATGACTTATTCCAGTCAAAAGCAAAGAATACAGCTGGCTTACGAAGGGCTCAGTAAACAAGCTAAGTGCTCACCATCATCACAAAGAATTTACATAATTAAGACATCTGGAGGGTGGGGGAAGAAGGAGAGAAGAAAGGAAACTAACTTTTGTCAGGATTGGATGCCTGAGCTGTTCCTCTCACTGCTGATGACGGCTCTCCCGAGAGATAGGAAGGCCATCAATAATAACTGATGAAGCTAGATAATAAGAAGCAGAAAATGATCCTATCACGTGCCCCAGCCAAGAAGAGCAACAGAATTCAAGTGAAATGCACGGGTTATTTTAATGCTGATGTCACAAAGATTTGCTGAGGTGCTTTTGAAAATGTATTCTATTCAAAGAACAGGTTCTTCCTTCTCCTGGCACCTCTGGGAAGTACTGCCTCTGCCAGCCCTCTGAACCAGTATTCTGCAAAACAACCCAATTAAATGGAACCACCGTGAAACCACGTCATCTTCAAAGCAGCATTGTAGATTGGCTCAGTGGAACAAGGATGTAAAGTTGCACTGTCTTTCACACACAGCCCTCCGTACAATAGCCACAGCAGCCACTACTCACAGAAAAAAAAAGAAGTTTCCTGCACTAAATCATCATGATCACAAAAGATGTCCAGTGGAGAGCTGAGTCCACAGGCAGAGACTACAGGAGAGCCTTAGTAAAAATAAGCACTGAATAGCACTCCCGGAAAAACCAATGGAGAACTCAAACTCCACTGAAGCTCAAAGCCTGGGGCCATCCTCGCTATAACTAGGCCACAGATACTTCGAGCAGCTGTGTTAGTCCAAAAGCAATACCCTCAGCAAGGCACACCCAGTTACTGTAACACTGCAGGCAGCACAGGCTAGAATTTACACAGCTGTGTCTGAAGTGAAGCAACAAAGCCCTTCAAAGACTTAGATTTGTAATAAAGCAGTCATGACACCTGGTTCTATTATGATGATTTCCATGCTTAGATTTCAGAATAGGTATCTAAAATGGGGATCACTGGATCAGTAGGGAGGCAGAAAAAGAAGGAGAGCCTGATTTGCCAAAATTTTTCAAGGAAACCAATTAAAAAGCTAGGAACACACGCAGGTTTTTCATGTATTTGTCTCAAGCAGTGCTCACGACATGCTGTGTCCCACCCAGGAAGATGCTCAGATGGCATCCATCACTGTCCAGCCTATTCCTGGGGCACTGCATCGAGCGTGGCCATGACAAGCCGGCGTGCTACTCACCGGTCTGGAAACGGGACTTCAGCACGTCTGGTGGAATGGCCACTGCCCAGTTGAAGATCCCAGCCAAGCCCCCAGCAAACAGGATCCTCGGCGCACTGAGGTCACTCACACTGTGGCAGAGTTGGGGTGGGAGGAAAAAATAAATAAATAAATAGTAAAAACTCATCTGTTTTGACTAAAGTGACAAAGGCAGCACGATGCTGCAGATACAGACAAGAGTGCAGTATCTGAGCAAGAATTGGAGTCCTCTGGGCAAAAATTTGCCAACTCCACCCTAAAGGTTCAAATCTTTGAATTCAGCCACACAAGCACAAAATGCTCTGCAGGGAGAAGACTGAGATGGGACACAAAACAAGCAAACCATCTCTTTGCACACACAGAGGGGTGAAAGAGCAAAGAGCTACTTCTTTACTTGGCTAATAAGATCCAAGGTTAGAATCTGAGCAAAACACGGAATATTGTTCTGTCAGTTAACCCCAGACCAAAACAGCACAACTCACAATGAGTGACCATTTTTGGGAGGGGTTATTTTAATGATACTGCTCTAAATCCCCTCTTAACTGGGGAAATTAAACAGCAGTGTCTGGCTAGTCCAGGAAACGCTGACTATGGGATTTCACTAACCTCTTTCCCTCAGGGGTCAGAATGTTCTTCAGCCATTCGTACGTCATGAAGTACATTCCACTGGCTGGAACATCTAGTGGGTAAACAACAAAATCTTTGAGTAGTGGGAAACAAAACGAAGCCTAGAGACATAGGAGTCCCATGCCAACTCAGCAACACCTCTAAATACATCCAGATTCCTTTTCTGAGCATTCCCTGCAAATAAATAAAAAAAAAAAAAAAAAAAAGCTGTTGCTCTGGAAATAGAGGAGCCTGAACTTTCCCAAGGACAGCAGGTGCTGAAGGGAAGAACTAGAAAAATACCTTGAACGCTTCGGTTGGCAGTCCTTCAAATCAGATTGTAACCCGGCCATTAAGCTGAAACAACTCTAAGGTTTCTTAATTGCTCCATAGCAGACTAGAGCAGTTCAGGAATTTTACAAGTTTGGCACACTGTTTGTTCTAATGAAGCTGGATTTCTAGATTTTGTTGTTGTTGTTGCTGTTATTGATAGGTTTGGTTTTGCTCTGTTCCACAGCCCATTCTCAGCTCATGCCTAAGCTGAATGACCAGCCTCTGGATAGGGACCCTGGCAGAGTTGCTAGCTGTTACACTACTATGAGAAGCAGAGGACAGAACAAGTTCCTAAACTGGGATATCAAAACATAGTTATTTCAGGTTATGCTTGAAAAATACAGCTCCAATCCAGGGAACAATCTAATGCTATTCAAAGGAGAAAGACCCAAATATGTAAAGCCTTCAGCCTCTGGCACAATTACTTTGTTACTGTTGCTGAGTAGGGTCATGACATCCCAATCCAAAATAACCCACACTCAAAAGGTTAGAAAGCGTAACTGCTTCAATCATATCTTTTGAAGCAATCGTTACTATACAGCAGTCACAGACAGCACTTGCAATACTTCTCCCAAGAAAAAAAGCCCGCTTCTGTATTTTTATTTTCTCTTTGTTCTCTGCTCCTCTAATTCCTCTGGGCTTCTCATGTCTTAATTATTTCCTATATCCCTCTGATCGTTGTCATCTAATCTCTTCCTCACTCACTGAGAATCTCATGTTTATTTCTCAGTCCCTTTGAGACATTGGAGTAACTCTGAAGACTGCAAAAAAAAAAGAAAAAAGGGTGACACAAAGCATCTCCAATTGGCTAAAGGGACAGCGAGACCCACGATACTATGCCAGGCTTCTTATCTTCAAGTACCCCAAGATGAAGCAGCACCAGAACGTTTCCATCGGTTACCTCTCATGAGGGTGAGCACTGTCCCCTTGTACACGCCGCGAATCCCAGCCTCGCGGTACAGCTGTTTTGCACAGTCCAAAGAGCCAGTGTATTTAGTTTCACCTGTAGCTGCCTGGATCTGAAGGATTAAAGTGACAGTTTCTGGCTAGTGAAGGTTTCTGGCTGGTGAACAATCATTTAGTCAATAATTAGAAAGCCACATGCACGTTTCCAGAGAGGAAGGAGCACAAACTCATTCTGTAGGCACTCCTGCATATGGAGCCTCTGCGTCATTTCCTCAGAGTACTCTCCCATTCAAGCTGAGGATATATTTACTGTTCATGCAGTGGCTAGATTATCCCTTACCTTTTGCCAGTGTTAAGTTTGAAACAACTGAAACCAGTTCAGTAATACTTGTACTGACAAAAAAGTAGCCTTAAAATAATTTAGAGAAATCCAAACAGTTTGTATGTGTATACGCACCACCACGCTAAAATAGCTCAGGAGACTCTGACATAAGCAAACCTTCCCGTCTCTGCTACCGACAGTATTTTCATTTGTTCAGGTTTACATTTTCCTACAATGCTTTAAAAAACCCTTGAGGAGGTGTAGAGCCGGCAGTCACCCAAACATTGAAAAAACATTCCATGTACTTTGAATTACTTTCCTCAATTGTGTATTGGGAACTTGTCAAGAAAATGGAAAAATCTTTACAATAGGAAGTCTCATGACCTAGTAGTTCAGGATTTTTAATTTTTTTTAGAGAAAGTTTCATTCTGAAGAGCTGTACTTTTCCATACTTTAAAGCAGACTGAGTCATCCCCTGATGCCTCATATAATGCCACACAGTGTGAGGCTTGTGCTCTGTGAAGTGAATGGAGCAGCGAATGCTGTGTGTACTTTGCGTAATGCTTCTTCGTGACACGGCTGCATTAAATGACAGTTGTCTCAGTCCTGTCAAAAACCAGAACAGAGCGAATACACTAACCAAAGAAGTTCCTGGTGTGGGAAGTCAAGACCGCTAACATTAAATTCCTGTCACCATCAGCCAATTCCTTACCTGTAAAAGGCACTTGATTCTCTCTCCCGGAGCCATGATCACTGTTGTGAACACTCCCGACAACATGCCGGCTGCAAACAGCTGAGGATATCTGCCCAGAGGAAACAGAAGTGAGACCCTAACGCAGCACAGTACATAGGAAACAGAGGGCAGAAGGATTTCGGTATCACAAGATTATTCTGCTTCAAACAAGGTTGGCAGTGGAACTAGAAATGCATCCGCTGCTTTTGATCAGTGCAGAAGTGCCTCATCAATGCATAATTAGAGCGAAACATTTAAGATCTCTAGGATTCAAAGCCCTGGTTCCCACAGCAACCATAAGTCAGCTCTTCACAGCTATTGTATTTGCTAATATTCCTCACACTTGCAGCTTTTGTACAGCATTTCCCATTGATTTTTATTCTCAACAGTCTCTTCTTCCCACAGTCTCCCGTATTCTTCTCAGTGACCTCAGCCTCCACACTTCGCCCTGCTCATGCAGTCAATAGCCTCATTTCTGTAACCCCTCAGAGGTTCTGTGCCATTGTCGAGTCTGTCCCACCAACCTGCATCACACCCCCCACCCTCTGCATCTACTTTCAGGTGTAGAAGTCTATGACAGAAATCCCTTAAACAGCCTTTCTGCATCACAAATGTATTTTGACATCCAACCCTTCCCTAGTAAGGTCTAATATCTCAATTAAATTCCACACCTTCCACTTGTCTCCATTCGTCAAAGAGATGACATTCTAGTCAGGTTTTCCAGTTCTTACACCTTTCTTTACTCTTGAATTCCCATCCAATTTTCTCCACTCCCATCTTCCAGACCTTTCAAACCTCCCCCACCACTTCGCATGCACCTCCTGCTCAGACTGAGCTCTGAGTTTTCTAGCTCACCTTGAGATTATTCAGCCCCAGAAAAGACAGAACAGGCTCTTCACGTTTCTTTCCATTTCCTTCCTTCCAAAAACTCCCTGCAAAATCAGTGTGGTGAAGCACTGCCCTCCTGCCTGCCTCAGACCCACAACCCTGGTACTAAGTCTGACCTTTCTTTTTGGCCCTCACACGCCAAGAGTACCGTATCTTGCTGTGTAAAGTGCACCTAAGGGGCAGCACAGTTGTGCACAATGACAGATTTACCACCTAGTTGTTGACTTGTTGGTCTTTCTCTCCAAGGCAGAGCAGCGGGAGGAGTTCTACATAAATAGTCAAAAGACTGCCCTGCACTTCTCCACCTTCCCCATTAACTTCCCTTTGATATGATGCGTGCAAAACGCGAAGCCCCGAGGTGTTCAGGCTGCTGGCAGTAAGCCCACAGCCCGTCTGTTTCCTCGAATTCTCCAGTCTTTACCAACTCCCTGTCTTTCTCTTCAGCCTTGCCTGCGCGATGATGCCACCGTGGTAAAGTTTAGAGCAAGGAAATCCAGCAGTGCCCCAGCAGCCCGGCCCTGCCTCCCTCCGCACGACCCAAGCAGAGGGAGCTCGCTCCGTCCAGGTGCGCTCACACCACCCAGACGGCAGGCAAGGCTCCAACAGAAACCGTCCCCCCCCACCCCACCACGCTCGGCTCCACACAATGGACTCCCGCTTTCCGACGGGGCTCCTACGTATTGCACAAATAACAGCACGAAATGTTGCTAAGCTACAGTTCTATTCCTGGGGAGCTATAAATCACAATTCAGCAGGGAAGTTAAGGGAGCACTTATGGGAGAGCTTTCCTCAGGCGTAAGTTAGCTTGGAGAGAGCAATACAAAGTTTTCTTAGTTTCCCTTCTCTTCAATAACGTTAGACGTGTCTGAGAGGAAGGCTGCTCATAAACACCCCTTTTCAAAAATTAATAATGAAACATGTCCATGGCTACTACTAAACCCTAAACTAAGGGCCCAGCAAGAGCCACAACTAGCAGGGAAGAGAGAATCGGGATTTGTGAACGTCCATTTTATCTAAACTGCTTGACCACAAATGTATTTATTCCTTAGTTTCTGTTAACAGTGAGTGTTCAGGCTATCATTATGTAACTCGCACCATGCTCCACAAAAATGGAATTGTTCCTTAATGGCTCGCTCTTGCGTAGAAAGGGAATTGCATAGCACCTGCCCACATGCTGGCTGTTTTTAGCCTGTGCTATCAGTCCCCCGCTTCCAGAAGCGTTAAAACACACGAGTGTTTTATTTTTCAGAACTATATTTATAACCTAGGAGAAGAGACAGATTTACACCACAACTCGAAGTGTGACAATAAAGAAGCTGCAAGAGCCTCAGGGTGCCTTTCCCAACTCTCTGCTTAACTCAGAAACTCACGTCAAAACATCGTCAGGTTTTCTCTGCTGGAGTCTTTTTCCCAAGCCAAATCCAAAGAAGCACACAGCAAACATGGGGGTCACGCCGATAATAGGAGCTGCCATTCCTCTGTACAAGCCTCGGACTCCCTGCAAGAAACACCATCACAAGAATTACTCTTTTAGCATACGCTTTGCACACATTTCTATTTATTGACAAGCAAAATGCTACGGTACAAGATAGTATCAGCTAGCCAGTCATATCAATCAGAGGAATTACAGTATCTATCGTTCATTTAGAATTATACACGTTTAACTGGTGCAGAGGAAAGCTTTCCTTCCTGGAGAACACCGGAGCCTTGAATACCCTGCTGTTCCAATACCGATCATCCAGAACTTACACCTCAAGCACGAGGAAGTTTAGTTGAAAGCCACCTGAATGAAACTCCTATTAGACTGGGTCAAAAAGTCCTTTCTCTCAGCTACAAACAAAAAAATTATACCTGCTTTATTGATAAGTCATTAAAGGCAGTAGCAAAAAATCCTGACACTGAGCCTGAGAACGCTGGAGCAAATTCACCCTTCAGGTAAAGGAAGAGCCAGGGAGACTAACCTGAGCTACTTTACTCCCCACACAAACCCAATCTGGAATGAGTTCAAGAGGAAATCATTCTTCCTTTCCTTCTGTAAATCAAAGCTTTCACCATACAAATTTGCATCCCTGATGTTTCCCTTCATCAGGCTGCACACGTGGAAAAATTCTAATGCAGACCCAGCAGCAGCGTTTATTTCATTTACTTTGCCTTTGAAGTGATTTTTTTTTCTTATAAAAAGGAAGCACTTATCTGTCTAGATAAAGGCTAGGTGCACAAATTAAATATTTGCCAGTCAATCCACTCATCCTCCCTCCTCCCTGAAATAAGTCCGTGTGTGCCAATGGGTGTCCATGTGCTTACAGACACGGCCGGCTCTGTAACGAAATCCTGTCGGGTTCACAAAAATCAGACACTCCTGCTCAACCTTCCCGTGAGCAATGGGAAACAAAAGGACTCGGAGGAGAAGCTTCAGTTTTCCTCAGAGAAACAGATGAGTATTGAGTAGGAGTGGAGAGGCAGCGTTACTTCTGGACGCCAAATCAGAAGGCTATTATTACAGCTCAGCTCTGACGTCCGTGCTGCAGCAGGGGTGTTAAAAACTGCAATGGATTCAGAGCTAGCAGAGCAATTCAGTGCTTTGTGGGAGAGACCAGGGAAACGAGATTTACTTTGGTTATATAACAGCCTGCGAATGCCATCATGAAAGTAGATTTCAGATATGAGACGGCTCATTCATCTAGCAGAGGGTTACCTAACAAGATCCAGTGGTTAGAAATCAGACTTAAGACAAGTAAATAAACACTTGCGCTTTAGTCATTATTTCCAAATAGTAAATAGCCACTGGGAAAACGTATGAAGCAGCTGAGTGGATTCCGTGTCACTTAAAGTCTTTAAACCACAGCTGCGTGCCTTTCTAAAAACAAAATAGACTGTAGTTCAGTCACATGGTATCGCCGGTCCAGGAGCGAGAACTGCTGCCTACCTTCTGCAGAAGATTAATCAAACCTGCTATAATTGTCCCCTTAATCAAAAAAAATAGACGATACGCTTCTTTTTATTTGTAATTCAAACAGATGTTCCTCTGCCTTCTCATAGATAGTTCACAGAAGAAAGTGAAAGTACTGCTAGAATCAACAAAGCCGTTGCCTATTTTAGGACTTCCAGAGGCAGCTCCGAATGCCGAACCCAGCACGGTGCCACCAACTACAACAAAGCCAATTTTAACTCCAGTCTTTCACTCCAGACGTTAATATCGTGATATTTTGTACCAAAAGCACTTCCTAACAAAACAACGAGAGCTAAATTTGGAATGAGCGGATGCTGAGCGTTACCAGCGAGATCTCCCTTCGAGTTCTGTCAACTGATGAAACATTTTAATTAGAACCAACTCAGCCGACAAGTCATGACTTGTACAGCCCGGGGGGAGCACTCCCACCCGGACAGGTGACAGCGTGGCGGTACCTCTCCAACCAGAGTCTTCCTGAAGCAATCAAAGGTCCCAGAGTAGAGCGGGGGCTGGCCGGGCTGCGGCTTGGGCTGGGTCTGCAGTCGGACCTGGCAGGGAGGGAGAAGAAACGGTGGTGTATTGAGTGCTGGTGTACTGAGTTTGAGTTCTGAGTATGGAGTTTATTGAATGCTGGGGTACTGAGCGTTGGCTTAGTGAACGTCGGCACCTAGAGAACATCTCCCTGTGGCCATCAGATAGCGAGAGCAGCCTGCACGGCGCGGGTAACAGCCCGCTTTAGCCTTTAGACCACTTTAACCTTTACAGAAGAGAACAAGGCGAGCGTTTAGCAGCCGAGGTGGTTAATTAGTGCGGCCAATTACCAGCCGGGCGCCGTCAAACCCCCGCCCGCAGCCCCAAGGGAGCGCTGCAGCCCACCCCTAAGCCGGCAGGGGGCGCCCCGCCGCCTCGCGGGGCACGCCGGGAGTTGTAGTCCTCCCGCCCCGCGAGGCACGCCGGGAGTTGTAGTCCTGCATCGCGCAAGGGCGCCCCGCGCGGTGCCCGCTGGGAAGTGCAGTCCCCGCAGCCCTCACCTCCTCCCCTCCCCACCCCCCTCACCTTGATGGTGTCCAGCGGGTGCCCCACGAACACCAGGCACACGCCGCCGAAGCCGCCGGCGAAGAAGTTCTTCACGGGGCTGATGGGCTGCGGCTGCTCGGCCATGGCGGCGGCGGTGGCTTGTGGAAGCGGCGGCGGGGCTTGTGGCAGAGCCGGGGCCGGGCCGGGCCGTTCCGTCCCCGCCGAGCGAGCGCCGCCCCCGCCGCCCCGCGACCTTTCCCCCAGCGCCGAGCCGCGGCGCACGCCGGGAGCGGGGCGCGTCCCCCCCCTCTCTCTCTCTGTGGTAGCGCCCCGTTCTTCCACACCCCCCCCCTCCGTACCCCTCAGGGCAATGGTACGGCCCGCCCGCCCCGCCCGGCGGAAGTGACGCCACACGGAGGCCGGAGCTTCCGGCGTGCAGCAGCGGTGGCCCGGCAGGAGGAGCCCCGGGCCCCGCTCCCGCCTCCCCCGCCCGCCGCGGAGCCTGGTGAGTGCGGGGGGGGGCAACGGGGGTCGGCCCGGGCCCTGAGGGGGCCCTGAGGGAACCGTGAGGGGAGCGGGGGCACCGCCGGGCCTGTACCGGGGCCGCTGTAGCCGTACCGGGCGCCGCTGTCCCGGGGCTCGGCCTCCAGCGCTGCCCCGGACCGCGCTCCCCTCACACCGGGGGACCCCAAAAGGGGACCCCTGGGGAAGGGGAGCCCCGGGCTGGCCTGCTCCTGGCCGGGGGACGCAGTACCGTGACGGCTGGCGGCAGAGGGGAGGGAGCGGAGCGGTACCGGTGGGGGCCCGGCAGGCCCGGGGGGCCCAGCACAGCGGGGGGGTGGGAGGGGAGCCCGCGGGTCCCCTGGGGACGGGGTGCGGCTGCACGGGGGTCTCTGCAGGCAGGGTACGAGGGGGGGAGCTGCTGCGCTGGTTTCTGGCTCCTGGGGTGGAAAAATCACGCCTGAAAGCCCCGGGGGAGGGGGAGGCGGCCGGGGGCGCGTGCTGGGTGTGTGAGGAGGCGATTGAGGCTGATCCCTGGATTACAGACTCCGGTGACATAGGCAGAGATGCGATTAATGCTGGTAGCGAGCGTGGAGCGGGGGCTGTAGAGGGCTTCCGAGGAAGACGAGGGTGCCAGTCCCCTTAAAGTTGGCATAGGTAAGTAATTCCGGAGGCACACTTGAATCACACTCAGAATTGTCAGTACAGGAGCGAGAGAAAAAAGGGGCAGAAAAAGTCCAGTCAAATAACTGCGAAATCCCAACAGAAGCAGCAGCAGGGAGGAGTGCCTTCCAAAAGTATTACAGAAGTCCCACGGAGGTGGATACAGAGGGCAAGGAGTCAGAGAAAAGCAATGCAATGAGACAGAAACAAGGAGGGATGCGACAACTTGCTGTCTGGCTGTACTGAGGGCAGAGGGACCAATGGCAAGGGGACGTCCCTGCTGGGACGGGGACATTTATAGGCTCCTGCAGGTGGGTGGATTATTGCTAGGGAAGGTGAGGGAGCACCTTGGATGGAGGTGGTGAGGTGAGACCTCACCTCACTGCCGGGTAGGAAAGTGATGTAAACGTTGTTTAAAACTTTATAAGCTGACCTGGGGGATTACGGTAGTAATTAAGTTACTCCAAATACTCTTCTTTTGACCCTCTTTTTGAGTTTATCATCTTTATTGTCTTAAACTAGAGCTATAAGACGTTAGCTACGTCTTGTCTTCGTTTGTATTCAGGGAGCTGAGTGGGTCTGAGAGCGTGAGGCTGAGCGTTAGGTGAGTTGTGTCACTTGTTACCTCGGCACCTGGCTTTTTGTCCCCAGAAGCCTTAGTCCTCCTCTCGGTCACACACATCCATCTGACACTAAGTCAAGCTGGAAACGAACGCTTTCCTAGGGTGCTGTGACAGGACTCACAAAAGAAGTCCAGTCTGCTGCCTCTTCCCTGCTGATACGCCCCATTTGCCCCCACGAGCAGTTCCTCTGTTAGTTCAAGTAAGCGTTAGGTGCCCGGAGAAAGGCTCTGCCCTCCCTTGTGTCTCTCCTCCCTGGGGCTGGCACGTAACCGCTCAGGTACCGTGTCGGGCCCTCGCTCTGCTGATCTGACGGAGTTTGGGAGCTCTTCTGGTGAAACGTGCCTGGGCCTCGAGGTGCTCTGAGGCTTGCTGAGCACAACTGCCACGCGTTCAGCTCCCGACATCCCTGTGGGAACACTTAGAGTGGTTTTAGGTTCTCAAACAAGCACTTCCTTTAGCGTGAGACTTAACAGTAAGGATCCAGTACTTTTATGCGAGGGGTCAGTGGTGCTGCAGGTTAACCCAGAACAGAACTGTGAACCCTCCGCAGGCAGGAGGGGCGGGCAGCACCGGCTTCCCTTGTGCCTGCCAAACCAGATTTCACATCTGGGTCCTTCCGACGTGGAGAGGGATTGCGCTGCTCCTCCCGAGTTCTGCGGGAGGCAGTGATGTAAAGGGTCTGTACGTTACGCTGCGAGTTGCTAAGAAATCAGGAAGCAAATGAAAGGAGCGGAGACCAGAGTTCCAGGGATAATATAATTAGCTCCTGGCCTTCAGCCTCGCACTGGGGGAGGTTTGTATCTTCTGAAGTTGCCTCAGCTCCTCAGATGAATGGTACATCGCATCTCTGGGTGCTTTATCTGTGCTGCCTGCTCAGTTTCTTGGAGCCAGAAAACAAACTGAGGGAAAATAACGGGATCTTAGGGCTGAGACTTTCTGTGCTCTAAAGCCAGGAATGTCAAAGCTTGATTCTGGGCTCCCTGGCAGCTACAAATTGTGGAACTGTGGGGGTGTGTGTATACATGTATCAGAGCTAACAAGATAACGTGAAATGCCACGTCCATGTAAGAAACCAACATACGCTGCCGGTAAAAAATACAACTTTCTGTCTGTATTTTCATACAAAAAGTTTGGTTGCAGCATTGTGTTTTACTCTTCTGTGTTTAGTGGATTCTCTTTTGGAACTAAATGAACTGGTTAAATGGTAAGTGCTCCACCTGCTGAACCTCTCCGAGCTCTAATTCATGCTTTAGTCACAAACCTTCTGGTGTAGCCCAGATCAGTGAAGTCAAACGCGTGAATTCTCCAATAGTGGTGAGACTGAAAAATTAGCTTGGCTGTTCTGATTCCTCTTGAACAGCAGCTGCCAACAAATGTTTATGTTCAGAAGGTAATACGTGTGTACACCGAGACGGTAACGAGGGCACTTGCTCAGAGACGAGGCCCAAGCCACATCACGTCCAGCAGAACCTCGTTAAAGGGGTTAGTAATTATCACTGCTGCTCTGCGGTGGTGTTGGAGAGGGTTACGTGGGGTGTCTGAGAATGTTTGGCTTACCTGTCATGTTTTCTAAAGTCCCATTCGATCCTGTGGGTCTGAAGCAACGTGGACGTGTAGAGGGTGTCACAGGTTGCCTTCATAGCTCCTGCGATCGTAGTTAAGGTGTGGTTTTTTTTCCTGCTGCTGAAATGCAGGTGATGCGTTTCTGCACTGCTACGGGCTGTTGGTAAAATGTGAATGTTGAAAATCTGGACGGATTTCTGAAAAGGTTGGTAGTGAAGGCTCTGGGGCGGCCTTCCAAAGGACAGAAGTCTTGGGGGCTGGGCGGTAAGGCAATAAAACCCATCTCCGAGGTTTTAGACCTCAGCTGTCAGAGCAGCCGTGGCTCTGCAGATCCCGAGTTGCAGCGGATCCAAAGCAGGGGCCTGCGCAGCCAAATCCTCCTCGGCTGGGCCGTTGGGTCGGGCCGCTCCTGGCGGTTTGATCACCCGCGCGATGCTGCCGTGGCCTCTCTTACCATTCCTTAGGCAACAGAAAACAAACCGTTTTTCCCCCCGTAGGAGACGGAGCTCAGATGAAATCAAAAGAACGATAAAGCTTGGAGGAGAGAAAGACGCTGCAGTTGCTTTCCTGGGCTGCGGTTTGGCGGGGCACTAAGATGTCCGTGGACATGAACAGCCAGGGCTCCGACAGCAACGAAGAGGATTACGACCCGAATTGCGAGGAGGAGGAAGAGGATGAGGATCCCGGGGATATTGAGGATTATTATGATGGGGTAGCTAACGACGTGGAGCAGCAGGGAGCGGACGCCTTTGACCCGGAGGAATATCAGTTCACCTGCCTGACTTACAAGGAGTCGGAGAGCGCTCTGAACGAACACATGGCCAGCTTGGCTGCCACGTTAAAGGTGAGGAAAGGTTTCCGCGTTGACACAGGGGTAAAGCAAGTCTGTGATGGAGAAGGCAAATGCCAACCGTACGTTGGAAAGGAAAGCTGTGGCAGTGTTACTGTTACGGGGGGTTGGAGGGATATTCTTGAAGGTCCCTTGTTCAAAACGGATTCAAAGGTTTACTTACGGTTGGTGCACACTGGTTTGGGGGCCTGAAAGTCTTCCCTGCTGTTTTGTTGGTTCTTACAACTTCTTTTTGCAGAGCTGAGACTCGTGCCCAAAGTCGGAGTTGTAACACTTTGGCACCAATGCAAAGAGGATGTAGAGAAAAATCAAATCCTAGATGGTACAGTTCGGTTCGTCCGTGTTCGAGAAGATAACTGACAGATAGGAACACGTGCTAAAACTCCATTTCTAACAAAAACACCTCACTTTGTTGGTTCTGAGTGAATAATCACAGACTTTCAAAAGAGACAGATCAGCTGTCGTGCCAGGCATTAACCCTCCCGTTGCAGTGACAAGCAATTAAAGCGCAGAGAGCTTGCCAGCTCTCGTAGGGACTAATTCATCACAGAAGATTCCCACCCCAAGTCAGCTCCATGTTGTTATGTTCAGTAAGACTTCTGTGAAGTTCTTCTCCCCTTTGTGCAACCGATGACTGTTGTATGGGCTAGAAATAAGAGGCGGTTCCCGTTCTGCCTTGTCAGTGTGCTTTGGTCCAAGCACAGGGCAGAGCTGAGTTTCCAAGGCTGGCATTCGGTTGAAATGAGCGATGTGTCTGCCTTGTAGCACCTCTCCTAGTGCTTGTTGGTCTCTGGAGCAACTCCTGAAGACAGGTAACTGCAGCACATAAAAACCTCCTTGAATAGTGTTTAATTCAGATTAATTTGGCCTGAACCTTTATTAATTGGAGAGAGATCTTGATCCTCCTTTATACATCAGAGTCACAAGGAAATAGTATAAACATAAAGCCTGAAGACTGAAGCTTACAGGCTATAAAGTGCGCCCATGCTGCATCTCGAGCTGACTTTGCTGCCTGTTGTGCTTATTCCCAGCATTCACCACCACAGCAAATGAAACGTTTTACTCTTTCTTAGCTTTCAAACTCGACTGTGATCTCTTCAAAACGTGCGGTTCGGGCTCTGAATGCCTGCTGCTCCCTGCAGACTGTAAGAAAAGGGAGGCAAAAGAAAAGAGCAAATGAGAACCGTTGGTCAGCACTTTTGATCCAGCTGCCGGTTGCTCTTGGTTCTTAGCGAATAAGTAAAGATTTAGAAATGGTTTTCTGCTGCTTACTGTTTGCCTTCAGTTGAAGCACCCTCCAGAAAGGCGACGCCTGCCATATTGTTCTCTTGAATTAAATTTAACAAAAGCAATACTTTATTTAGCCATTAAAGTCCGGCTTCCAAAGTTGAAATCAGTTTTTGCAAGAATTCTGGAGGTCTCACTGATGTTAAAACAACAAAGATGATAGTTTACCGGGTAATACCAACCTGCTAGATTGAATCTGGCCCCAAATGCGACTCTTTTGAGCCCAAGGAGAGAACGTTTTAGATTCCTTTCGCTTCAAGAATGTGCCTGCTTATTTGCTTAAAAGTGAAGTGCTGTACGTTGTGGGTTCTGCACGAAAAGATAAAAATAAATCTGGGTAGAAACCTGAAAAACGTGGTGGTGTAAGCCACTCACTGAGGCTCGGGCTCTTGAAGTGCCACGCTAACTCTGTTTTCTAGCAACGGTGGTGCAAGAATTGCAAATTTCTTAACTTAGAAATCTGTTGTGTGTCTGTAGCAGGTGCTTTTTGTTTCCTGGCATCCTTTCTTACAATGCTTTAGCAACTTGTTTCTTCCTTCCCCTCTCTTCCCCCAAGGAAACTTGTGATTTCGCTTGTTTTCTCAGACAAACTGCAGGGGAAAGAATTCGGGTTGTGTTAGCTAGCATAGAGGAGAAGGAAATTGGATAGAACATGGTGAACTATTTGCTATCCTTGTTTTCCATTGACTTAGAGGAGATGCATAAATAGAGGCGCTTTTTTTTTTTGTCAGATCTGTATTAACATCTTTCTCCTCTAATCTTATTGAGCTTTTTCCCTCGAAGACCACCTGTTACAGTGTCTTTTTTTGGATATTTGTGATTGTTCTTTTGGAGCACCCTAGCTCACTTTGCTGATTTCATCTCCTTTTGTTTCCAGGGCTGGACTTTGTGATGCCTAGTGGTTACGTAGTGCTTTCTCAGCATTAGCTCACACTAGAGAATGAGTGCTTGCCCCTGACAGGGAAAGGAGAAGGTAAATTAATGACTGTTTTCAGGAGGAACGGTGTTGAAGGCAATTCATTACATGAACTCAGAACGATTTGTTATCGCAAGAAATGAAGAGACTAATACAAACCCCTAAAGCAAACTAAAAACCGAGTGCAGGGAATGAGCTCAAAGCCGGTTTGAATGTTCTGCTGTTATATGCTGTCATTAGGTGATTCATGTTCTGAAGGTTAAATTGAAGGAGTCCTGTGAGTGTTTCTTATACGGCATTTTGTCTACGCTCTTTTAAGACCAAAACCAGGAATTCAGAGCTCTATGTTCTCATACTTTCAATCTGTACTGTTATTAGCTAGTAACAGCCTAAATGAGTAGTACTTAATTTGCTCTGCTCGTTAATCCTCCATTTTTTTAAACTTTTTTTAAACTAACAGCTGGCTGTCAAATTGCTGTTTTCTTCAAGTGTCAAGGTAAAGGGTGATCTTCCTTGGAAACCCTCTTGGCTACCTTTTTCATTCCTTGCTAGTTAAAGCCAGAGTCATTCTCACCCCTAACAAATCTAAATAGATGGTTGAACTACCACTTAAACATGCCTGAAGATCTCAAGCTAATATTATCCCAAACTGTGATTCTCTGACCGAGAGGCCTGTGAATTGAAGCAGATCACTTTTAATTCCCCCAAAGCCCAGCTGATCCAACGAGCAACACTTGTTGAGGACAATACTCCTGGAAGCAGAGCAGCACCTATTGCCTGCAGACCAGCAAAGGAATTTGCAGCAGTTCTTTTTAAGAAGTAGATATATTTATAAAATCCAGTATCTTTCAAAAAAATAATGAATTAAAATTGGACAGTAGTGAGCTTGTTTTCAAGATGACCGCCACCTCCATCCACATGGAGTGATTGTGAGTCCTGGAGTGGCGGAGTCAGCAGCTACACACAAACAGTACGATACTCAACAGTTACACAAACAAAGTTGACCCTGTTACTGGGCAGCAATTAAGAGTGTGATGAGGTCATATCGTTTGTGGTGGGGAATGACACTTCCTGGCTCTGCGGAGGGTCTCTGTTCACGCCTGGAGTATCTGCAATGCTCCGAATAACCGGCAGCGTTTTCTCTAGTTCAGTGATGAGATGGATCTTTCTGGTTTTTTACCAAATTCTTACAGTGGCCGTCTAAACAACCAGATAAAGCAATTGTAATTACGGTTTGTGAAAAATGTTACCTTGACTTTAGGGTTTTTTAGAGGCTGATTGTCAGTCACGAGGAAGCCAACACGTTTTTGCACATTGAAAGAGCGGGACCTTGTTTTACAGCCACTTGATGCTGTTGGAGTCCCTTCACTAAAACTGAAGGGACCGTAATACAGAAAACTGATCGTGGAACTTAAAAAGTTAATTAATGTGAGTAGCATGCTAATATTTACCTGACAGCAAAAAGCATATTTCCCTTGATCTGTGAAATAACCGCTTTTGATGCATTTCTCTGAACCCCATCCTCTGAAGAATAAAAATATAGATACAAAAAAGGATTCAATGCCACGACGCAGTACTGAATATTAATGTTATTGCTGCTGATCTGCCAGTGTTAAAAGTGTTTTCACATATTTCTGCTCACCTTATTGATGTTGTCTCTTAATTCAACCAAATGAGTGTTCGCTCTTAAAAACAGGGCCCTTTGAAAGCCTTCCACACACTCAAATTGCGCTGACACAGAGCAGTTAGTTTGTAGAGCTGCTTGCTGGAAGCTGGCAGCCGTCCTTCTCAAATACCATCTTTAGCAGATCCAGAGTCATGTGCGGGGAGGTTGGCAGCCGGAACGAGCAGCTCTCCCCCAAGGAGCTGGCACCCGCAGAACGCCGGTTCCATGCGATTGCAGAACGCCTGTAAAGAGCAAGATGTCAAATGACTGACTTCTGCCTCCCCGTAGCACTCTGCGAACCGCGAGCAGTTTGTAGCGGGGGGTGCTTATCTGAGAAAACCCGTGCTGCTGGGCAGTCATCCTTTTGTACACCGTAACGACTGAATGGAACTTGCAGGTGACATAAAATAGCAATCGTAAAAGACCAGCGGAGCCTAAATACCCTGATACCTCTCCTGTGCTTAAAGCTCCTTGAAATATTCAAGTGGATGTACATAAAAACACAGTTTGAAAAGTACACGTTCAGGGTTAGTGCCCGTAAGAACCTGAAGATGTATGAGGTTAAGCAAAATTGTTAAATATAGCAGTAAAAAGTTACAGCAAATAATATTTAATACTTAAATATTTAAGTATTATTTTATTTTATATTATTTTAAATTTTAAGTATTAAATATTCTTTGCTGTAAGTGGTAGCCCATGACATGCAAATTTGACTTCTCCACAAAGCCCACGGGTGGTGTTTGGCAACGATAACGTGCCCTTTCAGAGTACCTGGGAGCCCTAGATTAGTCGGGGCACGCAGGTTTACGTCCGTGCTGTTCTGCGTTTTGACATCCCGCCAGCGTTACGTGGGCACGCCGTCTGAAGCTGTAACCCTAGGAACACGTCCGAGGAGTACCTCTGTCCTTGCTCTGCTCTTGTTTCCCAAAAGGTCCTGGAAGCTGTGCTGTACAAGAGCTGTGGTGTTGTCAGATTCACAATGCCTGTGGTTTATTAATAGAGTAAACTTCAGGAGGATATGAGGATGTCCGTAACTGTCCTCAGTGTGCTTTATTTTGCCTCCCAAAGGGCTTTTTAAAAAGTTGTTAGACTTCTGGTTGGCAAGATAGGAGAGCTGGCTGGAGAGCCCGGCCCTTGCAGCTGTAACAACTTCGTGAAGTCATTGAGGAGAGCAATCCGTTCTGTTCTGCATTGCCCAGGACTGCTGAAGTCCCCAACTTGATTGGAAAAACGAGCCACAAACGTGGAGGGTGGTCACAGCCCACACGTTTTGTGATTGGCGTTACGTGTGTCTGACAGCCAGCGTGGCACTGCCGCGAGCAAAAGATCTGCACAGCTGCTGCTGAGTGTGGTCTTGGTGGGAGGTGGAGGCAAGGCAGAAGGCATTAAAAATGTCCGAACAACCTTTCAGAAACTGCTCCGTGTCGCAGCCTTCCGGCTGGACGAGGTGATGGCAGGAGCGGCACGACGCAGCTGAAGTCCGTTGGCAGCTCCCTGTGCTGCGGCTCTTCAGGACGGCACAACAGAAACGAGCTCGTTTGTGCGCCGTGAAGCTGTTTGACAAAGCAGGTGTTCCTCCTCTTCGTCTTTCTTACCAAAGGAAAAATAAAATGCCCATAGAAGCTAGGACTGTCAGGCAGAGGCCTTTTTATTCGGGGTTGAGCAGGGATTACTCACGGCAGTTACCCAAGCCCTGCGCTTGCACCAGTGTCTGTTTGGGTGAGCTGCCCCATGAGCTGTGTCCTTGGGGAAAAAAACCCTGCAGTGTTGTGTCAGCGTTATGCCCATGTGGAGTCTCACAGCTCTCTTGCTGCGTTTCTTTCGCTCTAAATCTTTGAAGGAAATCTCCTAGCTATTTTGTAACAATGCCTTCTGGCTCACCCTCTTGCTTAAGCCTTTTTTTTATTTTAATTTGCTTCTGAATCTTCTCAGGAGGAATAGCGTAACAGCTTGAGAAATACGTACGTGGAGATTTCCTCGCTGAGTCCCACTGATCCTGTTTGTTGGCAGCTGAAATCTGCGCTGTCCTGCGCAGGAGAGTGGATGGATGAGAGAGGACTTGGAATTTAACCTGAGATCTCCTCTCCGCAGCGTGTGGCAGACTAGGCTGTGCGCTGACAGCTCCCTGAGCCTCGCACGGTAACGCCGGTGGTGTTTGTCCTTCCCAAACTGCTCTCTGCCTCCTAAATATGCTTCGTTTGTGGGCCGACACCAGGTCTGCACGCCAGAGGTGAGCGGCAGGCTGCGGAGTCAAACCCTGGGATGAAGCAGGGCTCGCGCAGCGCTGGGGCCGCTCCGTGGTGCCAAGGCTGCAGGTACAGGCTCCAAACTGCATTTATTTCACCAGGGCAGCACCAGCAGAGGGTGAAACATCAGGCAAACGCAGAGCAGTGCTGTGACTGGTGTCTAGCGATGGATGATGACCTTTTCTTGCTTTCTGAAAGCACGACTGAACCCACAGCACTTTAGGCAGGGTACACGACTGTTCTGCTGTAACTCTTGTCTTTTTTTCTGTTGAGCGGAATGAGTTAGGGCTCAGTCCTGCAGACGGCCTTGTGCCGCTCGGAAACCCGTGGCGGTGGCGGAGGGAGGACTTTGCTGCAAGACTTTGAACGCTTCGGGTGTTTATAGCAGGTGATGTCAATGACAGCTCGAGCCCCTGCAACCTCGGGAGTTTTCCACCAGGACTGTGTTCTGGAAGCCTGCTATGAGAGAGAGAGATCAAAGCAAAGACAAAAACATGGTCCAAGAAAAGCTTTTTGGTTACCTTTTTAAATTTTGTCTTAATTCCTGATATTTCTGCAGTTTTCTGATAAATCCTCCAGTAAAAACAGGGAGGTCAGTTTCTTCCAGTGGGACATGTACAGAGGCGGGTCTATTTTCCACATGAGAAATGAGCGTAAAACAGTATTTTTTTCAATTTCTGGGTCACTTTCTGAACCCCGGTATCCTAAAGTAAAGCACGTGTGAAGGTATTTTTTTCTTCTACAAAATGATTCCACCAAAGTACGGTACCTTTCTGAGGGGTTCCTGTTCTCCACTGTGAGCTCAGTTCAGTCTCTTCTATTTTGCCCCTCGCTGCTCTCCAACAGCCACAATTTCGGAGGCTCCTGCTCTGCGTTTACTGTTCTAAAGAATTGGAGCGTGTTTCTAGAAGTTTTGATGCAACACAAACAGTATTATCACAAATTCTTCCTTTCCTGGTAGAACTAACAAAACCTGTGTTTGTGGATTACAAGAAATACCTCTCAAGATTAATCCTAATTGCTTGGCTGTGTTTGTATAAAACCTTTGACGAGGGGAAGCACAAGAAATGGAAGTCGTATTTCTTTACGCCAGGTTTGCGTTCATCTTGGCCAGGCATTTTGGCAGCCCTGATGTGACATGAATTGCCAGCTCGATGCAAAGCCAGGGGATGTCGGCTCCATCCGGATCACAACACCTCCAACTCACCCCGACGTGGGTATCTTTGAGCATCGCGTGAGGTTTTCTGTTATCAATTCCTGCTACCAGATTTCTGCAAAAGGGAGGATTGAAGCAGACCTCCAAAAAAATAGGCCATCCCTCGGAGAGAGCGAAGCGAACTCATGAGCTGTGCGTGCTGCATCAATATGCATGAGCAATTTCTGTAGAATATAAGCTCTACAAAAGACGGTGTTTTTTTAGCTTTTAGGAAACGTTTCTGTCTGAATGAGCAACTGTCAAAGTGGCACGGTTGAAAAGATTTTCTGCTGTAGAGAGATGAAACTTCAGCTCTTCAAACAACACAGCTTATCGGGGGAAGCAAGTTGAGGCAGAGCTGCCTTTGTGCTTTCCAAACCCAGCAAGGTACCTGCAGAGCAGCTTTGCAAATTCTTTTGATAGTGCCTTGTCCAAGAGTGCCACGCTCTTTCTCACACTTCAGAACCGTGAGAATTTTGCTTATCTTGGAGGGAACCGGGGAGATGAACCTTGAGACTGAAATAAGGAGGGAAAAACACTGCTCTCTTCTTCAAAAAGGGAATCAACGTATTTAATGTGATGACATTTCTTTGTTCTACTTTCAGAATCTAATTTTGTCCGGCATTATGTAGATTTTTTAGATTTTTTTTATAATTCCTGTAGAGACTTCCCGTTGAGCAGAGCAGCTTCCTCTTTGGCACCCTTCCCTCGTGCAGAGGCGCCGCTTCTCCAGCGCGGTGCTAAACGTGAGCGGGGGGTGCCCAGTTCTGACACGAGGGCTTCTGTCGCCGGGAGGTCAGAGTTAAACTGAGGGAGGTCTGGAAAAGGCTTCTGAAGTGACCAAATTTCTGTCTGTGGAGCTGGAAACTGCAGTTGGATGATGTGTTGCCCAGCCCGTTTTCTCTTTTCCCCCCGATCACGGAGAAAGAAGCCAGTCTTGAATCAGGAATTTTCCAAGTTCAGTTTTGGACTGAGCCAGTCTTTGATCTGAAAGTTTTCAACTGATGGTAAGAAAAAGGGGAAATGAGAATGAGGGAGAGAAATTCTCTCTTTGTGGAGAGTGTGGCCAAGCACCAGAACGGGCTGCCTGGGGAAGTGGTGGATCCCCGTCCCTGGAGGTATTTAAGAGACGTGGCACTGGGGGACGTGGTTTAGTGATGGGACTTAATCATCTCTCAGGTCTTTTCTGACCTAAAAGATTACATGATTTGAAATAAAATCTTTCAGCCCGATGGCTGTTTTTAGTTTTCCTCTTCTCAATTTTAATAAATTTACCCAGAGCTGGAAAAGTTCTGGAGGACTCAAGTTATGCAGAGGCATTGGCACAGTTCTACGGCTGCAGACAAAAACCGAAATAGAAATGCAGCATCTAGAATATGCATTCCCTTCTGCACCGGGGTTCATACAGATATTTTACTGAAATATCCTGCTGCCAACAAGACGCCAAGAGGGTCATCTTGCATCTTTGGGTCTTAATTTTCTGTAAAGGTAATAGAAAATTGGAAGCAAAGCTGACAGTTTTTCAAAAGCTTCTTTTCCAATTTGGTTTGTGTCTGAGATGAGGTGTTACTGCTCTTGGATGACCTTGCTGATAGAGGACTGAATCACAGCTCTTTCTGGAATGTTTCTCAAGTTTGAGATTTTCATAGTGTAAAGCTCGTGGCTGTGCAGGAATCGCCCTGCTGGGCAGCGTGCCCTGAGAACCAACCGAGACTCGCTTCTGTGCTGCGAGGCCGCGGTGGGTGCTTTCCTTCTGCTTTGGGGCTTTGGTGAAAGTGGACTGGCATCATGAACATGGCTTTAAGAATTCAAAATGTTTTATTTTCAGGTGATTTTATGATGTGAGTAATAAGATTGGGACTACAGCTGGTCTGGTCAGGGCTTGTAGATGGAGCAAAATTGGAATGGTCGCAGGAGCTTTATTCTTTATCTCCTACCAAGACCAAGAGAGCGTGCAGGTGGGGAGCAAAGTTTGGCCACTGTGAGGAGTCAGGTTCACAGCCAAGGCCAGAAAGGAATTTCTTTGTGATGGGACTTCCTCAGAACATGTCCTGGAACAAAAAGAAATAGCCATGCAGAATCACTCAGCTTGATTTAAAATTTCTTCCATGATAGGCTTGTCTCCACATCTCTTAACCTGGCATCTTTGGAGAACACAAATTCTGCATTTTGCCTAACAATTTGTCTCAAATCCATTTAATTGTTAGGGCCATTTGTTAGATATAAGTGCTACTGTTTGTATTTCTATAATTTTTCATTCTTGGAGGGATTTGTTGATGGGTTCCTCCTGTGGGAGCAAGTAGCTCTGTGTGTTGTTCCTGGAGTCGCGGTGCTGCGATGGGTGCTGTGCCTCAGGCTGTGAAAATCCAACCAAAAAATGCTCGTTTTCATGTGTTACAGATGAGCTTCCCGTTTAAGTCTTTTTTTTTCCTTGTCAGGATGGTAGTTCTTGCTGCTACCGAGAAATCATTTAGTTACTGTTAGAGAATGATTCATTAGCATGTGGTTTGCATTCGCAGGAAGCCAGTCTTGTAGAGACCACATTCCTGATGCTCGTTTGTTTTACAGAAACAAAATGCAGATGTCTTCCTCGTACAAGCAAGTCAAAGGTGTCTGTCTCGAGCTGAAGCTCTTGCCTGGGTCTGCCAGGCGGAGGTCTTGAAGCAACCTGTCGGAGACGGGCAGTGCCACTTCATCCGTGCAAACAGGAGCAGGCTGCACGTGTCCGCCGTGTGCCGCGCTGCTGCTGGTCGAAGGCTGCTGCGCTGCCTGGGTGTGCTTTGTGCATCCCATCGCTGGTGAAGCCAGGGCAGGTCACCTGCCAGGTCTCTGGCAGCACGAGCTGGTGCTTCAGTTCTTCTAGAAGAAGTTTATTTGAAAAACGACCCTGGGCAGATCAGAAAGCAGAGGTGGCAGGAATAGGTCAGTCACGTTGTGAAACTGCACCTCTGCAGTGGGTTTAGAAGGGTAATGATGCGTTGCCAGCAGGTGTGCACAGCCTGCCTGTTTCATAGAAGTAGCAGCCACAGCTAGTTATTCCCCGTGGGGCCATGCTGGAGGTGTTGCGTGGCAGTATGACCAGTGCATCGGGCTCCACCTTTCACCTGCAGCAAGGCTCGAGGTGGCTTGTGGCTTTCCGGCTGGTGACCGGGACTGGCAGCTTCTATAGAAAAAATGGATCTCTTCCTGCAGCTGGGGTGGAAGAAGTTTTCTGTGTGTGTGGTAGAGAGAGATGCAATGGTGATAGCTTCTCTCAGAGCCGGGGAGACAGAGCTCTGGCCTTGCTCAGGGGCTCCAAACAGAGCAGAGCGAGGAGGTCGGCTCAGGAGCCTCCCCAAACCCACAGGAGAGGTGCTGTGTTTGCAGGAGGCCAGCTTTGTTTGGACTCCGTGTGCCTGGTCAAGGCACGAAGGGTCCAGAGGCTGGGCAAAGTTCAGCAGCCCGGTGGATGCTTGTGGTGCGAGCAAACCAGTCCGTTTTCTCCTGAAATGATCCGGTACGTAGAAGCAAGGGGAACTGGCTCGCTTGTACCCTTATAACATGACTTCAAATGTCGTGTGGCAGGATTCTAGAGGCTGCTCAGGCACTTGCTCCGGCTAGCATGGACTGTGCTAGTGCTTGCCAGGAGCCCGTGTAAGGCGAGCAAGTCTGCATGGAAATAATCCCTGTCAGAGCAGCTTTGCATATCCCCAGTCTGTTCCGGTGTACAGCTTTCTTTTCTACACTGAAAGCTTGGGAAAACAGATTTACGTATATATTTCTATTATTTCTCGCCCTACCCTGTGCTGACACAGCATGTCTGTGCTTGCAGTTTGTTGCTGCTTCTCCAGCCCTGTAAGCAGTCTCAGCCTGCCCTGCGGGGCCGATGTGGGGCACTTCGCAAGGACCCCGAGCCCAGTCCGGTCTGAGCCTCTCAAGGGGCGCCCACAGTTAGGGCTCAGTGTTGGGCTCCAGGATTACTTAAACGAATCATTGATTGCCTGATTCTTTCATCTCTGTGCTGTTGTGATGAATATTTGAGTTCGTTCGGTACGTCCGTGCTTCATTCCAACCTGCATATTGCAGATGGATTGGCTGTGAAATTATTTCTACTACTTTAGTGGGAATTGAATACCACTGAGCTGTTTTACTGGGCTTGTACAATTTATTAGTCTTATAAGAACATCATCGTCCTGAGCAGAGATGTGTCCTCAAAATATGCCTCACTTTTTTTCTTTTTTTTTTCCCCCAGGTGTCACATGCCGTTGCAAAACTTGTATTAGTTAGTTTCCACTGGCAAATCTCAGAGATTTTGGAAAGGTAAGTGTAAGTAATCTTATTTCTTCAGTGCTTTTCCCCCTCTCTTTGCAAGAGTCTTCAGGGCGTAGTGGCTTTTGACAAGTGTCTTTGAACCTGAAAGCAGGCCGCGCTGCCGTGCCAGGGAGCAGAGGAGAAACGCTGTTTTGTTGAGGCTGCGCTGCCTGTAAAGAATTTGTAAACAGGGAGAGGGGAGTGTCGGCGACTGTCTTTCAGTCTGAGGAATTATCTTCACGCTGGGAACCCTGGAGATGCACACGGCTTAAACAATGAGATAGCAGAGAGAGAGAGAGCTGCATCTATATTTTAACAAATACTAGGTTAACATATGTTCTGTTTGGAACATACGAGCCGTAAATCGTAAAGAAACACTGAACTTATGCTGATGTACAATTTAGTCTGTTTGCTTCGAGATTTTTGCTCCCTCTGGATGTGAGGTTTTTTCCAAGCTGGCGTTTGGAGAGCAGCAGACGATGGTGTGAGAGAACTAATAAGTGCAGCCCCTTTGTTGCTCTGACAGTGTCACACTGCAGTGAGTCCTCTGGCTGATTTCAAAAGGAGGCTTCGGACTCTGCCCAAATGTATGCGGGAAGTGTGTCAGGAGGCACTGCTGTCTGGCAGCCCCTCCAGAAAATACTGGCTCAGAACTGAACATTGTCTGAAAATAGAGAGCACATCAGCCTGCCTCATTCTGCCATGCCATTTTTGGCCCTGTTAGCCAGCAGCTTCATCCAGAGAACATATGGGAGACGCATCTCATGTATGGATGTTGTCGCAGCATCTCTGGTAACCGGCTCGTTGGTTACCAAGCATCCTGTGAAAGCTTTTCCCTGGGGAATGTGGAAGGTGACATTCCTGCACAGCAGCTCAGAGCGATTCTGCAGGTTAACTAACAAGGTTTTATCAAGAGGAACTCTGGGGAAGGAAGGGTTTACTTCTAAAGCCGTATCTTTGCAAGTTGTTCTCCAGTCGATCTGGTCCTCAAACTTCTGTCGTGGTATAAAGTAGCAGTATCAAATTAAAGATCCCTAAACACACCCAAAAATGCTTGTGGAGAGGGAAGATTTATATCCTAGTCCCAACTCTGATGCTTCTTTCTATTCCCGAATTCCCTGATGTATTAGTGGAGATGCAAGCATTCCTCTGCAATGGAAATCACAAAGAGGGAGACCTGCTGAATTCTCAGGCTGCTGATGGACAGCTTCATATGCCTAAAGGGTGATAATCTGTCATAAAGTAAATACTTAGCTAGGTAGTAGACTGCAGCCAAAGCGAGACCTAGCCAGGACAGCTTGATTTTACAAAGGAATGGAAGACAGGCAGGAGCCTCTCTGGAGTGTGTTATCATGGGCAATGGCCTGAGACTACTCGAGGGGTGAAAATATTAGTGTGGGTAGAAAAATGTTCACTTTCAGGGTGGGAGGGCTCTTGTAGCAAAATATCTGCTGAGGAATAGAAGGGAAATGTTAATATTTTGAAGAAACTACCGTAAGGTTTTGGTGGTGAGAGTTCAGCTCACCCAGTGAGGGGACCTGACAAAGGACACACTTCCATGCTCTTCATCAAAACCTCCATTACCATTTGCAGAGAGCCTGTCATTTATTCAGGTGAGAAGGACCAGTTTAACAATGCAAAATGTATTCAGAAATGGATTTGATCGTTCTTTAATTGCCTTTTCAGACACAAGTCTAATGCTGCCCAATTGCTAGTAGAAGCACGAGTACAGCCCACCTCATCCAAACATGTAAGTGTGCTATTTTGGTCTCTTCCCTTGGCAGAGGTGCCTCCGACCCACCTTGCTGGAGGTGTGCGTTACCAATGGGCCTGTCCCATGTTAACTCTTCACAGACTCAAGATCCTACAGCCTAGAGAAGTGCTGGGTTTACTTTTTAAATGAGACTGCATTCAAGAAGTGTCTAACATGTAAACAGCAGCTTTGCTGTCGTCTTGCAGGTTGTGTTCAAGAATTACTTGCCTCAAGAAAATTAAGCTGTTTTTGGCAGGAGCGATGGTAAACAATGGCAGGAGCAGAGTGCATGGGCCTGGCTACCTCTATGATGCTGCTCGCTCTGTAACAGCCACTAAAGGAAGTTCTGGCTGCACAGAGTGAGCAGTGCTTGTCTGTGGCTAGAACAGGTTTTTTCTAGAGATGGCTAAGTCGGCTCCACTGCTGCGCTCAGGGATGCTTAAGCCAAATCTCCCAGTGGTGTTTGTGCTGAGCCAGTCAGAAATTGTTTGAACCCACAGCTTGTGTTTTGCAGCCAGGGCTACATGGGTTCTTGCATACTTTTTTTCTTCTAAAAGGTTAGTTTAAGGCTTGACAGATAGTTTTGATAGCAGTACATTACGGTCTTTTTGTATGTGCTAGGGCTAGTCGCTCTGTGCTCCGGCTCCTAGTGCAGAACGATGCTATTTTGGGGGGACTCTTTGGGACATACACTCACACCGTGGAGCAACTGACCCTACAGGGAGAGGCTACAGTGGGACAGCTCAGAGAAAAGCTCTGAGGGACGGCTTTCAAAGGTTCTAGGTAGTGTGCTCGCTGCTCGAGTTGAGCAGTTGATCTGCGCAGTTGCTGAGTTGGTGAATTTTGTTTTTGTCCATAAGTGGGGCCGCCTAGAACAAAGTTGCTTTATTTCTTTTTCATGTGGTCATGCTACAAAACAAGCTCTACTGGTCATGTGGCTGGGCACTCATGCTGCTGCTCCTCCGTGTCTCTGGCATGCGGAGCTACGCATGGCAGCTTGACGTCTGCCTCGCACGAGCTTCTCAAAGAGTAGCAAAGGTTTAAGCAGTGAAAAGTGGTTATATGGCTTCTCTGTGAAAAGGGAAATAGGAGCGTAAAGTCCTGTTAACAGTCTGTAGAGCCTTGCTTTTGCTGAATGCTGTGCTAGACCTAGTTCTTCAGGTCCCAAGGGTGAGCCAAAATGTGTTAGAGGCTGGATCTGTTGTCTGGGGATTAGTTCTGCGCTACCCACGGGGAGACCAGACAGCTTCCCAGTGAGGCAATAGCAGAATTATGCCTGACTTGAAACAAGCCTTCTAATCCTTTTCAGTTGGAGAGATGAAGCCGATTTTGCCAAATGTAGCGTAGGCAGAAAATAAGAGATGTGAGAAAATCCCTGAACTTTGTGATGGTCTGTGAACAACCTTTTCTCTCTGTATAAGCTCTCTACGTGCTGTACCTTCATTTCCATATCAAGTACAGTACCCAGAATCATTGTCCAGTAAGAGAGCATTGCTAAGCCTGCTTCCAGCTCTAGCTGCTCTTCATGGCCCGTGGAACAGCGATCGAGTCTGATCCAGCTAACAAAGAATGTCAGTAAATGCAGGAAAGGACGTACACAAAGATTTCTTTTCTCGCTTTACAAACAAGGAAAAAGTAAGAACCAGAAAAGTAAAGGTGAGTTCTGGGTAGCACTAGACGAGAGGAGCTGTTCAGAGACTGTTCATCTGTTGTGCTCCATGAGGTTGAAGAGGTTCGTGAGAGAAGGGCTGACTGCTGGGGCAGTCAGCATGCTCTTAGGAACCTGTTCTGGCTTGGAGCTCATCTGAGACCATTGTCCCAGTGAAGGTGATGAAAGTGACTCTGGATGAGGTGAGAATTCACCAGGGGAGATGCAAGGTTTCACCGTAATGCTGATTTGTCTCTCGCAGGCAATGGTACATTCCTCCCATCACTGCGCAGTGTGCATGCAGTTTGTCCGGAAGGAGAACTTGCTTTCTCTGGCTTGTCAGCACCAGTTCTGTCGCAGCTGCTGGGAGCAGCATTGTACAGTGCTCGTCAAGGATGGCGTCGGAGTTGGTGAGTTTGAGCTGGGTATGCTACTGGGTCTGTATTTGACACGCTGGCTGCTCTGCAGATGACTGGCTGAATTGCTCTAAAAGATCTCAGTAATGAGAAGCTGGAGCATGGAGTGGGTTCTTGTGACAAACCTAACTTTAACTAGCAGTCTTACCTGAATCCCTGGTGAGCGTTGGAATACCTCCTGGAGAGCTCCCGCCTAACAAAACCTGCAAATCCAGAGATCCATTTGCTGCTCTCCTCCCCTTTGTGATCTCAAGAGCGTGACTGTAACGAACTAAAAGTTGCAAATCTGCTGTGTTTTGAGGTTGCATCTCTGGTGATGTGTTGTTGCATTGCCCTGGGAATCCGTGTGGATGCAAACATCTGTTTGCTTTGTGTTGGGTAGAAGCCAGTAGTAGCCAGAGTTGCTCTGGGCTTCTTGTGTCCTGTCATTCATTCCCGTGTGGCAGCAGCATGCGATTTTCTGCTCTGAGTGTCTGACTTGGTGAGCCCTGGCTGAAACACTTACTGATCCCGGATACATTTGTGCCCTGTCATCTTTCGGTGGAGACAGTTGGGCTTCAGCTTTTCAGCAGCCCTGATAGATTTGCTAGGTCTGTTTCACAGTTGTGTCCCTCTTGCCACAACAACAGATGGCACCTAGGAAACTGTGTTGCGTGCTATCTCAGTCTCTGCTCCTTTTAGCACAAAGTGCACTGTGCTGAAACGCTGTTTTCTCAGGGGTCTCCTGCATGGCTCAGGACTGCCTACTTCGGACACCAGAAGACTTTGTGTTTCCATTGCTGCCTAGTGAAGAGCTGAAAGACAAATACAGGCGCTACCTCTTCAGGGACTATGTGGAGGTATTGTCCTTTTCAGGCTTAAAATACCCTGGATTAATTCACCAATGACTTGCAGAATTTTTGTTTGAGGTGCCTTGCGTCTCTGATTAGAAATGCAGTGACTGCAGCAGAACTGTCCCTCACAAACATGACGTTGGTGCTCCTGTAGTGCAGCCTCACTGACAAAATGCTCTAGCAGGTTGCCAAAGTAAATTCTGCTGTAAGGTCACCCAGTAACTGCTTGGTGAGTGCTTGGCTCTTGTCCTCAAGTAGAATTCTCAGAGTGTTTCAGCTGAGAACTTAAGTCTGAGTTTTAAAGCCCTCCTTGCTCTTGCCACAGATATTTTAGGCTCTGAGACTTTTTAGTCCCTGATCTTAGTGAAGGACCAGCTGGATTGGTTTGCTCAATAACATTTTATGTGAGATTTATTGATACTAAGATGCACCTTGTTAAGGTGAAAAGTGCAGGAAATATTCTGGTTACTGGGAACAGAATGGGAAAAGTAAAGAAACAGGGAAGCAGTATGAGAGTGGTGTCACCTCTTTTCAGTAAGTGGGAGGAAACAGCCACCACAAGAAAGCAGCGAGTACATTCTGGGGCATAAGATGAGGATGGGGAACTTTTCTGATCCGTGTATGTTGCTGACCTTATCACCTTGCTATGTTCACAGAGCCATTATCAGCTGCAGCTGTGTCCTGGTGCAGATTGTCCTATGGTCATACAGGTACAGGAGCCAAAAGCCCGGCGAGTGCAGTGCAATCGTTGCAATGAGGTCTTCTGGTAAGAAACAGAAAAGGTTAAAGATCATGGGGAAATTATATGCTGTCCTCAGAGCTACTCCGTTTGCTTGCCAACAGGTTCAGCATGTAAAAAAGCATCTCAAATGCTTTGCTAGAGTTGTTTGTAACTTGAGTTAGTTTGAGTAATTGGACACTCGGTGTCTGACTTCTGCAGGTGGTCAGCCTTCCCCTTGCTCCCTAAACTCCTTGGAGTTGGGTGTTCTGACAGACAGGGAACACAGGGCTTGAGTAACAAATGGGTTAAAAATCTTCCTTTCTCATAAGTTGGTTGGCTAAGTTACAAGTTTTGCTGCAGTCATAGTGAGTGGTAGAGAATCTGGTAATGGTTGTGGAGGCCTTGCAGCTATCTGCTGTTACTGTGTTTTTAGGCTTATTACAAGTTTTTGATTCCCAGAGTGTCTGGTGCGTTTCGAGGCTGGCAGGAGAATAAATTTCTGCTGAATAGGAACACTAATGTTCCTTGTTTGCCTCGGGTATAAATGAGGCAAGAGAAAAAAGGTAGCCTGTAGGGCTGCTGAAGTGTGTTCAGCTATTGCTCTCCAGAATCACTGCTGTTGAGAATGCCTGTGGAGCGCGATACAACTGGTTTAGAGCCCCAGCTCCCTGCTATGTCGGTGCAAACAGCCCTTGCTCACCCGGGGCTGTTCAGGTTGTGCTAATGCAGGAGGATGATATCTGTCACTGGAGTTAGTTTACTTGTAAAGCCACTGGTATGCTCCAGGCCTCTATGCAGGCGTCGGTAGAGTCGGTAGGGAGGGATGTGCCCTCAGTCACATTTTTGACAGAGAAGGCCTCTTTGCTCTCATCCTGATGCCAGTTTCTGCACAAGAGAGGGGTGCTTTATTGGAGCTCTCCTGTGCAGCGCCTCAGCCTTGGTCTTTGCACTCTGGTAATAGTGAGTGCATTTGTAGCTCTTACCTTCTCTTGGCCTCCCAGATTTTGGTCATCAGGAAAACCTCAGTTCTTGAATAACATCCTTGGAAATTGGTATGACGTGTCTTTTTCTTCTTTTCTTTTTCTCTGTTAAGCTTTAAGTGTCGGCAGATGTACCACGCACCTACAGACTGTGCTACCATCCGGAAATGGCTCACCAAGTGTGCAGATGACTCCGAAACAGCCAACTACATCAGTGCTCACACTAAAGATGTAAGGCCAAGCACCTGCGTGTTTTCCCTTGTCCTCTAGTCCTGTCTGGGAAGTAAGCTACAATTGTGTACATACTTAGCATCGTGTGCTGCTTTTTCACAGGCTGTACATTCTCACAGCTTTTAAGGACAGTGATACAACACAGCCGAATGTGCTGCGAATGCTTTGTGCAGGAGGTCCAGCTGCCCTCCTGCAGCACGGTCCTCACTCCAGACCTAGTCTTCAGCAGCCAGGTGTGCTGCCCTCCCATGGGCAAAAGGCAGAATTGTGGCTGCTTCAAAAGGACCAGTGAAGGTGTATGTCAAATGGAAAAAGAGGGTGCAGAGCCAGTAAGCACTAGTGGTGTTTAACACAGAACACCTGCGTGAAGTACTGTGAACTAGGTGAGGGAGACAGTCCTGATCTGGCAAAGAAAACAAAAGGGTGTTAGATGAAATCTGTAACTTAGGTGGTGAAGTACTTCTAGTAGATTTAGACTCAAGAAAAATACATAGTACTACGTGTTGTGCACTCTATCTGTAGAATTGCCTTAAGAGGCTGTAGATAAACTGCTAGCTTAGCTGTCTGTAGACTGGAACTTAAGTTTCTTTGGGGAATTTTGTGGCCTGAATTCAAAATAATTCTTGGTCAGTTGGCATTTATTTTACCATAACCGATAGCAATTGTGACAGTGCTAATTAGGCACAAGCTTCAGTTTTGTTAGAAAAGTGAGTACTTAGACCAGAGATCCTAAATACCTTTCTTTTTCTGGAGAGATGTCAATATGTGATGGCGCTGTATTTGCTATGCTCATTTGTAAATATATGGTTCTGTTACATTCAGCATTGTTGTGGCACACATTTTACCTTCTGTTAAAACTTATTAAAAAACAACAAAACTCGCTTCCTTCTTTGTACCTATGCAACCCAAAAATGTTCCTGAACTTGACGCCCCATGGCATCAGTGGACTGCTGATGGAGCAAAGAAGTGTGCAGCTCACTGTGGTCAGATGTTCTCTTCTACTAGCTAAGTTATCATCTGTTAGGGGCTGTTGAAGGCAGGATGCAGAGCTGGTTATCTTGTCTAAGTAGCTGTGGAAGCTACTGTCACGTGTGCCTGTACCTGAGCAACTGCTAAATGCTAACTCTGAGACCTTCAGCTTTAGGAGTAACAGCAGCAACCTTGTTTTCTGGAGCAAGGAGTCCAGTGCTGCTGTGTAACATCCCCAGCTTTCTGACTCCTTTTTAAATTGAGCTGCCAGTAATTGGTGGGAGTAAGAGTATATATGTTAATATTTTCATATAAGCATATTTTTTTATAAAGAGGGAGGGAGGGGAAGCCAGGGTAGAATAATCATGCAAGCACTGTCATTCTCCAGAAATCTGCTAGAGACAGAGTTGGGTCTAACAATTGCTTCTGTTTCCCCAGTGTCCGAAGTGCAATATCTGTATTGAAAAGAATGGAGGATGCAATCACATGGTGAGCAGTTCCCTGACCGCATCAGATCTTCCTTGCTCTAAGCAGATTTTTTTTTCCACTTCCCACTAACCAGTGCCTCCTGTCTTCTCTTTCAGCAATGCTCCAAATGCAAGCATGGTAAGTAGAATTTGGAAAACATTTTTCTGACTAATAGGGGTTAGAGATGTTCTCTTTTTTTGTAAGGTGAACTGTCAACACCAACCGATTTATCTTTTCCCTCCCTAGTAAAAAGTGAACAGGGTTTTAATTACAGCCTTGCGTGATAGCTTTTTTCCCCACTGTCTATGATCTCAGCTGGGTTCTGATTCAGCGCTAGTTTGGCTCCCTCTCCCTGACATGTCCAATGAATAGAGAAGTCTTCATCTCTGCTGTAATATTAACAGTGGAAATTATCATATGAAATGCTTTCCATGTAAATGTATTTCTCATCAGCTGAAAATACTGGCAGAACTGATCTATTTACTCAGATCAGCCTAAGTCCGTCTGCTCACTGATAGAAATAATGAGGCACAGCCCAGCTGAAACTGCAGGAGTTGTGAACTGTTCTGCATAACGTTATCTGTCGGATTTCTTAGTCCACCCCTGTGCAATTAGCAGCCGAACTGTCTTTGGTCCATTGTGTGCTCCTACAAAGTGACAGCCTGTTCTTGTACAGATCTTCTCGTGGCAGAATTAATTGCTGTTGCGTTGGAGCAAGATAGCTCGTATTCGGGCCCTTTGTGTTGTGTGCTGCTAGGAACTATTATAATATCAGAACCTTATTTGGATGATGATTAAAGATTGCTGTCCTTTCTCATTTCCTTTGCTTTGGGGTCCTCAGCAGCACTGGATGTGATTTGATGGAGCTCTGTGACAAGGGTGAGCAAGCAAGTGCAAAGGTACCATGGTGACTAGCACTCGAGAAGGCTGGTGAACTCTGGAAATAGCAATTTCAGTCTCTTATAATCAGTGATACAAAAGTGATTCTTATTGTAGCAACTTAATCTCCATCTTTTTTCCTTTCTAGCAGAACACTCACAGCCTCGCTCTGAAATCAGGAAACTGTTAAACGGGTTTTGCTATTGCTCTCTTTCCTCCACTTTCTTCCCAGTTCAGTGGCTCCTAACTTGAAGCGTTATTAACCACTGATATCTGAAGTCACCCAGGTAGTTCTCTCTTTGAGAGAGCAGAGGGCAGACTTTTGCATGAGTTAGTTTCCTTTTGGATTTGATTGTTCGTATTTTGTTCGGCCAGAGATTCGCATGGGGCAGTACGCCAGCAGTGGGGAGGATGCAGCTCACAAAAAAGACCACAGCCCGCCTCTTCTTTAACCGGCAGTGACAGCCTGTGCAGAGCACAGGATCTGTGCACGGGTCTTGGTGTACAGGATGCAGCACTCCAGGGTTTACTTTCCATAATTGCACAGGAGGCTGTACAGTGAAAAGCTTCGAGACAGGCTGGTATTTTTGGCTCACTGGTGTGTTCTGTTTTGCAAGATGATACAAAATGTATGTTTCTTGGCTTAGCAGAAATAGCTGAAAGCAGATGGGTTGTGTCTCCTGAAGCTTTTCTCTCTTAGAGATGTGTTTTTTTTCTGTGCATCACAGTGGGTTTTTCACTGTTTTCTGCAGACTTCTGCTGGATGTGTCTGGGAGACTGGAAGACTCATGGCAGCGAGTACTACGAATGCAGTCGGTACAAAGAGAATCCTGATATTGTAAACCAGAGTCAGCAAGCACAGGCCAGGGAGGCCCTTAAGAAGTACTTGTTCTATTTTGAGAGGGTAGGAGACATCTCTTTGGCCAGAGCTGCTGTAGCCTTTTAATGCTCCCTGCCTGGTGCAAAGGTCATTGCCAGCAATCTCCGTGCAAGAAACTGCCCAAAGAGAATCTGTGCTGAATTTTCAGGCCCTGTTCTTTCTTACTCAGTCCCGCCCTGTGAGTCCCATCCAAATGACTAATGTCATCCCCAAAGCAAATCACATTTGCTCCTGCGTTTCCTTGTGCTAGAGAAAATCAGTACTACCCCTGTGCCACTGTATTGTTTTCCTGCAGGCTGAGTGCTGCTGCAGTAGGTAGATATTGCTCCTATTATTTCCTTTCAGGATGGGGGAACTTCAGTTCCATGCAGTATGTCTTTATAGAAACAAAGAATAAATTCTGTTACGTTCAAAACTCCATTGGCTGTAGCAAAGCTTTCCTAAAGAGTCACATGATCACATTTTTTTAATTGCAGTCACAGCACCTCTGTCCACACAGCTGATTCAATGCACCTGGACGTACGGTGCAATTCTAGAACAGCATCTCTAGAAGAGAATGCGGTAGAGGTTCAGTTCTGCTGCATTTCAGTGCACTTGTTTTCCCCGTTAAAATGAGTTTATTCTTCATACTATGAGCCAAGTCCCATGATAAAATAAATGTGTTCATTCTTGGCTCTCTAGAGCAACAGGCTTTGGGAAATGGCCATGCTTACAGTGTGCATGTGGATGTTAGAGTTCACTGAGCCCGTGTTAAATGTTAATTTGAACCCTTGTCCTTTCTATGGAAATCCTTTAAGTAGGGGAATCGCTGTTACTTTCCATCATGTTAGATACGAGGTCGCTGTGCAAACAGAGGGCGTTCCCGTTCTGAGGAGCTGGGTTTGCTCCCTGCTCTTCCTGCCATCGGTCTGTTGTACACAGCCTCCGCTACTTGCTACTGGAGCCGCTCCCTTGCTGTTCTTTCCCACAGCATGTCTTGCCTTGCTGGACTCCTGTCCCACTTTGATTTCTGCTTGCTAGAGCTTGTGCTTTTACAGCAAAAGTATTCTGGTCTCATGCTGGTTTTTTTCTTTCCCCTTCTCCCCACCCCTTGCAGTGGGAGAATCACAATAAAAGCTTGCAGCTGGAGGCACAGACGTACCAGCGAATCCAGGAAAAAATCCAGGAAAGAGTTATGAACAACTTGGGAACATGGATAGACTGGCAATACCTACAAAATGCTGCAAAACTCCTTGCAAAGGTGGGTAGGTGTGGCTTGTGCGCTGCAGAGAAAAGAATCTACACACTAGAGTGCTGAATTCACAAGACTTAATGAGAGGAAGGGAAATTTGGGGTTATGGATGTGTGGGACAGTACCTCCTCTCTAGGCCGTGAACTAACCAAAAAATATCTGGAAGTGACCTCTGGAAAGTTACATTTAACTGTACAAATCCTTCCAAGGAAGGTGCAGGAAGTTCCAGCATCAAGTGTCCGGTCACCCTTGTCAGAAGATAGCTCATTGTAGTGACTGTAGACAACTGACTGCGCTGACTTCTAGGTCTGAGCTCTTGTCCTTCTTTTCTCTCTCTCTTCCCCTCCGCCGCCCCACAGTGTCGTTATACCCTGCAGTACACATATCCATATGCCTACTACATGGAGTCTGGTCCCAGAAAGAAACTGGTAAGATGTTTTGCTCTTTTTTCGCTTACAGCTTTTTGGGGTGTAGCTGGCAGCATGCTGGGATGAATGAATAGACAGACATCCCTCTTCAATTCCAGAGCTTGAGTGTCTGAAATAGTAGTCCTGAGTTTGAGGTAAGGACAGGACAAACATACGTGGTTTTGCAGCTTTACTCCTCTCTTTGAGTGGACCTGCAGCTCAGTCCTCTGATGTGTTACGTTGTGTTCCCAGGGCAGCAGTGCACTTGCACTAACAAGCAATTTATCCAAAATATTTTGAGGCTTGAAGTGTACTTTTGTTCCTTGGTAAGACTGTCACAGTGCTGTGGCTGTTATCCAAGCTCTTCCCATAGCATCATGTGCATTCTCTCAGGCTGCGCACAGACGTTCTCTGGTGGAGCTGACCGTGCCAGTGGAACAAGTTACTGCTCCCAGCAGTGGTTTGCAGTCCCTCAGCTCTGCCTGCAGGGCTGCTCACAAGAGCATTTCCTGACCCAATTACTGGCAGAGTGAGCTGAGTTCGTAGGTATTTGTGGCTTGTAGTGTTCCTAGGCTGACATGGTTAATTTTGAGTGATGCAGGTTGGGGAGTGCTCACACAAGGAACTCCTGGAAGCTAAAGGCAGATGGGGAGGAGGCACAAACCTGCTCTGCCAGCACAGCTGTCAGCAGAACACATTTGTCTGCTCCTCAAGTATAGCTTGTGGAATGAGGCTGCTCCACTAAGCCAGTTTCTTGTTGCTGTCTCTAATTTTGCTGTTTGCAGTTTGAATACCAGCAGGCCCAGCTGGAAGCTGAAATTGAAAATCTCTCATGGAAGGTGGAGCGAGCAGACAGCTATGACAGAGGGGTGAGTGTTCTGCTTGCTTGAGCCTGCTGGCCAGATTTTGTAATGGTCAGGCTTACCACTTCTGCAGGAGAGCTAAGGCAGTTAAGTGAGGATGCTGAGAGACTAGACCCAGAATCTCGCCGTTCTTCCTTTAGCCAATGGGTGTTGTAAAAATGGAATGCTCGCCGCTTTATGGGAGAGGAGGGAGGGCTGCAGTGAGTCCTGGAGAACTGAAGCAGGACCAGCAAAACTGTGGAGGAAGCTGCTTGTGGACCTCTCGTTAAGAGCAGATTCCTTAAGTGCGTGGCTTTTTTAGGTAGAGTAAGAGCTGGGTAACTGCAGTCAGCCTGTCAAAAGGAAGCAGGATCTGTAATCTTGTGATCCAGAGTGCACATGAAGTGTGAAGGTTGGTGTTTATCAGATGAGCTGAGTCCCTTAAAAAAAATGTACTTACATGTGGGGAATTCACACTAACTGTTTCTACCTTTTGTTTTACCAGGACTTAGAGAATCAGATGCACATAGCAGAGCAGAGACGAAGGACCCTGCTGAAAGACTTCCACGACACATAAGACAGGAGGAAATGACAAAGTGCAGGGGTGAGAGCAGCAAGTGAAGTGATGGCAGCTTCACCAGGATAAGCAGGCACTGCCTCTGGGAGAACACGGCCAAGGACAAAGCCACCCCTCCCCTTGCAAGTCAGACACATGCAAACACCACATCTTAGTCCAGTTTGTTCTCTTATCTTTCTGTTTCTGTTTCTGCCAGGCTAGAGGCCAGAGTTCAGATTGGCATATTTCCTGGGACATTTCCCTCCTGCCCTTGATGGCTTCAAAAGGGGAGGGAGTTTTTCTCTGAATGGCTGTTAATAGTATTAGATCATTACAATTTATGTAATTTTCAACGGTTGTACAATTATACAGACAAACCTTAGAATAACACACAACCCTTTTTAAAAATAAATTGGCAGTGGAGTGTTTTTCCTTAATCTGCTGGTAAATTTTAATGGGCTTTTCCCTCTCTCCTGCTCCCTTCCTCTGACCCAGAAATCCTCCTAGGCACCGGAGGAGGCTACAAAATAACTCGGCTGTATTTCCTGATGCTCCTTTAGCCACGACATTGTAGCACTGGCATTGCACGAGGAGAGCAGCTGGTGTTAAGAGTGGCTGCTGCTGTGTCTGACCTGACGGTACCAGCAGTGGCTGTGATTCAGAACGATTACATGCGACGTCTCTTTTCTTCTAAATCAGCTGTGCAAAGTCGTGCTGCTCAAAGAAAAGCAAACAGAGGAATTGTAGGGGAGGGAGCAGGTTACCAATGGGGGGATATGCCTTGAGCCAGGTCACATTCTGCATTTGATGAATTTTAGGTCTTCCATGTAGATTTTTTGCTTTCCTTGTTTTTTGTGGGGAGGGTGTTGTATTGCCAAAGTGAGTGATGAGGGAATAGTAGCATACAGTTGTTAATCAAAGCTTGGGGCTTTTTCAGGGTGAAACAATCCATGCAACCTGGTAAAGAATACTTGTGCCTGCTGGGTAACATGGTTGAGAAAATTTGATCCCATTCATCAAGGTGAAACTAAACTCCGTGACGTTACGAGGAGGAACGATTATGTACAACACGCTTCCTGGCACTTGTTGGCAATGTGGACAGGCACTTGAACGGAGGTGCACTGCTCGTGCAGAGCCTGCACCAAGCCAGGCAGGAAATTAACTAGCAAAATTAATTTATTTGTATATTAGTATCAATACTGGTGAGGACTTATCAGAAAATTGGTTGTTAGGAGCATGTGGAGCTTTTCTATTAACATTTTTTCTAATGTAAAATATACACTAAAATAAAAATATGAAAACCTAGTTCATCTTGGTAGGGGTTAACGGGAAAAAAAAAGGTTGCTTCAATGTTGATGCTTGCCTGTTTGCTGTAGGAGGCAGGCCCTGTGTTCAGATTTCCCAGGCGTGTGTGTGTCACCTGCACCGGGAACGGGGTGTGCGCGGCCGGTACGGAGGAGCTGGAGTTGAGGACATCAGGGGGGTTCTCTTCCATGCTGTGTGTGGAAGTGTTGCCTTTGGTGTGTACTCTGTCAAGTGACACTGTATAAAAACAACAAAGATTAAATTTGGGGGGCGGGGGGGATGCTGAATTCCTGCACAGGGGGCCCTTTCCATGTACCCGAGACATGAGGCAAGCTTTTGCAGCACACGGGGCGGGTGGATTTGAACGAGGGATGCTAAGAGGAACATCTGCCCTAGGGGCTGACCCTGCTGCTCGTTCCCAGCGGAGGCTCTCGAAGCGCTGCTCTCTCCTGCCTCCCTCCCCTGCAGAAGGAACGGGGAACAGGGACGCCGCGCAGCGGGGTGACAGCAGCGGGGGGCAGTCCCCTTCTCCCCTCACACCGCCCAGCGGCACCACGCGGCCGTGGGGCGGCCTCCGAGAGCCGGGATCTCCGCTACCGGGGCGGGGGGAAGCAGCCGTGGCCGTGTCCCCGCCCGGTGACGCAGCCTCCCGGTTACCGCGGCGACGCGCGGGGCCTGGCGGGCCGCGACGCGCTCATGGCGGCGGCGGCGGCGGCAGGGCCGGAGGGGCCCCCGCTGCCCGGCCCGCCGGGGGGCCGCCCGCGGCCCGTGTGCTCTCGGCCCTACTTCCTCGTGCTCATGGTGTTCGCCCACCTCTACGTGCTCAACGTACTGGGGCTGCTGCTCTTCGTGCACCTGAGCGCCGGGGACGCCGGAGGTTCGCCCGCCGCTCCCCCCGTGCCGCCGCCGCCGCCGCCCGCCCGCGCCTTGCCGCGCCTGGAGGGCATCAAGGCAAGGCCGGGGGAAACGGGAGGGGGGAACCGGGGGGACGCGGGGGGACCGCCGCTCAACGCCGCTCTCCCCGCAGGTCGGCCACACGCAGCGGGTGGAGCTGGTGCCCGGCAGGGCCCACGCCGTGCGCACCCTCAGCCTCAAGCCGCTGCTCTTCGGTGAGTGTCACCGGGAACCGGGCACCGGGCGCTGCCCCGCGGCTGGGCTCCGTGAGGGGCTGGGGCCGCGGGGGGTGGCTACGGGGTGGGCATCCTCCAGGATTTGACCCTGGGATTTGGAAGGTTGCTTGCAAGGTGGATGGCAAGGTTGGCTGTAAGCTTCATTAAAAGGTCGGCGACTGATTAAAAGGTGATTAATTAAAAGGTTGGCCTTCCAGGCATCGCAGGGTCCCCCTGACCCACCACCTGTTCGAAGACGAGCACCGAAGAGGACCTCGAAGAAGCCCCTCAGTGTTAGGGAGGGACAGGAGGTGCGCGAGGGTTTGGCAGTAAACGGTGGTGAAGTGACTTGGTGCTTCAGTGCCGAGGAGGTGAATAATGTCAGGAGTGCCAGACTTAATGTCTTCCACCGTTCTGCGTCCTGCTCTAGATTTGTCTTTATTTCTGGCTGTCCTGGCGCACACCCACACAACATCCCTATTTCAGATATTTTAAAGCAGCCTTTACCTTTCTGTGATTCTTGCAGTGGTTGGTAAAGTCTCCCTGATTGATCTCTGCTCTGGAAATCCGCTGAGAATATACAAATAAATTTGGGGGGACAAACAAAAACAAAAATCCCTATTACCACAAAGTCAGGGAAAACCTGTTGTCTCTGAAGAAGATGATGCTGAGAGTCTTCCAGGTGCTTTGTCAATGATACGAGTTATCCAGTGATTCAGAATTGACCATACACTGAAAACCTGGCCGTAAATCAGATAAGTTTCTTATTAAGGTCCTTTAATGCAACAAGTATCTGTAGGAAATATACAGAGTTCTCTTGTCATTTCTACATAGGTGATAATCCTGGTTTGCAAATTCCTAAGTGGCTCTCTGAAAGACATTCATTAAACTGACACACAAACCCCTCAGAACCTGACACGCGTACACCCCTCAGCATTCACGAGATTGTTCTAATGGCCAGACTCAGGATCCGGGGTGATCAGGCTGCTTTTCCTGCTCCTGTTTCCACCTTCTCTGCCCCACTGGTACTGCTTGTGTAAAAGAGCTGATCCCGGCCTGCAAGGAAGGAGCTGAAGCTGATAAAGGCCAGCCGTTCCTGGCAGCAGTAATCCCACGGCCTCTGGTGTGTCGCTCTGGCACCTCTGGGGCAGGTTCTGGGGCAGGCTTTGCCCTCTGAGGTTGGCATCAGGGAAAGCTCAAGGGACAGCGACGGACAGTCAGCGTCTCAGATCCCACACAAGTCTGTTCCCTTCTCTCCTCCGATAGGAGGCCCTTATTTAGAAACCTCGACTTGCAAGACCGCTCTTATCTCCCAGATGAACCTGCCAGGAGCCAGCCCTGGCTTTAAAAGACTCCCGGAGACTCCTCTATCTATGCAAACACCGCCAATCTAAACTAACTTTTAAAAGCTAATTATTGCATTGCTGCTGTTTAAGCGAGTGGAGGTGTGGATTTAACGTGGCGGTGTTAGACGAAACCAGGAGTCCCTGGCGAAGAGAGGCTCCTGAAGTTCTGGGGGTTTCACTTAAGAGTTGTGGCGTGCAAGAGCCAATTTAAGGAAATAAGTGGCTGGCCTGTGATCTTCGCTTTTAGCAAAGCAGGCTGTAGTGGGACTGCAGGCAGCAGGCGGCTCGTTAATGGCTTAATGGGAGCTCTGTGCTTTGGAGCATGGGGCTGGGAACCACCAGGGAACTCGCGGTTTGTTTTTTTAAATGTGGGTAAGTCATCTGCATTGAGCCCGAGTGTGTTTCACGGAGCTATGAAAAAGTCCCTGCCCTATTTTTTCTCCCCTCCGGCTATGAGACGTCATTTCCAAAGCTTGTAAGTCAGACCATCTGTGCGCTTCTTAGTTAGGAAACACTAGTAATCAAATAATCCTGTTAATGGAAAACAAATATCAGACAAAGCCTTTTCAACCTTCGGAGCTTTTACTTGTTCTGTTGTGTTTTCAAAATGCAGTCTGTTTGGAGGACACTGCCCCTGCAGGACCACCTGGCAGCCGGCTCCGCGGACCGGGCGGCAGTCTGCAAGGCAAGGCAGCGGGGAGCAATAAAAATAGGAAATTTCACTGCGTTTTCCATCTCAGCCTCGGGGAACAGAAGTAATCGCTGCACAAATGTCAGGGCGCAGCTGAATTTCGGTGTGAGTGCTAATCTCAGCCCACACCGAATCACAATCCCTGCTCGGGCTGTTGGTGTGCTTTCCGAGCACAGGGAGGCAATGTGTCTCCACCAAAGCTGGTGGTTCTCTCCACAACTGATGCTGCCGACTTCTGCACAGGGAAGGACATTTATCCCCAAAGCTGTTTTTCTCTGTCGTCTCCTTGTTTCAGTCCCAAGTTTAATCCAGTGTAGGAAACTTTCCAGGGACAGTGCTTTGTTAGCAGAAATCCGACTTGTTTTCTCATGAGGGGTTGCTGCGTTCTGTCGTGTCGAGCTATGGCTGAGTTCACTGCTGAAAGTAATTACGGTCTTGGGTGAGAGAGTGATCTGCAGGGCTTCGTGAGGCTGGCTGTTGCCCCGTTTTCTGTCTATTCTGCATGCAGAGGGAAGGCCAGGCAGACGTGTAACATTTCTGAGGTGGCGGGGGGAAGATGTGCAAAGAAGGGAGTTTAGGTTGTGCAGAAATACCTGCTGCCAGGCTGGGGAGCCCCAGGCTCCCCAAACCAGGCTGCCACAAACCAAAGCGGGGCTGTTCCAGCAGCTGAGCCCCCAGCCCTCTCTGCTCTCTCAAGGCTCTGGTGGTACCTTCGGTAATTCTGCACTTACTTCTGATCCAAACTGAATTTCTCATGTAAAAAAAATGTTCCCACTGGAACAAAAATCCTCATCTCTCTCTGCTGTGCCTCTCCTGCTCGAGGAGGGCTGTTTCCTTTTGCCTGTGCAGATGCCCGTGAGTGCTCAAGCAGCGAGCTGAAGGGACAGCCCGAGTGACTGCTCAGGAGATGAGGCTTGCATTAATTTTTAAGGGGCCAGGCATTGCCTGGGTGGGTTCCTCTTTACTTTTCCTCTTACTTTACTTCCTTCAGGCTGTTCAAAAGTAAAGTATTTGCTCCATTACATTAAAAGCATCTCTAATCAGTCAGGGAAACTTTTGCATCATTTCTGGACAGAAGGTGAGCCCACACTTGGGCAACATCAGTGTTACTGTAAGTCCTGGGTCTGCAGAACCTTGAGAGAGGAGTGTGTTAGGGCTGTGTCCGTGAGCTCTGTCTCAGTACAAGAGTTCTAGGGATCTGTCAGGGATCTGTGGTGAGGCCCTATCTGCTGGCTATGACTGCTGTGAATCACCTAAAAATACCGTGCATCTCCGGAAGACCAACTGCCAGGAAGAGGAGTTTTCTAGCCGTAGGAAAGGGAGCGGTTTCTCCTTGTTGAAGTCGAGGTTTTCAGACCTTCCTGCCAGCCTGCTCGGGGCAGCGGTGATGTTTCCACCGCCGCACTGCCTGGTGCAGGTTCCTGTTCTTCTTCTGCCAGGCGTAGGCCTTGTTCACCACCACTTTGTCGCTCTGCACCTCTCCGCTGACAACGAAGACCCCTGCGTGAGTGCCTCTCATGATGTTGTGGGCGCAGGTGGCGTCTATGTCTAGCCACTGCTGGAGCCTGCCTGGGATCTCGGTTCGGAGGAGCGGGCCGTGCTTCAGGACCTCCACCCTGGAGGGGTCCAGGTCAAAGTCCGAGACTGTTGTGGTCGTGTTCTTCCTGAGGATTCGGATTTTCACCGCTGGAGGGGGAAAAGAGATGTTAGTTCAACACAGGAAGCAAGTGGATGCACCCAAGTCCTGGGCTCGTGCAAATCACCAGACTTTTCTCTGAGCTGGGATTTTGGGATGGCATGGCTGCCAGCTGCCCAGGAATTTAACTTCTCTTGTAAAGGTTGTGTGCCTTAATTCAGAAGAATATCCTGCAAACTTCAAGCCAGCAAAATGAGCAGATTGAGTTCTGCCACCTGCTTGGGCTGGGAGAGGGAGAGCTGCACTACTGGGACAATGGTATTGAAGTTTGAAATAGCTAACGTGGAGTTTGTGAAGGGTTTTATGGGCATCGATCAAAATGCTGGTCTCTGAGAAAACCAGTGCAGTGCTTGTGTCTAGCAGACAGACTGAGAACAAATCAGAGCCCACCAAAAATATGCAAGACTTCCCCTTTGGTGCTGCACAGATCTGTGTCATCCTCCTACTTAACAGGTAAGTTGAGAACTGAAAATCTCTGGGATCTGCTGTAAAAGCTGCAGTTCCTCTGAGTAGTGTTTTTGTGGCCAAGCTGCTTTTTGTACGTGCCGCTACTTGGCTGCTGGAGGCAGTGCCGGCGACTGGGAGAAGGAAGAGGAGGAAGAGGAAGAGGAAGAGGAGAAGGAGGTGGGTGCACTCACCGAAGTCGTTGGCACAGAGGTTTTCCAGGATCTCCCTGGCGGTGCTGGCCTCCTCAAGCTCGCAGTCCTTGCAGCTGGCTCGGGGCACTGCTGCAACAGAAATGTGGTTACACCACCCTCATCGAACCTTGCCGGAAAAGCCATAAAACAATTTGGCTTGCAGTTTTGAAACACTGCTTCCTCTGGAGCGACCCAGTCCCTGAGGGACAGCTTGGGCTGCCGGGATGGAAAAGTTAAGCTCTTCTTGCCGTGGCTGGGGCGGGCACTGCTCGCCGTGCTTTGTTTCGGCTTGTGTTTGTTGCTGCTTGTTGCAGCAGCAGTGAAAGTGCTTAACGAACGGCGGTGAATTGGGATGAAACCATACAGCAGTCAGTGTGGCCAGGTTCCTCCCGGTGAGGCTGAAATTAGGTGTCTGTTCTCCCTTTAGTTTCTGCTGAGTTTCCCACCAGTGTTCGTTACTATCTGGGTGCTTTTTGTCTTTTATAGCCTTAAAGATTTTTTCTTATGTAGCTCGTGTCCGCAGAGGATCGTACCCCTTTGTGCTGTTTCCTAACGTTTAAAGAGGAGGCTTGAAAAAAACTTTCTGCGTGTTTATGAACCCCGGATGTAGCAGAAACACCAGGACAGCAGTATCCCAGCTCGGCTGGAAGCACCCCTCGCCTCCCGGAGGCTGCACGCCATGAACTGCTGCGTCTTTTACAGAGATTTCTCCCCCGAGCCCCTCGGGGTCTGATGGCACCCAGGTGACCGGCGCTCTGCTTGTTCTCTAGCCACAGGGCAGTTCCGCCAGAGAACAAAATTTCCATTTTTGTTTTAAATACAGCTTACAGCCAGAAGCGTTAGGAACACAAACAAGGCACAGGGAAAAAAAGAACGAGAAAAAACTCTTACTTCTTCTGCTGGAGGAGCTTTCGTCCGTGGAGACCGCCGAGATGCACAGCTCGTGGTCTGCAGGAAACTTGTCGCAGTTGAGGATTTCGGGCCAGGGGTAGCCGTAACAAGCCATGACGGGCGCGCAGCTCCTCTTGACGGTCTCGCACAAGCTGCGGCAGGGGTAGATGAGCCTGGGGAGGGAGACGGGATGGCAGGGCGGGTGGGCTCGCAGCAGCCGGAGGGCTCAGCCCCATCGCCACGCTGCCCACCCCATGGGGTTGTGTTGTGCACCGCCACGCCGTGGGGTCTTCGGTGTGCTTGGGGCACGCCAGCCCAGGGAGCAAACAAAAGGCTGGGTTTTGGTAACTGGACGGGAATTTTCGTCCCCCCACCCACCCTCAGGAGTGTTCATGTTTCACGCTCAGAGGGAAGGTCCCTGCTGGGTGATCCCGCGTCCCCTCACTGCGCAGGGCAGTGCTGCCTGAAAGTGGCCGCAATGATCGGATTTCATGTGTTTTGTCTCAGGAGGCGAATGCAGTCGTGCTGCTGGGGCCGAAATAACTCGTAAAAACCTCTTACCTGTCCAAGCAGATCGGGGCAAAGAGGGAGCAGAGGAAAATCCTGGCGTCGGGATGGCACTCCCTGGCCAGCAAGGGCAGCCAGCTGGAAGACTGCTGGATCACTTCAGGCATGGTCTCGTGCTCCAGCAGGTTGGGGATCCTCATCTCGGAGTAGCCGATGTCGTAGCACAGCGCCATGCCCCGCGGGATGGCCGTGCAGCTGGACGACCTCCTCAGGTAGCTCGCCCGGCTCCCCGGGGAGCCCCAGAGCAGCAGGCGCACCAGGAGGCCCGGCAGCCAGCGGCCTCCCCGCCTCGAGGGCTGCCTGCGCCCGGCCGCCTCCATGCTCGGAGCGGGCTCGGAGCGAGCGGCGCAGCCCGGACTGAGCTGCTGCGGACTGCAGGCTGCCTTTTATAGCCCTAGCCACCTCCGTGACGATCCATCCTCATTAAGTGCGGCCCTTTCAGAGCCCTCATGGGGAAGACAATGCTCCAATTTTCGTTTGCCAGCGGCCCCGATTGTTTGGATTTTAGCAGGGGTTTGGCTTAGATCAGCAGGTGTGGAAATGAGGGCAGCCGGGGAGGGGTGAATGACTTGGCCGTGTGTCTTGGGGCCCTCTGTTTGACACCAGCGCGCCAACCCATCCCCTTTCTCTCGCTCCGGGATTAGTCATTATTTCATAAACCCCAATGTTTTCCTCTCTTTTGTTGTTTTTGTTTTTTTTTTTGGTAAAAGCAATCAAGTGTTGCTCAAAGTCAATTAGGAGGCATTTGTTTAGCTGGATCTATTGTTGAGCGGGCAGGGAGATAGGATGGTCTCGCAGCCAGAAGTTAACTGTTTCGCAGAGCTGAGGAACTAATTTACAGCTATGGAGAAGGGCTGTTTGCTCTCCGGATTGCCGCGCTTAGCTGGAATCCCCCTCACCTTGCAACCTGCCTGGCACAGAGCGCTTCCTGGCTAACACGATTTGTACTTCGTTACGAAATCCTATTACCCCCGCTGAAGAGAGGGATTGTCCTTCCTCCGGCACGTAATTAAGATTCCAGAAGCCGTCATTATTTCAGCCCAGTTTGAGGAAACTGGAAATACTGGGACCGTCGCTTGCCAGCCTGTACGGCTAGCTCTGACCTGGTGCCATGCCACCGAGCTGATCCCGGCCGGCGGAAGCTCCAGCTCTGAAGCATCCCCTGCTCCGAGCACTCTGTGCTGCCGGGGGCGGAAATTGTTTCCTCAGAGGGTGTTAGGGACACAGCCGGCTGCATTGTGTTTCTGGGCCTTCATTTCATTTTCTGCAGGGCTAGTTCTGGTTTGCACTTAGCAAGAAGCCAACTGCACAGTGACAGTTGGAGCAGATAGGGTTGAGTTAAGGTCATGGAAGTAATTAACTTTTTTTTTTTCCCTCTTTGAAGGATTGCTGCTGTGGCTGGGATATAACGTGTCCTCGGCACACACCTGCAGAAGCTCTGCGGGGCTGCAGTTTAGAGAGCAGGGCTCTGGGTCCAGAAGCACTCAAACCTGCCCTGCTTTGATGGTTCTTCTTTCCTTCTTCAAAAGCCTCAGCAGCTGGTAGTGAGGCGGCCGCAGCAGTGACAAGAGCCAGGCAGCGGGATGGCCCCAGCCCTGTAACCACGCTGCGGGACGGGACCTCGCTGCTGCACGAGTGTGTGTGCACTGCACCCTGCAGCTAGAGATCTCAGCCTCACAGTCATCAGCGGGGGTTTAATTTAAATTCTCTTAATTAAAATTTGCTTGGGATCTGAGAACTGCATGACTGCTGCTGCTGTCGTGCTGCAAAGTAAAGGCAGCGATACCAGGATGCTACCTGGGTATGGTGCGTGGCATCCGCAGTGTGCACCTTCATAACACATTGGAAGATCATTTTTAGTTTGGGGATCAAGGGAATGAACAGGAATAAGTCAGGAAGCTGTCTCCATGCTGTTTGAGTTTCACAGAAGAGCAGTGTGGCAGGTTCCCCCAAAAGGCATTCAGTTATTTGCTGAGTGCAAGGAAGCCTGAAACCCCGGCCATCACCACCTCCACTGCAAAGACTTCTGGCCTCCCTTCCTGCAGAGCAGTAGTTCCCAGACTGCGGTCCACATGTAACCTTTGAAGTGATAATATGCAGCGATATGCCCGTGTTTGTTCTCTCCTTTGTGCATTGTGCTGATCTGCAAGAAACTTAAGGGCTTGACCCCAGGGTCCAAACATTTAGGAGCTGCTGCTGTAAAAATACCCGCCTCCGCCCCCTGGTGTGTGCTGGGTGCTGCTTTAGAGCTCTGCAGGTAGAAGGGTGGATGTGTTTGAATGTCCCATCCCCCTGACTTGTTAGGAAGTTTCTAAATTTTCCTTTTTTTTCTCTTTTGGGTGGCCTGCCATTGGTAAGGGTCCCCCTGTAACAATTCCTCAGTCTCCGTTGCTGCTCACACTTTTCCTGCAGAAATTCCAGACTTCCTGACAGAGGAAGAGTGCAAGCTCATCATCCATCTGGCACAGCTGAAGGGGCTGCAGAAGAGCCAGATCCTACCAACAGATGACTACGAAGAAGCCATGGAAATGATAGAGATCAGCCAGATGGACATTTTCAATCTCCTTGACCACAATCAGGATGGGCAGCTGCAGCTCAAAGAGGTACAGTGGATTTCTTCTTGCTAGGTATCCTCATTAAGTGAATTTGGTTTTGTTTTTTTTTTTTGTGCAGCCTGTGACAGAGCTGGCTGTGCCTTCCCACAGCTGACAGGACGTCAGCAAAGTCTCCCATATTAATGAGCCCGGGAGGGGGATAATGAGCACCCTGTCCTCAGCTCTTCAGCACCCTTGTCCTGTATGGCCGGGTGCATCAGGGCAGGTTGAAGGATGTCGCTTCCCAGGCAATCCTCTGGAGGTCAGAGCTTGCTGAGGGCTCTCTCTCCAAGATGTTACTTGAAGAGGAAGTGTTTTGTTCTTAGCCCTTATCTCAGATGAGTAAAAGCATTCAGTTTTATCATCAGCAGTTTTACTTTCCCTCCAAGGGAAAGAGCTCTGTCCCCTTCACCTAAGGATTGGTTAACTGAGCCTCAGCAGCCATTTGCCATGACCTAAACTGGAAATAACAGTGCAGATCGGCCGCAGGGTGTGTGTGGCTGCCAGGCGATTCCCACTCGAACCTTTCTGCAGTGATGTGCCGACGCCTGGCTGACTGATGCTCTACAGAGGAGAGTCGGCCAGGCCTTGAGCAGGGAAGTTGTAGGGTTGTGTTAGTGCAAGAAACCAGTGCCCGTTGGTTGATCCTTGTCTGAATTTCAGGTGTTGACCCACACCCGCCTGGGGAACGGCAGGTGGATGACTCCCGAAAACATCCGAGAGATGTACACTGCAGTCAAGGCCGATCCTGATGGGAATGGTAAGAGCAGCTCCATGGGAATCCCCATGTCCTTGGCGTGCTGCACTCCTCACACAGCCCCTCAGGGAGCAAGAGCCATGGCCCTGCCCAGCCCTGTGGGCTGCGGGCTTTAAGGTGCTCCCTCCACTTCCTGCCTGTTTGCAGGGAGACTTCAGCAGCTGGCTGAGAGCTCTGCTTCCCTGGCAGGGGAGGGTGGCATCGGTGGATGTGGTGGTCGCCTTGGTCATCTTTTGATGCTGACCCCCTTCCCTGCTGCTGCCAGCTCTCTGTATCCCAAGAGGCCACTTCTGTCCCTCCTTTCCCTGGTCTCCCAAGGGCTCCTGCTGGCCTGGACGTGTACTCTAACCTCTGCTGCTCTAATTAGAGCGTCCTCAATTAAGCAACTCTTCATTTCCTAATCAAATTAAGTGAATGCACTGGCTGTGCATGCTCTCTTCCAGTGACCTGGCATTGAGAGCACCAGAGAGGATCTGCTTTGGAGTTGGAGCAGTACCCATGTGAATGCCCAAATATCCGGAAGGCATCCCGTGCCCCAGGCTGGTGGCATTCTTGGCAGGGGCAGGAACACTGAGTCGTCAGTGGCTTTTCCACCACTGTGGACATGTACAAATGGAAGGTCCTGTTAAAGGGCTCTTGGCAGGACCTCGTTTCCAGAGTGCTGCTTCCCTCCATTGTTAGGCTGATGCGTGCCACCGAGGGACCAGGTCGCAACCTGGATGTGGCACTGCGTCATCACAGACCACATGGAGTAAGGGGAAGTGGGGACAGGGAGATGTGAGCAGGATGCTAGAAATAAGACCGGTGGATGATTTGGTTGTGATGAGCAGCATCTGAGGAGCTGCCCTAGGTTGACCTCAGGGGCCGGTCCTTCCTCCTGCCTGCGGGTGCTGCGTGGCCGGGAAGCAGCCCCGGCAGCACACAGCAGTGTATTTACTGCCTGCTTCTGCTGTCTTCCCACAGGCGTGCTGAGTCTGGAGGAGTTCAAGCAGCTGAATATCCGTGATTTCCACAAGTACATGGGAAGCCAGAAAGTGAAGACGAGCGACTCGGTGCGCAACAGCCAGCACACCTGGCTGTACCAGGGCGAGGGGGCGCACCAGGTCATGAGATCCATACGGCAAAGGTAAGGGCTGAGCAGCCGAGGGGCGGTTGGGTTTGTGTAGGCGAAAGGACCACCTGTGCTGGGAGATGCAGTGGCAGACTTGTTAATATTCACACTTCCTAATTGCGTGAAAATCTGGAGTATAAAGAGCGTTGAACGCGGGCATGAAATGGGGAGAGGAGGTTCTCATTAGAACAAGAATTTGTATTGTCCCCTGGAAAAGGAAAAAGAAAAATCAAACCTTTCAGCATATCCATTCACTTTTGGGAACAGCCCTATAAAACCAAGAAGACTTGGCATTATATGAAATAATTCATTCTAATTAGTAAACGAGCTTACTGGGAGAAACTGCCCATTTCCAATCCTGTCTGGGTGCCAGTAGTTACTGTCATTTGCTTTAGTTACTCATGCATTTCACTGGAGTCTGTCATAGCTGTTCAGAGCTGACTGAGTAATAAGCACGACTTTATCTGAGAAAACCGAGTTAGTTTAATCATCTGAGTGCATGGATCGCAGGGTGTCTCACAGCAGATGGGAGAACCTCTTATCTTTCCCTTCACCTCAGATTTGGTACTGGGAAGAGTTGAAACCCAGCTCGCAGGCCAAATCGTTTAGCTGTGGTGAGTTTCAGATAATTGGCTGGAGACTCGCTCGTTCTTGTGGTGCTGGTCCTCACCCAGGACATGGGTGGGTAAAATCTGTCCTCAGGCTTGAAAACGGCCGTTGGCCACTCCTTTTCTTCAGCACATTCCAGAGGGAGAATGGGGTCGCATATTGCCTTAATTAGAGCAGACTGTGGCTGCCACTTTCTCCGTGCCAGCGAGCCGGCGCACACAGGCATCAACATATTGCATTTACCCTCTTCGGTTTGCCAGCCTTAGAAAGCCCCCGTGGACCCGCAGGCACGGTGCTGAAGGACGCTGTTACGATCCTCTGTGGGACTGTGTGGTGCCTGGAGGGGCTTTGCCATCCCGACTCGGTGTGGCCTTCCCCTTGCGCCCACCCCGAGGGCTTCACCAGTCCAAATTCTCAGAGCTGTGAGTGTTCTTTGGCAGGTCTCGAGCGGTACCTGCTTGCCTTGGGGATGATCTCAGATGTAAGCAGCGGAAAAACCCCCGAGCCCTCCGTGCCCCTCTGCCCTGGGGGGAGGCTGTTGAAAAGGCAACAGGGAAAGGTGAGTTAGGTGACAAGAATATTCCTAGAGCTAGTCTCTCATTCACTCTCAGCAGGGGCCCTGTGCTTTGCTAACTGTCCCCGAGGTCTGTAGGTGGTGTGCAGGAGTCCAGAGAAGCGATGAGATGGCACATGAAGGCTCCAGGGACACACACAGGAGGGATCTTTCTGAGCGAGCAAAGTCTTCATGAGAGCAGTCCTGCTGGAGATGCACCCTTCGTTTTTGTTTTTTTATTAACCTTGACGAGGAGTTTCTGAGCTGATGCTGATGGTCTAACAGATCTGTAAGGACCCAGTTATCTCTTGGCATGCTTCCTGCAGCCCATCCGTCTCTCCGGTCTTTCGGGGAAGGGGGTTTTCTTTCTCTGGATGTACTCGGTGCTTCGGGAGTAGCGGCTGACCAGACCGAAGTTGCCTTCCCCTCACCTGCTCTGCTCTCCTCTTCCCAGGGTAATGCGCCTCACTCGCTTGCCCCCCGAGATTGTGGAGCACAGCGAGCCCCTGCAGGTTGTGCGGTACGACCAAGGAGGCCACTACCATGCCCACATGGACAGCGGCCCCGTCTTCCCTGAGACCGCCTGCAGTCACACCAAGCTGGTCGCCAATGAAAGCGCTCCCTTCGAGACCTCGTGCCGGTAAGGCCTGCACATCTGGCTGGGGGGGCTGCAGAGCTCAGTGAGGTCTAGAAAAAAAGCTTTTTGCAATCTGGAACGTATTAGAGAAGAGGTGTGGAGAGCTGTTTCATCTCACCTCGCTTGGGACTCCTTGCTGGGGCTCACAAACGAGCTCTGGAGATTGCTGGTGTGAAGGTGGGTGAATCCTGTGGGGCCGGCCTGAGGAGCACAGAGTGGTTCTGCAGAGCTGCTGGACTGTCCCCCCCCCCAAGGCTAGAACTGCACCCTCACTGTTGTGATTTGGGATTTTCTCTGTTGTCCTTGTCTTGTCCTTGGGAAAAAAAAAAAATGATGTAAACTGCATGTCTTGTGATGCCTTGGAGGTATGTGTGGTGGAGGGCAGGGTGTGGGCAGCCCTGTGCATCTCCTGCTGTGGCCGTGTCCCCTGACAGCCACTGCGCTCTGCCTTACAGGTACGTGACAGTGCTGTTCTACCTGAACAATGTGACCGGGGGAGGAGAAACAGTCTTTCCTATAGCTGACAACAGGACATACGAAGAGATGGTGAGTCTCTCCTACATGCTACCCCTGGGGATTCTGAGGCCCACTGTGAGCATCTGGATTCGCTCTAGGTGCAGAAGGGGTGCATGAGGTCGGTGGGCGTTAGCTTTCGCAGCCAGAAAATGGGAAAGCTGTGTTCTATGTGCACTGTTTTCACTCAGAGGCCAAGGGAAGAGGTGCAGGGCTTTAGCAACTGCAGCTCTTCCCCGCTAAGATGCACGAGGGGTGGTCTTTTGACCTTGCTGCTGTAACACAGGTCCTGCTTGCTTGTATCTGGGCAGTTTTGCGCAGATGAGGAAAATCTTGATAAAGCTTTATCTCAGGATAAATCTTTCCAGGTATGCTGTGCTGCTGTCAAGCAGCGCTTTAAGGAATGGGCAGCTGCTCAGAAACAGATCACGGATCTCCAGGGGGCTGAAATGGGCTGTTGCAAATGGGTTGTGAAAGCCCTGTCAGCCTTGAGCTGTTCCTGTGGGGCATTCAAGCAAAGGGCAGGGTGATGGCTGGCAGCAGAGGCAACCCAGTCCGCACGCTTTGTTCCAGCTCTGTTTACGACACCTTCTCTTTTTTTTTTTTTGGTCAGTCTTTGATCCAGAACGACATTGACCTGCGAGATACTCGGAAGAACTGTGACAAGGGCAATTTGCGAGTGAAACCTCAGCAAGGCACTGCTGTCTTCTGGTACAACTACCTGTCAGATGGAGAAGGTACAGTTCCCCTTCAAGACTCGGCTCTTGGGGAGGGTAGGACCGCAGGAGGTGACAGCCGTCTTCTGTGGGTTTTGCGGCAGCTGGGAGCTCAGAACAGAGCCTAAGGGTGGTAGCTGCCTGCTAGTGGGAACTGTAGGGTCTACTTGTCACCAGCTGGCTAGGAGCTTCCTGACTCTGAAAAGCCTTTGTTTATAGGCAGTAGGTCAGTGGCTCCTGATGTCTTTGGGGGACGGGACTAGCTAGCAAACAAAGACCTTGGCTGCACTAGCCATCGCCAGCTGCCTTCCACCCTGCTGTGTGAGCTGAATCTCCTGCTGGAACTTGGTCTGCAATTCAAAGTGTTTCACTGATGTGGTGTTGCCCACAGGGGTGGGGAGGAGAGGCAGACAAAGGCATGGCCATAAGCTCAGCAGCACAGGGAGGCACGGTCCACCCCGCGCAGGGCTCTGCCGTGCTTGGGGCCGGCTCCTGCTTTGTAGCTCAGCTGCAGGCCGATGATATATCTCCTTGGGGCTGTCTTTCTCACAAAGTGCAGTGCAGTTTTCCCTGACAGCCAGGCTGGGGGATTAACCTCAGTGTTCTACGCTGTTTGGTGAGCATGACTCCAGAGCATTTCAACGGTGGGTTTTGAGCACTGTCAGGCAGGAATGCAGCATCCCATGTCTCTTGGGAGCAGCCCAGCTAGTTTCCATCTTGAGAAAATCCACAGCGAGGTCACAAGACCACTGTTTGTCCCGTTGGACAATAATATCAACGCCATCGCTGCCCTGCTAGGAGACCCCTGTTGTATTTTTATGAGTAAATTGTTCCTAAATGGAAAAAGGCTGTACAAGAAAATCCGCGGGATCTCTATAAAGAGAGAGGATTGATTGGAACTGCTGAAACATGATGCGTGAGGCCTTGAGCCTCAGACTTCCACAAGCCTTCCGCTGGCAGCACCCCTCTCTTTGATGCCACCCTCCCCTTTGGGGAAAAGTTGAGAAAAATGGCATCTGTGAAGCAGAACGCAAGAGCCCCTTGTGTGGAGTGGAGACACAGAGGCAATGGGCATCTTGCACGTGGGGAGCCCCCCCTGGAGACTCCCATGTAGGTGCTAGGGTGGGGTAGGGTGAAGGCAGAGGGGTGCTGGGAGGAGCTACCTGAGCAGAGCCAGCCCATTGCTTGTAGCTCGGTGACTCCTTACAAGCGCTGCGGGTTGGGAGCGGTGTCAGCATTCACCCACGCTGCCTCCTAACAGCGCATTGCTCCCGCAGGCTGGGTGGGAGAGCTGGATGACTTCGCCCTGCACGGGGGCTGCCTGGTCACGCAGGGCACCAAGTGGATCGCCAACAACTGGATCAACGTTGACCCCAACCGCAGGCGGCAGCAGCGGTTCCAGCAGGAGATGGAGCGCTATGGGGGGCCGGGGGCCGGGGCCGGGAGCCCGGGCGAATGGACCGTGGACAAGGCTTACGGGGGGGCGCACGTGGAGCTGTAGGCGCGGGGCGGTGGGCACCGAGCACGTGGCTTTTCCCGCGCCGGCCGGGGGCGGGGCCTCGCACGTGGCTTTTTCCCGCGCCGGCCGGGGGCGGGGCCTCGCGGCGCGCCAATAAAGCGTGCAGGGGAGGGCGGCGCCTCCCGGCCATGGAGTCGGTGGCGCTGGTGGCGCCGGTAACGGCGCTGGAGTTCGTCGGGGACGTGCTGCTGGCGGGTGAGGGGCCGGGGATGGGCACCGGGGGCCGGGACCGGGATGGGGATGGGGTCCGGGTCCGGGCGGTGGCTGACGCGCTGTCCGGCAGGCACGGGCCCGGAGGTGGCGGCGTTCCAGCTGACCGGCGGCGGCGTGGCGACGGCGGCGGGGCGGCGGAGCGTGCTGCGTGAGGCCAGCGTGCTGGGGCTGCGGGCCGAGCCGGGCGGCGGCGCCGGAGGTTCCGCGGTGCGGGTGGCGGCGTTCGGCGGCCGCTGGCTGGCCGTGCTGGC